>JAUMJK010000490.1:0-600000 GCA_033558105.1 Coccyzus lansbergi | reverse complement strand
CTGTACAATATTGCTATGCAAAGAACTACTGATTCAGCAAAACATTCCAACACACTCAGCTTTGAACATGCTCAAGAAAGCAACAGGAAAAATAATAATTCATAGAAGCAACAGTTGGCAAAAACAGGATAAAACAGGATGAGATGTGAAGAGACAAAGTGAAAGCAAACAAAACCAAACCTTTTTCTGCTTGAATGGGAGCAGACTTGTAGGGACTGATGGATAGATACTGGATTGGGCACCTGCTCTAGAGGAAACCTGTGATGAGAGGTAATAAGTAACAGATCTGAGACCTCTTATTTGACAATCTCCTAAATTTACATGCAGAAAATACCTCTTGGTAGCAGCATATGGTCCCCCGGGGCTCTATTGTTCCTCACAGTTGCAGCTACTGCTGGTTAAGAGGCAAAGGGCAAAGAAAGGGAAAATGTTCCTTAGAAATGTTACTCCCAAGTGGCTGTTGCTTTTAAAAGGTGCTTCTATTAGTCATACTGAAAGCATAATTGGGAAAATGCTTTAGAAAGCATTTTTACAAAACCAAAAATATCTAAGTAAACATGTAGTGCAATTTTCAATCTCAGCTGAGGCTGGAAACAATGCAGCAATGTATCCAATAAATTTAAAATCCAGGCGAAATGTCTATGACCCACAGCTCAGACAGAAAAAAAAGAGCTGCCTCTAGCCCACTGGCCATAAAATCATTCTCTAGTGATTCTGATCTCTTATGGCCTTGTTAAATAGCCCAGGACAAATTGTTTGTCAGACTTACCCAGGAATAAAATTATTTTATGCTCTTTGTAAGTGTCATCCAGATCTGACAGCAACATTCAGTGCTCTGTACCTGTCCAAACCCAAACTGGAAAACAAAGCCACTATAATCTTTAGAGATGGGAAACGACTGCAGTGAATTTTACAAGGGCTAAAACTCATATGTTCTGGCTCACTAATTCTGTCCAGTGTTTCCTTTCAGTGTCCTGTGGATCCAGATTTCTAGATCAAGATTTTTTTCTTAATCTTGAACAGGGGTCAGCTGCAGAAGGTGGACTTGACCTTTTCCTCATAATAGCTGCATTTGACTGTAAAAGATTTGAAGCTAAGCCACTACTGTTTCCTTTATTTCCTCATTTTGGGGTTTTTTTTTGGTTTTTTTCCACTTAGAAGGAGTGTAAATAAACAGGAAAAACCCCAAATACCTGAGCACATTTCTTTCCCAGTTAAGGAAGTGAAAATCAGTATGATCTTAATAGCATGAAAGCAATTGGATTTGAGATAGCTAAACATTGCACTAAATGATGTTAATGCTCATTGAGCATGTTCTGCTACCACTGCTTCTTCAAAAGCAGCCTGCAGTTCCCAATACCAGAACTAGTCATAATCAAGGAACACTAGAGATCCAAAATGATTTTACATCAGATGATGTCTAAATACTTCATCTGGAAGCATAATTCCCTCTATTTTCCCCTGTTAAGGGTTATGAGACCATGAAGACTTGTGCCCTTTCTTATCTTCAAACAAGTCTTGACTAATGAAAATCCAAAATGGATAAGGTGAAATGCCTGTGTAAGCTTTCCCTAGATCAAATGCAGCCTTATCACAGTCAGTCTTACACTGACTCTACTCAGAACAGCAGTTGGCTCTGTTAAGTCACAGGTTTAAAAATATTTAAAATGATTTCTCAAAAGTCCTTTTTCCTGGGAAAAAAAGTGTCTACGGTAAAATTAAAACCCAAACCCCAATGCAACCACACATATATGCAACAAAACTGCATTACTCTGCAGCTAGGGCAGGTGTATGATGCTATACAGCAAACCATGCAGCAAACCAGTCTCTCTCTGTACAGCTCGTTCCACAGCCACCACAACATATGGCTTTCTAAAAAAAGCCAAGAAGCACAAATAAGCACAAATAATCTGAGTGTACCATTCTTCAGCTGCTGTGTCATGTATTTCCACCTTCAAATAGTCCTGCCCTGTATTTAGGAAGCATGTTGCAGCTAGTGATCTCCAAGAAACAAAAAAGCACTCGTGAATTCAGGACTGCAGAAATCTCTTGGTGCAGTTAAGTATAATTACTCTGCCTCTGTCTTTTCCTCTTTCTAGAGAAACAAAAGAATAAAAATAATCACCAAGTTCTGCCACATTTATCGAACAGCTCTTTTGTGTGTGAATAGTCATTTGGATTCCTCCTGCCTGAACACTGTACTGTTTAATTTGGGAAAGAGAGGTGGATGCAGGTATAAAACAATTTGTCCTAAGACTTGATAAAAGACACAAAAAAGAGATAAAAGAGACAAAAACTGCTGACCCTTACTTTGCTACTCTGTAATCTGTGTTAGAGTAAGTAATCCATCCCATGGGACTTTTCTGCTGGCAGTGGCAGTAGTATGCTAGGCAGTATTTTATCTCATCTTTCATAAATCTACTCTGTTAATCCAATCTACAGTGAATTCAGGTTTTTTTGGTACATTGGTATCTCTTCTCTAAACTCATGATGATGAAAAGACATGTGTATGGCTTAAAGAAAGGAAAAAAATGATACTGTTGAATTTTCTGTGGTTTATCACTGTTTCTAAAGCAGGAGCTCTCTTTCTCCCAATGCCATCACCACCTTATAATCAGTGCTGAAAGTTGTGCAAAAGAAAGCTAAGCCTGTGATGAGGTGATACCATCAGTATATATCTTGATGGTGGTTTTGGTGGTTCTAAGGAATTTTATCCTCCTCAAATCTGTAAGCCCTTTTTAATACTGTCCCCATAAATGTCTAACCCACAGGTAATATTTTCCTACCAGATGTGTTCCACTGGAAGAGCAAGGCTTTTTCATTGCTTTTCATGGATTATGCATTCACCTTGCTCAACTTCTCTACTCCTCCCTCCAAATGCCTTACAAAACAGGGGGGAAAATGTTCCCAGATAATCTGCAGCAGCGCATTACACATGCTCAGTGCTGCCTAACAATTAGTGTCACTTGGCATGTTACTGTCTTTTTCCTTCTAGAAGCAAATACAACAGCTGTTTCAATAGAAGAGAGGTGGTTTTGGCAGCTGTGTAACCCAGCTACAAACCTAAGTTCACATATATTTTCAGCTTTGCTGTCTTGGCTTATCTTGGGGATGGGAATCCAAAGCTCTCTGTAAGTGTCCAGCTGCAGTAGAGTTAGGCTGCTGGAGCACTGACTGTCTGCTTAGGGCAAACCGTTAAGGGCGAAGTTGAGTTAAAAATGCCCTTGGCAACTGCTCAATGGAGGAGAGAAGGCAGTAATAGTAAGTAAAATAGAACATGGAAATAAGGGAGAAAAGAATGCTTTGCTGCACCTGAGTTGGAGATATGCTTGTGTTACAAGGACAGGACTATCTGAATAACCAAGTTTCAGTTTTGTTTCCAGCTTTGCTTTGGCATCTCCCTCAGCTCAGCAGAGTGCAGGGCAAAAAGCTCCTTTCTGCTCTGTCCCAGGACAGGGGCTTGAAAAAACCTAGAATGGATTAAGGGGGTGATAACTGGGGGATTCACATCCTCCTGCTTTCATCAATCGTTAGTCTGAGGAATGGCAGAGTCCTGTCTGAAGGTGATTTAGAGCAGGGCTGGGTGCAAGCTTGAATATCTATGCTCTGCTGTGCCCACAAAGGATTCCACAGGGACAGAAGCCAGCAAGTCAAGTGCCTTTAATGGGGCAGTGTGTTCATTTTCCTGCCTCCAAGTGCTGCCTATGCCAAGGATGTGCCAGTGAGCTACACAGCCTGCCTTATCCTCTCTCTGGCTTGCTCATTACATTGAAGTTTGTAGGCTCACAAAAACCTGGTTGTGCCAGCTTGTCATCATCTGAAAAAGCTCCGGTGTCATGGGGAGTCTTTGACAGCATCATTTGGGCAGATTAGTTTGTTCTCTGTGCCTTATTAGCAGCACAAAATGGGTGGAAACTGCAGCAGCTATCCAACCTCCAATGCATGATCTGGGATAAGCCAGTTATGGTAATATTTTGCCTGCATTTTGCGACCACTGCAGGAGGTGGGGGTTGGCACATCTCAGCATCACCTGCACGTTCCTTATTGAGCTGTGAATTGAGTCCAGCAAAGCTGTGAAGGAAACCCAGCAGGTTACAACAGTGTAAACAGCTTGAGAGGATAGTTGTGGGGCTGGAATATATATAAAACAATGCAAAACATACCAAATCCAAATGTCTTCACTATAAAATATCAGTCACAATGACTGCACCAAGACAGCCTGTTGGCCACTGGCTGGTAGTTCTCAAACGCTATTATTACCGCCCCTCTGTCGGTCACTTTGGGCAATGTTTCCCATGATCACAAAGATATGAATGGAGAATGCACACAGCTGAAGAGCTCAAAGCAAGTATTTACTACCTAACATACAAAACCAATAGCTAAGAATAATGAATCGCTCCAGATGAAGCATTCATATACTTACCACCATGTGGCACCTGGGGGAAAATGTGGTCTTGCACTGTTCTGAGCTTCACTGGCAGTTGACATGCCAGTGGTTGGTCAGGGCCACACAGGAGCACTCAGAAACTTGTGTCTCTTCTTTGGCTTTCTTGTATGTTTTGGTTTTGCCACACTTAAGAGTGTGTTGTTCCCTCCACACACATGCTTCTGACAGTTTTTGGTGGTGGACTTGCTCGAGCAAGACAGTAGACAACCAGCCCTTAGTCTAGACTGGAGACTTATAATTGTAGGGCATGGCAGACTGATGATCTTTGCTTTTGTTCACCTCCTTAGACACTTAATGGGCTACAAGGGTGCTTGTCTTTTGATTGTTTTGCAGGTACCAACCAGAACATTTCTGATATTTGTTTGCTGCCTTTTGGAGCAATCTGCCACAGACAATATCCCCAGAATTACTCCAATGGACATGTGATCTAACTAGACTTTGAAAGACTCCAAATAATCCCAATAAGCCACAGTGAGCGCAATATATAGATTTTCTTGCTGGCCATTCTGAGTACTGGCCCTGGTAGCAAAGACCAGCCTCTGTGTTTGTGTTTATTTTCTTTTCTAATGGAGTGCTGTAAGGTGAGAGTAGTCTTCTATGGCTAAGTCCCTGCCAGCTATTATGCTACATCAGGCAACAAAGTCTGCTTGCACTGAGAAGTAGAAAAATGGTTTGTATTGACAACAACATAAATATACGTCTTCACTGGCCTGAAAACTCCTTGGTTGCTCAGTAACTCAAGATCCCCAAGGATGATCACAAAACTGGGCAGTGGGGTTTAATTCTGAGTTGGGGAGCTAGTGGAAGAGCACAAGGAATATGCATGGTTGAATATATGTGGGAGAATTTAGGACATGAAGGCTGAGTTGCACCTCTTCTTCCTGTCCCCTCTACCTGTCTTCAGTCTCCAGGCAAAGTCCGGTGCCTGCTTCAAAAGACAAATGAGAAGAATGTGGATGGGATGCATTGGTTGGACTCGATGATCCAGTAGGTCCTTTCCAACCTAGTGATTCTATGATTCTATATGTGAGAATGAGGACTTGCAATACAGTGGATCAGATCTAGCACGGACCTTTAAGCAGGAAAGCCCCAAGGGACGGTTTAATTTAAGTGTGTGTTGTTTCTAAATGGTGTTTTGCCAGGTATGCTTTTATAGTAAAGTGATGGACCCTTGATCTGTCAGTGAGTAACAGAGCTGTCTCCAACCTGTTAAAATTCCATCCCTCTAATTACTGCAGTATGCAGGGGGTGAGAAGTTACGCATTTAGGAAATGTGTGTATCATGCAAGCCATAAAGAATTATTTGTACTTACTCATATTCGATAGTTGATGAGTTCAAACCACAGAATGAATGAGCTGAGTTTACAAAATTCTTAGGTAGAAATTTATTACACTTACCTTCTTACTTTTTTTACATGTTCAGTTCTGCTGTACCGATTTTACGTGCTGAAGAAGTGTCTAATCTCAGGAACTGAGGATATTTTAAAGAGAACATGGCCCAGTTTTTTCAAAGAAAATATCAGTTACATATATGGTTAATACAGATAAAACTTATGTGTATACAAGCATACAGGGCTCTCCAGCTGCAGGTTCTGGTTCCCAACCCCTGTGACCACAGTTTCCATGCTCTCCCTTTTCTCCATTTGTCCCAAGAAAATGAGTAGATTTATTCTTTTAAAGTGAAGAATTCTTAAGATCCACAAAGTGAAGCATGTCCTTCAGGGTTTTGCTGGACAAAGGCCAAAGATGTGCAGGGTCTTGTCATGTACATAAGACATCCCCTAACAAACAAATAAAACAAGTTCTGTCATGTGCTAATGGCATTTTCTCCATCAGTTTGTTAGCTGATGTGTTTTCCAGTGCAGATGTTTCTGAAGGCAAACAAGGAGAAAACAGCACTGAAGTGGTCAACATTTTGGTTTTCATTTCATTTAAAAACTGCAATTTTAAGAATGATTTCCCCTTAAATCTTGCATCTGTGTGTGCCTTGGCACATAAACCAGCACTATTTGTGGGGCCCTGGAAGGGACAGAAGTGCTGACACATGCAGCTTCACTTCAGCTCTCGAAAGTGACGTTATAATTAATTGCAGGGATTCTCTTCATTGCCGGTAATATTATGATGTATTTTCCCCCTTGTAACCTGAAAAAAATAGCTTCAGGGTTTGATTTTTGTCCCAATCCTTGTTTTGCATCTGTGTATTAAAAAATAAATACATTTTTTTAACTTTGATCCTCTGCCAAAACTTGCATAAGTAGCAGTTCATGAAATAATATATTTCTCCTAAATTATGCAAAGAATGAGAAAGCATTGGCACTAATGCTACAGATGGCTGTGCCCTGTCTGTAGCAGCCACATAAACAAATTAGTGGAGATCTGTTATTTCTGAGCTCTAACTGAGCACCAAACAGCTCTATTGGCATAAAAACAATGACTCTGCCACTCTGAGAAAACTTGATGGACAAACAGTTTGTTTTACACTACTGTTACGTTTTCTAAAGCCCTCTAGAATCAATGATGCACGAGCCTTGGCTAATTCTGAGAAATGCTGCTGAAAAATCTATATAGATTGCATGTTGAATAACCCTGTTTTCCAAGCATGCCTTCCAGGCTGCCCATGTCAGGCACACCCTGCACTACAAAAGATCACTAAAATTAGCTCCTGCCCCTAGTTAAAAATGACCAGTTATGAAGGCGGACAAGAGACTATGTCCAAGCTGAGGAGAGGAATGGCTGTGTAATCAACATGGACCTTTCCCCAGGGGTCAACAAGTTTTGGGATAAAGATTTCAGCTAGCAGGATCTGCCCATAGCCATCAATCACTCTTCTGAGAGCATGCAGGACTCCCTTTAAGGCTGTCCTTATGAAGAGTATATTGGACCATGCAAGTCTAGAGACAACAGGGCTGCAATGTGACATCAGATATCCAAAACACAACAGGCTGAGGAGGTTAGTGAACACCTTTGTATAATGGCTCTTCACACTATTTATTCCTCTTCCACAGCAGCTCCAACAACTTTCAGGTGCATAAACAGATATGTAATAAACAGATCAACTGAAAATGATCACTGCATTCCAAGTGGACTGAAAACACTCCACTAATGTACAGTATTTGAACATACCTCCTCCACACCTTTAAAACATTTGTGGTTGCATTGAGTGCCACAACATCTCATGTGGGTACATCTATTTGTAGCAGGCTCAGCATCTAAGCAGTCTCTCATCAGATAGTGGCTGCTTGCTTGAACATGTTTCACTGGATGACAAGGCACAGCATTGCATGAAACATCCGTAATGTCTCTGAGTAAGTCATTGATAACCTGTGTTTCAACCCATTCCTCCCACTGTTTCGAGCATATCTGCTGCATATGCTGTAAATACAGAGACTACTTATTCACAGAGAACAAGGGGTCTGATGAATGGCAAAAAAAAAAAAAAAAAAAAATTATAGGTATGTAACCCAAGGAACTGCAATGGAATCTTTTCTCCCACAAATAATGTGCCTTTTAACCTGATGCTGAACATCCAAATTTTGTGCTGAAGCATGTTACAGTGAAATTCCTCACTGTGTTACCTTGGCGAATTTCACATGACAGAGGCAATCCAGGTTGTGTAATGGCTTTGAACGAAAATACAGAACTGAAATACTGAAGATACCCCCTTTGTTGAAAACTGCTGTTCAGGAAAGGGTAAAAAAAGCTGGAGCTAAAGAAGAGGTCCTGTGGGACTTTTGCCCCAGGCTTACTGTTTGTCAGAGCTCGTGTTGTGGCAACAGCCTGGGCACATGAACTGCCCAGATCTCACGCCCTCCAAAGCATTTTCTTTCACTGTTTATTAATCTTCTTTTGTGAAGCTCCTCCCAATTATAAGCTCCAGCTCTGGTTTCTCATTAATTGCCACTTAAGAACCAGACTGGTGATTTTGACAATGAATAGCCTAGTAAGTAAAGGAGCCTTTTACCTCTGGGTAGGAAATTCAAATCCAACTCACAGCAGTAGTCTGGGGAAGGCATTAGCACTAGACGGTTCATAGACAGGCAACTGAAATGCAGCAGATAGATAACCTCACTCCCCTGCTTTCTGCACAAGGCAATGTGTCACCAGCTACCATGTCCCCTGTGCTCACACAGGCACAGAGAAGCAGATCAATCCAGGTAATGAAACAGCTCCTCAGCCCTCCTACGCTCCATGGCACCATATTAGCCAGTGATGGGGGTTACACCAGCCTGATCCTGCTCTGTGCTTGAGATGAACCCTGCAAGTCCTGCAAGCATCTGCAGGCTAGCCTGACTGACCTGACCTTGAGCCCAAAACAGACTGTAGTCAAGGGAGATGAACAGGTTAAGGTTTTGTCTGCCCACCTAGCTACCTTGGACAAGTTAAAAAGCTTTTGCCTGGCACACTCATCTTCAGATGGAAACCTTATTTCTTATGGAGCTTAAATTACATTCTATCTGGGCGTAACTTATTCTCTGTGACCCAAATTAATGTCTCTCTTAATTGTCTGTGTCAGACTGAGTGCAGAGAGAATTCAATGCTGGTAGAAGCTGTTGGATTCACAGCAATTTTAATGGAAACCCCATGCCCACACAACAGCTGCCTGAAGGACCAATACAGAGCCATGCACCCCTTATTTGTCCTTAGCTGGGGCCAAGGACCCTGCTTGTGCCATCCCCACAAGCCCATTCATGTATGTACTGTCTATCTGCAGATGGTGCCAATGATGTCTTGCAAATTTATTCTTGCACTGCAATGCTGAGCATGAGATGGTGCAATGAAAAATTCAATCATCTTCTCAAAGTGTAAGTCATGTTTAAAATGCATTTGCATTCTGACCTCTGTATTCCACCCAGAAAACTGCAGGTGGCTGTGGGAATCCTGCACCTGTATTTCACAGGGAACCTCTCCCCTCAATATTCAGGTCTACTTTCTGAAGAGATGGAAAAAAATAGCTAAGAATGCTCCTGTAAATCACACTTTTTCAGTGTGTGGGCAGCCCTGTGAGGAGAGGAGTCAAACTGTAGATTCCCAAGAGTCCTCTGTCCCCTTCTGCAAATGCAGGAATTTGCCTAAATTTGAAGGGTAGGTCTTTAGAGGAAACCTGTCAACACCAGTGTCCTAAGCCGATACTGTGGAAGGATGGAGAAGTTAAGATAAGGACATCTGTTTCATTCTATTTCTGGTACAAGGACAATAACTGTCGGTCAAAGGGTAGGGCAAATAGTTCAGCATGGTGGCATCTCTAAGCTCTGCAGTTCATTCCAACAAGGCTCATGAGTCAGATGTCTTTCTAACATGGCATCAGACAAATATCTGAACTGCAGCCCACAAAGAGTCCTTTCTTTCTATTTTAAGAGCTGTGTGAACAGAACTGGAATACTGCAGCTTTTTTCCATTATGATTTATTTCTCCACACACTTGGAGAAAGTGTGTGGAGACTTTCACTCTACTCATGCGACAAAATCCCAGGCGGGGGGGGTGGGGGGGGGAAGAGATGACAAGTAGAAAACTCAATGCAAGAAAAGATGTTCCCAAACATTTTTTTTTCCCAAGGAAAGAAGATATCAAGAAGTCAAATCACTTATAGGAGGAGTTGCAGAAAGAACAAGACAGGCTATTTCAGCCATCTGAAAATATAAAGAATACCATATAGCCCTATAAAAGAGGTTGAGAGCAAATGACAATGTGACTTCAAAAAAGCTCATGGTGCCCTTCGAATCAGCTGGACTTGACATGGTTCAACCTCAGTGACGGGGTGCCTCTGTCCTGCAAGAAAAAGGAGCTCTAGGTTAGATCCAAAAGTCTCCTTGGTGAAACCTCACTAGCAGGGCAGTGGCTCTGCTCCCTCAGTGTCAAATGTCTCCTGGCTCAAGCAAAAATTCAACCAGTCTGAAAGAAAGGTGGTCTTCTCCCCTGGCAGTCTGCCTGACTCTGGAGCTTCTCCTCTGATTCTGTTACAGAAACAAGCTTATCCTCAAGCCAGGATAAAAACCTACAGGTCTCTCTCTCTTTTCCTAAGCTCTGAATTTTATGGATCCACGTAAGAAGTTCAGAGTCTCTAATACTGTTTCCCGAGGCAGGACATTTAATTCTGCACTACAATATTGTTTTGAAGAAGATACAGTCTGCTGAAAAATGATGCATTCTGCTTTAAGGGTAGGAAATAAAGCTTCAGGTGTCAAGTCACGGTACTTTCATTCATGGAAAGCAGACAGTACATTTCAAAATATTCACAATAATGTCCAGCAAATAACTTTTTCTCAGAATTTGCCTATAATTGACTGAAATCAGCAGAGAAAACAGATAATGAGAGGTTGCTTATCTCTTGGCCCATGCCAGCAGCAATGCTGTAGGCTGTATCTAGTGAGCAAATTACACCAGTCTTGTCCCTCCAGGGCTGGATTTCAAGTGTTAAACTCTTGCAGCTCTGCCAAGGCAGGACTATGCCCAAGGGGCATTGTTCCAAATTTTTGCAGCATGTCATTTGCCCCCAGAAGAGTATTTCCTGTTTATGTTTCAGAGAAAATGCTACCTTTTTTTCCTCTCCCAATCAATTCACTAACATAAACATCCTCAGTGTAGAATTTCTAATATCAACAATACTGTACATCTTTACCTCTCCAGGGTATTGCTCTTGCCTTTGCAATAAAATAGGTCTGCCACAGTGGGAAAACTCTCCACCTTATAGAGCACCTCTCTCTTTCCTTGGGAAACAATAGAGAAATAACACTGTCAACTGTTCCCATTCTCTGTATTTATTTTATTATTCACACAAATGTGAATCACTAATCAGCATCTATCTTGAATCACCATAAACTTCCTGACTAGTTTGCTTTGTCTTTTCACTAGGCAACCAGCCCAGCTGGTTCCCATAGGTACTAGCAAAATAAAACCCTGAGAGAGTTCTCTAACTTTTGATCCTTGCAAACAAGCTTCTAGTATTACAGCCTGATGAAGCAACAATCAGCACCTAGCAATGTTCCTTTCTTCTGCTGCATCAGTCCAACCCCTCCCTGATCTGTATTCCTGCCAGTGAGTAGAAACCTCATTGAAATATCGACCAAAATAAAAGCTGTTCCCATCAATAAATACTGTTACCATGAGCTATAATTTTGCTCATTCATTATTACACATAGTGACAGCCTAAGCTCAGGGTGAGTAAAGGGCTCTGGTGTTAGCCTTCAAGGCTGGTCTGTCTTTTTCCATAGGGTTTCTGTACTCAGACAGCATGTAAAGAGAGGGCCACATCAGATGGAAGAGCTCCACTGGCAGTAATGGTGCTGCATCGATTTTAACTCACTCAGCTCCTAGTTCCTAATATTCAGAGGAATGTTGTTGACATCTGTATTGCTTATCTGGGGCTTTCTCTGCTTTTCTCTTTAGGTAACACTTGGAGACAAGGCACCTAATTCACAAATGGTGCACAAGCCTCTGAAATACATTCACCTGGCTTCTCTCAGAGAACAAAGGATTGCTCTCAGGGCAGGAATCAAAATATGACTAGTGTCACGATGCCCATTCCCATTGCATACATTTATTATAAGACAGAGAAAAAGTACGGCCTGAGATGGTACTTTGTGGTAGAATAAGGTATTGTAGGTGTTAATTGTTCATCTCTGCAACCAAAAGGCCTTTGAGAGAAAAGACTGACTGTGGGCCAGATTATACACCATCTGCCTTGGTTTGCTTCCTAAGCCATCCTAAATGCAGTGTTCAAAAATGATTGACAACAAGCCTGGATGGGAAACAGTAGCTGGGATCCAGAATAGCCTCCTGTCGTATCTGATATGCAGGGAATGCTGTGCCGTGCTCTGCAGGCTGTGTCAGTTCCAGATGAGTAGCCATGCGTTAGTGAAAGAGCAACTTTTCACTTGTGTCCCTTGATGAAAGAGATGGATATCAATAAATACAAGAAGGAGTAGCAGCCCCTCCGGCTCCCGCTGGATCCTGACATGCTGCTAAGTGCCAATTTGCGTCTCCTTTTACCCTTTGCCAGATGGGAGGAACTGAGCATGTTAAGATGCTGAAGAAGAAGAGGAGTATTTCATGCTCTGTGTCACACATGCTGGGAGAGAGGTGGACATTTGACTGTACCTGGATTCAGGAGAGGAGGCTGCAGTGGAGAGTTACTTGAGAACTGCTGTGGTTTTTATTTATCTGACCACCACTACCAGATAGACACAGACTGAGTCACTCTGCATGACAGACCATGTAAAAACTCTGAGGTTATCACTAATGGCAGTCTTTGCAATAAAAACGCTGGAGGAAAGAAAGGAGGTGCAGAGCTGCATGTCTCTGTGCAGTGAACACAAACTAGAAAAAATAAATGATGCAGAGTGGCCCAGCGTGCTGCTGAACTTCACGTCAAATGCCACAGTACCAGGGAACCAGAATGATGCGGCTCAGGTGGTGTGAAGGAGGATGCTGGTGTCTGCTGGGAGGGACCTGTGGTGGTGGCAGGGGTGATCTCCCAATAGATTTAGTTCATGGCAGAGTATGTACTGCAGACTGCTGCACCACGATTCCCCTCCAACCTGTGTACAATTTCTATCTTCAACTATTTTAAAGCAGGGAACGAGTGAGAAGCCTAATCCATCCGGTTTCTGTCCTACTTATTATAGTTCTGTTTTGACAATGTTAATATTCTGAATGTTCTGAATGTTTTCTGCAGCCTTTGTTTGGCCAGAATGTACCATTCGTTACTTTTGCTACTATCTATGTGGGGGTAGGGTGTGTCTTTTATTTTAAAGCCTGAAGGACCTATGCAGGAAGGAAGAAATACAAATGGAAGAATAAAAGGGCAATCATGTGCTTATGAATAGCGGTTCTGATGTTTCACAAGTACTGTTAGACACATACATAATGCAATTTATTTCACTGCATACAAATAACCATGTTTTTCAGCACAAAACTAGTGAAGTTAATGCAAGGCTGGGGGTGCAGCAGATGGAGCTCTGAACTTGGGTCAGGAATCTAGTCTGTCCTCTGCAGTGCTGCAACTGACCTACTGCTCTGCTGAGTCCTGCAATCTCAGAATGACATAATACTCTAGCAGATTAGTCCCGATGGTTTTAGCAGAGGCAGATTCTCCGCCTTTGCTAGCAATCTGTGTCTCTAGCAGGGCAATGGAGACTGCTCTGACAATGAAGCCCCAAAAAGAGGTAACTGAGATGTGCACACAAATGCCAAACCACCTTCCCAGCTGTAGGATCAGTCAGCAACCTGAGGAAGCAAGTGCCAGGACCTGGTAACATCTCAGATGACTGCAACTTCATTTGAAAGGGCTCATCTATGAAAACCCTAAGTAGGCCATCAAAGTGACAGACAGAGCAAAGACTTCCTCATCACGACACAGGTCACTAAGGATGAGGATTTGAAAAGCATTTAAGATCCCAATAAAGGAATTTAGCTACTTCATAAGTATCTTAAAATGTTCCTGAAATGAGATGAAGCTGCAAATCACACAAAATTTAAGCACCATAACGTATTACAAGGCCTAAGAACCTTTCAGTTGACATCTGTTCATTCATCTTTGCTGTGTGTGCTCTGGGTTAAGCATTGTGCTGCCACAAGCATAGCTCACCCTGATGGTGCCCTGATCCCATCTGTGCACTGCCATAATAACAACTTGTATAGTATTAACATAAAAGTCCAGGTTTACCTCTCCCTGTTCATCCCCAAAATCTTATCAAGACTATTTTAAAAAGACTATGCAGCATTTTTTTGATGCAGGACACTGAGAAAACAGTCAATCTTCTTAAGCTGCATCAGCAGGAATGGTGGTGTTGGGCTGATGGACGGACTTGATGATCTTAGAGGTCTTTTTCAACTTTAATTCTATCAACAAATACTTTTTTTCTCACAGTTCTCGAGCCATTTGGGAAAACACTTTGCCACCACACAACTTCTAGAATGCAGGTGTCTGATCATCTATTTAATTTACAAACCTGTTTATCGTAAACTTATAAAAGATCTTTCAACAAGCAAAGTCATTAGATGTTTCAATAATCACTTCACTAGATAAAAACCAAAAGTGGCACAAAGGCTTTCTCTGTGATTGAAGAATAAAGATGTAAAAAAAAAAAGGTTGGTAGTTCTTGAAGAGTTGAGGCAATCTCCAGGACTCTAATTAGTAGAAAAATATGCCCTTTCATTGACTTCTCAGTCAGAAGAAATGCAAAAAGAAGATCTGTGTATTCAAGATCACAAATAGGACAGAAGAAATTTTATGCACATGTTCCTTGGAGCATTTTGGATTATGCACAGTTCTTCAAGACTTCACCCAATTTGCATACTTTTGGCCTTTAGCAAGATAAATTATGAGACAGTAAAAATTGTATATTCTATCCTGAAGTAGTATCTACTATGTCTCTTAAGAGTGACTTCATTTTACAATTAAAATGAAGACTGCAGGTTCAAACAACACAGCAGGTTTTGCAGCTGGAACCAATGCTGAAGGAATATTTACATTTTTCATTTCATTGTGGAAAATACCTAGAAAAACTGCTCTTTGAGAACAGCATCAGGTTTCAGCACAAAGCATGACACAGTGATAAAAATTCCTCCTTACTCGTTTTTTTTTTTATTGCCACACAGTACACAATGAGTGCATTATAACCCCAACAAGCTGTGCAGAATTATCATGATGTTAAAGCTTTATTTGTTTAAGGAATAGGCACAGGGCTCAGGGCCCAAAATTGGCAGATTTGACTTCCATGGTTAATTGTATTATCACTTTGAATTATCACAGTAATTTGAAAGCAGTGGCTAATTGGGTCCTACAACATAACTGTTGTGTAGGTAAACACAGCCTTACCCGTGATCTGCTTTTTTAATCCTGACTGAACATCTGTGCGTGGCTCTTTTAACCTGGTCCAAGTTTTGAATGTCCCTGGAAAGACTCTCCATCTCCATCCCTGCTTGCTTACTCCTGTCTGCTGTCTTGGGTGGATGCAAAGGTCAATGCAGTTGCAAGATGGGAGCAGAGCCAGAGAAAACCTTACTTTCCCTGTCTTCGTGCCTCACAGTGCACCCTGCACCTTCTGAGAGATGGAGCTGGCTAACCAGGAAGAGGGGATCCATCACTCACCCTCTGTAGCACCTCTATTTCTGCAGTGCCAGCCAGCAGAGGTGGGGAAGGGGCTGGACAGCAAATGCTTTTAAGAAGCATGGTTCCTCCCTGCTGCATAAGGATGCAGGCGAGGAACACAGAGATCAGGGAAACCACTGTGCCTGTGTGAGCAGGAAGGGTTTCTTTTCAAGACCAGTGGAGATCTCAGGCTCTGGATGCAGCCCAGGAGCAGATTTGGATGGGGCACACACATTTGTGTGCTTAGTGTTCTTCCTCATACCCTGCAGTACGTGCGCTTCTGCTAACTCCCAGAAGCAGGCAACATAGACTTCAGTGGATTTGGAAATGAAACAGAAATTACTCGTGGATAAATTATTCAATTTTTTTGTTTCTATTTAAGGAGACTTTATGGACCTCTCAGTTAAATAAAATATGAAGTGACATGATAAAGCATGTAAGCGTACTTACCCAAGCTGGGTGAGAGCAAGGGAACAGGGTTGAGTTTAACATCCTCCCCTTGCTTACAGTTACAGGCCAGACACCAAATCCCACACTCTTGCCCAAGGCAAAATGCTATGCTTTGTCTATTTTCTTCCTTAGCAAAGTGAGCATGATGAAGGATTTTTGAGGAACAACTAGTCTTGTGCTAGTTGTTGATTTGGGGCTCAGTCTGTTGCAAAATGTTCAAATGCTGTAAAGGTATCTGTGTGCACCAAGGTGACAGTGATGAGGTACCACCAAACAGCATGTGGGCACTTGCCTCCTGGCATAGTACAACCTGCCCCAGGCAGCCTCCTCCAGCCACCACTCAGAGCTGCAAACTGGGAGACATCCCATACTCAAATGATACATGAACCTGTGTTTCAGTTTTCACAGATGTGGCTGGTTTGGCTCTCATTCGTTCTTTGTACAGAAACATTAGCTAAAGTGCTGGTGGATTTCTTTTTCTCATTTTTCTTCTTCTTTCAAACCCTCTTTATTCTTTCTCACTAACTCTTTAAGCAGAATATGTTTGTAGGGAGTTTTGGGGTGGTTTAGGGTTGTGGGGTTGGTTTTTTTTTGTGGAGGAATTCATATCAACACACTACCCTCCCATAAATATTGTTGTTATCTGTGATTAATAGCATATGTCTCAGTCTGGTGCATCCAATGCTATTGCAGAGTTATTTCCTAATTGTTCTTTTGCAGTAGAGCAGAGAATCGGACTTTAAATATGAGCTTTGTTTCAGAAGTCATGGGGTGAACTTCGTTAACAAATACGGGTAAAGAAAATTAGCTTGGTTTTTGCTATGATTTTGAATGAGACAAATTTATGCATTTATCTCTTACTGGATAACCTTTTATCTCCTGGAAAGTGTGACTGCTTGAATCAATACCATATATCATGTCTTTTATACTACCGAAGCTGGACCCTTGCTGCTTAGACGCATTAAGAATTGCAGATATTCTTATGTACCATCATGCTGGAGCTTTATGTTCCTCAATCTCTCCCTGTTCAAACATTTTAAAAGCTGCAGGTTGGATGTCAGTATTACTGCTAAGAATAAGAACTGACAAATTTCTAATAAAAATGCAGTAGTTGTTGAATCTCTCCCTTGCAGATCAAACTACAAAATCTCAGAGTCTGTGACACCAGGAATTCATTCAGGAGAAGGATTTGACAGGGTCTGAGAGCCATCACCTACCATAGCTGAGATGGCTAGGCAGAAGAAAGAAGGCAACTCTTGGGGCCAAAGACCTGTTCCTGCCTATGAGTGTGGCAATTTCTGTCCAATTTTGCATTCAAGGCCACCCTCTGAGAAGCTTCTAAAAGACACATAAAACCCAAACACCAAATTTCTGGCTATACCCTAATTAGTGTGCCCTTATCCATCAAATACTTTCCTCTGTAATTGTCCGTACTTCTCCTGGCTAGTTAATCTGCCCTATAACCAGTTCTATCCATTGCTCTGGACAGTTTTGTGGCTTCACACCAACTGGCTTTGTGCAGAAGGGGCAAGGAACCAATCCTAGATGTGAAATTGCAATGTTATTCTCTGGTACTATTGGCATAAAACTGAATTTTAATTCACAGCACCTCAGTTTGAAGGACTAAATTCCTGTATATAGTTGATAGATAGACTTTTTTTGCTAGAAAGCCTTTTTTTTTTTTTGCTAGAAGTCAAGCCAGAGTCCCAGTAATTGTCCAAAGCTGTGCATGTCTCCCATAAGACTGCTGCACATCTCAGCTTTCCAAAGGGAGACAGCCCCCAGGAGCAGAGTTTCATTCTTGAACAGCTAGAGGCCCTAACATCGTAGTAGCAACCCTAATGTTTTCTGCATCAAGAGGGTTAAAAGATGGAAGGGAAAGCACTTCCCAGGGGTGAGGAGAACTTGGATGAGCACAAGCCTGGAAGGAAGGATTGTGGTGAGCAGAGACAGAGATGGGGCTGTAAATCCTCCTTTTTTCTCCTTTGCTTTACTGTGCGTCTTTGTACTTTCACTGCTTCATGAGCCAAGCATTTAGTTTATTTTCAGTAAAATCTGGCTTTCCTGAGCAGCAAAGCCTTATCTCATCTGAGTGTACTTGTAAGGGATGTTCTTGGCCACGTTCACTGTGAGACCCCAGCCACTCTGAAGTCCTGTCATGCACACAGGCCCCAGACACCTCAGCATCTGTTTTGCAGAGAGCCTTCATTTTGCAGCTTCTATGCCCACATCAGGCTGAGTCAAACCTCCTTGGTGAATCTCCCTGCATACAGAAGACCACAGCTATAACGAGGGTTTTGTTTGAGGGAGATCTGCAGGAGCAAACCTTAACTAGATGATGAACTTGCAAAGCTAACAGTTCTAATGTTGATCCTGGGATACAAATACTTCATCTGAAAGGCTTGTGGAGTGAAGTAGCCATGCTGTCAGTTTGCATGCCCCTTAACAGAGGAAAATGTGGGGATGTCCGGGAAATCAGCAGCTGTCAGGGAGAACAGTGTGAGGTGGGGAGAAAGATGAGCAGGACCTTCATGCTCCCCAACCAAGCTCTAGGATGGAGCCACCTTCCCTCTCCTCACAGGTAGTCAAAATAAAATTGGAGAAATCTAATCTTTCAGAGGATGAAGGGAGATAAGAGGATTATCCTGGTTGTGGCTGCACAGCTTCACCTCTCGGAAGGCAACAGCAGAGCTGCCTGCCTTCTTCATATGGCAAGAGGGAGGGAGACATTGGAGAGAATGAATATGGCTGTCCCCTCAGTGATTTATCCCTCATGTATGACTTAGAGGTGAGAATACATGTCCAGGTACCAAGAAAAAGGAATAATGTAATTACTCCTTCCTTAGCTGCAAGCACAATGAATCTACCTGTTGTTATCAGAGGACATCTAATTAAGCAAGTCAAGGACTATGGAATAAGGGAAGTAGCATCAAATACAGACACCAAAAACCTGCATCATATTGTTGAGCAGCTTGTTGTGTGGCTGTTGAGAACCCTAAAGTCTGATTAAGCTCTTACCTCTTCTTATTCCTGAAGTCTTTTTGAATCCCTTTCCCCATGGCAGCAATCATCCCAGGCTTTCTAAGGAAATGGGTGAACTCCATTTGATTGCAGCCTGGCGCTGGGTCAGCCCACTCTGCCATCATCACACCTACGGAAAGAGAAATCCACAGGTGAAATCAGAGAGAGAATAGCAAGCCAAGGTGCTGCAAAAGAATCTGGCATCATCTGCCAGCTCTGCTATTGATGTGCCTGTGTTTCCATTTCTCTTCTGTTCAAAAGTCTTGCTGGAGTCTGCCAGCCATGCCACACAGAAGTGGTGTTTTACTGTTAACCAGGACCATGCACCCTATAAACAAAGGGCTTTGTATCAGGACATTCAAAAAACCAGAAATACCCAAACCTTTCACATTCAGGCTTGCAGCATTTGGCCCTGGGAAGGAAACAACTGCATCCAAAACACTCTCTATGTGAGTGTTGTTGCTGTAAAGGGTAATATTTCTCTGTCCTGTTTTTTTCAGACTCTCATAACTCAGCAGCTGGAGCTTGTTTTTCAAATATCTTACCCAAGTAGTGTGTCAAGGTTATTTTATTACATTTCTGAAGACTAGAACTTGTAAATAAAAGAGAGGAAAAAACCTGACACTGTTGAGGTCATTTGGCCTTTGGGGTTTTAAATTACTATTACAGTGGTACCTGAAATTTTCTGCGGAGTGCATCCAGCAACCAGGGTCTCCTTAAGAGTTCTTACTCTGTCTAGTTTTGTCAGGCAGGGAAGCACAAGAAAAATCACTATTCTAACATATGTATTTCAGGAAACCTGAATGGGAAATAAGAGAGATAAGGGAAATCCACAGTGACTGCCCTGGATATTTACCCTCTTGTTTCTCATCAGTGAATTATGGAATTTTGACCAGCTCATTTAATGCATTAAAAAGTCCTTTTTAAACTTTTAACTATTGAAAATACTGTAATAACACTAAAAAACCTCACACAGCAGTAGACAGAAAAATTGATAAGAGCTTTCAAAGTGGAATCATACAAAACCAATGGGCTGTGCAAAAAAGTCATTTCAGCAAGCAGGCAGTCTGTCCATCACTGGGGTGATCAACCCTCCAGCCGTTTGTTCTGATGACAGCTCTGATGAACCCAGGACTTTCTGGGGATGTGTGATTTTTGCCATTGACTCCAGCAGAGCCATGATTCGGCTGCCAAAGGTCTGAGGCTAATGGGAGTGAGAGATGAGCAGTGAAAGTGGAAAGATGTCAGTTGGCTGGGTGGTTTAAAGCAGCCAGAAGGAGGACATTAAAGTATCTCTCTTCTGGCACTGAAAAATTTGAGATGGCAGAACCAGAGGACAATCTTGGGGGTGTAGGGTGTAGGGCTGACTAGTGCTAAGGGGAGCCCAGCAGAGGGTCTGCAATATATGGGACCAGATGAGAGCTGTTGTGGCCCTGACACAGTGTCTGTTCTAGAGGAGCAAGGAACAGGCTTCATTTCCTGCCCAACTATATTAACAGAGTTCAGCCCATTTTGATCAAGTCCATTTCAAACTTGATGATAACCAACTGCACTACTAATACGCACCATAGGCATTCCCTACATGTGGTTGTTCTCACACACTTCATTCTGCAATGAGTTATGCATCTTTAATCAGACTATACACAAGCATAAATACTTGCTTCAAGGGCTGTGGCTTTCTTAGCAGTGTGAGGTACGTATGGAGCTTTGGAAGAGCCAGAAGTTCCCCTTGCAGCATCAGGCTCAGCTCAGTTTCACTCATCTCATGTTGTCCTTTATATCAAATGACTGGCTTGTTCTCCCCTGAGCTCATATGCACTTGCACAGCTATGGCAGGAAAAGAAGGACTTTGGGTTGGGTGACAAAATTGGTGAGTTCAAAAGAGGTTTCACTCATTAGATTCATATAGTCAGTCAAGAGCTGGACTTGGAAAGGCTTATGGGAAAGACACGTTCATAAAAATGGGTAAGGAGGTGGTGGGAGTGCAAGAGGAAAGAATTGATTTATGATGAAGCCAAGGCAGCTGATCTGAAAGAGATAATTATTCTTCTATAACTAGCCAGGGAATGGGGGATCCATTATGTGGATGAATGGAGACAGCAGAAGCAATTTGTCAGGCTGACTTGTTTGAGTGAGTAACTTCAATTCCTCCTTGTCTTCCGATAAGTGATTTTTCTTTCATTGTCACGTAGGAATGTGTTTTACATTTCAAATTCTCCTGATGCTTGCCTGAGTGAGGGAAAAGAAAAAGGAGGACTTTCACATGAATATCAGCCATGGTTTATTGCAGCATTGCCCACTGGCACTACTGAAACTACACGTGCACTGTGTCAGTTGTTTCCAGTTTTGAGGGGTTTCAGACTTGGCTGGAAATGATTCCTTCCTGAGGAGAATAGGGAATTCAAGAGAGACAACCTAAGAGCAGAATATTAGATACTGGGGGTTTTTTCCTGTGGATATTATTTATTTATATTTTTCATTGAAGTGAATGAAAGTTGTTTCTAAAACCTTCACTTTACAAACCTAAAGCCAGAATTTAAGTGCCTGTTGTGCATTAACTTTACACTCTCCAAAACAGCTATGCTTTTTTCTGAGGTTCATTTATGAGGACAGTTAATCCATATTCTAGAGGGCTAGAATTTTCCACTTTCTTTAAAGAAGAGAGAGCCACCTCCAGGACTGGGAAAGAAAGTCAGATATGGGGCTGGATGGATATGAAACAGGGCGCAGGACCAAAACTGAACACCGTATTTCAGGTGTGGCTTAATAAATGATGAGTAGAGCTGGATAATGACTACTTTTATCTCTGTTGGTGATGCCCCTGTTGACACAGCCCAGCTTCCTGTTGGCTTTCTTTGCCACAGCAGAACACTATTTGCTTGTATTGAGCTTGTTGTCCAGCAGGACACCCAGGTCCCTTTCCACAGGGCTGCTCCCCAGCCAGGTAGATCCCAACTTGTGCTGCACTCCTGGATTATACATTCCCAGATGCAGCATCTCATGCTTGTCTTTGTTGAACTTCATAAGGTTCCTGTTAGCCCTCTCCTGCAGGTTGGTTCTACCTTCTGAAATATCCACTTCCCCACTCAATCAGGTATTATCAGCATACTTCGTCAGGTTACGCTTGATCCCATCATCCAGATCACTTATGAAGTTCTTAAAAAGTATTGGGCCCAATATCAGTTCCCGAAGGACCCCACTTGTGACGGGCTGCTAGTTTGAGAATGAGCTATTTACCTCCAGTCTTTGAGTGCAGCCAGTTAGCAGACACTTAAACAAAAGTTTAGACAACAATAGAAAGGGAAAGCATCTCTCCTGGTTGTGTTTAAGAAGAAAAGAGGAAACTCTGCTCTGCATTTTGCATGTAAGAAGCCCTCAGGGAGACTTTCTGGTCTCTGGAGATAAAGTGACCTTCCCCTAAGAAAGGAGAAGGAGATTTAAGGTTTGTCATTTTCCTCATTGTTTCCGTATTGCCTGGTTAGAAGTAGCTCCCTGCTCAGCATCTCAGGTGCTTTGAATCTTTCTCTGATAGGCCTCACTGTCCCCAGGTTCTACATTGGCCTCTGTGGTCCTCTCTGCTGTGGACACCAAGTTTGCAAAAGTCCACACATTCAGTTTCCACTTATTCAGTCTTTTAGTGACTGAGAGATTGGTGAGAATTTTAAGACCTCCTGAAGTTTACAGTAGCTTTAGAAAAGTGTCTCCTCTGGCACAAGCATGGCTTTAAGCCAGGGTAGAACTTGTCCTTCTCCAGAGGCTGCACACAGACGTTTAGCACAGCCACTTTCCAGTGACTCCAAGGAGGAATCATAAATGCCTTCTTCCAGCTACTTTCAATGCCTACTCCTCATGATACGCTTAAATGAAACTCTGGCTTCAGCAGTTATTTAGAGCAATTATTCCATATTCACATCAGACTTGGCAAGGAAACCGGGTGCCTTTATGGTTTCCTTTTAAGGCTTTGGCCAAGCTCATAAGCACTGTCTTCCGACCCCAGACACACTTGCAGTACTCTTTAGGAACTTTCTTCTCAACTACTTGTAGCATGGCCATGGTTCCCTGGAGAGAAACAGGAAAGAGACTTAGATTACTTGCTCCGGTCATCTACATTATAATTAAATAAATTGCACCATCAAAATACCTGTTCCTTTCTACCGGTTGTGAAAGGTGACAAGCTCAGATGCATCCAGATTAACTGGTCACATCTGATGTAACTTCCCCAGGACCTGTCCTGCAGGAGTTTGGAGATGAGGAAGAAATAGCAGAAAAATTGATGCAACTTCGTCGCATTCTCTCTTAGGTATGGTACCCAGGAGTCAGGGCAAAGGAATGGTGAAGGGATGTGTGTAATTTACTCGGTCCCCTGGCTGCTATTTAGATAAGTCACATTTCTTATATCTTTTGCCTTGATGAGCTCATAAGTGCAAATACTTGCAGTTTCAAATGTGTCCATTCATAATTGAACAGGAAAGGGTAGTGGAGCACTTCTGTCAGAGGCTGGAAATGATAAAAGAAGCCATAAGTGATGCTAGTAAAACCCAAGCTGTTATCAGAGGAAGAAAGAGAGAGGAGGGAGGAAGGCAAATCCCCTGCATTTATTCCTCTGAGACACAATTAAAACCCTGAGAGAAGATTTTTGGGAAGGATGTGTTAATCCCCGTTTCATGTGCCACACTTAAAACAAAGTATGAATTTACAACAGACAGAAGTAGCTTTATCTACTTGACTCAAAGTTTAAGACTAATGAACCCACAGGGTCTCATTCTGTTTGTGTATCAGTACAAGTCAGAGACAACTCAGCTGGTGTTGGAAGGGTGACTTGCTGAGCTTGGTGTGAGAGGAGGGAGGCAACATCACCGTATGTGCAATATGGTGCAATTTCAGACCTGAGGTGGTTCAGAGTGAGACCAGCCATCTGGGGATTAGCTGCTTATGTTCGGAGTTGTTGCTACACATCCAGAGGGAATGTCCTCTCTTTCAAAAGAGAGTCAGTTCATTTTTCAGTATGGTATTTGGACTTGGCCTTTTTATTTTGACCCCAGAAACTCTCAGATGTGCAGTAGAACAAAACGACTGGAGGTGACTTGTGTTTTATAAAAAAAAGCATCTTTCTCATGTTGTGATTTGAAATAAGATATATTGAAATTAAAATTCAGTTTTATATGGCAAATTCTTTTCTTTCCCTGAAATGTAAAAACCAATAATGTAGACCCAAAGCTTGCAAGGATTCAGATATCCTATGAAAAATTAAAAGTGCCTTTCTTCACCTGAAAGATTTTCTGTTTGTCAACTTAGGTGCACTTTTATTTAATGTTTCACCAGATCAGTACCCAAGACAACCTACAAAAGAAAACACCAACCACAGAGCTTATGCCTAGAAGCATAAAATATCTTTCTCTCTTTTTGGTAAGAATGATGCATCCCATCCTTGACTTGAAATAATCACCATTATGTTTCTATGTAGCCAAGGGTTGGAGAGTTTAAATTTCCCTGGATGGAGATGAAGTTTTCTGTTTATTGCAGGAGTTGATTTTTTTTTATTAGGGAAGTTAATGTGATATTGATTTTTGGGGGGTGGGGTGGGAATATGCTGCCATATTACAGTAGATGCAAAGGGTGAAAAGGATTGACAAAAAGAGATTAATATTTTTTGTATTCATTTTGAGAACATTCCCAGCAAATCTCTAATTGCCCAACACATGAACTGTTGGGGTTTTTTTCTGTGAGGTTAAACATTTTGCACTGTTCTTGCAGCTACAAGTCTTTTTCTTTCCCTTTCTGGACACATACGCAAGAGAAGAGTAATATTATTCCTTGCTATGAAGTGTTACAGTTAGGTAGCAGCTGTGATGGTATCAGCCAATATGTTGCTTTTAATGATCTCACTCATACATTATGAATGAGGAATTTGCAAGACAGAAAAACATAGCGAGAGTAATCTTTAACCGTTCAACTGCTAAAGAGCTTTCTACATGAAAGTTACAGTCCCTTTGACTTTTAACATTTGCAAGAACAACACAGCATCATGCTTGGCTTTAGATCAATGTAAAACGGATGTGTGGTCAAACCACAAGCCACCTTAATAGGTTTTCATGAGTTCAAAATGTATCTGTCCTTTAGATACAGTTCAATTTGTTACACCTCAATAAAATTAACCCATTAATTTCAAAGCAGCGCTTTTGCCTATCAGAGAGCTTGGCAGGAGAGGTGCTTTTACTGCATCCTTGTTCTTTGGGACACGCTGGTTAGTTTGCAACCCCTTTTTGAGACAGCATCAGAAAAGAACATGCTAAAAGCTCCATGAATCTTCCATCAATCATTAGCTCTTCGTTATTCAGGGCTGGACTAGCCATGCCAGGGATGTTGAAATACACAGTGTGACCAGTAATGCCAGGTGGATGTTGGTGGATAGGGCCCTGTCCACAATGTGAGGAGCCAATGGCCCCACAGGGACTTCTTGGTCCCACGTCCTGCTCAGCCTGGTGTCACTTTCCCTGGCAGACAGGCACTGCCTCTTCTTACTGCTCAGGATTTTGCCTTCACTCTCATTTTCTTCTCCATCAGTTACTCTCCTCTCTGCCCTGAAGCTGACTGTAAAGGCATCCCATAAGACACTCCAGACAACTGCAATATTTGTTCTTTCTGCTTACACCAAAAGGGCTGATATTTTAGCCCTAAACCTCTAGGGACAGGAATCAGCTGCAAACTTCCCTAATGCTGCAGGAAACTGCTCTGAATTACACCCTGGCCTTCCTGCCTTATCATTGGAAGAAGAGCCTATTGCCTTCTGCCTTACAACAACATTTTGGGGTCCTTGAAAACCATGACATCTCCACCCGCTTCAGCCAGCTAGAAAGCTAAAGATCCTTAGGTGTGGTTGTCACCAGCTGATCTGTGCTAAATCCCACCACAACCACCTCTGTACAGGAGCCTGGATGAGCACAGAGAACTGTCAGTAAATCACAAGCCAATGCCTCGTCTTCCTGCCTATGGTTCTTTTGCTACAACATAAAGGACCTTCCTAATTTCTTTAATGGAAAAGTCTCTTTCCATCCTTCCACTTTAATAGTTTGTTACGTATATCAGGATATATCTCCTTTTTCTTTTCATATAGGATTGCAACACTCTCTTCACTCAGTGAAGGATTTGGGTGATTTTATCTTGTCTGTATTCATTGCATAATAAAGCCATTTGTACATTCTCCAAATTGAAGGCTGCTGGGTCAGAGAAGAGGGGACACAGAGCTTGCTCCCATGATTCTCTCACACTGCTCAGACAAGGGGCGTGGGGATGAGCAATGCAGAGGAAGAAAGGAAACATAACTCCAGTGAGGAAAGGAGATGCTTGGATGATGCTTCTGCAGCATTTGAGCTTGAATTTTCTTTGTGTGAACTCACTTAAAATCGAAGCAGACATAGAAGAAATTAAGTGGTTTGTTCTTTTCAGGAAGTAAAATCATAATTTCTCATACTAATTTTAGGAAAATATGACCCTAGATGCATTTCTGGATTATATTTATATGCAAATATTTTAATATGGATGGTACACTGCAAGATGGGCATTCGCTGTCCTACTAAAAGAAAACAAATGAATATTAACATCTGCTTCAGGAGACAATTTTTGTATGGAGGGCAGCCAGAAGAAGAATCTCAGAAATGTTGCTTTTATCCCTTGTAGGCAGGCATGCTGAGCTGCTCCTGTCTTCACAGCACGGCACACACTCAAGAAGAAGAAGAGGAAAAATATAATGTAATCACCTCCCGGCAGGGCGCCCTTGTTCTTGGCGTAAGGATTACTGAAGACAGTATGGGAAATGTGCAGAGGAAGAAGGGCAGAAAAGCAGCCCATTTTTCCTCCTGGTTCTGCACATGCCTACAGACTGCTTTCACGTACATTTTGTGAGCACCTAGAATATTCTACAGTATGGATGGCTGCTTACAAATGTCTGGGGAGACTGCTTCATGGCTGATCTGTGCCAACTGCTCTGGGGCAGTCACCTACATCTGTGCAACCCTAGACCTTGTACCTTTTGAGAATGCCTTGTGTCAGTCCATGTCCTCCCTCCCCAGTGGCCATTAGTACCAAGCCAGGCAGCGACCCTGCGGGGTAGTCCTTAACAGATCTGTATCCCTTTGGACGCTCCATCTGCTGCAGACAATATCAAGTAAACATGGCGGTTACAAGCTCCTCCATTTGTGGTCTTGATGCCAGGTGGGCTGGGATAGAGGCACCTAAGCTGGCTTTGCTTAAAGGAGCAGCTTCACATGGTGCTGCAGCCATAGAACAGGCAGGCTCCGGGAGGCTGCGGAGGTCTCTGAATCAAGGGGGTTCAATCTTTCCATTGAGGCTGAGTTGCAAATAAAAATTGCTATGCAGGCAGCTTCTGCTCTCCAAAGTTTCTGTTGAGGACACCTCTGAAAGTCAGAGGACACAAGTTTAAGGCTATGCCTTAAAGAAATCCACTCTTGGCCACAACAAACATTCCATCCTCCTTCAGACTCCTTGCTGACATGTCACCTTATGGCCAGTGGCAGTGATCCAAGGCTAGATGTGATAAATTATGACGGTTCTCTTTCCTATTTCTCTTCACTCTTCTTCTCTTTTTTTTTTTTTTTATTAAATCCCTCTGCCTCCCACTTGCCACTTTGAGTGAGAAAATTATTAACTTATTTATAAATTATTTTTAATGCTTTAATTTCTCATTGTCTGCTTCTGTATATTTTGTTTCTACAACCTCTACCAATAAAAATGTCTTTAATTAAGGATCTGCTTCTTCTAATCCAAATTTTGGACATCTTAACCTGTATTTTTTTCACCCTTCACAATTCTAGTTAGAAGCTTTCAAGGAGAGGCAGTTGCCTGCTTTTAGGCACTATGCTAATATTTGAAAAGCAGCAAAATGGCAGTGTTAAATTCTTTTTGAGAAGAAAAAATATCTTAAGACCTTTAAATGAAAGGCACAAAAGCAGTAAAGAAGACTTTGTATATGGTTGCTTACTAATCATCTCATCTACTGTACCCCTTGAGGCTGTGCAGTGCATACCTGTTGGGCCTGCTGTGTGTACTCCTTGTAGTGTAATGACCTATAGCTCAACCAAGAGGAAAAACCAAAACCCAAAAATGCCTTCTGAAGTTTTCTGATTGCCAACAGAATCTTTGGGCTCTTCTGATGGCTGCAGCACATCACAGTTAATCTAACTATAGTCTCTCTGCCATTTGCTTAGAGCATTATTGGATGCTTGTTTCTCCTTCACAGGGAAAATAAAATATTTTCTCAGTCTGACAGACAAGGATTCATGTTCTGCTCTTTCAGTAATTTGGAAAATGAAAATACACTGTTCATAGGGTGTGGGGTTTTTTAATAGATCTATATTTTATCCTTTCATGTCAGAAGTGAGACAGATTAATGGCTTCTGGAATTTATTTCCAATGCTTATTTTGTTTCCAAAGTTTTGAGAGCAATGAGACAGATCTGCAGTCCGTTCTCTACTGGGAAAGGGAAGTGGCATCTGTTCCTGCTTTGTCCTCAGAGCTGCCAGTGAAAGTGTCTGGATCAACCACCCATCCTCTGCCAGCATGTGTAGTCAGCTGGCAACACAGGCCAGAGAGCCCTTTTCTGCTGACGTAAATGAGAATTGGCCTGGAAATACTCTAATAGGTGGTAAGGAGGCAGTAGTCCCTCAGTTTGGCGAGGGAACAAAAGAACTTTAAATCATCCTTATTTTGTTTGCCCTTCGGATTTGTGCTAAGCAAAGCTTAGCTAGACTAAAGGACCTTGGCTTACTACTTTGACTGTTACTCTGATTTCTGTTGTGCTGGTCATCTCCATGTAGAGACACACAGCAGGTATGCACAGCTTGTGACTTTCTGTCATAAATGATACAGAAATGCTGAGCTTCATACATGGCCACACTTCCTTACAAGTGAGCTACTGCTTCTACCCAATCCTGCTGTGAACTGGAAGATCTGCACTGTGATTGCTCACTCCTTCTAGCAACCTTTTGATCAGTCCTGGGATTCTGGATGGCATTTTACACAGCTTTCTGGAAATTGCTAACCCAGAATGGTGACTTCCAGTTACAGACAGCACAAGGCAGTCAAAAGGAGCCAGAGCCCTCAGCCAGGCAAGACCAAAGCATGTGAGGTGAGAGCAGGAGCAAAAGATGCTTCTGGCTGTATTGGAGATGCCATTTTACCATCACGCTGCTGATTATGATATGTTAATAAATCCAAATCAGATCAGCATGGTGTTTGCTCTAATGTGATTTTCTGAGTGAATTGGAGCAGGAAGAATCTGATCTCCAAAAGAAACCATTTGTACCAGCTTTCTGACACAACAGATGTGAGAGCCACCCTTCCTCCCATTCCACAGCAATTTCTGCATTTTCAAAGTCTGTAGCTGAGCCAGAGCATATTTTGTAATCCAGACTTGATTCACTTCAGGGGATGGTGCATTCACAACTTCCTGAACTAAATTGTTCTAATTAACTCAATGGTTGAGAAAGTCTACCTTGTCTTTCATCTGGATTTATCCATCTTCAGCTTCCAGCTACAAAATCGTATTATGCTATTGTCAATGAGATTAAGTTTTCTCCTCCATGCAGGTACACTGGGTAGCATTAATCTGTCCAGTTTTAGACATCTGCAGTGCACATATATATCTGCATTAGTTGTCAGTGATCCTTTTATGGTGGAAGGAAAAAAAACTGTATAGCATGATGGGAATTACCTCCCTTTAAAATAAATGTCTCTCACAGAGCAGATTAACTAGCCTGCAGAAGTACCTCTTTCACACTGAATGGCCAACTCAATCAATATGTAAGGGAGGTGAATCTTCACAGTCTAGAAGTAGTCATCACTTAATCTACTGAATCTATTTGGACTGAGTTGTTATTTAATCTACAGAAGAAAAACCCCACTATGCAACTGATAGAAATGCTGGACATCAAGAATTCTTCCTGGGAAGATTCAACTTCACTGTGATTCTGAAAATGATACCTGGTGGCTGGAAATAACTTTCATCTCACTGCAGAGAGTCAACGTCATGTCTATTTCTCACATCGGTCCCATATCAGCTTTCTGGTTTATGCATGTGCTAATTATACCTGTTTCCAGCTTTCAGCATTTCAGGGTTACATGGAATTTGTCTTGCTTCCCCTTTAGTAGACTACATGAAAGAAAGAGTGTTGATTTTTAAAACTGAGGAAACTAATAGCCTAATATTTCCTTTCTTTCATCTGATCTGATTTAGAAATCACTTCTGCTTCAGTCATGGGAGAGAATAGACTATCAGGGTTATATTCGAAGAGAGTTCAAAGCCTGTTTTTTCACTATATGGAGAAATGGGTTAAAATCAATAAGATTCAACTTTAATTGATTTCCTATAGGGAAGAGTTTGCCCTATAATATCTGAAAGCCATTAGTCAATGTCTCTTTGAAGTATTAAATTTATTATGAAAACCCTGAAGATATTCTATTTTAAATCCATGGAAGCTTATGTGCTTACTGGATTATAACTGTGTATTAAATATAACACTCACCATCTAATTGATCACAGCAGCATTTCCACACTACTATCATTATTCTGAATCTTGTCTTGCTCCTGCACACTCACACAAAAGATACCTATAAAATGCCTTTCTGGCATTATGTCCACTTAATTATCATCTCAGGGGTTATTATAATGGGAACACAGGGATCTCCTTTGAGAGTACAAGGTCTATAAGATAGCATCTTTCTGTGCTTTAATGTTTAGGACCTTCCTTCAGATATCCTAGGTGTCTGGCAAAGGGACCTGGGTTTGCAGTGTTGTTAGTAGGTGGTTTTTCACTCCTCTATGTTTCTGTCCAGCCATGGGATTTTTTGTCTCTGTGTTGTGTTTATATTTACTGTGCCTTACACAATTACCGTTTCGCAGATCTTCTACGAGATGCAGAATCCTATAATCACAGAATTGTTTATATTGGAAAAGACCTTTAATTTCATCAAGTCCTAACACTGACCTAACACTGCCAAGTCCACCTCTAAACCATGTCCTTAAGCACTTCATCTACATGTCTGTTAAATACCTCCTGGGTTGGTGATTCAACTACTTCCCTGTGCACCCTGTTCCATTGCTACTTTTGGCAAATAAATTTTTCCAGTCTAAATTTCCCCTGATGCAACTTGAGGCCATTTCCTCTTATCTTGTCACCTGTTACTTGGGAGGAGACCAACACCTGCCTTGCTACAACTTCCTTTCAAGTAGTTGTAGAGAGTGATAAGGTCTCCCTTCAGCCTCCTCTTCTCCAGATAATACAACCCCAGTTCCCTCAGCTGCTCCTGATAAGACTTGTGCTCTTGATCCTTCACCTTCACCAGTTTCATTACCCTTTTCTGGACATGCTCCAGCAGCTTGATGTCCTTCTTGGGGTGAGGGGCCCAAAACTGAACACAGTATTCAGGGTGCAGCCTCACTAGTGCTGAGTATAGAGTGACAATCACTTCCCTACTCCTGCTGGCCACACCATTTCTGATACAAGCCAGGATGCCATTGACACTCTTGACCACCTGGGCACACTGCTGGCTCCTATTCAGCAGACTGTTGACCGATACCTCCAGATCCTTTTGTGTTATGCAGCTTTCCAGCCACATGTACTCAGTTTCTAAAGAGAAAAATGGTGTAACCATGCCCTCACCTTTACAGGTCTGGCAGTGCTTAGACTTTGTCATCCCCAGCTCCATGTTGAGGCTGCTACAACCTGCAAACCAGGCAAAACTAAGACTTGACGAATGCCCCTTGCTTGCATTTTGCCATAGCACAAGGCAAATAGCATCTCAGTTTGTGTCTGCAGGCTACAGCTAGCGATTAAATTCACTGAAAGTAGATCTGACAGTTCTGTCAGCAGGATATTTTATGGGGCTTCAGCCAAATTAACACAGTAGATAGCTGCTGGGATTTCTGCCCAGTACTTATGCACCACTGAAGGTATGATCAGACAGCAGCATGCAGGCTGATGGAGAGAGCATGGAGGGGCTGATATTCATAGACTCATAGAATCACCAGGTTGGAAAGGACGCACTGGACTATCGAGTCCCACCACTCCTATCAACCATGTCACTCAGCATCTCATCCACCTATTCTTTAAACACCTCCAGGTAAGGTGAATCAACCACCTCCCTGGGCAGCCAGTTTCAGGGCCTGATGGCCCTTTCCATGAAAAATGTTTTCCTAATGTCCAGTCCGAAACTCCCCTAGTGAAGCTTGAGGCCATTCCCTCTCATCTTGTCTCCCTGTCACTTGGGAGAAGATGCCAGCTCCTTCTTTTCCACAACTTCCTTTGAGGTAGTTGTAGAGAGTAATGAGGTCTCCTTTCAGCCTCCTCTTCTCCAGGCTAAACAACACCAGCTCCCTCAGCTGCTCCTCATAGGGCCTGTTCTCCAGCCCCTTCACCAGCTTTGTTGCTCTTCTCTGGACTCACTCCAGAGCCTCAACATCCCTGGACCTGCTGGTCACACCGTTTCTGATACAAGCCAGAATGTCATTGGCCTTCTTGGCCACCTGGGCACACTGCTGGCTCATGTTCAGTCACTGTCAACCACCACCCCCAGGTCCCTAACCTCCAGGCAGCTGTCTAGACAGACTTCTCCTAGTCTATAGCTGCACATGGTTGTTGTGCCCCAAGTGCAGGACCCGGCATCTGGCCTTGTTAAACCTCATGTCATTAGTCTCAGCCCAGTGGTCCAGCCTGTTCAGATCCCTTTGGAGCCTTCTGACCCTCCAGCAGATCCATACTTCCACTTAGCTTAGTATCATCCACAAACTTGCAATTGAACCTTGTGGAGGTAGAAGACAGAAGGTAATCAGTTGATGAGATATGAACCTGAAGGAGAGCAAAAGAAAAGGTGGCAGGACAGTTCCTTCTCAAGCAGAATGGTCCTGGTCATCAAAGATGGTGTTGGCACCATGGGAACCAGGACATAGTTGTGGCACCTGGCTGTGTACCCTGGCCACATACTGTGTGTACTGGGTTGGAGCCATCCTCCATTTCTCTTTGCCAGAAAACCTGGGACAAATGATCCAGTAAGAATGAGACTCACAGATTAACTTACTTAGAATCATAGAATCATAGAACAACCAGGTTGGAAGGGACCCATCGGATCTTCTAGTCCAACCATTAACAATTATCATTATCAAACATAACCATTATCAAACACTAAACCAAGTCCCTCAAGACCTCATCCACCCGTGCCTTAAACACCTCCAGGGAAGGTGACTCAACCACCTCCCTGGGCAGCCTATTCCAATGCCCAATGACCCTTTCTGTGAAAAACTTCCTCCTAATCTCTACCCTAAATCTCCCCTGGTAGAACTTGAGGCCATTCCCTCTTGTCCTGTCCCCTATCACTTGGGAGAAGAGGCCAGCTCCCTCCTCTCTACAACCTCCCTTCAGGTAGTTGTAGAAAGTAATGAGGTCTCCTCATCACATCTTCAATCAGAATTTTTCCTGAAAGTAGAGAGGGAACTTTTGCAGTAAGTAAAATGTTGCTCTTCAAAAGCTGCTACAGGGTAAATCTGCAAATATTTCTTCTGCTGCTGCTGAAACTTGTCTGGGTCCATTAACAGAGAAAACAATTTATTCACAAGAAATAAAACTACTGAGTGATGAAATATTAATTTAGATCTTAGGCTTTGTGTCACAAAGATTGCCTTTCTGTTTATGAACTAGAAACAATGGGTTTTTCTCTTTATCCTTTTAAAATTTCTTTAGTAATGTTATGAGTTTTTAGAGATGGAGCTTTGACTGTTCTAATTTATGAGCCTGGGAATTGGTTTCTAATTCCTTTTCTAGCCTTAATGTTTTTGTCTTCGATAAATCAGAGGTTTGTCTCTTATTTATTTGAGGATGGGGGAGAGGCAGTGCAGTGAATGAAATTATAGGGAATATTCATAGATGTGCAAGTGTCTCAATGTGGAATGACTAGGGCATGGTCAAGCATACAACTAGGGAACAAATTCTCTTTCTTTCAAATTTTCTTGCACTTTTTGACCTGTATATTCAAAGTATTAGAAATAAAGCATTTCCCTGGTGAGTGTAATCTGGGCACAATTTGCTCCTCCTCACTTCTGTGAGAGAGGAGATTGTTCAGCACCACAGGGAGCTGAGCCTGCCTGTGCTTGCACTGCAGGAGGGCTGTTAAGGAACATGATAGTCTCTGCTGGGACAGAGTTTGGGCTACTAAATCCATACAGGTCCTGAAAGTTTCTCACCTTTGGTCGTGTACCTCTTCTTCAAAGGTATTTTCTGCCAGTGTTTCAAACTAAGGGTGAGTTGGAGATACACTGATGATACTCCAGTGCCTTGAAAGTCAATTTGGCTGTATTAAGACCATAAAGGTAGGGATTATCAGAGGATGAGGCTGAAAACATGGATCCTCAAAGTCAAATACGGAAATATAAATCCCAGTAAAAGGATGCACCACTTCACTGGTGTCCTGGAGAACCAACTGTTTGATAGATTAAAAAAACCCATATTCACAGCTATTTCTGCCATCCCAAAGGCCTGTTTAGACTGGCTTTGCTTGGGCACCTTATATTTATTTGTAATGAACAGAGAGCAGAAATGGTTGCTTTTCAGAAATAAAATGTGTCCCATAGAGAGCTCAGAAACCTTGCACACTTCTGTACAAAGTACTCCATCCATTTCTGAGCTCATAAGTGCCAAGTAAGGAGCACATAAGCCTCAGGGGTAGGGCAGAAGAGGGACAAGAAGGAATTTCACCCAGACAGGAAAGGATTGCTGTTCATTACTTGCTGCTGTTTAAGAGGGTGCAATTGCACAATCAGGACAAAAGCAGAAGCATCCCTGAGAAATGTATGTAGCAATCACATCTTGATGAAAAGTGCTTACAAAATCATAAAATGAAGGAAAATGTCAACAAGTTCTAAGGCCTGAAGGTCCTACTTTTCCTCTTGATTTGCTGTTGGAGGGAATTTCTGGAAGTTTTGGAAGTCCTTCCAGAGTGCCAAAATTATAATTTTCGTTTTGGGAATTTTTTTTTATTCTTTTAATTTTAAATACAGACAAATGTTGACATTAACTAGCATTTCAAAATGTAAATTCAATATGCTTCATTTTAAAAACTTTGAAACAAACATCAAATTTATTTTCCTCTTTAGTTTGGGTCAAAAGGGCTGATTCTTGAATGTGAAATAACTTTTCACACTCCAAACAGCCATAGATAATTTGAATGATGCAAGAGATATTTGTAGTGATACAGTGTTTGCCAGAATAATTTTCTTTATTATGTAAATAAAATCATTTTAATAAAGAATGAAAGATAGGGCGATACTCATTCTGATGTAGGCAGTGGTTGCCTTGGGCAAACAACTAATTTCAATTTTCTCTGCAATTTCTTGGGAAAGAGCACCATCTTAGACTTTTGAAGCAAGTTGTATGATGAACTTAAGAGTTTTCCTCCTATTAGATAGAATGCTTTAAAAATAGATTTCTTGATTTAGCAAATATTTCTCCTTTGCAAACTAAACCAGAGTATTTCCAGTAACTATTCAGACTATGCAGAGGATTTCTAAACACGATTACAGGTTTCTGATCTTATTGTTCATGTAGGATTTGATGGGAATGGAAAAGTCTCAGAATGATAACATCTGATGCTCATAACGGAAGCAGATAAATGGAGCTGGTGTTTGGTGGTACTCAGCAAATGGGAAACTCATTGACAGGTATGTATTTCCAAGTCAAACATATAGAATTGTCAATATGTAGATGCAAGTTTGAAAAAAAAAGAGAGAGGTGATGTGTCACTGAACTGAAAATCTCTTCCAAGAGAAAAATCAGCTATGTCTGTTCTTGGATGCTGTGGCAAGAAGGCATGTATAAATATAATGCAAGAAAATAACGTATTGATTTTGCCATTAAATGTGATAATACACGCTTTGTTGTTCCAGGAAAGGTTAATTGTGTTGCCCAAAAGAGAAACATGCTATTATGTTCTAAGCTATTACTGAAAGCAATGAAAGTACATTTAAGAGGTATTACCCTAGGCTACAAGAGAGCGTAGGAAAGGCTAACTATTAACTTAATATACAACATAATGAGAAACAGGCATCAGTGCTTATTGGGGGGCAGAATTTGCCAAACACTGTTTAAAAGAAAGTTTGTCTGTTACTGTGCCAAAGGCATCACAACTCCCTCACTTGTCTCTCACCTCTGGTTTCCAGAATACCAATGAGTTTCCTTCATCTCCCTACCTCCTTGAAGTGGCAATATCAGTTAATGTGGAGTAAAGCAGAGACTTTCAAGTAAACAAGAGGAATTTTACAGTTCGCCTTGCTGTGGTGAATCACTGTTCATACCTTTCTGTCCACCTGATTCATCTTTGCGGCACCCTATGTTTGGCTGTTGCCACCACCCTATGATCATCCACTAGACAAGGCATCTAGTTAAATAAATCCCCTATTTCTCCCTCAGAGTGAGAAACAGGCACTTGTAGATGTCAATTCGTCTGAGCTCAGATGGTTTATGACTGGATGAATGACCCACTAGCAAAACATCCTTCTCTTGACTACAGCAAGTTTAGAAGTAGCTCATTTGCAGACAATTAAAGGTGGATGGCTCAGCTTGAGATTAAGAGACCTAAATGCAGGTATTTGTATATGGACTATCTGCCTAAACTGTTTTCATGGTCAGAGAGGCTGGGGTCAATACCATCAGTAGAGTCAAGGGAGGTGAACATGCAATGCCTACTATAGGGTGCGTGAAATCCTTCTTCAGGTTTCTCTGGATGTAGAGATAAAGGTTGCAGGGCAAACCTGATCAATTAATGTGTTTTAAATCAAAATTGAGATCAAAGTGATTTGTTGGTTTGTTAAAAGCAGATAATTAATCAGCAATCAATAAACTATACATTCAAGGTCAATATTAGCAATGCAACAAATAAACCACAGTAGGAGATGCTTACATAAGGTTAATGTACTACTGCAGACTTCCAAACACCTCTCTATAATCAGTCCCCCAAACTGAAGTTTTGTAGCCACACCCCCACTGAGTTGTAAGCATCCCCCAGGCCATATGGGCCGCAAACACAGCCCCCTTAGAAATACAAGTTACCTGGCTTCACAACCCTTCTGCTGGAAGTGTAGGTGCTACAGCTTCAGCCTATGACCCACTAACATACACGCTGATGAGAAAGCTCCTATGAGTTCCCCTGCCTGTGCACCCCAGGTGAAGGTCCCCACTTGTAGGGCAGGTCTCTGAGGTGTTTAGAACCAGTTGACAGGTCCATTGACTGGTAAGGCTAGAGGATAAGACACGGGACCTATGCAACACTCAAGCCATTCTGGGATAGCAACTGGAGATCAGACAGGAATCCCAAGACATCCTAGGTGACACTGCTCATCAGGATCTAGGGAACTGAAACCAAGCTACCTATTCCTGTATTGTATTCCGATGGGCTATGGTCAGTCCTAGAGGCTGAATCCCATGATCCCTTGAAAACTTTCAGATTTCATATCTTGCTTCTGATATCTACATGCTTTCTACTCTTGTAAATGTTTAATAGCATTTTTCCTTTTGACTAGGATTCTTCCTTTAGTGAAATAAAAAATTAGCTCTGTAAGGTCTACGGTCCAGCCCCTTCATCACTTTTTCCATTAAGTACAATATTCCTAAGAGCTAAGGAGGGAGTGATAGAGAGACAGGAGACATATCCAAGTGTTCAGGAAACCTTTGAGTGCTGAGGCATGCTCTTTTTTGAGAAATTGTCAGTATGTGAATTGATTTCTACTTTAAGGAGATCAAAGCTGGCCAGCAATTAACCATTTCCAGGAATTGCTGGTTGACTCCTGCAGTTCAATGCATGGGGAAGACATTTTCATTGCCAAACCTGCTGTTTCATTCAGCATTTTGGCTACAGAGTGCTGATTAGCTCGACAGGGTCATATCCTGGCATCAGTGCATTTGGTCTTACCACCACCTGCACCTTTCTCTTGAGCATCTCTGTCTAAATGAAAGCAGTGTACATGAATGGAGTTGTCACTAGGCTCTGCCTAGTGGGATGATGTAGCACTCTGAGAAGGAAACATGTCCTGAGCTCTCCAAACTAAAACCTAGTGCATCCCTCAAGCCACTGAGATGCGTATTTTATAAGACTATCTAGGCTGTGTGCTCTTGCTTCACATCTGGAGAATTTCCCCTTATGCTTCCATCCCTTTGTCTCTCATTCCCCACCCGTCTGAGAGCTACTCATTTCTGCCACACCTTTTCATCCATAGTTCTTGAGAAACATTTACTCAATTACTAGGGGATTAGCAGTTCATACTCATAGTGAGAACGTGCTCCTTGCAGGTCCCCGTAGATATGTGTGGCAGAGGGACACTGCAGGTTTCTCAGGAGTAGAACAGAGGAAGGAAATCTCCAGTATAAATAGATACAACCCCAAACTAGGAATGTGGCTGTGTTTGAGTTTGATACTGAATGCTGTGGAATGGCTAAATCAGCCTGTTTTTCCTGTTCCTTTTCAGATTAGCTTTGTTTCTGTAATTATCCAGCTCAAAATACCACTGAAATCTTTTTCAACTAAAAAAAAAAGACTTTTTAATGACATGAAAGTTTTGATAGAACTGTTTCCATTTTCATTCCTTCCATAAAAAGAACTAAAGCAAATTTTTTAAATTTGTGCACAGAAATTTAAATACATGACAAAAGCACATTTCAATGGTATTTTGCCTTCTTTTATACATTATTATATATTCCCAAAACTGCTTTCACAAAGAAATGAAGAAGCTTTCAGAAACATTGCAGCTGATTTTTCTTTTTCAAAGCTGCAGTGAGATAGTGCTCATGGGGATAGCTGATGTCGATCCTTCTCTTTCATGGTACCCACCAGGAGAGGTGGATGGTTGCAAATTTAGGATTAGCCTATGAGCTCCCTGTGGAACGTGTCCTGTCACTTAGTGCTGAAGTTTCCCAGGAATTCATGTATTCTGACATGCACTGGTAGTGAACAGAAGAGGTAAATTAAGAAGAAATCTTTCAGGAAGACCTAAATCCACAAGACAGTTCAAGGACTAGGAGAGGGCAGTGCCCAGCAATGGTGCTTACAACATCTGCAGCTTGTCTGGTGGTGGCATTGGAGCAAAAGTAAGGAATTAGCATGAACTAGGCTGTCTGGCATTTCTTTCCTCTGTTGAATATCCCTGTCTCTGTTCTTCTTCCTTCCCTTCCTCAGTCCCCACATCTTCTCTAGCGCATTTCCCCACACAGCTTTGCCTTTTCAGCTACAGAACTCAGACTAGTGGCGAAATCCCCATAATCATAACTTGGGAACTGCAATGTTCCTTTCTGTACTCTCTACAAACTTCTCTCTTGATTAGGTACTCTTAGTGCTGCTGCAAATTGTGATTTCCTTGGCCCTTCACTTTGAGATGGAGCTCTTTCCACCTTTCTTCACAGGCTCCATCTTCACTGCTTTAAAGTTTTGATTTTTTCTGATAAGACTATGTTTTTTCTTGGTTTTATCTGCCACTTTTCTCATTGACCAGTCTTGTTGGCTGCCTTGTTACATCTTCAGCTGAGTGCTTTTGGAGGACTTTTGGAACTTGCATTAAAAGGAATTTTGAGTTGTCATCCGCATAGCTACTGTATCCTTCTCCAAACTCCATCTTTCCTGGCTGCCCACAGATGTTACAGCTTCACAAATTTTAAGCCCATGGGCAACCAGCAGATTATGTTGACTTCCCATTAATATCTCAGGGTATTTGATTTCACCTGTTTAATGCACTCCTCTAGTGACCCAGTAGCATATTTACACACTGCAGTCAAGACCTTGCTCATGTTCCTTTCTGATAATCTAAACGGGTCTACCTTTCTAGGACTTGGCGACAAATGTCTTCCTTGCACCATGTCCCTGTTCTCCTGGTTTTGCAGCCAAAGATTGCATTAGCAGTCTTATAGCCATGCTGTGTTTTGGAGTACAGGATTATGCTTTAGCAGCTTCTTCAAAATGAATCTGACAACATTGCCAGAATTAGCGCTACACAGCATATAGATTCTACGTGTTTCATATAGGTTTAGCCTGCATTCTGCATTCCAAGATTTTGCACCTATCTATGCCAAAAATCACTTTTTTTTTAGAGTAGACCCAGGCTAGCAAGAAAACCAGATTGCTTTGATGACTGATTGGTACTTTAATTTACTCCTTTAACACTTTTTGCATGATATAAACATTGCTTGGTTGTTTTGTGATATTTTAGTAATTAATTTGATAATTTAATAGATTCGCTGAGTGGTATAGAAAAGAAGGAAATTTTTCAAGTATGTGTGATACATGTACTTCTTCCTCCTCCTGATACCACAACAAAACTGCTTATTAGACATTTATGTCCATTCTAGACCATTATTACCCATCTTCTAACCACCTAACTGGCCTATCTCAGTTCTTGCTTTTTCTGCTTCCTGGCAGACATTCTTTAAAACCTCTTCATACCGTTCCTAGGGATGGATTTTTCTCTAGGGTTTTTATGTATTTTTATAATTTTTCTGTACCTCATTAACTTTTTATTTATATTGATTGCTAGCTACTCTCCTTTTTCTCTCCATTTATTATATAATGCTATTTTATTTCCAGTTCCTGACTTCCTTGCATTGATGAAGTAGGGTGGCCTTTTGCCAAAGTCCTCAGCATGACAGCACTCAGCCTGCTGAGATGATGAGACTATTAGCCGCCATCCTGACCAATAGTGTCTCCTCGTTTCATGCTTTCTCCTTCTCCTCCTAGTCAGTCTGTCTGTCTCTAGCCACTGTCTCTCTTATTTCCTACTTAGACAAAAAGCTCCTTATTCAGAGATTTCCGTCTTTGCACAGTATCTACCGAGGCGTGATCCATTGCAGGAACTCAATAACACTAAGCTGGTGCATGTTCACCAGAGGAAAAGCTGGTACTACTTCAGAAGGTACCATCCTCCAGCTGCAATGCACAAAGTGACCAAAAGACCATGCCTGGACCATTTCAGCACAGCAGCAAGTGGAGCAGCTGAAACCTCTGTTAAAGAGCTTTCAGTAACCCTGCTTCACCTTGCATTGGAACAGGCTAGGGCTGCTCACTCGGTCTTCCGACTTGCATCAGTCAAGGCAGGTTGGTGAAGAACGTTTTCATATGGACAATAGTTTCACAAAACTCCTTCATATATAGTGTGAGTGAATGATGGGCTGTAGATAATATTGCTCCAACAGGGAATAATGGATTGAACCTGGATAAAGAACACTGCTCCCTTTGGCCTAGGCTTTATTTGATGGCTTTTCCCACGGACGAAGTGGGAGAAAGGAGGGTAAAAGTGCCTCCATATTCAGGTTGCATTATAAGCCACCAGAATGTTGTGAATACCTGTTTCGCTTTCTCTAAATAACACACCACCATATGTCATTATCAGTGGTTTTAACTAATGGAATTACTAAATGCTCAAAAGTTTTACTTCCGTTGGTTAAAACAGATCAAAGATATGCTCTTATTAGCCTCCACGCAAGCAGTGTGATTCTGATAATACATCAGTTACTATTTATTATTCAATTGATATGAAGGGAACAAAAAAAAGAAAAATGTTTGTATGCGTGTGTGTGTAATGCCATTTTTCAATTAGTTTGCTTGTGGTTTTAGTATTAAATTGGATAAGTGAAAGATGGTGGATAGGACCCATCTGCCAGGAAATTGCTAGCATGTGGCCATCTGTTGCCATCCTGCATTTGATCAGTGGTAGGGAGTGTATGTTGATTAATTCATTCAAGTTCTTCTGAGGTACACAGTCTGTCTAAGAACATACATCCAAATAAATAAAAACTCAATCAGTGAAAAGCACTTTGTACAAATATTGTTAGTGTTGGGTAGAACAAACATGAGCAACTCTTCTCATTCTGCCTGCACCAGCATAGCTAGGTTCCTATCTGAAAGAAAACCAACTCACGTGCTCAGGAGAAGCTCTTCCCACGCTACTGCAGACCTTGCTGAGGCTGAATGTCTAGATGCCATTGGAGAAAAAAGATCAAACTCTTGGCAGTTTTAGGTTCAGTAGTAACAAGGAACACTTCCCAAAACCCAGTCCAACAGCTCATCCAAGGTGATGCTCATCCTTTTCTCCTCTTTTCTTCAGGAGCTTGCAGACTCAACTCTGCTCATAGGGCACCTGCTGAGTAGAAGTAAATCCCAGGACACTCTCAGGTCTTATCAGAGGCACAGCAGAGGCCAGACGGGAAAAGTAGTGCCAATTTGGAGTCACTGTGGTCATATACATGGGGAGCTGAAACTGAATGTCTATATGCTGCCCCGGTAGAGGAAAAGGATCTGCACTTACTAAATTTTCTGTCTGTTGGTAAATACATTTTTGGCCTCTTTTGAAATGGAAAAGGATAAAATGTTCCAGATAACCAAAGTACGTTTTTCTCTCTAGCATATGATGGATACCTTTTATTCATTTACAGGTTGCTTACAATTTTCAAAAACTCATATACTGTTTCCTTCGCGGTCCTAATCCTCAACATCTTCTCCTCTGTTTCAGCCCCAATCTCACCTCTCAGAAACCTCTCCAGTTTACACAGATCTTTCTATGTTTAGCAGAAGTGGAAAGTCAGGTCATTCTACTACCAGTCCTCAAACTTTCTAGGAAGTCACATAGTTTTGAGTTGCAACACAGTGGATGGAGGTGAGCTTCAAGATGTCATCAAATTGTCAGACACAGGAAGAAGGTTGACTGTGGAATGGAAGCTCCACAGCTCACAGGCTCACTAGAATTCGTAGCAACTATTCTGCACTGCTTGTGTTTCAGCCACCATACCAAAATATTACCAGGTATCCAAATGTTCTATGATGTTCCTATATTCTCCAATATTTTACTGCTGCACAACATCCAGTTGCAGGGTTGCAAGGAGCTGACTTCTAAATCCTTTGAGAGAGCAGCTAGAGGATTTAATATATGGCAGTATTTACTCTCTTAAGTGCAGAGAATAAATATTTCTACTTGCCACAGAACTATTCTAAATCATCTTTTCATTTTGTGGTTGTTTGGGTTGAACTTCACAGCTTGCTTCTCTAGACTCATCACTGCTTTCATAGCCTTGATGAGGCTTATGATTGTTCTAATACAACAGATCCTTGGGTAAACCCAATGGTACTATCTCAAGCTTTCATTAGGGATGTTACAACCAAAACCAGCAGGCGTGCTCAGAAAACATGATCATCAACTATATCCCTTGCTACACTGATAAATAGTCTTGTTTTTCATTTTCTCAAAAGATGTTTTAAATGTAGGGTTTGGGTTTTTTTTACAGCATTTTACTCTAAAGGAAAGTTCTTTGCCTTTACCCTTCCTTTTGTCATGCTTAAACTTAGGGGAGTAACAGGACTGAGCTGCAGCAAGAACTGAGTTAAGAATGCCATCCTCTACAAAGCAAAATCACAGATTGTTTCCAGGGAGAACTATTTACTATTCAGCCTTTAAATAAAAAAAAAGAGAATGAATAGTATCCCTTAGCAACCCTGACAAAATCCTTGATTTATAGCAAGAAATAAACAGTTAATTTTTATTAGACACAATCACATAAGTCCTCAAATGAAAAGCAATTCAAAGCTGGTAAGGTCTAGAATCGTGTGTTTGAACTGTCCTTGCAGCTTTGTGGTTCTATTTAGCCATCTTTGCAAAATGAGCTTTGTCAAAACTTGCACGACATGACACCATCATTGAAGAAAGAGTGAAAGTCACCTGAGGTGAGAGCAGATCCTTGCAGAATGCTGGCTTTTGGGAGTCAGATGGACCCTTCCACCCCTTCCTCCTTTTCCCAGGCACTTGTAGGAGTTATTTTGCTGCAGAGGTGAGCAAAGAGAGAGTCTGAGCCATTTATGAGCGGGACTGCACATGCCTGAAGAGACAGGGACTTTGGGCTCCCGTCCACTCCTTGATTGCTGTGTCATGTTCTTGATCTAGATCTTGAGAATATTTGGAAGTTCAGGGACCAAACCCACTGCTCCCTCCCAAAGCAGCTCACTTTTGAGTATGGAAGGAATGAATGAAAATTCATGGTCGCCAGACCTCTGATCTTTTCTCCTGCAAACCAATTTATATTCCCGGAATATTCCAATCTGACATAATTAACAGTAGAAAGAAATGACATGAATAGAAAATTATTATCCTTATATATTTAATTTTGCTTTCTCTAACATTCAGGTAGATATTTGAAAGTTGTATAATTGGTGATGCTAATGAAGCTAGTGGAGTAGCCCTGTAAATGTATTTTGGTTGTCTGTGACCACTGTGAAATTGTTTTATAACAGCACCTGCAATAAAACATACAGGGTGGACAGAATGAAGTTAGTTAATTGGAGTTTATTTTGATATTAAATGGGAAATCCTTGTGAGGGGAATCTTGGAGAAAAACGTCAATGTTTAATTTCTTTCTGCATTTTTGCACACACACAATACACAGAAATAGCTGGCACAGATGTCCTTCACATCTTCAGGGTTCCAGTGCTCTTCCCAAGCTCTTCCCATTTTTGCAAACCTTAGCTGGTGACCTGCAGTCTTCCAAATCCTCCAGAACAGAAAAGTCTCAAACTAACATTACAGGCAGATGAAGAAATGCCCTGTTACCCTCTGAATACCCAAGAGGAGGGCTTTGCACAGCTAAGGCATAACTAGACCCAGAGAAATGGTTTCCTCGTGCATGTGACAGTTACTATTACACTACTCTTTAACAAAATATACATATAAGTAAAAGCAAATGTAGATTAAAAATAAAAAATATACCCAAAATAGATAACATCTTTGCAGAATTTTTAAAACCAGAAATGGTGTGAGTTTGAACAGCTCTAGCCATTGTTCTCACCCTGCTCACATCCAGCCAACAAGCTGCCAGACCAAGTAGCTCTACATAGCCTTGATGTGTCTGGAGATATTGTTTTTCATATTAACCCTGTACTCCATTAACATACAAAATCATAGCGAGTAACAAAACACTTTCCATACCAATGACCCAAAACAGCTTTATGAGTGTTTAGTCAGGCACCAGCCTCACATCTATAATACAGGACTGTTTGCTTCCAGTGCTGTCTTATACTGTTCCCCGAATGCCTGTTTATTACAGGATGTGAGAATGGTGTGACATAGAGACATCTGTGTTAACCTCACTGTGTTCCCTGTCTGAGTCCTGCCCTAATTAAATTTGGGAGCCTGGTTAATTTCTCCATGGACCAGTTTGCAGCACAGACAGCAAATCGTCTGCTGAGATAATGAAACTGTTATAATCTATAGGATATGTTTTCCAGGATGGCAGAGTTTATACTCAGGGTTACAAACAAAAACAGGAAAAGATTGATTTTTTTACCATTTTTCAGTCTAGATGGTAACCGCTATGTTTGCAGCTCCCTGGGAATTTCCCACCACCACTGACAACATGGTGAATCACTGTTCTCTGCTACATTGCCGATGCTCAAACATGTTGATGTTCGCGGTAATTTGTAACACGCTGTACTGTGAAGTCCTTTAGAATTCAACATGATATATTTGTTATCAGCAGCAAGTGTTTTTGTTTTTCTCAGTAAGCAGAATGAGAAGCCAGCAATCCCACTGTGCTGACATGGAGATGGAAAATAATATATCTCGGCCTCCATCCTCACAGCCCAGTTTGCAGAGTGGGCTAGCATTGCTCTCAGCATTCATTTGATGTTCACTGGGAGGTGCCAAGGGATATATTATCTTTATTTATTGAGGCTCCCATTACTTCTTAACAAGGTCACCATAATCACATTGCAATCAGGCTGCCCTTTCCCTTCCCAGTCCTGTAATTAGTGTTTGCCCTTGTAACTGGAAGATTAACCACATGACCTATTATTAACCTCTCTTCACCTATTATGGTCTTTGTGGTGTTTCTTTTTAATGCAGATACTGTGGAAACAGGGGCTGTTTTAATTATATTGTATTAATATGGGAGAGATTCTCAAACATGTGGGAAATGTGCTGATTATAGATGTAATGATAACGATGAGTATCAGAAAGCATAAGTGTTGTATAATTAGAGAGTAACTCCAGTGCAACAACACAGGGGTCTCACTTGATACTCTTTAGAAATCAAAGTTGCTCCACAGTATAAATTGGTGTACATGGGTAAACAAGTTTTTTGTTCCATAGAGTCCTATAACAGGACAGTCTAGTCCTCATGCTGACAACCAAATGCCAGATTTGAGACCCTCATATCCTCAGTCCTGGGTGCTTTTTAGCTCTCAGTGGGTGGGTGTGCATCCCTCCATTGGGAGGTCTTTGCACACTGCCCCAGTGCTTGTTCAGCATCTCCACAAAGGCCTGGAGTTGCCTGCAGACACCTGGTCTTGCCAAGGGGTGGACACAAGAATGATAAAACATAAGAGGAATTATGTTGCAATTACCTTACAAAAAATTCCCCAGCAATTGCATTACAATTATTACAGTCATTACAATCTATTAATGCCTCTGAATCAAGTCACCAACTCACAACCTCCTGAGATGACTTATCCTGTGAACCTAATTGAACAAACCCTCAATAAACATTGCAAAAGCACTAGTGACCGACACACTTCATCATTATTTTGAGACTAAGGACTCTGAGTCAGCAGGCCTTTCATACAGCTGTGAGTAGTTTCTTCATTTCAAGTTTAAATGAGGAGTGACTATACAAGTGTTTTTAAGGCTACAGTCCACCTGAACAAATACTCAGTGTTTACTCACAGGTAAAACAAGCATAGTGAACTGTATAAATGGTACTTTGAATTATTCATTCAGTTTGGATGGTTCAGTGGCAAGGTACACTCATATCTTTCTGCAGGCTGCTGCAATGCCAGTTACCTTCCCCAGTGTTAGCGACATGCCCTGCAACTCTTCAGGGAAATGTACAGGCATGGATATATTTCTACTGGTCCCTGTACTATGTTCATTAGATCCCCTAATGACTGATTATCAGGGCAGAAAGATGTTCCTCCTCAGAAATACCCTATATTCTCAGTTCTACCGAAATGGTTAGGAAATAAGTATGTGGATTCGGAGTGGATATGGAGTCCCTGATAGATGTTGGTCAATGGAGAAGAAAGCTCATAGCAGCACCTAATAGCTTATTATTGGCTTCTCTTATTGATACATATTATTGTACAAAGTATTTCCTTCTCTTACCTTTTCAGCCATTTGATATTGCATTTCACGTCATCATTCATAGTGCCACAATTATGCAGCACACAGGATGTGTATATCTATGTGTTTGTATGTGTATGTTGAGCACATAATTATGTCTGAATTAGCTGAGAGCTTTTCCTTGCTGGAGAGGATGTCCTGACTGCATCTGTGACTGTTGCCACCAAGCCCCCACTTGCATGGCAGTTTGGATGCAGACTGTCAGAAACCTGGGAGATAACACACCTGACTGCTACTCTGCACTAACCCTTGAAATCAAAAAAGGTGTACAAGTTCACCTTGTAAAATTAACCAGGTATGGCAGAGCTATTGGAGTTTCTTTCTGTGCCTCTAATTCAGCAGCAGGTGAAGTCACTCATGTACATGTCAGGTCCGATTCATCTGGTTTGCATTTACCCTGCGTCTATTTGCTGATCTGTCCTAAGTTAGTCCAGGACTCAATTCAAATCCTACCCCACTCAGAGTGAGTCTTTCCTTTTGGACTGGTGCCTGAGAGCACAGATGTTCAGGATCATCCTCCATGAACTCCTCATGAGCCGCAGAGGATTAGAGGGCAAATTCTCTCTCCACGCGACAAGATTGTTCACTGAAATCACGACCACAGTGCAACCAGTGGATGTGGAATATATATGCGGAGAGAGAGGTGTTATGAAACTGACCAGTGTATGCACAGGTCTCTCTGTCACAGAGGGTGACCTCAGATCTCTAGAGGCACACAAGGGTTTCCAGAGCTACTGTTGGTTTTGGGGTTCGGCACACAGGATATAACTATGGGAGTAACTGCAGCAAATGTGTGAATATAGGGTCAATTTGGGGATGTCTTGCCCTCCCCAAAAGCAAAACAAAAAATGGCAGTGATCAGCTTGGTAGAATGCCATCTTTTCACTCTGTCAGCACAAAAAATAACAAATTTACGTGGTATTTTAGTCTAACAAATAGTTTCATAGCAAGTAAAAAACCCTAAATGACTTTTCATTTGTTGTCAAAATAATCCCTATAAACTGATCTCATAAATTTTGGACTCTAAAAAAATACCTGTAATCCTTTATGCTTTATCTCTATTGCAATTTGCTCTAATCACAAGAGAAAAATTTCAAAGCTGTCTAAAACTCACAAACAAGTGGAAAGGAAGACTTCTGTGATTTATAGTGTAATCTCTTTGCCTCAGCTTCTTTGGATATAAAATGTTAGTTTAATCACACATCTGTCTTCATCAAGAAATAAGGGAAAGATACATGTAATATAAAGGAAGAACTAAATCCAAGCAGCTATTCTGTATGGTCTGGTGATTGGAAGAATATCATCCATGTTTGCAACTCATTCAGATTCACTTACCATAAGACGCTTCTTAAAATATTTCATTTTCTACTTAATATGGTTGCAGAGACTCTGAACGGTACTAATGAATCCTCATTTTCCACCTGAGGATTTCACCTTTCACAAAAGTTTGAATAGTGTCTTTTCCCAATCTACAAGACCAAAGAAATACTTTCCAAGAGGACCTGACAGGCTTGCTGAGATCAATTTTGTTTCCTGGTGAAGCTCTTCTGGTGTCTTCCCAAAAGTCCTGGAGGAAAAGTTGAGAGAATCATCCTGCATTTTAATGTGAATTAAAATGATGAAGTCAGGTATGTGCCATATCCAAAATCAATATGTGCTATATTCAAATTCATGTGCTTCACCTATATTGTTGGAGGAGTAAAGTATGTGAGATTTACAAGTCAATACTGATCTGTTTTACCTAGGAATGTTGGTGTGCTTCTCCAACTTCTCAAGCTTGGCTGAGTAATGACAGAAGACTCAATCAGATGTTCAGTGGGCACTGGCAGACTACAGAAATACCTGCCTAGAGGTAAAGGATCATTAACATTCAGAATCTGTTTGGTAGCGAGAAGACACAATAATCTCAGAGATCAAGAAGCCATTGGGGTGTAACCCTTGTGAAGGGCAGACACCCCTCACCCTCAAAATGTATCTTAGGATTTCCATTAACGCTATCTATGGGCAAGACCTCCTAATAAGGGCCCGAAAAATGACTACTTTCCTATCATCTCAAACAGTATAATTTTCCATACTTCACACATACAGGAAGACAGTAGATTATGTGGACCATATGGGAGTCTATTTTGCAGTATGATGGCACCAAGTACTAGAGCTCTGCTAGTATTAGGACATGGTGATTTTTGCAGACTTATGGCTGAGGCTGTGGGCAATTAGAAAACTTCTTAAGATCCTACAGGAATAAATTGTATTCAAGTGGAAAGTTGCACTGGGTTGTAACTTTAAACATCTCTTCCTGAACAGTCAAGAGGCTGCCAGGATAAGACCCTGGGTCTCCCTGTAAAATTCATGGGTTCAGTACCCACCATGCTAAATGAAGGCAAAACGATGCCAAAAAAAATTGTCCAAAAAGGAATTTATTTGTACAGACATCCATAAAAATAAGATTGGTATTGGCTTGCTAAATATGTATTAAGGAAAAAGAAGAAAGAGAGAAAAGCAAGCAAAGGAGAGAGAGAGAGAAAAAAAAAAGTGCAAGGTCACCACCTGGGCTCAGATACCCTCCTTCTGTCTCCCAGGATGGCAGGCATTCTGCTGCAAATGACTCCTCTTCCAGAGTATTATTTATAGGTTTTTTGGTGAGCCTGTGCAGTGTTTCTTCTAGGAAAGTTCTGGAATTGAGTTTGGGAGGACTTAGAGGGACTCTGGGGCCTGCAGTGAGTCCAAGGTGTGGTTCTGCCCCTGCTCTCTCTACCAGCAAGACTGCAGCATGACCTCTCTGGGCATGTTCAAGTGCACCTGGGCTGCTTGTGAGACTGCGGTAAGGTTGAAAGACACTGCCTGTGCTGCAGCTGAAAACAAGTAGTTTAAGGTAGGAAAACAAGTGGTTTAAGGCAGCCAAAAAGAATCAGTCTCTTACACTCTGCCACAACATAAAGAAAGGGAATGGAGAAGTATTTATGGCAAGATTCCTCATGAAATATTGAACAAAGCAATTTTAAAGCTATTTGTCTATGTCATTGGACAAACTATAGTCATAGGCCTCAGTCTCTTTGAAGTTAGCAAGTACTGGTTTACAATGATAAAATTTCCTTCAAGCCCCTACTTCCTACCCTGCTACCTACCTCCAACCTTTCCACCGCTGTCCCTCGGCAACCACTTGCACAGCCTCCTGCTGAGCATTCAGGCAAATGCTTGTACTTGCCCCTTGCTCATCACCACCACTGGGATTCCCTGTGACTTTCACAGCATTAAACACCCCTTTCACTGCCTCTACTAACAAACTATGCCCCCTTATCAGTACTGACAGGAGGCCACTTGCTTTGGTCTTGGAGCATCAGAAATACCAATCTAAGAGTGTTGCTGCTGTTTGCTATGCTCTGAGGTGATTTTCTAAAGTTGTTCTAATTATTCAGAAGCCACGTGCTCACATCTTTTGCATGCAGCAGTTTATTTCTTCTGCTTAATGAGAGCTGATGCTTTACATGGAGAAAGGCCTTTTTTTTTTTGTGAACCATGTAGAGCATTCAAGACACAATTTGCCTGTGAGAAATCCTGGAGTTAATGTGACCTGACAACATAAAGTTTGGTTCTTCATGCCTAGTTCCTAAAGATTTGCCAACATGAAAGCTACAATTTATGACTAGTGTTGCTACAATCCACTTTTTGGAAGAAAAAGAAATAATTTGTTGATTTACACAGAAAACTTTAATTTATGTATCACCAAAGTAAGCTCTTCCTGAGCTGGAAAAAACTCACAAACCCAGACCTATGGCACTATTTCAATAACAAAGAAGGGAGTGACATGAGCAGGCTGTAATTTCCCTGCAGAACTTGTGTAGGAGTTCAGCTGCGTGTGTGCGTGTGTGTGTGAGTGAAGAAAGAGAAAGAGACAGGCAGAGAAAGGAAGAAACTTGCTGCATTATGCATTAATTTGAATGTATGTAGGCAGAGTACAATCCAGAATTTTCTCTCTTGGGGACCCAGAGTTGGGCCTTAATTTTATATTGAAGTACTTATGTGAAAGTGCTGTAAATTAATTCATAGATTGTGTAACTGCCCACTGCTTCAATTATGGTCAAATTAAAAACACAGCATTCACTTGCATGGTTTAGTCCACTTATGGCTCTGAATGGCTTAGGATAACAGGAGCTTGTATTGTAATCATTCACTCCAAATTCCTTTTCTTTTTGGAACCCTCTTTTCCACTGATACCAGAAAACTTGCAGCCCAGAACAAACAAATTAGCAAACCAACAAACTATTTTCCACTCCTCAACAATTTAGAAGATACATTTGGTTTACTTGATACCAAGGAAGAAAAGGAATCTTATGAGGGCTTTAACATCCTTACCATCTCAAGTCTGGCTCTTTTCCCACAGGGGACAGGGTGGTTTACGCTCAATGACCACCTTCTCCTGACGATTGAGCTATTCCTGAGAAGTGCTGTGCACAACAGGGCAGTGTGGCAGAGAGAAGGTCTACTGAGACACTCTATGTTCACCTATTCTGGTTGTCAAACCCTGGTGCAGTGAGAGGAAATCCACAGAGGAATGAGATCCACTTTTGGTAGGTAACAATGACTCACACTGACTTCTGACAGGACTGAGTTCAGCATGCAGCACAATGGGTTCCCAGCAGTGGGAGGGTTTGCAGGAGTGCTTACATGCTCCTTCAGGTGCTGGAGGGGTCTCCTTCTGAATAAGGGTACTTGGAAATACTGTGAATTAGACATCTTTGATTACAAACCCAATGTGTTGCTTCAGAAACTGAGCGCTGGGGTACTGCTGTTGCTAGATGAGTCTCCTGCTCTGGCAGAGGAGCTCAGGCTCTCTTGTGCCCCACAAGCAGCATCTCATGCTCCAGCTCTTCTCTGATGCTCCAACATGTTAAACGCTCCCAAACCCTCCTGCCTTAAATACCTCCAGGGAGGTGTTGATCCTTTCTGTGAAAAACTTCCTCCTAATGTCTAGCCTAAATCTCCCCTGGTGTAGCTTGAGGACATTTCCCCTTGTCCTGTCCCCTGTCACTTGGGAGAAGAGGCCAGCTCCCTCCTCTCCACAACTTCTTTTGAGGTAGTTATAGAGAGCAATAAGGTCTCCCTTCAGCCTCCTCTTCTCCAGGTTAAACAACCCCAGCTCTCTCAACTGTTCCTCATAAGGCTTGTTCTCCAGCCCCTCCACCAGCTTTGTTGCTCTTCTCTGGACTCACTCCAGAGCCTCAACATCCTTCTTGTGGTGAGGGGCCCACAACTACACACAGGATTCAAGGAGCGGTCTCACCAGTGCTGAGTACAGAGGGAGAATAACCTCCCTGGACCTGTTAGTCACTCTGTTTCTGATACAAGCCACAATGCCATTGGCCTCCTTGGCCACCTGGGCACACTGTTGGCTCATGTTCAGTTGCTGTTCAGTTGACTCCCTGGACCCTAACCTCCAGGTGGCTTTCTAAACAGACTTCTCCCAGTCTGTAGCTCTGCATAGGGTTGTTGTGCCCCAAGTGCAGGACCCGGCATTTGGCCTTGTTAAACCTCATGCCATTGGACTCTGCCCAGTGGTCCAGCCTGTTCAGATCCCTTTGCAGAGCCTCCCTACCCTCCAGCAGATCGACACTTCCACACAGCTTTGTGTCATCTGCAAACTTCCTAAGGGAGCACTCAATGCCTTCATCCAGGTCATTGATGAAGACATTGAACAGGGCTGGACCCAGCACTGAGCCCTGGGGAACACCACTTGTTACTGACCTCCAGCTGGATTTAACACCATTTACTACCACTCTCTGGGCCCGGCCATCCAACCAGTTTTCTACCCAGGAGACTGTGCACCTGTCCAGGCCAGAGGCTGACAGCTTCCGTAGCAGAATGCTGTGAGAAACTGTGTCAAAGGCTTTACTGAAGTCCAGGAAGACCACATCCACAGTCTTTCCCTCATCCAGCAGCCGAGTCACTTTGTCATAGAAGGCGATCAGGTTAGTTTGGCAAGACCTGCCTTTCGTGAACCCATGTTGGCTGGGCCTGATCACCCAGTTCTCTTGCATGTGCTTCATGATAGCACTCAAGATCACCTGTTCCATGACTTTCCCTGGCACTGAAGTCAGACTGACTGGCCTGTAGTTCCCCAGATCCTCCCTGCGACCCTTCTTGTAGATGGGCACAACATCAGCCTCCAGTCCAGTGGTACCTCCCCAGTCTTCCAGGACTGTTGGAAGATGATGGAAAGGGGTTTGGCCAGCACATCTGCCAGCTCCTTCAATACCTTTGGGTGAATCCCATCCGTCCCCCTAGACTTGTGGGTGTCTAGTCAGGCTAGCAAGGCTCTGACCACCTCCTCTTGAACCATGGGAGCCTCGTATTGCTCCTCTAGTTCTGGGGTTTGTACACAGAGGGAACAGCTTTCTTTACAATTAAAGACTGAGGCAAAGAAGGCATTAAGTACCTCAGCCTTCTCCTCATGCCCTGTCACTGTTGTTCCTTCTGTGTCCAAAAGGGACTGTATGGTCTCCCTAGTTCTCCCTTTATTATTTATATATTTATAGAAAGATTTTTTGTTATCTTTCAGAGACTTTGCCAACCTGATTTCTAGTTCAGCCTTAGCCCCTCTGATTTTTTCTCTACACAACCTCACTTCCCTCCTGGGGTCCACCCAAGAGGCCTGTCCCCTCTTCCAGAGCCCGTAAACATTCCTTTTCTTCTTGATGACACTCAAGATCTCTCTGTTCAACCAAGCTGGTTTTTTTTCCCCTGCCGGCTTTTTTCCTGAAACACGGGTATGGCTTTCTCCTGAGCTGCTAGGATTTCCTTTTGAAGAGCTCCCAGCCTTCATGGACTCCCTTGCCCTTAAGTACTGTCTCCCATGAGACTTTGCCAACCAGCCTTCTGAAGAGTTCAAAGTCTGCCCTCTAGAAATTTAATGCTACTGTCATGCACACCTATTTGTGTAGGACTAAATACATAGGAAAGAGTTAAGACCCACAGCATCCTAATGCTAGTCTCCATTACAAAGGATGTCCACAACAGACTGGGACAAGGATTATCTCCAACCCCTTTACAGTTATGCCCTTAGTCCGCTTCTTACAGCTTTTCCTAGTGATACCAAATGCTTTGTGATATCAACAGACAGAAGTCTTCCATGGTACATTTTCTGCCTTTATGATGGTTGGTTGTTTACCTCATCCTGTCAATATTCTTCTCTGTTTTCTTCACAGCCTTTACTTTTTCAATGGTGCCAGATGTTTCTTCACCCTTAAATGTCACCTCAAATCCAAACAAGCAATCAAACCACAGCCTCAATGACTTACAATTCTCAATTATTTTTCTGAAGTCCCTGTGTAAGACAGTGCTAGGAAGGAAGATGGAGTATTTCATTTTTTTTTAGAACTAGTGTCAAAACAATTCTATCAGCCTATGGCACTAAATACTTTAATTACTGTTCCTTAATTTCAAGAGACAAAACTTCAATTGTAATAACAGAAACATCTATCAGAAAAGGCATCATTGTCTTACGATTAACAGTTGTCCTGACAAAACTCAGAGTCTGACAGATTTGCTGGACTGTATTTCAAAAACATCATTGGGGAAAATGAGCCTGAGTGAAGAGAGAGAGGAATATTTAGTACCTTTCTTGTTGCTGTAGGGCTGGTATGGAAATTAGAGACTTTTTCTAGCATGATACCCCACACAGTTTATGGGATTATTTGTGATGGATGCCTGGATTAGCCAGTATGATTCTTAAAATATTCTCATAAATTCCACCTCTAAAGCTACCATTTTAGTCTCTTAAATATTATTACAGGAGCAGGCTGTGCAGATACAGGTCACCTATTTGCCGACTGTCAGAGCTGAGTGTTGCAAGTGATGACACAAAAGCAAAACTAATTTTCTACTAGAAGAGTTTCTAACATCTGTGTACATAGAAACAGACATTTTTGTCAGTGTTGGAATAAGACTGTTTTTATTTTTCCCCAGAGAATCTCTGTACACAGTTCTCTATCACCTGGCCACAAAATTAGCTCTGGGCAAAACTATTCCAAGGGTTGAAAGAGAGATCCAGCTTCGACTATCCACTGAATTCTCCTTTATTTCTTTTTTTAAAATTTTTTTTTATTGCTCTTAGTATTGCTTTTTTTACTGTTCTTAGTACAGTGAAATTCAGGCTTGGTTATGCCAGGAGCTGTTGACCAAACTTTGATAATGCTGCTGCCGACTACCAGCAAGTCGAGGTACAGGACTGTACTTCCCATAGCCAGTCAGTCAACCTGAAATATGCTAAGGGAGCACATCTATCAGAGAGGTTTAAGCATGTCTCTTCTCTAAGTGATACCGTAGAGATATTTCAAGAGGGACCTTTGGAAAATGAGACACCTAACATGTCTAAAGACTTTGGAAGTTCAGTCCATTGTGATCCTCTGTCTCTTAATGTAATTGTACATGCATTTCTGAAACTAAATGATTTAATACCCAACATGAACACCGGTGCACTTTAGGGGAGCATGTGTCTCCATTGAAACATTCATTTTTCTAAATATATGCCCAGCCAGTGGTGGAAAAATTATAGAACCATAGAATAGCTTGTGCTGGAAGGGACTTCAACGATCATGCAGTTTCAACCCCCTGCCATACGCAGGCACACCTTCCATGGAATCATGTTGCTCAAACTCTCATCCAATGTGGCCTTGAACACCTCCAGGGATGAGGCATCCACAACTTCTCCGGACAACTTGTTCTGGTGCTTTACCACCCTCTCAGTAAAAAAATCTCTTCATAAAATCTAATCTAGATCTCCTCCCTTTCAGCTTAAAACAGTTACCTCACATCCTATCCCTTCTCTTCCTGATAAACAGCTCCTCAGCCTCCCTGTAGCCCCTTTCAGTACTCGAAGGCTGCTATAAGATCACCCCAAAGCCTTCTCTTCTCCAGGCTGAACAACCCCAACTCTCTTGGCCTGTGTTTACTGCAGGGATGCTCCAGCCCCCAGATCATCTTCGGTCTGATGCACTGCAGCCTCTCCCCTGAGTGGTTCAGCCTGCATGGAGGCATCAGACACTACTGGTGTAGATGGTGTAGATGCTGCAGTCCAGGCTCCAGGCTTTGCTCTGAGGTGAGTGCCCACTATCATGCCTTGAGGGATAGGGAGGGCGAGTGCCCTTGGCCTATGCAAATGGTCATAGAATGAGCTCCTCAGGTCTCCCACTCAGCCAGTGGAATACCCCCTTGCACACCCTGCCCTGCATACTTTTCCCTAGGGCTACATTTTTGGGGGGGAGTGTTGGCCACTGCTGCTTCCTGGTGGATCTCCCCAGGTCTCTGCATCCTACCTGGAATTTCCCTGGTTCAGGAAGCCCCATGGAATGCTGCAATCGTCCACTCCACTGTGGCACACACCTGCACTGATGCTGATCACCTGTGAGAATCATGCCATCTCTGGGTAAAAGTAACTCAGAAATTCCCACTGTGGCCACTCAACTCCATGACTATGGTGACATCCATGAAGAGAGCAAGATGGATTGCTGGCCTAGGACTGAATATATAAGGGTTCAGGTCTTCTTCGTGTAAATGAAGTTATCATATTGTACTTACTGACACTTACACTGCACTGACACTTAGAGCATATGCTATTAATTGTTTGTAAGAATTCCCTATACAACACCGATGGGGATGTTTCAGATAGTTATCAAAACTTGGGAAATTATTATAATTAATTCCAGTGCCAACCTGAGTGGGGAGCTGAACAATTACTCAATCTTCTTGACAGATTGCCAAGTGAAAAAAATTAGTAAGCATCAGTTACAGGCACATATATGAGATCTAGAGTTTTTAAATTGTTGCAGGAATTTGTAATTAATATGCCTAGGCTGATGGGATGCTGCAAAGGTAGTGCAGGATAAACTCTCAGCAGCCAAAGAAGGGAACTGGAAGGATGGGAAGGATGGGATTTTGTAATGAGGACAATTCTAATCACTGTCCTGTATAAGCAGAAATATGCAATAACTTACACAGTGCTTTAGCACAATATTATTTAATGCTACTGAAGATTCCTCAACCAGTGCTGCAAACCATGTTACTGGTGATGCTAGGTCTGGAGCACAGTGGTGAAAAGGGCTTTTACCTCCTCTTACCCACCTCCCTTTGGCCCATGGGACCCATTTCAGTCATGCATCCTATGTAAATAGTTTTGGACTTTCTCACAAGCAAAGTCCTGTGCTTGTCACAAGCAAAGCTTTAATAATAATTACATAGATACAGGGATGCAGGCCAGCAAGCCACCTCTGACACATATTTACTATGTAAGAAAGGGATCAGGATGGTTGAAGACTCTTGAGTCATGAGGTCCATCCTTATCTCCTCAGCAATGCATTATCTTCATCTGCAGGCAAGTGCAGCTCTTCAGCACTGTGGCTTGAGATCCATTGTGGTGCAGCCCTAGTAAGACATTGCTGTTCTGCACCAGGAAGAAGCATCAGCAGTACCATGGGAGGTAAAAAGAGTCTCCACATCATCCTAAGGTGCTGGAGAAGACCCATGTATAGAAACATCCAGAGTCTGAGTGCACTGGGAAGGGAGCAGCCACGGAAACTGCAGACCATTTTCCCTACCGCACTGAAAAGACACAGAAGTGAGGCATGCACATTACAGCACACTGCATCATCCTTAGCACTCCTGAATCTCACAGTTAAGACCTGGCTGGAATGTGTTAATGAGCCACCCACAACCTGTTCTGGAGATCAAATGCAGCTCCTCATTTCAACCATTTCAGGAAAGATATACTTCTGGAAAATAAGCTATCACGTAAACCAAAGCTACAGCCTTAACTGAACAGAGACTTAGGGAGCTCCTTTGGTTCCTGTCATGAATGAAGTTAGGGTGTTTGGGAAGATCACTTCAAGCACTGCAATATCTGCAAAGCTCCTGTGTCCCAGGCACATGCCTGGACCCCAGGACCTTAATTACTCTCTGTTACTGTTAAAGCTAAGTATGCATTGATCATTTATGACTGTAAAGATCCTTTCCTTGCTGAAAGACGGAAGCCTTTCCTCTCTTGTAGTTTTGTTAGGATTTAGAAATCAAACAACTAACTCTGAAAGCAGCTGCTAGAACATACAGATTCCTGAGCTTCCCATTACCCCCTTTCTTTGTGTCTCTATTACATGGGTATAAGGTGTATCTTTTTTCTATGAGTGACGAGTTCTTTGGTCTCCACAGGCTACTGTTCAACACAGGTCCTCACATAGCCACTGCCTCTCCTGTCACACTGACAGATCATGATCAGCTTCCCATGCATGGGCAATGACCTTGAGAGATTGTAGTCCCGGTTGCACTATCACAGAAATACAAGTGTGAAACAACTGTAGACCTGTAGTAGAGTACAAGCTTCCCTGCTCTGGGCCCTGTCGCACACCTGACAGATGATATGACAGATCTTGACTGAACCCAGTGGGAAGAGGTGTTTTCTTCCAGTGCCTGCAATGATCAATGAGGAAAGTGCCCACGGTTCCTGCTGCAGAAAGCAGAGCAGGCACTGGTGAATTGGTTTGCCAGGAACCACTGGCTTTTACACAAGCTCATTCAAGGTCATTCATCACTGCAGCAGATACCAACTGCTCTCAGCTGCATGAAAAAGAAATTACAAGTAGGTAAAAAAGACCTTTTTGTTTAGCTTAAGGAGAAGCAATAGATCAAAATGTTTAAAATATTAGCATATTGCTGCAGCTCAGACACACAAGTGTGCTCCTGCAGCTTAAGACATGGCAGAGTTGTCACTTGAGCTGTGGTGACTGTGTCGGTGGACAGTTGCCCTGAGACAAGCATGGTCCCAAAGTTAATTATTCTGAGTGTTCTGTAGTAGCATGTTGCTGTACCCCAGTATCAAGCTCTTGGCTGAGTTTGAGAACTGACTGAGGAGAGCAGCTATTCTGGCCGAGTGGCAGTGTGACATGGCTGGATGCGATGGCACAGGGCTTTTCTTTACCTGCCTCCATCAGCAGCCTCACCTTGGAGAGGTGGAGCTGTTTGCCAGGGCATTTTCCTAGTGCATTTTAGTTTTTTTGAAGTTCACTACAGTAAATATATCCTTTTCTGGTTTGTCAACACTAAAATACCTACCCAGTCTTGAGACATTACAGAGGGTGCTTATACACTGCATGGGGCCCTGACATGTTCACTGCTGCATAGGGAAATGTAGGAGCAAGAAGCAGTTCCTACCTAATGCGACTGATTCCTACCCTCTGCCATCAAAATGCTGCTTAACTTATTCCCCTCATAAGGAAACCAAGCTTTATGTCAGGTGAACAGCTGCAGAGATGAAGGTGAGCTCAGAACAACTGATAGAGACAAACCGAATTAGCCAACTGTTTTCTCCACCATGATGAACTTGCATGCTCAGTGTCAAGACTCTGGTGTCACCTTGGCAGGTGTCACCACTGTCTGGAAAGAGAACACTGCCCACACCAACAACTACAGTTAAAGGAGCCCTTGCTGTGCTTGCACCGACCTTCTCCACCTCTTTCTCATACAAGGAGTGAGCAAGCCAGCTTCTCTTTCAAATTCATGGATTGTTTTTTTTTTTGGTTTTTGTTTGTTTGTTTAATTAAAATTATTCAAGGGTGACTGAAGCCACTAGGAAAGAGAGAGCAGGCTGCAGAGCTGCTTCACTGTGGTGGTGCTGTGTGTCCAAACAGCAGCCTCAGACACGCACTAAGTACAGGCCATCCCTGGCAGAGTGAACGGAACTACAGTAGTGGTTTTTTCCCATGTTGTAACAGGGATGCAAATAGAAATGTCCTTCTTCGCATTTAACTGTGCTGTAACTGATCTCCAGGTTGAACTCCTCCTGTCTGAAAGCTTAAAGCTTTGCTAGCAAAATTGTTATCAAAGTTACCTCACTTGGAACATCAAATAACCAAAGGTTTCAAACACATACCAACTGGAATTCTTGCAGAGTGGGAACAGGAGAGGATCTCTGACTGCTGGTGACACATTTGAGCGATCTCCAACCCTCTGCTGCAACCATGCACAGCTGAGCATGGTCTCATGGCTGATGTGTTTCCCCACTTTTCTGGGCATCTCATGCCTGTGCTCCCTCCTGCCTGGACCAGTTGCCAACTGGGTTTGGGTGCACTCACCTGAGCCAAGCTTGGCTGTGTTCACTTGAGTGGCAGCCACAGCAGTAATCTCCTTGCAGACCTCTCTTTTCTTAGCTGAGTGTCAGCCTGCTAAATTATCAAAATAAATAGTATTTATACACAACACAAACAACTATGAGGGAAACGGGCTGAGTGGTGAATGTAGGCTTTGGAGTTCACCTGCAAGTTGAGCCATGACTCAGGGAGCACGTACAGACCTTGCAAAATTATGTATCCTGTAAGCACATCAAAGTGGCCAGAGAACGGAAAAACAGCTGTGCATGTTTTTCTCTCTTCTCTTTGCACTTTGGGACTAAGCCTATAAAATAATAATGTGCCTTTCTAGTATTATCATTTGTCTTTGATTTTCTGTGGAGAATTGCGTAACAGCAATAGTCCTATTAGTATTCAGCTTTCAGTTTTTTTGCTTTGTGCTTTCTCCCTTATTCCTTTTGCTTTATAAGAGAATTAATGTTACATTTGCTAGATGCCTGACAGCCCAGGAGACCTGGCTGTCCTCTGTTTAGCCATTAAATAGGAAAACATCCGAGTGGCCTATGTGACAGTCCCTTTGCAATATGCCAGCTCTGTCCATACATTAGGAAGCAGACAAATTCAGATCACACGAGGCCAGTGATGCTGATGGCAACCTAATGGAGCAAGAGGGACTGAAAGTTGTCACTGCCAGGGGGCAATTAGTTACCAGATAGTCACATTTGCACGTCCTAGACTGGGAATAGGTTGAAAAGTGATGTGTGCAAGGACTGCTTTTCAAGCAGTCAATTGGCTCAGAGCCTTGCATAAAGGAACTATACTGGAGTTGCAAGAAATCCCTGTTATTAAAGTAAACAACATTTCCTCAGCTGCATTTCCAAGCATCTCCCTCCTATTCCTTGCAAGCAAAAAAAACCCAGAGCCTGGTAGGTGCCTGTCAAGAAGGGAAGCAGAGCCAACATAGTGCCTACAGTGTCTGCAGTGCACAGTGCTTGCAGTGCAAGGTCCCTGCAGTGTAAGGTCCCTGCAGTCCATGGTCCCTGCAGTGCATGGCTGCTGCACAAGGGCCAAAGGCTGGGAGCAGTCAGCCTTGGAAACATTTGCAGACAGTTGCTGCCTGCAAATGGTTTCTGAGATGCCTTGGTCGGCTCAGAGAGATGAAACAAATTTCCTCAGATGAATCAGCACGGGATTTAGGTCCCAGAGCAGCCTGTCTAGCTCTCCAGAGCAGCAGCAATAGCAGAAGACAGCAGCAGCTTTAGCTTAATCCGGTTACACTGCTGCATATTAGAAATGCTGCTGTGGGAGCATGAAACCTGATGACCGTTTGTTCCTCTCCCTCTTCCTTTAGGAAAGGTTATGGAATAAAATATATAATTTTTTTATCTTCTCAGAGCCAAACGCAGGAAAAACGCAAATTCTAACAGCTTTTCAAGGGAATAACGATGCTCATGGAAATTTCTGTCGCAGCCACTAGATGCCCCTGTTTTCTGATGAGCGCTGCAGAGCAGGGCAGTGCTGCCACAGCTAGACCTGAGCTTCGAGCTCAAAATATGCAAAAAATCCTGATTGTTTCAGCCTCTTTGTCCCTAATGATCTTCTAATTAGCTGAAATCGTCGCTCCACATGTGGCAATTAGGAGAGACGGTGCTGCTCAGTAATGAGAATGGTCCTGTGACCATGCAGCCCATTGCTGGCTCTTGGAGGTGAATAAATCCATACCAGAAGTGTCAGTGTAAGAAACAACTTTGAACTCCAAATTGGTAAGTGCAAAGTCTTCGAAGCAAAGGATATAGCAGCAAAAAATGGTTTATTTTAAGGTTCTGTTCGAGTCAGCCAAATCGGGTGCTCTGGATATGGAGAGAGCACACCTGTTACGAGCAGTTAGGGCTTTTATCTTACCCCTGATTTCCGTTCCCCATTGAACAAAGTTTGGGGTTCACATCCTTCCATAGATGGCTTACGCTATCAAGCATCTAAGTCTTGTTCTTCTCCTTTTAGGGAGTTGTTTATTTCTTCAAAAACTATATATCTTATACAAAATAGCCGAGCAGTATCCTCTACAAAATAGGTGAAGCAAAAATCTTAGGCTTATTCTCACATTAGTCATCAGGCAAAGCCATTGACCCAAGTAGAAACATTTCCCTAATTAATCCTGAAGTGTTTCCTTGTGAATATTTTGTATAGGTCTGGAAAGGATACTGGTGTCATTCAGATGGGAAACTGGGTCTTAGTGGGCATGAGGAAGGATTTGTGGCTGCTGAAAGAGTTGTGCCTCCAGAAGATGAATGCTTTGAACCTCAGAGAAGGTAGGTAGCGATGGCAAACATAGAGAACCACTTGTAACATCTGCTTCTTCTGAAGTGATATACCTCACCCCACCCCCCCAACTCCGCAAATGATTTTAAGTTAGAGATCTCCTTACTTGAGCTTTTTTGTCAATGATCTGAGTCAAGTGCTGGGAAACCTTGGGAAGAGAACAAAAGGGGGCCCTCAGGATAAGAACACCTGCTGCCTAACTTTTCCTGTTTTCAGGAGTAAGACTGCCTGCTTAGCACTAGTAAATCTGATGTAGGCTCAGATCTCTGCGTCATCTGTACTTTTTCAGTTGACACCGCTGGAGGAACTAAGAGCACCTCAGGGGAGGAGGCACCAGATATTCCTAGTGACCTGGTATCGCAAAAACTACTGGAATCCAAAATACCTTCTCCGCTGCTTAGAAACCAGTAGTCATTCCATCTGTCACCCATTACAATCAGGGTGTAAACCTCATGACACCTCTCCTTTCAGCATCCTGCTGCAAGTGTCTGTGGTTTGTGCAGCCTGATCCACAGGTTTTTCGTTATAAGACTTGAAAGGCTGGTAACCAGCTTTATGATCATAATGGTACCAGAATGACTGTTCCAGGCAGGTTTCCATAGATGTGTCACAGAGAATGTAGCACAAGCAGCCCTGATGCTAGTCTTCCCCTAGACTGATACTGTGCAGGCAAAACCACTTCTCCCCTAGTCACACATCACCTACACTTTTTTTTTATAAATTAATAAAAAAAAAATTTAAATTTACAAGAGAAAATGAAGCCTAGATTAACTGGTATCTCTCTTCTCAGTTATTTCCTTGAGTTTTCCCTTGGGCCCAAGCTCCTCTTAGGATTATTGTGTTCCAGAGTCTTTGGCATAATGATAACATAACTAAGAAAAATGGAGACTCCCCTCTTAATACTAATCCATTCCAAGAGAATAGTGAAGGAAGTAGATGAAGGAGTCACTAACACTGAGCTATGTTTTGCTTTTAATAACTGCCTCTCAGAGGCTGTAGCCATTTTGAAACCTTTTTATTTTTCAGATAAAATGCCTTTTATGCCCATAATTATGAGTTTAATATGCCACTGAGTCGTGTTTATAATAACTTATTTTGCAAGAGAATATATAGATAAACTCTTCCTAGGTCCTTTGAATATCTTTCAGCCAGTCCATTAGATGGGGCTGTGATACTGGGGATTTTAGTCATTGATATTCATCATTCAGTTATTAGTCATTTATTTTAATAGAAAAGCTGCATATTTCCTTTGTTTCACAGGCAGCAAGGTCTGGTCACACCATGGAATAATTTGGTTATCTTCAGCATTGGCTAAGATCATTCACAAGTTTTCAGGGTGAACATCAGGATGAGTTTTCTCTTCTCCTCTTACCATACCACCAAAAACATGTGAACCCAAGGAAAAGACAGCTGTAAATGTGGCATGCATCAGAAGACATATGGAAGCAGTCTTTAATTTCATGTGATGATTCAATGTATGACCCTATCTGGAATACAGTTTGAGACCTCTATATAGTTCTGCACAGAAAAGTAGCCACGAGCCAGGAAGCAGAGGGAAGCATGACAGCTCAAGAAGCCTTGAGGAGGAGAAGGAAGAATATCAGCTGGTGGAGAGGGTGCCCATGGACAGAGTCTGGACTAGACGAGGGTTGATGAAGAAATATGGGCCACCAAGAGGGTTGATTCTCACCCCATGTCAAGCACTCAGCTGATTGCATGAGCACATTGTACAAGGCACTGTGCCACCGCCTTCAGGGCTGGGCACAGGTCCTGGTGCCTCCCAGCCATCCTGCTCCTTCTGTCACCTCTACCCAGGTCCTTGCCACTCCTGCCTCCACTTCTTGTCCCTGCTGGTCAGTGGTCCACTTGTCAGCTAACAGCACTGGTGCCCCCAACCTTCTCTGTACCCTATTAAGAAAGAGGAATGTCTACAAAGGACCAGGATGGCTAAAGACATAAAAGGCTAGGGCTTTCCCACTGCTGAAAACTCCATTCCCTGTTTGCCACCATCCCTGTGCTGCTGGGGTTGAGAACATTTGCCAGCCACAAAGTCCTGGAGGATGCAGGTCCCCAGCCAATCACAATGGCCATAAATGAAACGGGGACCCACTGGAAAGCCAGTTTGAGCTGGTTCTTCATCAGAGCTGTGGGAATGCAGTGCAGGTGGGACCTTACCCTTGTGTCTGGATGCCACTCAAGGTAACTTCCCTGGTACTTAATGCCTTCTTTGCCTCAATCTTTAATTGTAAAGAAAGCTGTTCCCTCTGTGTAGATACCCGGGAAACAGAGGAGCAATATGAGGCTCCCATAGTCCAAGAGGAGGTGGTCAGAGCCCTGCTTGGCCAGCTGGACACCCACAAGTCCATGGGGCCAGATGGGATACATCCTAGGGTTTTGAGGGAGCTGGCGGATGTATTGGCCAAACCCCTTTCCATCATCTTCCAGCAGTTCTGGAAGACTGGGGAGGTACCTCTGGACTGGAGGCTGGCTGATGTGGTACCCATTTACAAGAAGGGTAGCAGGGAGGATCCGGGGAACTACAGGCCAGTTAGTCTGACCTCAGTGCCAGGGAAAGTCATGGAACAGGTGATCTTGAGTGCTATCATGAAGCACTTACAGGAGAACTGGGTGATCAGGCCCAGTCAACATGGGTTTACCAGAGGCAGGTCCTACCAAACTAACCTGATCGCCTTCTATGACAAAGTCACTCGGCTGCTGGATGAAGGAAAGGCTCTGGATGTGGTCTTTCTGGACTTCAGTAAAGCCCTTGACACAGTTTCTCACAGCATTCTGCTATGGAAACTGTCAGCCTCTGGCCTGGACATATGCACACTCTCCTGGGTAGAAAACTGGCTGGATGGCCGGGCCCAGAGAGTGGTGGTAAATGATGTTAAGTCCAGCTGGAGGCCAGTGACAAGTGGGGTTCCCCAGGGCTCAGTGCTAGGTCCAGTCCTGTTCAATGTCTTCATCAATGACCTGGATGAGGGCATTGAGGGTACCCTTAGCAAGTTTGCAGATGACACAAAGCTATGTGCGAGTGTTGATCTGCTGGAGGGTAGGGAGGCTTTGCAAAGGGACCTGGACAGGCTGGACCACTGGGCAGTGTCCAACGGCATGAGGTTTAACACGGCCAAATGCCGGGTCCTGCACTTGGGGCACAACAACCCTAAGCAAAGCTACAGACTGGGAGAAGCCTGGCTGGAAAGCTGCCAGGAGGAGAGGGACCTGGGGGTGTTGGTCGACAGCCGACTGAACATGAGCCAGCAGTGTGCCCAGGTGTCCAAGAAGGCCAATGGCATCCTGGCTTGTATCAGAAACGGTGTGACCAGCAGGTCCAGGGAGGTGATTCTCCCTCTGTATTCAGCACTGGTGAGGCCACTCCTTGAATATTGTGTCCAGTTCTGGGCCCCTCAGCACAAGAAGGATGTTGAGGCTCTGGAGCAAGTCCAGAGAAGAGCAACGAGGTTGGTGAAGGGGCTGGAGAACAGACCCTATGAGGAGTGGCTGAGAGAGCTGGGGTTGTTTAGCCTGGAGAAGAGGAGGCTGAGAGGAGACCTCATTACTCTCTACAAGTACCTGAAAGGAGGTTGTAGAGAGGAGGGAGCTGGGCTCTTCTCCCAAGTGACAGGGGACAGGACGAGAGGGAATGACCTCAAGCTCCGCCAGGGTAGGTTTAGGCTGGAGATTAGGAGGAGGTTTTTCACAGAAAGGCTCATTGGGCATTGGAACAGGCTACCCAGGGAGGTGGTTGATTCACCTTCCCTGGAGGTGTTTAAGACACGGGTGGATGAGGTATTGAGGGACTTGGTTTAGTGTTAGATAGGGATGGTTGGACTAGAAGATCCGATGGGTCCCTTCCAACCTGGTTGTTCTGTTCTGTGACTGAGATCCCTTGTCTTATAGGGGAGTCAGTGTATACATTTAGGGTAATCCTCCATGTACAGGTTTGAGCAAAATTAGAGTCAGTTTTGTGAGGAAATCAGTTTCTCTAAATAACTTTATTCTATTAAAGCAAACTGCATGTTTTTCAGACAGTGTTCTTCCCAGAAATGATAACACAGAGCATTGGTATGCAAAAAGGTGGGGGCGTGATCTCATATACTTGTATATATTTTATTAGCTTCTATTTATTATTATTATCATTATAATTTCATTAAATCTGTAGTTTTAGTTTCCTATCTGCAATGTTTTTTCCTCTCATTTCCCTTTCTCCTTTCCATGAGGGTGGGAGGGAAGAAATTTGGGACATGATTGCATGGTTTCAGCTGCTGAAATCACCCAGGCCAGGGCTAACCTGTGACACTCCTGAAGGATTCTTCAGGAAACTTAGAAATTCTTAAGGGAGTTGGGCAGTAATAGTTGCCATTGGACATCTGGACACAATTTCATTTGTGTTTGTTGAAGGACCCAGTAAATCCTTGTTACTTTCAGTGAATGATTGTCTGTTTTGTGGGAGCCTCTGTGGTGCAGGTCACAATAAAGGGCAGGTATCAGAGGTGCCTGCAGAAAGCCCTGACCAGTCTGGTCTCAGGCAGCATTAAGTGCTCCCACAGGGAGATTGGTGGTCCAGTGACCACCAAATGGCCCTGGCTCAGGCACTGAAGGCGATGACCGAGAACCAGCCAGTGGTTCCGCGTGGCCCCACTCCCCCAGTGCTTGTAGGGTGGCTCCACACCCTACAACACACCACGCAGTGCTACAGCATCAGATAGGAGCTTGCAGACTAGAAGAGAGGAGGCAGCTCGTGGCAGTTTACTCGCGTACCACAGCCCAGCAAATCAAGTCTTTCTCTCTGCCTTGTGTTGGCTGCTCAGTTTCCACATGCTTCTCAAAAAAACTTGTTGGATCGCCGGATGACTTTGTTGACAAGTTATGCTTAAATGAATACTTAAAGAGATTACTTAACATTTATTGTTGTTATCTTTGTTGTTCACTCATGTGCCTCCTTACTGTCTCCTAAATGAAGCTGTCTGAAACACAGCTTTGCCACTATAGAGAGTTTTCAACAGTAGCAGGAGGAAAAAACCACATTTTTTCTGATCTCTTAGTGCACTTCATCACCTTTCAGCAATCCAAACCTACCAAATCTGTAGTTTAGAAGTACATCCAATAACAATTTCTTCCTACAGCACAAACCCAAATTACTAAGGCAAACTAGCAATTATTCTTCAGTACCAACATCAACGTGAAGCAGATTAGAAGGATTCAATGCACAAGTGTGTAGTTCTTTATGCACCCTTAATCTTCAGAAGATGGTTAATTACATTTTAAGCAGCATAAGAGCCCTAACATATTTGTATGTTAATAAAAATTCTCACCAGGAGTTTATATCTAACACATATTCACAGGTATAACTAATGGCATTTTTCTGTAAAAATATGCCTGTAAGTTAGTAGCTTCACACAGGAAACCACTGGGAGTTTTTAATTTACTCTCTAACTATTCTCCTAATCACTCTCTTACCATGCTGGGATGGCTAAATGCATACAGATTATAATGATGATGTGCACCCAGCATAGCAGTTCCAGTGATGACATTTGTCAGTATTTGAAGTTGGGCTGCTGCAGTCAGAGATCTGCAGGTGAGGGAGGGAGGTAAATGGATAGGGATGACACCAGTTTAAGGCTTATTCCAGTTCATAAAGGTATTAGTCTCTACCCAGCACAGGCCCAAACATCTCAGTGATTCACAACTTTTAGGACTACTTGTTAACTGTATCATGCTCAGAGATGTTGAAAGTCCAAAGAGACTTCTTTCCTACTATCACAGATAGCCTCTCCCAGCCTGGTTGGCAGCTAAACTCAGACTGTTGTGACCCAATTCCCCATGACACACAGACACAGGGAAAGGGAAATAAGAAATGAGGGAGGGAGGCTTGTGGTTCCTAAACTAAAACTGGAAAAGTTTTAATGAAACAATAATAATAAAAAAGTACATTAATAAGAAAATAATAAGATATATACAAATATACAAAAACAAATGCCACAATGACTATACATCACCAGTGACACTGCAGGACAATCACAGGGAAAGGTCTTGGGCTGGACACAGTGGTATATGGGTCCTTATTAGACATCAGCCATCAAAGAAGAGAGTTTGACCCTCATGATCCCTCTTATACAGAATATGATGTATGTGGAATGGAATACTCTCTTAGTCTGTTTTAGGTCACCTGTCCCATCTGTTCCTCCCTGCAAGTGTGACCCTTTTTTGCCTTTTTGACATACGGTATTCCACCAGCTCAAGGATGCCTGTGGTTTCTATAGCAATAAGAATAAGCGATGGCCTTTCTGCATGCCAATAGCCTGTTACTTTGGTTATAACTATACATTTTAAGTTATTGCTTCTAGAGACAGACATGGTCTGAAAAACATGTTAACTTTTAGAAAATGAAGTTACTTAGATAAGGCTTAGATGAAAAGTTAGAAAATTGGTTCTGCTTTGGCTCAAACCAGAAGACCTAGAAATACTCATAAATGAAGACAGAGTCTGTCATTTTTTTTTTTTGCTTCCAGCCTCTGGGAAACCGAGCATTGGAATTTGATGCAGAAACTGTATTCTTTATCCAGATCTCCTCCTTGGATATTTCAGCTCCAAACAGTCCAGAATTTTGGATAATGTAAGACCTAGCCTGATTCAGAGTCAAACCCCTCTTTGCTTCCAACCCACAGCTGCTTCCACAAAGCAGAAGGCATGAGCTTTGAATGCTGCCATTTCTGGGACAGAGATAGTGTACCAAAATGGAAGGCATGTGCCTTTTTCCTAGGTTCACCCACTGCCCAGGGCAAGAGAGGAATTAATTTCATTCACTGAATGGCGTCAGAACAGAGCAAGCTTAGGAAGATGAGTATCATGGGGAAAGATAAAAAATAGGTGCGATTGATGTCTCCTGCAAGTGCTGAGGTCAGTGGCCATAGGCTTTGTCCTTCCCTTGAGTGTGTTTATTCTATTGGTTGACTAACATCATACCAGTTTCTACTGCAGGAACCACTTGAGTTTCAGGAAAAAGTTTTACAGATCAACTTTCTTTTTCTCTGCTATTTGGTCATTTCTTCCTGCAGTGGATTTTCTTCATGTCTAACTCCCAGTGTGGATATTGTCATTCCAAAATATCCCTAGGGCATAAAAGATAATTTGGGAAAGGAGGAAAGAGCTGAACTTTAGCAATATGATGCCTAATTATTACTATTCTTCATTCTGAGCCTTATTTGTGGCAAGGATGACTCATTACCCTTAAACATCCACTGCCTATCTATTTCCTCTAATGTTGCTTTCCTTTTTGATTTTCCGGATACAGATAGCTGACTGCTTATCTATTCCTGTCGTTAAAATGATGCATAACTACTGCATTTTGTAGATGGAAACATTACGGACACTGAAATGTCATCACAGCGCCATTTGCTCATCTGTTGTTATTTACTTTCCAGCAGACAATATTCAGTACACAGTACAATGCAGAAGTCAGCACAACATTCATCACATTGATATCAGGACATACAATGCTTGCTGCCACTGATTAACAGAAACAGTCTGGGATGGAGGATTTACAGAGCTCCCAATCTCCCTTCATGCTCTGTACAGATTTCCCCTGGCTGAGATGCTGTAGGTCTGGAAAAGTTCTGAGGCATGGCTGCCTGCCAGTGGAAGGTGTTCCCAAAACAACGGGATGTAGAGGTCCAATGTCTGAGTGACCTTCCTCTCTGGTGGGTACAACTGTGCACTTGTTTTCTCCAAAGCCTTCCAGTCCCAGTGCCACCACGTCAGTCAATTCTGCCTGGGAGGTTTTCACAACACTCCCTGGAGCACCAGCCTGTGAGGCCTTTTGTGGATGCAGATGAAGCTCTGTCTAGAATAAAAAGACTTCTCCAGAAAAGCATTCTGAATGCTGCCAAGGGAAGTGGTTGAGTCACTTTCCCTGGAGGTGTTTAAAAGTCAGGTGGATGAGGTGCTGAGGGGCATGGTTTAGTGATTGATGGGAATGATTGGACTCAATGAGCCAGTAGGTCCTTTCCAACCTAGTGATTCTATGAAATCTTTCTACACAGCCAGGTCATGTGTAGCGAATGCCTAGGTATCCAAAAACATGTCCCAGGGAAATCAATAGTGTAGTCCAACAGCATTGATTTAGATCCCTTCAGTCCAAGGTTTGAAACCAGAAGCCACAACACCTTACAACTGTGCATTATTGTGTGCTATGCTGTTTATAAACATCAATTAAAAAAATTGCCCCTACCCAGGGAATTTTCCACTTCAGTGTTGGAAGTCCTTGGAGAGCTTGCAGCAACAGTAAGACCCTTTACAGTGCTCACAGGAACAGTGATAATATTCAGTCAACTAATGAGACTGTGAAGACAACTAGCAGCAATGAGGATGAGGCTACTAGCCTTGAGCTCTGTGGAGACTTTTTCTCTGATTCTAGGTGAGTTACAAAAAGAAGGGATTGAGTGTCTCTGAAAGGCAGGTGGCAGGGACTGTACCTCATAGGGTTTTAGATCTCTGGAGGTCAGTATTCTCTACATACCTGCGTTCCTCTTACTGGTTCTCTGGGACCCACCCTCAGCCATTTTTTGAGAAAAAACCCCTGGATTATCTGGACTTTCGATGGACATTCTTGTGTGTTTAATGCTAGAGAATCCCAGAAGAGGCCAAAGGAAAATCTCGGCTACCAGAGGGTGATGGAAAGTGAATTTTATAGTGTGATGAATCTCTTCTGTCTCATACTTCTTTCTTGTTATTGATTCAGCTGTCTTTCAGTCATTATCCCTGATATATCAAACCTTCTGGCTTCCCATTTGCATTAAGACGCTCATCAGCCCAGAGCAGAAAACTACCCCGTAATGCTGAAAAATATAAGCAAAACAACCAAGACAATACCAAACAAACAGAGCTACTTGGAGAGCACTGGGGCTGGTAAGAACCTGGTTGCAAAGAGAAGGGATATGGAATGAAATCCTCAGCTAGTGCAAGACGAGGGATGAATCCCCAGCTGCTTCCTTGAAGCCAGATATTCTACAAATAACATGTTCTTTTCCTTCCGCATGGTTCTGCATTTTATTATCTTTTCCTTTTGATGCCTTTTTCAAACAAAGAGTTTTGCCATATGGAAAATCAGTTACACCAGCTTGTAGTCATCTCATATCTGCCACATTAAACAAAGCCAGTCAATCCCAACAACTGGAGACAGCAGGCTGGAGAGTTTGGATCCAGCTTCAAATAGTGTTCATATTTGTTGGGCTTGCCCTCCAACCTCAGTTCACACAAACATAATGACAGGTTTCTAAGTTTTATGAGAGGTGCCTCAGAGCATGAATGAGGAATCACCTTGTCAGGTCAGATCAAAGGCCCAGCAGTTCCTGTGTGCCCCCTCTAACCAGGGCCAGAGGAGACAGGCACAAATGGAAGAGGATATGGACATTGTGAGCAGGTGGCCGTATTTCCTCAACATCTAGTACCTGAAGTCAAATAATATAGTCACATCTATGTTCATTTTTTGCAGTGGTAAGGAAGGCACAGAAAGCTGCCCATCCACAGGTAATCAAAAAATCTGATACTGTATGCATTCACAAGCACCATTAAGAAAACTATCTTAAATCAACAGCTACTGCCCCAGCCCCTGCTCAGAACCACATTGTATGCTTTGCTAGGTATGATGAGAGGAGAAAGAAATACTCTTCATCTTTAGAGTCTAGAAAGTGGAAATACTCCCATATGCAAGAGGTTGAAAACACAAATGGGAATCCTGATTCAGCTTTTCCTCAGCACAGCATGGATAATGTGAAACACTGCTGGAAAGAGCATCGGTGATGGACTCGAGTGCCCAGGCTCAGCCTTCCACCTGCTCTTCACCTCCTGCTTCAGGGATCCAACTTGTATCTCCAGATTGCAAATGGTTCGGCTTTGAGACCACACCTGTGTGGAGTCTTTGTGGACAGGGATGTGTGTAGAGAACCGGGTATAACAAAGATGGAAGTATAAGGGGTTTGCAAAATATTTTAAATTGGATACCAGTTTTACTGATCTTAAGGTTGTATCTCTGAGACCTAGAACAATTTCTCACAACTTGTTTCAAGCAGACATGATAAAGTGATTTTCTGTTGATAAAATCTGGGTGTAAGCTGTGATCTGGAAACCTCCGCTCCACACAAGGAAGAGATTTGATTGAGGCACCTAGAGAGCAAGAGGTTACAAAGTTCCCATTTGTATTCTTCCTGCTGCCCCAGCCCCTACTCTAGCTGGGTGTAAATAATTCCTTCCTTCCCCTCGTATTCTTTTACTCTCACCTTCTTTTTACAGCCCTGTGGCTGACATGAAGCCAAAAGCTACTGCCTGAGAATTTGTTAAATCAGAGTCATGAAGCATGGGGTTGACTCCAGTCTTGCCAGAGATTTACTGTGACTCTGAGGAGGTCAGTTAATCTCACATCAGTACCACAAGTGATGAAGACCTCATTGGTATCATACTAATATCTAATCAAAACTTCACATAAGGATTACAGAGATAAACTACTGCAACAACAAATACTCTGCATCTGGATGATCCCTTTGTTCCAAGAGACCATGTGTATTATTGCCATTTTCACATATATCCATCACTTGGAGCAAATTTGTTTTGTCCCTTAGTAAGCTCAAACATCCATTTTCGCCAGTCAGACTCCACCCTGCCCTACCCCCATTATTTTTAAATCTAAATATGTTTTGTAAATGTTAGGGCATGTTTTGTAATTAAAATCAAGTTAGCAGCAAATACCTATTTCATTCACCTCCGTTCTTTTTACTGTATAATCCTCCAGCTGGAAAGAAGGTGGGAAACTTAAAGGGATCTCAGCAGCAACAGCAAGGCCAGTCACAGACATGACCAGTGACACTGGATGGTCATTGCTACACTTGTTATGGGAACTCCGTTGTTCAAAAGTTTTATTCAGTGCTTTCTGGTGATTAGATTCTGTGACTTAATTCCTGTGAGCACCCCAAAATCACAATTCACTTCTGCAAGTCATGACTTTTGCACTCACACCGGGGATCTCATTGAGTAGGATAGATACCGCTCAGCTCTTCCACTACCCGTAGTTTTTCTTTTCTGTCTTTTAACTTCCTTCTGTTATATACAATGTAGTTCCATTCTCCTTGCAGTCTCCTTCCTAATATCTTGTAAAAAATAAATGAACTTTAAAATTGGAAGTGCTTCTCCAAAAAAGTAATTCAACAATAATTCAGCCTACAGAAGTTCCCAAGTCTGTAATTTATTGATTTAGCTAACATTTTGTACTGACTAGGTAACAGTTTCCTATCTTATTTCCCTGTCTTTTCATTATACCCAACCTGTCTGGTAGAAGGAATATCGATCTTTGGCAACTTAAAATCACTAACAGTAGCTGTTAAAGATCTCCAAACTTGCTTTTTCTTTTTCTTGCAGTCTCTCAAAGTTTCCTAATTTGGAAGGTTGACAGAGAGTTGAAGAGATTTACTTTTCTTCCTAAGGAAAACAACAATAGAGGTGTTTTTATCTTCATTTTTCTCTGTAAAGGAGAGACAGACATTTCTGTACTTCTGATGTTTGTGCAAAATCTTCAACTGCACTTCCCATCCAGCCTGCACAAAGTGTTCGTCATGTCACCCTTCCCTTTCCATAACAATAAATGCAGATGATGTGCCATTGCCTAGTGGATAGAATAACAGAAAGCATCAATGCAAGGAAGACAGACTAGATATTATTGTGGTTATAAGACAGACTAGATGTTGATCACTGACACCTGTGGCTGAGAAAAATTTTCAAAGGTCAGAGCTGTTAAAACTGGATCTGGAAAGAGGAATATGTGAGGAGAATTTCAACTTTTAACAGCTTAAGTCACAAACATTTTATTATTTGTTTTCGAAGATATTTTAGTGATTAGGTAGCTGAAAATCTTGAGAACAATGGCTGTCTAAATTGCAATGGAAAAAATCCCAGCTGGTGAATTCAGGGTTCACATATATGTGCAGTACTGGCAGGCACATTGGGAATGCTTTTATACTCTTACAGAAATACCTGTCCTATGCTGCAGACAAGAACCAGAAAAAACCCTCATGATTCAGCTGTATTGTCACAACAAAACAAATGCTGAATACTTGCTGCCTGTTCACAGAGAATTTGTTCAAAGCCACGTTTAGGCAAGAGCAGTAAAGCAGTTCCTCAATTTGTCAGGTGCTGCAAACTAGTACTTAGGTCAGTTGATCAGCTCAGATCTGGCTCATCTGATGAAGAACTACAGTAATTTAAACACACAATATTCAGCAAGCATTTAGGTATCGCTCTTTCATATGGCTAATGCCTCCGTTAAGAAGGAGGTCTTCTCAAACCAAGGAGAACACAAGGTCTGTAAGTCCCACAAGAAAGAAACTGTTCAAGCTTTCCATTGCACCAATGGAGAAGTTGTTATATATTCTGCTGTCTTTAAACAGATGATATCACTACAGCTGAGGCTTTGTCCTCATGCAGGGTCTGGCTTTACCATCACTCGCATCTCACTCTGAGACTCGGCTTCTTGGTTTTTCTATTTATGGGACAGCACACCTGAGTAGGGAGGCTGTTAAGAGTTCTGCACAAATGCTCTACAATTGTGTGTAGTGACCATCCCCTTGCCAGAGCCCAATAGCCCCCAGTATCCCCTCCTCTGACCTATCTTCTGTGCAACCCACAGACTAAAATGCACACAGAGCTCCTTAGCCTTTTCAAGAAAGAAAATGTGTTCTTCTGTCCCCTCCATTTCCTGAGTTGTGTGATGATTAGGTGACCATGCTTCCCCTTCTACCATTATTTTGATATTTCTGTTGTTGAGCTCACAGACTGTATCAATTAGTGTACTGGTTTCAGCACCCATATCTTCTCCTAGACCACAACATTGACAAACTTGAGGTGTCAAAGACTCCTCACTCAGGGGACCACCTAGTGTGTGCTGTCCCTGGTGCACTTTGCAGGTCACTAGGGGTTTCTATGTCTCCTTCTCTTCCTTCTGAAGCTACCAAAGAGGATGAGTGTCCACAAGACCACCTCCACATACAGTGGCACAGGAGCACTTCTCTAGCTAACGCTGTCTGTGTGACTCGGCTCTCTGCAAATGTGATAATCTATGTCAGGAAGAAAACCTAGGGTTGTGGTACTGAAATAACCTCAGTCCTGAGTGTGGCTGAACTGGCGTGATAAAATCAGACAGGCTGTGCAGGGCAGTTCCAGCTCCCCTCTCCTATTCCTTTTCTTAGCTGTCTAGCTCAACATCTCTGACTGTAAATGCAGAGCCCCTGGGCTCTATTGGAGACTCCTCCCTCCCCAGGTGTTGCTACTTTGCCCTCTCCCAGAGATCCCTTTATCTTCCCGGCAAAGCCCAACAGCCTCTAGCTGTGCCCAGCTGGGCTGTGAGCAAGGGATGCATCTCCTGGTATCGCTGCTACCCTGGCATCACCTCCCTGGTGAGTCCCCATGGCACACCCTGCATCCCAAGGGAGCTTGGCGGGGGGGAAGAAAGGCTGGGGGGTCTTCTGGCCCCCCAGCCAGGTAGGCAGGTAGGAATGATTGGGAGGGTTGGTGGCTGGTTCACTATTATTTCTCAGCAGGGCTTATCCCTTTGTGCGCCCTTGGGCTGTGAGGAGTCTCACTCTGAGGTGAGTGATGGTTATTGGTGGGACAGAAGCCCTTTGGATTGGGGCTCCTTGCTTGGTGAACTGGGGGTCCCTGTTGTGTGCCTGCTGAGGGACATGGGTTGGTGTTTGGCGCGGATGGTTGGACTTGGTGATCCAGTGGGTCTTTTCCAACCTGCTGATTCTATGATTCTATGATCTCTGAAACCCTCTATCCAGCATATTCCCAAGAATGAATAAAGAAGTCTGAGCTGTGCTTTATCTTTTTCTTCTGACAAATGCCCCAGTTTGAACTTCCCAGCCAGTTATTCCAAGCTGTAGTAGCATTAATCAAACTAATGATATCTGGTTATCTGGAGGAAAATCAATATTATATGGCAAAAAAAAGAATCACACAATTAATAATGTACTATACAGTATCTGTATACCTGTGCCAGCCCAGACATGATATAGATTACTTCTCTTTGGGGTTTTTTATGTATTCTATGTGGGGGAATGTGGTATAATGAGAGTTATTGGAACCCTGAAGCTGTTCAATGATGGGGTAACTTAGCTGTTGGCTTTGCTACGTTACTCATGCAAGCTTTCTGCTCACATGTTACTCAGAATTTACGATAAATCTTCTATTAGGTTCTTATTTTTCTAATATTTAAGGTGGCATAAAGACAAAGATGCAGATTTCTGGCATTCATGATGTGTAGCACCCATTTAGAACAGCTATTGCCGTGACCAAGTTCATGATGGAACCTCCATGATCATTCTGGAACTCAAGGAAGATGGAATGTTTAGCTTTATCTCAAATTACTTCTATTAGGTGCTGTAACCATGCAAGCATTTATAAAAACATTAATTCAAGTTCACATTGGACATTAGGAAAAGGTTTTTTACTGAGAGAGTGGTCAGTCACTAGAACAGGCTCCCTAGGGAGTGGTCGCAGCACCAAGCCTGTCGGAATTCAAGGACTGTCTGGACAATGCTCTTAGTTATGTGATTTAGTTCTAGGTAGTCCTGCAAGGAGCAGGGAGTTGGACCCGATGATCCTTACGGGTCCATTTCCAACTTGAGATCTTCTGTTGTTCTGTGATTCTGTGACGTTATTATGGTCACAGATGCCAATGACAGCCTGGAGTCTCTGTTCCCCCCAGAAACTTTGTGCAAAATGCTTATACTGAAGTAAGAACTCCTAGGATATAGACTTGGAGAAGAGAGGTTGCAAATCTAAATGAAACCACAATGACCTGTGGTTTAGGGGACACCAAATCAGCTATATTGGGAGAGGGAAAATCCATCACCTGAGTCTGCTCTATTCCTTTGAAAATAAAAAGAAAACATAGTCTCTTTTCTCCAAACAATACTGCAGTCAGGAGCTGATTTATCTTAAATCTGTCTGCAGTGCTCACTGCTGGGTTTTATGGCTGTGGCTCTTCAGCCATCCAGCAGCATTCAGAATAATTCGGTGACAAAAAATTCTCTTCACGTCCCAGTAAGGGTTCTTAGGTGTAAGCTTTGAGCCCATTGCTGAAGTATCAATTTAACCCTTTTACTATAGTACCAAGATGAAATATTTAATACAAGATCTCCCAGCCCCTGCCCAGCTTTTCCAGTAAAGGCATTCTTGACCAAAGAAGGAGATAAGAAAGATGCTAAAACTTGGCTAAGCCCCAAAGCAGAATCCTGGGTAAACAGACACTAAGTATTTCAGCCATTCTTAATCAGACATTTTGATGAAAGACAATTTGTAAAGGAGGTAATTGCTGGTAATGGAGGTTTTACAGCGACTTCAGTGACATGCACAGATCCTGAGAGACCATCCACACTTCTGTCCCCTCCTTCTAGTTTTACCAGTATCTTGAAAACAAGTTGACAGCATGGTGCCCTTTTCTTCTGTTTTTATCTATGTTTGGTTTGGGGTCCTTATCTGAGGGCCCTCAAGAGGGGCATCTTTAACCTGCTCACTCATGTCAACTAGATTCCCTTAGTGCCATGACCCAAAGTTCTTTGGAAGGTGGTGGGGACACATACCTACTCAGAGTAAGCAGAGAAAATCACCCAACTGCAGCATATGTTCAGAGCCAGAAAAAAAACCTTCATATTTTCTCTTTCTGCTGAGAACAGCCTTTGGTGAGGATGAGGTGACAGCTGGAGGAAGTGGCCTCTGCAGGCATGTGGGTCAGAGGGATGGGGCAGGTGGCATCCAGAGCCCAGCCGCATCCAGATTACTACTACAGAGTGTCTTGGGAAGAAGTAGGGAAGCAGAGAAGCAGAGTTCTACAGACTGCTTTAGGAGGCAGCTTTGTTTCCCCATCTGACATCCTCTGCTTCTCCAGTCATCTGGTTTGCATTTGTCTCTTTTTCATGTAGGAATAATGCTTTCAAAACTGTCAGAGGGGATGAATGTAGTGGCCATGACATCATTGCCAGCATGCCTCTCCCACCTGCAACTCGGGAGCTTTTGACAAAATGGGACATCCTGAGGGGACTCTTGTGGCTTTGCCAAGTTTATTCTTCTCTTGCATGCAGGTAGTCTCAGTAAACAGCAGGGGAAGATGTCAGCAAAAAAGGAACCATAAGAAAGAGCTGGAAAAAGACATAACTTAATTAGAAAGACACAGCATCAATTACCGTGACATTTAACATTAGGGTTTTTTCCCCTCAGTAGAGAGCACACTGGTTTATTTGGGGAAATCTGCTGTCAGCTTTAAGCCAAATGTCCAACAGAAACTAACACAATCCCTCTGCAAATCGCTGATTCCTTGTGAGATTAGCCCAGCTTCAGACCCGGTCTTCCCTGTGCTGCACACCCCTGTGGCTGTATTGATGCACCCCTCCTGAAGCACAACATAGACACAACTTCAAACCTCATTAGACAGATTTATTGTTTACTCTTAGATTCTTTGGTTTTATTCAAGTCTCCACTAGGACTTGTTACAGAAAGGCCATAAGATTAAAAAAAAATCCAAACAGAAATAAGGACAAAGCTTTCTTGCTACCGAGTTCAAATGTGCACTAATGAGATCTAAGAAAACAAATAAGAGACAAAGCAGCGCACATGACTCAGGATGTATCTGCACTGCAGTCAGGAGCAGTGATTGGAGCAGGGGTAGAAATACTCCCATTGGCTTTATGGTAGTGATGCCAACATGGCATTTAATGACCCTTTAGAACCTCAGGAACTTTAGCAGATACTTCACATTGCAGGACAGGCTGGTTTTTATCTGTTGTTAAGTTCCTGACAAAAAACTTGTACAGAAAGGCTTGCACTCACTGTAACCACTCTTCGATGTGCAGGTTCTTCAGATGATTACATCTAACTCTAGGTGTCCAAGTCTCAAAAGTGTGGTCCCACTCTCTTGCTTTTAGTACTTGGGCTGTCCATCCTTTGTCCACTTCGAGAGTGCTGCATTAAGTTGGACTAGTTTTGAAATACATATTTTAGTCTGATTAGTTGCACAATTCATCTTCTGCCAAAGCAGCTCCTGGTCCTCTTGTGTGCCACGGTTCATAAAGCAAGACAAGTCTTGGGAGGTGAGAACACATCCACATTCCTTTCTATTACAATGTACATTTAGATCAGCTTGAACAGATGGAAAAATTGCAAACAAAGACAGTGGAATGGGAATCCTGACGATCTTGAGCCATTTCTACCCAAGCTCTGAACTCAAGTCTTAAGCTCCAAAGACTTTTTAAGGCTAGCTAAAATATAATGTTTCGTTTTGAAACTCAGACATAAATAAAAATAAACATTTCAAGAGATAATTTTTTAAAATTAACATAATACCCCTAATCTGAGTCCCTTTTCTTAGAAAAATATAGCATTAACCCAGTAATTTCCAATACATCTCTTCTCATAAGTGCGAGTGGGGAGTGTGATTCAGAAACCAATAACACCTCTGCTTGCTGCTTGAAGCTGATTGCACTTACCAATCAAGGTACAAGGTACTCAAACTTTACTTTCCCATACTCCTAGTTCTAGCACAATGTTACCTTCCTAGGAAAAAAAAACCCGTCTCTTGGAATAGGCTGCCCAGGGAGGTGGTTGAGTCACCTTCCCTGGAGGTGTTTAAGGCACGGGTGGATGAGGTTTTGAGGGACTTGGTTTAGTGTTAGATAGGAATGGTTGGACTAGAAGATCCAATGGGTCCCTTCCAACCTGGTTGTTCTGTGATTCTTAAAGGTTTTGCCTCCTTACCACGGCAGGAGACAGAAGAAGCATTACAGGTGAAATGGCACCAAGTGTTCATCAAGCCTGGGAGAAAGATGCACCCTGCTGTTCAGGTCATACTTTTGATTCTTCTTGGATCTCTTGGCTGCTTGCACAGGATCACTGTCTCTAGCTCAAAGTTCTCCTTGGCCAATCAGCTCAAAACCATTTGTAGAGACTGAAGAATTGCAGATGATTTCATGGGCATTTATTAATTCTGCATTTGCACTTCTAAATAGGCCAAGGAACATTTTCACCTCTTCATTTTCCACCTCCGTGCTTCAGCTGCTGGAGTGAGAGGTCTGACTGGAAGCATTCCCAACCCAGCTGTGGGCAGCTTGCACGGCCCACATGCTGTCCCATCCTGTCATCCCAGGAGATGAACATTGTGTGCATCCTTAGCCATTTGCAAAACTTTGCCAAGGAGATTTCTTGTGGAGAACTGATAGATTCAGCTGCCACATTCTCACAGCATCTGCAGTGAGAGCTCCAGTTAAAAAGAGGTAATTTTAGCCTGGAGATACTTGGCCTGCAAGCGAGAAGTTTTCCCTAGTGTTTGAGGACATGAAAGGAAAGGGGAGGTCCCAGAGGTTCTAGTACTGCCTGTATTTTGGGCATTCTGTTTGCAGGCGATCTTCTCTGTAAGGAAAGGCCATTCCATTCCTTGTGAGCTAGCACCACTTCAGTCAAAATTGCCTCTTGAAAATTCACACACTGTGTCTGTTGAATGTGCCTGGAGCCTTTCTAAGGCGTAAAATATATACCAAATAATACCCCACAGTACACTAGGAAAATGGAAAGGAATGGAGCTGCCCTGATACACATTACAATAAATGTGCTTGGCATAGCTAGTCATGCCATAGAGCTGGTGCTTGAGTTCTTCCTTGCTTTTTGCTGCTTTTTATTAACTTGAAGGAGAGATGCTTTAAGTGGTGTGGGAAGTAGAGATAGCTACTGCAACCATCATCAGCTCCAGATTAATAATGGAAATGATCCAGAGATGCTTCAGGATATGAGGCTTTTCACTTTCAGAAGACCAGTTTTTGAAGTGAAGCAGCTGCCATTGTTAAAAAAAAACACAGTGAAATTGTGGAGTGGGGTAAAAAATGTTAAGAAAACAGTATTCATAAAAAAGTTATTAGTCTCTATTAAGAGAAAAATATAAAAGGCCAGCTTCTTAACTGAGACAGATGGGTTGAACAACTGCTTCTAAAACCTCAGTACTATAGCTAAATTATAGTACACACCAACTTGAGTTAAAATTTTGTTTTAATTCTGTTATATACCAGTTTATTAGAAGGCAAGGACTGTGTATACATGCAACAGGACAACTGATCAGTATTTCATTGATTTATCTTTGCTTTCAGGTATCCTGATGATGTGAAAGTTTTTTTACCATATCTCTAGGAATTACTGCTTTATCTCCCTGAGATAATCGGTAGGTATAGAACAAGGGCTCATACAGTGGCATTGCATCTGTCAGATAGGAAGATGATCCAAAGAAGCACGAGAGAGCCTCTGGTTGGGACACTGACCCTGGTTTGCCCTCTGCAACTCTAAGCAAGTCACCTCAGGCCACCATGCCATGAACAGACTTTCTGTGAAATGGGATAACGTTGTCTCCTTTAGTAGGGAAAAGCTTAACTACAGTTAGCACTGCTAGGTCATCTGCTACTGCTCTCAGGAGCCTTGAGAGAAATTACTGTATACAAACACTTCCAATAACTGCTTTTGTAGACACAGTAAACAGAGTGGTTAAAAATTATACCCTTGATGAGTATCCAACAGTGTAACCTTTTAAGGTTGGAAATGAGTTCTGCATTGTCTGAGTAAAAACAGCTTTTAACTAACAGGATGGAATCTAATGAGAGATCGATGTCTATTGCGAGAGAATTATCCCCCTCCCCAGGAAGCTGAAGGAGACATTTGCCACTGTGGGAAATGCTGAGATGTGGGAAAGAGGCTGGGCAAAAGAAAGAGACTTCATTTTTGGTCAGCAGCACAAGAGCAAAGCATGGTAGCACTGCAGCACAAAGAAGAAATTGCCTCCAAGATTAAACCTATTTCAGATTCGATTTCAGTGTTTAGCTGAACTGCTGGACTCTCAGTGATAGGCACACTGCATACTAACATACACACTAATAAAAAATAATGAAACCCAAATAACAATCACTCCTTCAATACCTTCCCTTGGCAGGCCAGACCCAGAACAATCAGGTCAGAAGATGTGTCCTGAAAGCAGACAGACCTGTATATGGCAGAACAGCTAGGGAAGGATGGAAGAACAGAGAAAAAAAAAGTCCAGACTTAACAACTTTGTAACCCTATTGCAGTACTACAAAGTCCAGCTATACAAACCTCGATGTTAGTTTGCAAAAAAAAGTCACCTTTCTTAATCCCATTGATTAGAGCGAGACAGGTGGGATTTGGGAAGCCCTGATCTGATCACGGTGCCTTTGTAAAAGAAAGAATTGAAGTTATGTAAATGGAAAGTGTATAAGCATGTAACATCTTGTAACACGATGCTGCAGAGAACAATCATAATTACCAGCTGGGTAGGTGTCAGTGAATTACAACCAAGAGCCAAATTTGCTTTTGACTTAACTGGCCATTGGGTGAGATCACCACTTCCACCGATGAGATTGTTCATGAGGTTACGAAGTTGTTTATTCTTCTTAGGCATCTAGAAAGGAATAATCAGTACCACCTTTGTCATGTTCACTAGCCAGCCAGTGAATAGGAGAGATACCTGTGGAATAAATCTGAAATGAGCTGCTTCTGGGAGGAGGAAGGCACTGACTGTGCTTATGTATGCAAGAGGGTGTTTGATAGGGAAACATTCTCCCTTCTTGAAACCTTTGGATGCCACACTTTAGGTGAGCAGCAGCTAAAACTTTTGCACTGAGTTGGGAAATATTCTGAACATGGTGACACATTCAGCACACATTACAGAAATATAAAGGCAAAAGATTAAAATTCTTGTGCAGCTTTAGGCTTGCCTTCCTTAAGGCTTGGCTTCTCTGCATCATCCATGAGACGGACTACTACCCTCTGGTAGTACTCCAGACTGGTAATGATGGTCTAGTAGGCAGTAAGGCTAAGGGCATTAAAAAGACTTCAGGGCCATTGGGAAGGTGATGGAGGGCTCTGCAGCACAGGTGGTGTTCTGCTCCATCCCTAGGCTAAATGGAGCGGACACGCAACTTACTAAAAAGAACTCGATTATTGCCTGGCTCCAAACCTGGTGCGAGGAAAGGGGCTTTGGATTCTTCAGTCATAGGGTGGTTTGTGCACCCCCTGACATGGTTGCAAAGGTTGGGGCACGTGGGTCTCCTGGCAGGGCTAAGGCCCTTGCCAAAAACTTAGCTAAGTTCATAAATCAAGATTTAAACTAGATGTGAAGGGGGAGGGGATTGAGTCAAGGCTAGGCAAGTGTGTGTCTGGATGTGGAGTACTAGAGATTAGGAAACTGTCAGCGTCTGGCCTGGACAGGTGCAAACTTTCCTGGGTAGAAAACTGGTTGGATGGCCAGACCCAGAGAGTGGTAGTAAATGGTGTTAAATCCAGGTGGAGGCCAGTAACAAGTGGTGTTCCCCAGGGCTCAGTGCTAGGTCCAGTCCTGTTCAGTGTCTTTAACAATGACCTGGATGAAGGCATTGAGGGTACCCTTAGCAAGTTTGCAGATGACACTAAGTTGGGTGGAAGTGTCGATCTGCTGGAGGGTAGGGAGGCTCTGCAAAGGGACCTAAACAGGCTGGACCGCTGGGCAGAGTCCAGTGGCATGAGGTTTAACAAGGCCAAATACTGGGTCCTGTACTTGGGGCACAACAACCCTATGCAGAGCTACAGAGTGGGAGAAGCCTGGCTGGAAAACTGCCAGGAGGAGGTTAGGACCTGGGGGTGCTGGTCGACAGCCGACTGAACATGAGCCAGCAGTGTGCCCAAGTGGCCACGGAGGCCAATGGCATCCTGGCTTGTATCAGAAACAGTATGACCACCAGGTCACAGGGAGGTTATCTTCCCTCTGTACTCCACACTGGTGAGGCTGCTCCTTGAATCCTGTGTTCAGTTCTGGACCCCTCACCACAAGAAGGATGTTGAGGCTCTGGAGCAAGTCCAGGGAAGAGCAACAAAACTGGTGAAGGGCCTGGAGAACAGGCCTTATGAAGAACGGTTGAGAGAGCTGGGGTTGTTTAGCCTAGAGAAGAGGAGGCTGAGAGGAGACCTCATTGCTCTCTCCAGCTACCTGAAAGGAGGTTGTGGAGAGGAGGGTGCTGGCCTCTTCTCCCAAGTGACAGGGGACAGGACAAGAGGGAATGGCCTCAAGCTCCGCCAGGGTAGATTTAGGCTAGAGATTAGGAGGAAGTTTTTCACAGAAAGGCTCATTGGACATTCGAACAGGCTGCCCAGGGAGGTGGTTGATTCACCTTCCCTGGAGGTGTTTAAGGCAGGGGTAGACGAGGTCCTGAGGGACATGGTTTAGTGTTTGATAGGAATGGTTGGACTCGATGATCTGATGGGTCTCTTCCAACCTGGTAATTCTATGATTCTATGATCGTGTCTTATAGGCTTACCAGTGGCAGCTAGGTTAATTGTTTTATGAATCTATTTTGATGGACTTGAGATGCTTGATTGTACTATAAATCAAGTTTTACCAATGAAATTAGAACAGGGAGATCGACTTAGTGTCTTCTTAAAATCTCTTCCAGCTCTGTCTTCAAAGAGTAATGATCTCAGTTTGACCAGTGAGTTTACCATATGGTCTTTGCCTCAGCTTTCAACACTACCCATGTGTCCAGAGGATCTGAACACAGAATACTTGGTGCCTTTGGAAGATACGTTACAGAAGAAGCAGTGCCTGATCCAACTTGTATACAGAGCAATGCTGTTCAACCATCTGCAAAAGGATTTTGATCCAGATCTCCTCTACTTAACTGGGTGCCAGATGTTGAGTACTGGGGAAAATAATAGAACTCTAGCATTTCTTCTGAGGAAGAAGTAGTAGCAGTGCATGGCTACAAAGAGTGGCAAGGACTGTTAGTAGCTCCTGCTCTCCTTGTGGAGTCATCTTTGTGTTCTGATTGTTTGTCTAGGTGATACCATGCCTTTCAGGAGAGTAGCAGCCTATCTCTTTTTTCCTGGATGAGTGACAAGGGAATCTACCACAATTATCTGCTCATGTTCCCCAAGTAGTTCTTCTCTGTAAAGTGTCGATAATGATGTACTCACCTCCTTAACACATTTATTTCCCACTCCTGGCATTAAGTGTATATTCAATTATATTGGAAGAAAATCTCATTTTGAAACCAGGAATCTCCCCATGTACAGCTCTTCTACTTCTTACCTTCTTTAAAAACACAAAGACAGCCTGTGTCCTTTAGGGATTTCTTATCATCTCTAACTAAAAACTTTCTTTCCAGGATAATGACATCTTGGTGCAGCACTTCAGGTAATTCCTAATTAAAAAATCATTCTACTTAGGTTTGGAACCCTGTCCTAGGTTTGGAGCACCCTTTGTCTTTTTATCTAGACAAAGGTGTGTTTTTTTTTTTTTTTAATCTTACAGTTGGACCCACATTGAGTGGGAGGTTGGACTAAGGACTTCCGGAGGTCCCTTCTGACCTGATTTTTTCTCATATTCCATGCTTCTCTGTTTTATCTAGGGAAAGTTAAATAGTGCATGGCCATATGTGGGAGAGAGTCTTGTAGCTGCCTTTCACATCCCATGCTACACTATCCTTTGCAGAGCACTTTAGCTCCTAACTCAGTTGTGAGTTAACTCAGAATTGCTGGGATTACAATCAGCTCCAGTCTGGAAATCAGTCTACCTGAGGCTGCCCAAGTGAATAAGCCTGCTGGGAAAGCAGAATTAATGAATCCAGCTAGATCCCAGCACCATCTCACTTTCTTGATCCAAGCCGTGGTATTGTACAATGCGAGCTGTGTATCACCTCCCTCCCAACAAATCTGAGGAATCTCTACAAGACTGAGAAACGTGTCAAGGTGTGGGTGCATTCCACGCATGCCGGTGATCACTGGAGGTGCAACACCTAATGATTGGTCTATAGCAGAGAATCAGGAGTTTGCAGCTGATGCAGGTATGACACAGTCCTGGTTTTGCTGCACTTAGGGCAAGCAAGGGCTAGAAATCCCTATCACTTCAGTGATAAGTAGAAGCTTCTTGCACTTTTCCTCCTATCTCTGTGCATTCACACACACGCTATTTATAGCACTGCTTCTTTCCCAGTGCTATCTACTAAAAAGAAATGTCAGATTTTCATGCTGTCAAGAGGGAACTCCAGGCATTGTATTTTGGACTTACATATATGTTGCCTGCTAAGACCGAAATCTTTAACACCTAATTCTTCATGGCTGAATTTCTACACCTTGGAAGGGTCTAATCTGGGCCTTCAGGAGGAATCTACCCTGCAGGTTTGCCCACACAATGGACTGGAGTCACTTTATACCCCTATTGCATCTTCTTTGCAAGAAGCACAGACAGTAGTTTTCCATTGAGTTCCTGGCGTGCCTTCCATATCTGCCATTGTTTTGCACTACAAATTCATATAATCTTCACCTGGACGGGGTTTTTTTTGTAAGATTTCGTCCAGAAACCGCAGAGGAACATAGAAGATCAAAATTTCACAAACAGAAAGAAGAATGCTATAAAATCATAATTTTTCCTTCTGTAAACAACTTTGTAGATAAATTCACTGAGATGTGTCCTGCATATGAATACCACCAGGCATCCCTTTATAGATCTTAAGCTTGTATTGATCTGTACAACCATAAAAGCTCTTATTCATCAAGCATAAGAGAACAGGCTCAGTATGCATGACCACACATGCCAATGTCAATGGAGCTATAAAGCTACACCCTCAGAAAAATAAATTGTATGTCAGATTTTAGTTGAAAAGAATGGAAATCTTTGACATTAAGAATTAAAAATCAAAGTCTTCTGACCCAGATTAACTTTCTTTGCTCAATCAACCTTACATAACATGTTCTAAATCAGCTCCTGAAGATGTCCTTTTGCATGTTTTTCATGATTAATTCAATTAGCAATTGATTTGTATAATATGACTCACTTAAAAATAAAGATACACCAAACTGACAACATGCACACCATTCAGGTAGTGACAAATCACAGGTCCTTCAGCTAATCACTCACCAACCCTCCTGGGCAAGCAGATTTACTGCCTACTATCCAGAGCAAAGGCTTTCAGAGAAAGATAAGGGTGCCTGTGCACGCTCCATGTGTGTGCATAATAAACAAATGTGCACACACATGCAATGCAAACACACAAAAAAGCTCAGGCACTGCAGTGTTGATTCACTGTACAGCTGATTTATAGACGCTCTGCTGGAACCCGATTTGGGACTTATTCTCCAAGCCCTACAAGCATAAGTACAGGGCTTGGTGAAAAATGCTAAAAATGGGCCAGTGTTGGGACTTATATAGGGGGATTAAGCAGAGCAAGAGCGATGAGAGTCCCCACAGCCCCTGAGCTTGGAGCTTGTGATAAAGACTGCAGAGCCACCCAGGATGGCATCAGCGCAGCTGCATGCACATGGCTTTTCAGGCCATGAATATGGTTTTGGGCTGTAGGGTTACCAGATGAGGAAAAAGCTAAAGATGAGATGTTTGCCTCAGCTAAGCTTAAGGTATAGCTGAGTGAGAGCTGAGGAGAAGGCTTTGAGGCAAATGACTGAGCCTTGCTGGTTATCCCGTAGCTCAGCACCACAGACATGACTGGCAGCTGGGTGCATGAAGGAGGTAGCTGACCTAAGCATCCACCCTCCCATCAATGGCAGAACATAATACTGAATTTTGTGACAATTCAAGAACAGATTCAGCTGAGATCCCCCTTCTCTGGTGGGTGCCATTCACCTGGCGACCAAGTAACATCACGATTTTAACCCACTGGAGTGCAGCATCCCAAGAAATGGATGCGTGAATTACTCCCATCACTCAACCAGGGCTCTTCAGCTGGCAGCAGAGGCGATCTTGCACAAAATGTGTGGTTCGGAGCAGCTGGAGCAGGCAGAGGGGGAGCAGGAACGCTTACAGTGAGAGCAAGCAACCACAAGCATTGTTATGGCTAAAAAGTGGATTAAGCCAGTTCACAGCTCGAAAACCAAACCTCCAGCAGCACATGGCAGCCCACATTTTCCAAAGTTTCCAGCAGATGCCAGCAGACTCCTAGGCCCCTTCCCAGGATGACTGGGCTTACTAGCAATGTGAGTTTCTGCAAGGTGCTAAAAGCTTTCACAAGAGGCCAGGGCTGCCAGAGAAAGGAGGGTGGCTAACAGTAGTGGAAAGAGATGACCATTCCTCGGCCAATTATTTTGGTACTTAAAATGTGGATCTAGAAATAAGAGTTCATAATTTCCCTTGCTGGATATCATTATGCAGTAAGAAACGGGCAGTACTGTGAATTATTATAAACTGGCACCAGACTGAGACTGCTCATTTCTTTTCCCCTTTCTTTTTCTTTCCCAAGCAACATCCCCATTCACATAGTGAAGCAGCAGCTTTTCATGAGAAAATAACATTTTTATGCCTGTCAAAATTTCCTTTCATTTATGCCAAGAAGTCACGACTGATGCCATGTCTCCTTTTCTCCTGGGTACAAATCTCTCTCCCAGCACCAGTTTAGTGGAGGGAAGAGTGAACTTTATCTTTCCTGTCAGCTTGGCTAGACACTGCTGGGAACTGGAACATGCAAGAAGGATCCCATTTTCTTCCCTGTCAGTTTAACCCTGAAAATCCTGATGCACTGTAATACTCGACTGTAATACTGAATGTTTAATTTCAAATTAAGCCATTTCCAAGGGACTCACAGTAATTTCCCCCTTTTCACCCCACAATTAGGGAAAGCAATTCTAATTTATTAAATATATCATCCCCATACATAAAAAGAATGATTTTATTCTATTTGCCACTGAAATATTTTCAAATCCACTTCAAAAACTACTTCTCTCAGTTTCTTGGGCTTAGTCTTTCGATTGCAATTGTTAAGAGGTTGATGGGTGGGCAGAGCTTCACTGACGTCAGGACCCAGGGATTTAGCTTGCTGGTCATCAATCTGCATAAACATGCAGCAGCTATGTGGTCATTACCATAGTAATTCCTCCCTTTCACGATTTCTCTGCGATACATACAGAAGCAGAGGAGGTGGGGGAAGGAGAATCATTTTGTTCTCTGCAACTGCATCATTACATTAAAGTGGTGTCCCTGCTGGCCTCGGATCTGCTTGAATAGAGCTGCTCAGGAAAGTTGTGTAGTGCCTTGTTTTGTTTGAAAAATTTAGACGCGCAGAAATGAAAACTGGCTTTGTGGGAAATGGTCAGTTTTGATGCTCTTTTCAACTTTTATATTCTCTCTTCCCTTTTTTCTCTTTACTGAAAGGGGTTTTGAAACAGTGAATTAGCTACTGCATATTCAAAACAAAAAACGTTGGTTGCTCTTTCTGCCTAGAAAATTAATTACTCTAGTGAGGGTAAAGTTATTTCAAAAGTAGGGATGCTTTGAATCAAAGGGAAATATTTCTAAGACTTGCACTGACTTTTTCAGATTTTCATTCCTCAAATATGTTTTGCTTTTGATGTTTTTACACTCTTTTGGTCCAGATATTTTTTTTTAACTGAAAAAAAATTGCAGGGTGAGGAAATAATCTCTTGCTCAGCAAGACCCCTCAATGGATGTTTCAGTGTACGTGATAGATGTTACAAGGCAAGTCACTGTTATCTGTTTCTGGGGGACCCTAGTACTAGATTTTTATTGTTTTCTTCTTTTTGGAAGAGAGGCCATCTAAACTAAAAAAAAACCCAACATTTTGCTCTTTGCGTTCAGGGAAAGGGAAAAAAAAAATCCAGGTTTGATTTATCTCTCAGCATTATTTTTATTTTTGATCTATTGTACAAAGAGTGGAGCTTAAATCAAGTGTTGTGATCTAGTGCCAGGTACTGTTAATGGTGCTGTAGAGGCTGTTTTAGACTTCACCAGTTACTGAGAAGACACTAGCTCTGCTGTTATTATTTTTGCAGATATAGTCTGAGTAGAAAGAAAAACCCAGATTTAGAATTGATCTCCTTGAAAGAAGTAGTAAAATGATATCTATGCACCTTCAAGCTGAAGTCTAACAGAATATCAGGAACTGGCATTTTACCAATTCTGGATGAAATTTGTCTCCCGTGTGCCAGGTGTGATTAAATCCATGCCACTGTAACTTCAGATCTGAATGTGCCTGGCTCTGGGGATAATAAATTTGAATTTCCTCATTAGCATCCACATGGAATGAAGAAAAAGAAGCTATCAAAAGAAACAGTAGCAAACACTGGGATTTCAGTTAAAGTTCAAGGCCACTTGGAGTGTATCTGCAATGTTTCTCTCAAGATTTTTCTTCTGGTCTCCTGCATGCACATGCCCACCCTGTCTTGGCTGGAGAGCACTCCCCATGGAAGAGTCTGGGCTGACAAATATTTCTCAGCAAAATACTCCAGTTCACATCTTTGCTACAGGCTGCACAAACAGCAGGTGAAAGCATTGCTTCACTGCAAAGATTTTCCTACTGTCCAGCAGACAAGTTGCACAGAGATTAACTCTTCAGGGTTCACCAAAGATTTTGGTTTCCCTTGAGTGTTGTTGTGCTTTCGCAGGCATTTTGAGGTAAAGGCTGAAAAATTAGCATTGGTTGAGTGTTTTGAGTGGGCAAAACATATTTTAGAGACTGAATAGTGTTTATAGGGCTAGGATAGAGAAAACACTAAACTCTTCATCTGGATGTAGGCAGCTAGCATAATTGCTTTGCTAACTCATCCCTGAATAAATAGGAGAAACAGTTTTCAGCCCTGTATTATGAGGGATCTGACTTGACCATGGCACATAGCAGGCCACCAAGAGGGCTTGGCACAAGCCTTGTCCCTTTCCCAATTTGGTCCAAATTTGCATGGTTCCAAAGTACCAGGATCATGGCAAAAGGCATCTGGCTACAAGCCAGGTGGGGAAACAGGGTCTGCTCTTGAACATCGGGCAGCGCAAAGAGGGAAAGAGGAACATGCTGAGAAATTCTCCCATCTTGCCAAATAAAACCCCTAATGATCTGATCCTCTGGCTAGTCCACAGGTTCTGGGGTTTTCTTTGTTTTAAATTAACCTTTGCTGATAGTAGTGAGACCACAGTAATTATGTGGGATCAGTCATGCTTAGTTTTGCTGGCAACCTACCTTGCCTTTTGTGCCCACTCTGCCTCATAAGCCAGCTTCACATAAATCCCTGGAAGGAGAAGTCAGTTCTATGCAACAAATAACACCTGTCAAATTTTCCTCCCCTCAAAGTTTAGGCTCAGATTTGGAAACTACTTTTCATCCGTTTGAACACAGATTTTCATCTGTTTAAACCCTGGAGTCAGCAACAATAGGAAAGATCTAAAAAAATTGTAATGGGACTCAGAGAACAGCTTGGTCATTAAAGTCAAGAATGAAGGTTATATTTAATTTGGCTGCTTAGCATAGCCAAATATTTTACAGATACTATAGAAGTATCTTTTATTGGGAAAGGTTGTCTCCCAGCCATCAGATTAACGCATGTTCAATGCAAGCATCCTGGGGTGCATAGGTCAGAGCAGGGCAGTCCTATGGTGGTGGGACTCAGGGCTAATTAAAGCCCAACAATGTGTCCCCAATTCATACCGACACGAGAAACAGTGGCTGATAGGGAAATTCAGGCACAGCAGCTGCTCTTTTCACAGCAGTACAATAACTATCTCTTTAATGGGAATGGATGCGGGGGAGGGATGCAGCCCAAATAACAGCACCTGCCTGCTTATGCCACACGGAAAATCACAACAGCTAATCCTCCTTGCCTGTCATGTTAATTGTTATGAAGCTCCTTTTGATATCAAACTATTTGTCCTTTGACTGAAATAAATCAGGCCTTAAGCATTGCATTTATCTCGCTATGATACAGGAGCAGAGGTGAGCACTGTGGGGAGATTTATACAATGGGAGTAACGTAAAGCACACCAGGGCAATATTTATGGGCTCAGGATCTTTTCAACAGGAAAAGCAGTCTGTTGACATCGTTCACTACAAAAGAGAAGTTCAAAGGCCGTGTATTACACTACAGCCCTAAGACACCATTTGACATAAGCAGGAGGTAAACAAAGCAAGGGAGGGGGAGAAACTACCTCACTGGCTTTCAAACACAGTGATGTTTTCAGCCATTTCAGCAAGATATTTAAGATTTTTACACAACTTGGGGGCCTAGTAGCTTCATTCAGAATATTTGTACATTTGATGCTAGGGGTGGCACTTGCTGATGCTGGTTCACATTATGAAAAATGCAATTGTACAAATCCTGTTTGATGCACAAGCACGGCCTTCCTGGCACAGGGGATTTTGGCAAGAAAGAAAGGTTATCTCACAAGGGCTGAAGCCACCCAGTCTCCTCACCCTTTCCACCTGCTAACCACTGCAGAAGACCCTTAGTGCAAGATGTGAAAAGATGTTCAGAGAAAAGCACATGAAAGTGCCTTCCAGAACTTTGAGTTGAGAGTGAGGGCACTGATCCTTAACTTGTTTGCTTTTATTGATATGTTTTGTCAAAGACAACATCGCTTTTCCTGAAGAATGACTAAAAACCCTTTGGGGGATCCCAGCTGAAGGGCTTAACTGACCTCAAAAAGCATTTAGGTCTTTTTCTCTGCATTTGTTCCACCAATGCTCAGATGCTCCTGCTAGGGTCCTCCAACCCCCATGCAATTCTGTCCACAGAGGTCCTGGGCTAATTGTTCCTGAGAGTTAGCAAGGACATAGATCCACACAGATGAAGGAAGGGGTTAGTTAGTTGCAGCAATTCCTCTTTGCCTCTGGGACTGCAGGCACAACAGGCACAAACCTGCCTGAATTTCACTAAGCACCAGTGAATGTTATTGAAAATTTTCTTATATTCTTTGTGGAGTTAAAAAAAAAAAAAAAAAAAAAAACCAACCCAAAACCAGATACCCTACAGTGACAGCATCATCCACAATCCAAGAAAATCCTGTTAATCTTTCACACCTCCTAAGAAACACCTGTCCTCTATTTTTACTGCTTGTGTTACTAATAGAAACCAAGCAGTTTAACTTTGTTGGTGCAAACGTGCCACTCTGGAGATGTGTTGCCAGAAAAAAATCTGTCTGTGAGAGAAAAAACCAGAAACTTCCTTTCAAATATGTTGGTGTTACTGAGAGAAAGAACTTGGGGTGGTTTTAATGAGACAAATCCCAGAGAAATGTGGAGGGATTTTACACTGTCTCATCTGTTGGGAGTGAAAGGGAATTTTTACTGATTAAATGAGTTTCCCTGGTGTCTCAGTGTGAAGGTCTCTCTCCAGAGAAGTGCTTATGGACTTCAGTGGGTTGGTCTGCGGGGTCCCTAGATGTGGGCAGCACTGCAGGGGTCTTATCACCCTCAGAGAAGGAGCCCTGACCTCCTTCTCCTATGCTTCTTTATAGAGCCATGCCAAAGTGCCTCTGGAGAGCAAGGATTGTCTCTTCTCACAGATCTTAGCAGGTTCCAAGGCACAAAAGTCCCCTTACTCCCTTTGTTGATGCAAAGGCTGCCCCACAAGATCAAGCAGAGTACTCTGAGCAGCATCTGATTTCCACACTCCGTGCACCAGGTCTCTGCCCTGTGGTCTTCCACATCTACTTGTCAGGAAGGAACCCACCTTATGACAAAGCTGGAAAATCCTACCCACCTGCCTCAGTTTACAAGGTACCCTAGGAGCTATTAGATTGGGAAACCAACTAGTGGAGAATTAACTAAAAAGAGAGAGTAGCCTGTGCTGGAGATAGTCCAAGAGCAAGGCAGTAAACAAGGCAGATACGTTTGTGGATGATCTCACCCCAATTAAAGCCATGAACTTCTTTCTGTTCATTGAGGTAGTTGCATGTATCTATTTTAATGGAGTGAATGCAGCTGCTTTTTATTGAGAAGAAGGTTGTGTTGTACCTGTGCTTGTCAGCTCTGGCTCCTCTTGTGAACGTGGGGTGCACCAGGGTCCCCTCAGCCTGTTTCCTGACAAGAACAACATAACTGTGAATAAAGTCAATGGCTTTCTTACATGTCTGCCAGCCAGTTCCCTCTTATCAATAAATTCTGAAACCCATTGACTCATTTTAATCAGATCTCACAGAGAAGCAAAGGTCCTAGTGATTTTATACTCCATTTCTCATGAAAATAAGCAGCCACTGCAAGAAAGGAGAACCTGTTAGCACCATCACTGAAGGGAAGGCTCAGCTATGAGGTTAATTAGGCACAGGGGAATCTGTAGCAATGAACACGTCCCAACAATTGGAAAATCTTCACTCATGGCTTGCAGCTTGCTAGACACCAGAGAGTCCATGAAAGAGGTAGATGTGTACAGGTAAGCATGATAAAGTGGCATTCTGTTTATGCAACTGGTTGTAGTAATGTCCAGCCCAGCTGTTTTCAGCATTACATAAAGTTCTTGTATTAAAAATTACATATATTTTTAAAATCATGTAATCATTGTAACGAGATGTGAAAACACGGGGACATCCATTAGTGAGTGCATTTATGTCATGTGTGTGGCACAAGGTGATGTATACCGTGTGTACAGGTGCTATGATGCCATGGGCATTGTGCAACATTCATTATTGCAGACATCGAATGCAAATCACACTAAGGTCCCATGCCCAACTCCAGACATCCTCTAAGCACTCTTCAATGCAGGCAGGGAAAATAGTTCTGGGGACGCACCATTCCTTTATGGCTGTTCATACACTTTTCCTGGGCATCTGGGTTTCACTTCTAGCCAATGCAACTCTTCATATGGGGCTGTAAAGTTCCTTACAAACAGGGCTGCACCATAAATAATGGAGAACACTGTCCCAGGGCTGCTTTTCACCTCTGTGCACTACTTTACAGGCCTGGAGAAAGTTGTAGTTCATGTTTGCGTTTAAATTGCTTGCTTTTTGGAGTTGTTCGGGGGTGGGTTTTTTTGTGTTTACAACCTTCATGAAGTTGAGGACCTCTTGGTTTTGCTTTTCTGACTTGAAAATAGTTGTGCAGTGAAGGACATAGTTTCTGTGAGAACTGCTGTTTATGAGCAGTTATGCTGTGTTCACAGGTGGCAGGGAATTTGAAATTTCATTTCTTAATGATGCTCTTCCTGACTGTGAAACTTTCTGGCTCCATTACTTGCTTTTTGTTATTGTTTCTGCTAAAATTTGAAATTAAGAGCCTTGCTATGTGAAAAGAAAGCCGTGAAGTTGACACTGTAACATGAGGCCCAGATTAGTGCAGATCATGTCCATCCATCCATGCCCATCAGCGTTTTTCTAGGACAGAATACCCCATCAAGTCAGCTTCATTCACTTGTTGGGAACCAAGTAACTTTCAGATTTGCAGTTAGGTAAAAGATTCCATTGGGTTACAGTGTTTCTGGTATTACTTTTCCCAGAATTTCTTTGTGCAATAGGCTTATTTGAACATCTCTATAGAAAGAAGTGGTGTAAATGTTGTCAAAGGAATGCAAAGGCCTGATTCTCTACCCACTGCAAAAAGAAGGAATGCCAAAGGATGGCAGGAAGGTGCACCAGAAGAGGGAATGTCCCCCAACCAGAGGGTGGAGGAGCACTGGAACATGATCCCCAGGGATGCAGTTACTATGCCAAGTCTGAAAATATCCACAAAGTGTTTGGATTACACACTCAGATAAATGATGTGAAGGTTGTGGTTGCCCTATGCAAAAACAGGAGTTGGATTTGATGATCCTTGTGGGTCCCTCCCAACTGAGGACATTCTGTGATTCTGTGATTTGTGTTGCTTCTACTCCTTTCTTTTTGAAGGCGCCTCTCTGCTATCTCAATAATTTGATTTCAGTGTCACTATCAGGTCTAATCTCTCATCAAAATGTATAAATTCACCCCCTTCCCATTCAACTCACTGCAGGGCTGGTTGGAGCAGTACTTGCAGCCCACCCACATGTCAGGGGAGTGGGTTGCTTCATCTCCTACATGTCTGTAAAGGTTTAGTTGCTGTTTACAAATATGTTAGATTTGCTTGACGGTCCCTGCTCTGCTTTTCATGTTTTGTGCATGACAAATAACACTGATCAGCGCCTCAAACTGTAGTCAGCAAAATCACATGCTTGCGTTTTCTACAGCAAAGCAGGGAGGAGGGGGAAGAAGCCATCTGGTGAATTAGCTCTAATAAAAATAAAAGGGGTCTCTTTGCATAATAAAGTATTAGAGGATGATACTGTGGTGTTGTTGGGACAAATGGCTCTAAAGGGTTTTGATAGCTCACAGGCATCTTGGCTTATATTGCAACATAAACATCATGAAATCAGAGCTCCATTAGAGTGGATAGCAACCTGTTTATTGATTGCAATGAAGCCATGATTCCTGCCCCATATAAATGTCTTGGTCAGCTGAATCCCATTACAATAATGTGCAAAGTATCTTTTCAATATGATTGTGTTTCATGGGTGGTTCATTTCTTCTTCTGTTCCTGTAAAGTTGCTTTATATTTCCACTCTTTGTTACTCACCCAAGTTGGTCTGCTGCTTGGGATCTCTTGGTGGCACATATGGGCTTTTTTTAAGATACATAAAAGATGATCCTTATGTGATGCTTGTTTCATTTCTTTTTGCAGGAGAGCAATCTGACTGGGGAAGGAGGGGATTTTTCCTAAGGCAGGACAGGACACAAAGGGGCCACAGCCCTAAGTCCAGTCAGCAGTTAGCATTAGCTGTGTTCAATTCAAAATGGTTATTTTTAATACCCACACCTTGGATGACAGTGAAGGGATGCATGCTTGTTTCTCTTTCCAGTTCTGGGTGAACAAACTCTGAAATTGAGAAGATATAGATGAGAACGATTTGCAGGCAGTGAGATTTTATTTTTAAAGTAGGTACAGTTTGCAGGCAGCTGGCATCATCTCAGCTTTCATTTGGAAACTATCTGCTCCAATTTGCTCTACAAAGAAAACAGATTAGGTTTCTATTTTTGTTTGGTTCTGGTCAGACCTTTCCCTTCCATCACATACACATAGAGACAAAGATGAACGCACCTACCCATGTTAGTTAGTCTCTAATTTCCAATTTATTTAAGGCTCAGGCTCTGCTGAACAGTCAACATGGACCCATTATTTGGTGGATAGATAAAAGATTGATTGCCTGGAAAATACTTTCACTGATGGGGAAATGGCTGCAGGTGCCCTCCCACTGGGAAACCATACCTGAAAACACAGCTGGTATGTGATTATAGCAGATCTTGCTGGAGGTAAAGTCCCTCTTCTGTGTTCTGCTGAGTTACTCACACATTGGGAAGTAACTACAGACATGCTCCTTTGCAGGATTTATCTGTTTTCAGTTGCACATGGCTCCCCAGCATGCTATGGCTCATTGTAGAAAAAGATCTAAAGATAACATGTCCCCCAGTCATCTCCTCTCTCATGCTGACAGGATTCCAGCTGGGCAAGGAAAAATGGAGGAAAGTATTTCTTCTCAGCTGCTAATGGTAAGCAAGGGAAAGCACAAGCACAACCCCAATGTGGTTGTGGTGGTACTCTGTGTATATTCCCAGTGGTGTTGGCTACAAGGGATCTCTGGGTTTCTGTAGTCCAAACTCCCACTTGGAACATGACTGTGGTCCCACTGGGTCAAGCCAGCCATGGCTTCACCTAGCAGAGATGTAAAAAAACTCCAAGGACAGAGGCTGAAGCAGGCCAACCCAGTACTCCAGCACCATTCTAGTGAAGCATTTTTCCCATCCTGAACATTCCAAGCTCCAGGTGAGGCCATTGCCTTGGGTTGAGAGCAACATGGTTCCTTCATGGAAGGAACATCTTTGCAGTAGGCTTCTATCAGCTTATTCCTTTGCCTCATCTTTGCCAGAAGAAACAATTCCAGCTGCCCCAGTGCCTCCTCACGGGGACTCAAGGCCCATGACCATCTCTACAGCCTCCTCTCCAGCTTCCCTACAACCCTTTTGAACAGGGAGACCAAAAAGTGGATGTGAAATATTCGGGGTGTGGCCTCACTCATGTCAAACAGAGGATGGAGGAAACTACTTCTGACCTGGTAGCTGCATTCCAGCTATCATAGCCTGACGTGTGGTTTCTCTTATCTGAGATGAGAGCATATGTTTGGCTCAAGCCTGACATAGCATACTCTGTCATTTTCGGTAGGGCTCCTTGCTATGGGGACACATCCTGGCCTGTACCCATGATCAGGGTTATTTCCACCCTTTGGCAGAATGTCACATGTTTTCTTGTGGACTCCTTGACTTTCTTTCCTTTTATAGCTACCTTTCCTGTGGATGGATGGATAGATGGGTGGATAGATATGTATATGGGAGAGGAGCCCTATGAGGAATTAAAAAAATGCTGGGATCTAGGAAGTAAAACTGAAGGGGAGACATGAAACAAAAAGCTTCTGTGGCAACAGCTGTTGTGCAACTGAAATTGTCCTTATTAGATAGAGGACACATTAATTAAATTATCCAGGAGCCCTAGCATGCAACCACAAAAGAGCTGAGCTGTAAAAGTGTTAGTGTTTCCAATACAGAAAGATCTAAAACTTCCCAACACCTGTAATTACGTTTGTGCTGATACCCTTTCACTTAACTCCACCTTGTGCAAGAGCAGACCTGACTCCTTGGCTCAGTCAAGCTGTAAACGTCAGCAGTCCACAAGCCCTCAGCCTCTCCAGGGCAGCTCAGGTAGTTTCTTGCCCAACACCAAAGCTGGGCTACTTCCAGCAGCTGGAGCAAACAGGAGCAACGGAAGGCTGCCAGTAGTGCCAGGACACTGCAGATCAAACAGCAGATGAAGAAAAGATCCTCCTCCCCCTCCCAGATGCTCCAGGGCTGGGTGCATCGGTTTATGGATAGAGCCTGGCAAGCAGGTGATCCGGAGCCATAAAATACCCATGAAGTTTGGTGACCTGAATTTACTGAGTCATTTTGGACTCACCCTCCTAACAGCTTGTTGCCTAAGTCAGGTACATCCCACCTGTATGCATCTGATGGAGAGTCAGGGCAGGCACTATAGGACAGTGCAGCCTGCGCTTGCTTTCTTGCCTTTGTCTCATTGGAGAGGTTTAATCACTCTGGGCTGTTGCTCTCCATGTTAATCATCTGCTACCAAGATTAGTCTCCCCTCAAGCTGTGCCTGTCTTTTAAGTGGTGGGCAGGTCAAGCATCTGCTCCAGGCAGCTGAATTGCATCATTAATGACTTTTTTTAGCTATCTTGCAAACTTTGTTAAGTCTCCAGCCTCCTCTCTGCCCTAGTGTTGATGCTGACAAATGCTTCCACTGAAAGGTTGATCTTGTTTCATGTTGCTTTTCTGGCTTAAGATTATATTATATTTGCTAAGCAGAGTCAGTCCTTATGTAAGTGTTTTGCTCTAATAGTTAGCAAGTGTCAGTGTGAGAGCACTAATGGAGGTAAAACGAGGCAAGAAGCACAAAGCAAGTACAAACCTCTTCTTTCCCTTACAATATTGTTTACATTTCAAGACTTTTCCAGTTCATATTCTCCTGAAGTGTAGTACCCACCAGCTTTTCAGAAGGAGAAAGACATTCTGTTTCAACAACACTGCTTCTAGAAACACTGAGCATGGAGGAGATTGGGGGCAAGTAGAGTTTCCTTGTGACAGAGTTGTCAAAGGAGCAGCTGCTTTTAACAGCACAGCCTGTCATCCTCCTCTCCTATTTAAGTGCTCTCCCTTTTGCCTGTGTTCTACACCACCCAGCTCCAGAGGGCCAAAGGAAAAACTTCCCTGGTGCAAGCATATTGCTTTGAATGAGGATGAAAGGGGCAATGCTGCCACAGAACAATTATCAGCTGGATGGTAATTACAGGTGGGCACAGGGGCAGGAGCTGCAGTGGCACTAGAAACAAAAGCCAGGGAAGGCAAATGGGTGATGATCAGAGGTGGTGATGCCTCGAGAGACCTACAGGACTATCTGACAGCCATGAGTGGAAGCATCCAGTAAGTTATAAAATGCTTATGAACTTCTTATAGCCTGCTAATGCAAAGCACTCCTGAGCCATGGTGTGCAAGGCTGGAAGTGAAGACGCAAGAAGCTGCACACGGAGTGGCTCCTACACAGGCTGGCTGTATAAAGTTGCCACATTGTGCAGACATGGGCTTGCAAGATGATGACCAGGTAGAAACCCAAACAGCAAGCTAAGCCATCCTCGACAAGTTTTTTTTGGCCGTGAGTAATTCTTGAACACCAGATCACTGAGAGAGCTGTACTCTCCCATTCTCTGCCTCCTTATCCATACCTTTCCTCTTCAGCCTCCTCATTTTCAGCCAGCGTCTCCAGGAGAAACACTGTTCTGCAAAGGCAACACACAACTGCAAGAGGTAGCAGGGCTGAGACACAGCAGGATGACCAGCAGTGGTGTGCAGGTCCTGCCCACCTAGTTTGGGATTCACCTCACCTAACCTGGAGCAAGTCACTCTCATCTCCCCTCACAGTCAGCCGAGAGAGACCAGCCGAGACTGATTCGTCTCGCTCCAGAGCAGATGTCAGAGGGAGATCAGTTGAATCACACATCAGACGTGCCTGGCTTTCATTCAGTGTGAAGGGAATGTGACAGCTCGTCCTGGCGAGGGGCTTCAAGCCAGGCAGCTCAGCCTGACACAGGGGCTCCCATAGGCTTGCAAGCAGCCTGGCCTCCTGAACTCTGCCTATGGAAAGAACAATACTCATTGCACCACTTCCCATCAGTGTGTTCCTGTTCCCAGCAAGACCCTTCTCTCAGGCTTCACGGACAAGCCTTCCTGGAGATTCCAAAGCCTCCATTAGGAAGGAAAATGGTAGGACCCAGCCTGAGCAAGGCACAGTGACCTTTCAAAGTGCCTCTGAGGGACTGTGGTGCCTACAGCAATGACACCCTTCACTCACCATTGGAGGACTGGTGGGGTAACTGTAGTGTAATGCCAATGAAGTCATTCTGCCATGAAACTGCCTAGGAATTTTATCATCGCTGACATCACACTGGGCCAGCAGCCTGCTAACGAGCACTGTCAGAGGGATGTCACCTTCACAAGGAAAGGCTAAACCACATAGAGAAAAACAACAGGTGAAGGGAAGATTTCTTTTCAGAATACATTGAACAGACCTTACTTTGCTTCCAGCTAAATCATAAGCCTTAGGCTGCTGTGTACATCTGCAGGAATGGATGGACAGCAGTGGTGACACTTCTTTGGGAAGCCACCACTGGCCTGTCACTCCACGTATTCAGCATTTTCTCACAAGCCAAGGATTCACTGGGCCACAAAAGTGGATTTCATCATTATTTGAGAGTGAGACCATCAGGGGAGGCTATGCTTCAAGTGAACTGTTTAGAACCTTAGGTAAACACCTTAGCTATCAAAATAAGGTAGCTGTCAAAATGCTGCACCGTTTGTAAGTTTTCAAGATTTACATCAAGGCTAAAGAGATCAGGCTCATATGAAGCCAGTCACCACTACTGTCCTGCAGAAAATGGTCTCCTCAGTGCAGAGAGCACTGTCTGCTTTCCTCACCTTCTCAGCAGCCAAACCTTGGCCACCAGTCCCTGGGGTAGAGATGATGGCCTGGAAGTATATTTTCACTGTTTCTCCTCGAAATGGCTCTGGATAGCATGGTTTTCCACACATTGCATGATGTGTGTTCATGATGATGAGGTCTGAATGAACTCTCTGCTCACAGGGTCTGCTCCCGAATTCCCTGCCAAAGAGACAGAGTCCCCTACTCCAGGAACATGGTACAGATGCTTGCTTACCCCAGATATGGTGCCCGGGCTGCAGGATCTCGCGCAGCTGCAGGATCTCGCCCAGCTGCAGGATCTCGCCCAGCTGCAGGTGAGCATTCAGCCTAGTACAGCATAGAATCCCTAGGCTCCCTGTGTTGGAAAAGACTTTTGAGGTCATCAAGTCCAACCATACCTGCCCCTACTAAATCATATCCCCAAGCTTGCTGAGGTTGGTGATGGTTTTAATAACATGAAATAAAAACGACTTGTACAAACTGAAAGGAAACAGGTGAATACATCTATTGAAGAACTCAAACTTTTAAAAAATCATTTGTACCATGCATCTTCATTTTTTACTCCTTGTATTTAAGTGCCAGTTGAACATATGTACCAAATATCATTCTGCAAGGCTTGGTTTCTGGCACTGTTTATAACTGCCAGTTAATTACATTGAATGATACATCTACTTGATGTATTTGATATTCAAATAAAAACCAGAACCTAAGACAATCATCATGAAAATGTCTTGAATGCATCACAGAAGCATGAGAGGGATTAATTTATTAATATTTAATGAGTGATTTGAAAAGGTGAGGTGTCTAAAAATGAAAAGCACTATGAGAACTCTGTTAATGATGAAAGATGCAGGAGATATTTTATTTATGCAGTTTGACTGTATAACAGCCAGAACAATGTGACTCTCAACAAGGATGAAGAGACAGTCCCTGCAACGGGGGGTTTGTCTCATGAGACTTACACTGGGTCTATTAAATTAACAGCTTTCCTCTCTGAAAGCAGTCTTCTGGGTATCCGAAAGGGGTTAAGTACAAGCAGGTCAATGCAGCACATTGCTGGTGATGGGGTCAGGTCCCAGCGGCAGTGATAATGCAGTGATATCTCTTAGCTCTGTGCTTGAACGTGATCTCCCCTTCCCCTGTGTGAGATACATTTTGCCCATGCCCACAGACTTGGGCCTCACCCAGTTCCTGTTCCCCCCTTTGGCTCAGAGATAATGTGGGTGGAGGCACTGATGTGAGTACATATGTACAGTCATTTGCTGCTTGGATAGGTGCTTGCATAAGGAACCTCTGTATACAAGCACTTGGGTCAGGACCCCTGCAAGGCTTTTTGCTGCCAGGCATAGCTTTGTTTTGGGGAGTATAGGCTGAAAACCTTTGCTTTGCATGCTTTGATAATAAATACATCTATATAAATAGATATGTGTGCACCTAATGTACCACAAACATTTGAACAGCAGTCAAATTGCCTGCAGGCAATGCACTTAGCGAATGCACACCCATTTGAGGTGTAAGTAGTAACTTTCAAAGCTATGAAAGTGCTATTTGCTTGAGTTGGGAGGCCACAAGAAGGCCAAAGCTTCCCTCTAACTACTTTGTACTGTCTTTACTTTGATATAATCTCAACTGTTCCTATATCATCTTTTGCACATGTAAATACCATCCCTGCCTTGGTCTGTTTCAATTTCCATCTGGTTTTACTATGGGAAAATATTGGAAAAGGCTAGTTAAATTTTCTTCCTTCCCTAAACTCTCCTGACTAGTTCTCACAAATAAAATTACAGGCTACACTAAAAGAAGATAAATCTTGAAAAAATAACTCAGATTTAATTGAATGATTGAAATCAACGTCAACATTCAGACTGTCAACACGCTCATTGTTTGTGTCTTAGAGAGCATCAAATGGACTTGGGATCTCTTGTCACTGATGTAGTAATGATAAGGGTGGAGTATCCGCATGGGCCGAGGTGAAGTCCCCTAACCCTCCCAGCTGATCCAGGCATCTCTTGCCCTCTATCTTTTCTTTTTCCTCAAAATTGGAAACGGGCTGTTTCCTCAGGGGAAAAGCACCATGACCAGGTGTCAGAAATCTCCATTCCATCCCACCCAGAAGGGGAAGAGTGGTTTGTGGAGCAGCAAGATTTATGTCAAAGCAGTACCACTACGGTTTTTATCCTGTTGCACGCCCCTCCCTCACACATCTCTCTCTGAAAGTGTGTCCTGGGCCAGGGGTCAGCTGTGGAGGAGAAAAGAAGTTTGTTACCCTGTGAGGCTGAGAAGCAGCTACTATTAATACTGTATAATTACTCTTTCAGAGGATGAAGCAAGGCACTTTTGAGAGACATGCTCTAGGTTCATGGGTTCAAGGTTTGTTTTTTCTGTGGACTGGTTGAGCTGGAAGAAGACACTTGCTTTTTCTAAACACTCTCACTTGTGTTAGGAGGGCAATGAAGATCTCTTTCTCCCCATTTTGGTTTATTTAGATCATAAGGGTCAGAAGGTTATGAAATATGAGAGCAAAGGGTCTGACATATGGCCTTTTGGTGTTAATATCATCACTGTAAAACAATGCACTTGCATAAACACTTATAGCTTTACACACAGATAAGTATTTTAGTGTGGTTTCTCAAGGGAAAAGAAGTCCCTACTAAGACTCCTCACTACAGAATAGGCTGGACCTGAGCCTGGCAGAGAGGCAGAAAGAGAAGGAACAGCATCTAGGGGGACAACAATGGACCCTGCTGCTCCAAGGAATACCCCTTGCCTTGGGGAGCTGCCTGCACCCTTGTGTGTCCTGAACAGAAATTCATGTGCATTCCACTCCCACCCTCAAAACTGCAGGGTGGACTGGAAGGACTCAGCCCTTCTCCATCACCCTTGAAACACAGTTGAAAGCAGGTTTTCTCAAACCAGCAACTGTGGAGTTCAGCTCCTGGGTCATATTTTTATTTGGTTTAGGTTACAGAAATCTTCTTCATCATGTATTCATTTATGCCACGTATCATTTAAAGTCCACTTTAGCAGGTACATGTTCATTCCCTTTCCTCTAAACCTAGATGTGAACTCTATTACTCGTACATTCACTAAATGATGTCACTTAATAGGTTCTCTTTGCTTTTACCACATTTCCATAACTTGTTCTTTAATCTTCCTTTGATCCTGAATACCAGAGAGATTTATGTGTAATTTATTCTTACGTTGTTGTACTTGTTTAATCTTTCATTTTCAGTTGGATTCATTTTCAAACAAGAGCGCTTGTTATAGGTTCAGATTATTGTTGACAGTTGGGACCTACCTGCTCTTTCTGAGACAAGTTTCCATTATTGTGTTTTATCTTTATCAATTTCCTCTCAACATGTATTTAACTCAAGGGTTCTAAGCGATTCAGCGTAACTCCTTTCTGCCTTCAGAAAGAGCTGGGGTTTCCCTTTCTTTTGCACGCATTAATCATAAACCTTCTTGATCTAAAGGCAAAAAGTATGACATCTCTTTTACTATTGCAGGCAGTTTGGTGGTGATCCATAACATCATCTCTATCTCTTGTTCCTCCACTTTGATCAATGAATGAAGCTCCCTTTTCTCCATTTTTTTTGTTTGTTTTCTATGATTCTATAGAAGTTATCAACAAATTTGTTGCTTTAGGAGTACCCTCATCCTGGTAGGTTTAACAGATGATAAAAGGTGTCTGAAGCCATCTCTTGCAGAGGTACCTGAATTGAAGCCTCCAGCTGCCCTCACAATTGAACAGATTAGCAAAGGAATCAATTTGCTCCCTGGGAAGATCACTTCCATCTGTCCATCTGATTTTCCAAAACAGAAGAAGGAAAGGCAAGCAGCTGGCCAGCCCTTGTGCGATGCTGGCCAGACAACTCACTAAGGATGCTGCAGAAGGTGATCCATGAGTGAACAGCATCACAGAGTTTATTTTGCTTCAAAAGAAAGGGGTTGCCTTTGGGAATAAGCTGTGGTAACTGAACCAAAGACAAAAAAAGACTTCCTCAGCTGAGATGGAGACAACCCATGCGTTTTTACAGTATACCAGTCCCAAAAGATCCTTAGCTTTGCTTTAAAATCTGATTTTGCCATCAGATTTTGCCATCAAAATAAGGCTTGTTTAAAAAATATTAAAAATATGAAGAAAAAACAAGCAAAGCTTTTAGCTTGCTTGTGAGCAAATAACTGGTGAATATTTTGTGATCCAAGACCTGCTGAACAGACACCCTATAGAGAGATGGATGGTCTCAAGCTGGGGAGTGTCCCTGAAAATCATGGTGCTGTTCCCCCAGGTCACACACTCAGTCCTGGGAAACTGAGGTAGGACTGGTGGGGCAGCCCTGGACACTGAGCTGCTGGAGCCACAGGTAGTGCCTGTGCCAGACACACTGCAGAGACACAGCCCTTCGAACCATCAACTTGACTACTCAGCAATGCCAGGTCTCTTGGTGGCTCCATGTTATTGTTCTAGCACAGAGCTGCTATAAATACAGTCTGGCAAGATGAAACTTCCTGGAAACTTCTAGGTCCCAATGAATCTGCCTTCAACAGCCTTACCGATGCAGGAAATACGAAGTATTTTTTAGTGAAAAGTAATTTAAAAGCAGAAAACCTCAGGAAAAAAGAAATTCAGTGTAAAGCTAAGGTGAAGCGAGTGTTATCAGTAATTCCAGTACAAATGCAAGTGGTACAAAACTCTCAGTTTAGTTCCCCCACATGGAATATGGATTTCTTATAAAGCAAAAATCAGAAAGTGAGGCAACTGAAAAAAAAAATTTGCTCTGCATTGTAATAGTGCCATGAGAAAAAAATATGGGAGAAAAAAGCCCATCTAATGTCTCGTTAAAATAGGCTTAATCTCATCTCAGACCACAGATGCTAAAATGATTTCATCATAATTGTATTGTTATGGAATGACTGTTCCGTGTAATCTTTGCTCTGAATTTCTCAGTGTTATAATGTTTGATTATGGGGGGAGGGAGGCTCAGCATTAATTTTTCCATTCAGCTTTGAAGAGGTGTAAGTAGGTAACAGAAAAAGAGATGTCTAATGGTGGTACGTGCAACTTTTTTAAAGCTGGAAACTTTTAAAAGAGCAATTTGGTAGCAGACTGGATGTTTCACAGCCTTTTATTCTTCTATTTTGTTTTCCAGAGTTGAGAAAAAGAAAAAAAAAAATCTTCCTTTTCAGACCTCCACTCCAATCCCAGTGCATCCAAGCGGCTGCAAAACCTGCTGGGGTGTCCCTGAGGGACCAGATTGGGCTGATGGGAAAAGCCCAATGTAGCTTTCATCCATACTGAAATTAGGATTTCTCAGTCTATTCACAGTCCAGCTGCAGACCTTGGAAAGACTTAAAAGCTCTCACAATGCAGATTTTTATTTAAAATAGAAAGGCAGCACTCTAGGCCAAAGCAACTCCAACAGCAAGTGGGAGGTGGGGTATAACTTTCGTCTTCCTCTGTCAGTGGAGAGCACCAAGGACTCAGCTCCCTGGCACAGTCAACATAACCTGGGCATTATGTTGCATTTTCAGATTCCTTAAGGCTGCAGTATATTAGGATCACCCCAGAACAGAACCTGCAACACATCAAATCCCACATCAGCACATCAGGCTGAAATCTGTGTGGAGATAACCAATGAGCTAAGAGGCATTCAGCTGTGCTCCTCGTTATCTGGGCTTGCACAGGGACGCCAAATCAAATTAAATCCTCGGTGCATAATTAAGCTGTTTGTTCAGCAGCAAAAACAATTAAACCTGGATTTCTACACATCTGCCTCTGAACTTGTGTGTATATCTCCCATAGAAAGCCAGCAGATCTCCTCTTACAGCATCTTCAATGCAGAACCTCCTTCCTGAGGGTCCTGACCACTTGTTTCTCCTCTGCACTTTTTCTCGTTGGTGATGCTCCCATGTTATGCCATGCTCTACTCCTGCATTCAGGGCAGAACACAAGGTGTGTGGCAGCCAGGAGCTTTGCAGGGGGCCTGTGTGGGCATTGATTCAGCTCTCCATCCTCAACAGTCTCCTGTTTTTACAAAACTTGCAGGAATTTCACAGCTTGAAGACCTCTACCTCCCTGACAAAGTGTGTTTACATTGGGCAACAGATTGAGGGGCTGTTGGGAAAGGCAGGGGGCACAGGCAGACAGAATGTACAACGGCAGAAGCTTTGTTGTCTTCAGGCCTCAGGCTTATAACCAAATTATCAAAAGGAAAATTAACTGTTTCCCCAGGATGTGTGACTTGGACAGGAGTCAAGTGGCCTGATCATGCCACAAATGAAGGAGAGGGAAGGCATCCAGATCCGGAACAGAGCAGCCGGGTGGGCTCATACATTCCTACAGAGGCTTTGTACTGCCCTTTATCCGTTCTCGCTGGTAAAACCCTGTAACCGGCAGCAGTTTGTAGCGTTACACAATAAATACTCAAAATGGTGACAGAAGGAGAACAGCTTGATCAGAGCCTGCTACTGCCACTAATCTGCCTGCTGCAGCTTCTGTTGTTGCTATTTTGGCTGCTGCTTCTTCCATATTGTCTCTTGCAGCGTGTCCAAGAAAGCTGGGCTATTGATCCTAAACTCAGATCTACCGAACTCCAGCAAAGACTTAGCAGGGAGATGCCAGCACTACATCCAAGTGGGGAAAAGAGTCTGTGCCCAGATACTTAATTTGATTACTGTCATTAAGGATAGTCCAGATCTGCAGTGCCATAATTTAACATAGTTTATGCACAACTACACCAAAGATGCTTAGGGCACTAACTCACTGTCTAGGTCCTGAGGAGCTCTGCAAGGAGCAAACTCCTGCAGGCAGTAGAAATAATTCCCTATGTTGAGTTCTGTGAATTCAGGAGCAATTTTGTATCAGGCTCTGGTCTGCCTTTCAAATGCAGAAAGGGTTACATGATTGCAGAAACACAATTAGCAAGGGAAATAACAAGGTCCTTAAAAACTGCCACATATGGTGATCCCAGAGCTGTTTCCCCCCTTCATTGTGGGTTTTTTTTATCTTATTCATCATATTTTCTTGCAAAAGGTCTGCCTATCCCTGTCCCTCTCCAAATTTCCTTCACAAAACCCACAACATGAGCAACACAAACATCTGCTCTGAAACTACAGTCGTCTCTTGTTCTCTGCAAGGCTACTATATACATGGGCCCATTGTCAAGAGAGATGGGGTATTATGTAAATGTCAGGAGCGTATGCTGTACAATGCAAGGGGACAGCTCAGTCCTCAGGGCTCCGTCAGCAGTGTCAAGTATGCAGAACTGATGCCACTACAGTAGCTGATCCAGGAGCTGCTTTTCCAGGGAGAGGGATACAGGAGCTTTGCTGAGAGACATGTTATAAGGAGGAATATGAGTGAATGAAAGGAACTATTGCCTTCTGAGGCAGGAGAGTAATGGCACCTGGATTTTTAATAGGCTTAGTCTCAAACAGTCCAACAAGGACAGCTGTTGGAAGCTAGCTGGTGCTTGATGGTAAATATTCACCTCTCTGTTAGAAGCTCTTTCTGTTTACATCTGTCAGCCTTCATATTATGCCACCACTGCAATGCCCAGCAGAACCCTATTAGGAACAAGCTCCAAAGGACACATCAGGGACAAACTCCAGCCTGGGAAAAAGCCCCATACAGGCTTTCAGTTATGGGAGAGTGAAGGAGGCACAACAGCAGCGAGACATGGTATCCTGCCAAATTGGGATAGAGAGCAGAGAGGCAGCAGGCTTTGGTGTCATGCAAAGGAGAAACAGCTTGGGTGAGATAAAGTAAAAAGAAGCCACTGTGCAGCTGTGAAAAGGGGAGGGAGAAAAGCCAAGGGGTAGGGGAGGGAGAAGGTTTTGCAGAACGGATGTTTAAATTTGCAGGAAAGAGGGTAGAGATCCAAAAGGTTTATTGACGGTTAAATATCATTCTCCTCAGTTAATTAGTTTCATAGCTACTGTTAACAGTTTATCAAGTGAGCTGAAAATCTCACCAGCAATACTAGGAACCGAATGGGAAATGTTACAAGCAGGCACTGTCTTGTGGAAAAACCCCTGTGTTGTCAGTGTCTGACTGATAAATCTCTGTCATGCTTCAGGTGAGATGTGCAGTAGGGTTCAAGGGATCTGCTTTGCATCATTTGAAAAGGATAGGCACATTTCTGGTGTCAGAAAGAAGTGGTGTTTAGATGGTAGGATTCACGTCTAAAATGCCTGCAGAATTTGTCCTAAAACACATCTGCTGTCTTTGGTGCTTCCAGGCTGTCCTTTTCTCTTATTAGGCACAGCAGTGTCTTGCACATAAACTGACTGTGTGACTTTTAAAACAACATAATCTTGAGATTATGGTCAAGGCCTCTCAAAAGTGTAAGATATCTCACAGGACTTCAACACTAATACCCTCAACAGTTCACCCTCACAAGAGCACCAAAGAGTACCATCCAAAACCATTAGCCATTTTTGAAAATCTGGCCTTGTGGGGCCGGTTTTGTCAGAGTTCTGCCATTTAAGAAAACAGAGAAGCAAGACAGCTGTAAAAATACATTTCAGTGATAGCTCGTAGACACTTGCCTTAGTCCTAAATAAGACTGACGAGGTAGTGCCTGCAGTGCAGCAGTAGGGGACTGCCCCTCTGGGATAATTCATGCTGCTCTGCAGCAAGCAACTACTAAGGTGCAAAATATAAAAGCTGGAGGATTGGTTCCCAGAGTCAGGTATAACCTTCACTTCTGTATTTGATGAGTGCTTTTCACTCAGGACTATCACTGGAGAATTATTCTGCAGATGTCATTTTCCTTTATCTACCCTCCTGACTGCCAGTTCATGCGGAGCACCTACAGTGGGGAAATGCGTGGTGGTGGCATACCATATGGCCATTGCTAATCCTTGCTGTTGCATATCAGCTGTGCAGTGAAGCCAGCCTTATGGTATTTTTCAGCAGAACTCTGCCTGCTTCTTTTGCAACCCCAGAGCACATCTTGGGTGTCACTCCTGCTGCTTGCCTCAAGATCTGTAAGGTACCTGCTTATCACAATGGACGAGTGACAGCTACAGAGACCCAGTGGACAATACTGTGTGATCAGTGTGGTTTCCAGCAGCCTGATTTGCCTAGCTCTTACAATTCTTCTGCCTGTCTCTTTTTGATATGATCACTGCCCTTCCCTGCACATCATGGTGCTTGCTGCTGACCTGGGATGGGAGCATCACCTCCATCCCAGTAGATGTGCCTCCAGCAACACCATGGCATCCACCCTTGGAGAGGCTTTCTATTTCACACACTTATCCCTCGCAGGATGAGAGTGTCTCAGAGCTATGAAACAGGGGGTTATTTGTAGTTTTGTGAGTGCTTGAATTTGAGAAATACTTTTTTCCTCTTCTGCCCTCTCCATCCCCCAGGGCAGAAAACATCCCACAGGGGCACTTGTGACAAGCACCCCAACCGCTGGGCTCAAAACAGGACAAACGTCTCCAGGCAGCAAAGCAACCCAGCCAGAGAGACATGCTCAGGGAAGACTCTTTGTCCCTGTGGCACCCCGGGAGACATGGTGGGGTGTCCTGGGGCTGTTTGTGCTCCTCTGCCATTGTCAGAGAGTGCAGCTGGAGGACAGCCAAGTGAAAGGACAGTGGCCAACCAACTTGCTCCAAACCAATATCTCTGGGCCAGCAGAGTGCCCTGACAGGCTTGCAGGATTTGGAGACCTGCTCACCACACTGGGGCACAATTTAGCATTAGATTTGATATCACCAGAGATATCTCCAAGGCAGAGTAGAGTAGGGAGCAGGGGATTTCCAAGTGCTAATTATCAAGCAGTTGTTAGCTGGAACAGCTCCTCCGGCCAAGGGATTAGGCAAAGCATTGTTTCTCACTCAGTAAATCTTTACAAGAAATGCCTAATTCTCCAGGCACAGATGTGGGTACGAAAATTAATACTGATTCCACCCCACCCCCTTTTTCTCATCACAGGGATGTTTCCCTGCTGCTGTGCCTGCAGCCCAAAGCTGCAATGGCAGTGATGTACCAAGATGACACAGGGAAGGTACATGCCAGTGAGCTGGGCTGGTTGGGACAGGGTAAGCACAGGAATGGTGCCCTTCTACAGTGCCCAGCAAGCAGCTCAGAAGCCTCGGTAGCACTCAAGCTCTTACAGCACAGTCCTAAGAGAGATGCAGGACCTCGTATTGCCTCTGGCTGTCTGCATGCAGCAAGGAAACCGCAAAACTTTTTCATCTCCAAGTGGCATCATTGACAGGTCTTTGCTAATTATGGTCTGAGCATGTTATAAATGCTCAGAAATGCTGAAGCGGGGCGGTGGGAATTCCAACACACAAAGTTCTTAGCTCTGGGATCAGAGGAGCCTGAAAAGGAGTTGCTGGATGGGATACCAATGCAGAGGTCCAGCTGACCAAAGTGATATTTCTTTCAAACCATGCTTTTAGTGGGAGCTAGAAGATATGTATAAGGAGAAATTCAAACACCATCATGCTGTGGGACCTTTGGAGCCTCCTTTATTCCTGTAGCTCATCAGCTCTCTCCTTAATTGCCCCTATGAGGAGGAGGCAGTAGCTCAGGCTGGATTTTAACCAGGACAGAGGAGTAGGCCTACAGGTATTCCCCATTAAATGACTGCATTATCCATGCAATCAAGCCTGCTGCTGCATAAATCTTGCCAATTTCCCAAAGGGCCAGAGTGTCTCAGCCACAAACAAGGACCTGCTCCCAGATGCCCTTTCTCATTCTGCTGTATTGTCTTCACCCCAGCCATCCTGCTCATCCGACTGAGAGAGTTGGGGTTGTTTAGCCTTGAGAAGAAGAGGCAGAGGGGAGACCTCAATGCTCTCTACAACTACCTGAAAGGAGGTTGTAGAGAGGAGGGTGCTGGCCTCTTCTGCCAAGTAACAGGGGACAGGACAAGAGGGAACAACCTCAAGCTCCCACCAGGGGAGGTTCAGGCTCGACATAAGGAAAAAATTATTCACTGAAAGGGTCATTAGGCAATGGAACTGTCTGCCCAGGGAAATGGTTGTCTCACCTTCCCTGGAGGTGTTTAAGGTGTGGGTGGATGAGGTCCTGAGGGGCATGATTTAGAGACTGGTGGGAATGGTTGGACTCGATGATCCGGTGTGTCTCTTCCAACCTGCTGTGTCTATGATTCTATGATTCCTTCAGGACACATCCGCATGAGGGATATGCCTGACACACACTGCTTGGACACATCTCAGCCCCAAGAGCAGAGGGAGGGAACAATTCTGCTTGCCCAGAGTTTCAGACAGAAACATCCCCACTGAGAGAGAGGGCTGCATTGGACAGTGTGGAATGCAGGAGTATCAATGACACTATCACCTTTATGAAAAATGTTTTATTAATTAGCATTAATATGCACAAAGTGGGGTTTGTGTTGTGGAAGTTGTTTCCATCCAATAGACAAAAAAAGGAGCATGTCCAAGGCATGTGGGTTTGTCCTCAGGTCTGGCAGGGAGAAAGTCAAGTGGGTTTCCATACCCAGACACATCTCTGCAATGCTGAGTGCTCCCTGACTTCCAGCTTTCACACTTGCTATCACGATCAAGAGAGCCAGCAGCTAGGAGGCTCCTGATCCTTCCATGTATGGCTGCTGCCCATGATGTGTTGCATGGCACTTGCTTGCATAATGTTTGCAGCTCTCGCACATCACTGTTACCCATTCATGCACCCTTGGAAGGAAAAAACCTGTCAATTTTCCCCCAGCCACACTCAGGTGTTTCGACACAGCGACACCCTTCCATCAGTGCACGCAATTCTCTCTCAGCAGTACTGGGACTGTCAATCTTTTAACACCTGCTAAGTGGTAGAGTGCTTCTCCCAATTTACTTATCCATCATTTTTATTGAGAAATCTGCTCTAGTCCCACACAGTTATATGAGTTAATGGAACAGTGATTAGGGGATTCTGCAGGAACGAGCTGTGATTTCAGATGCACGAGTGCAAAGCTGGGACTACACCGCACCACATGGCTGCTCAGACCAAGATTTCATGCCTTTTGCTGTGAGTTGCTAATAATTTGCATACTCCTTTGTTTATTATTATTATTATTATTATTATTATTATTATTATTGCCATCTGGGTGATTGCTACTGTGTTGCTAAGCTCAGAGAATACTGTGCCAGTCTGTGCACATTAGAGAGCTCTTCCTGATTAAGTCTTGGTGCCAGTTTGATCCCCACTAAGCCAAAGGGTGGCCACTGCTGCTAAAACCCCAGCAAAAGAAGGGAATAAACAGTCTCCTAGTCAGTAAAAGCACTTAAAAGAGTCATTTAAAGCAACACAAAGGGGCAAAAAAACAAGAGACATTTTCGCAGTGAGCCCTGTTTCAGCAGGAGATGAAGCCTGAGGAAGGACATCAATAAGCATCTGTGTACCCCAAGTCCCAGAGCACTTCAGCACCTTAAAACATATAAAAGTTTTCATAAACTGCCTAGTAAGCTTCTGGGGCTTTAAGCCACAGTTGACCTCGGATTTGTAGAGACCTTGCTTCTCCTCTGCAAAATAGAGATCAGCATCATTCTGTTCTGAGTACGGGTCAGCAGAGATTATGAAGGACTACAGAGAGGCTTTGTTTTTTTTAAACAGCATCATGGGAGCTGCAGTGAAACTTCAGTGACATCCCCAAGGCAGAGACAGTTTAACTTCAGTGAAGGACCCTCCCCAGTCAATGGAAAGTCCTAAGTCTTAGATAATTTAAAAGACATTTTAAAGGTCTGTGTTGAAAGTCACTGAGGGACATTCCCAGCTCATCAGGTTTCGTGTTAATGGAAGACAGATAAATGCTCACTCAGCAATAGCGCATCATCCCTAATATCTTTAATCACAACCACACCCAGGAAAATATTTATGACAAGGCACCTGACAAGTACATCTATTGCACGATAACTATCAGCTGCTCCTTTCAGATGTTCACTCATTCTATACTTCCATCCCTCTGACCTGGTTGAAATAGGGCTGGGATTTTTCCTCGAAGCTGATAGAGAATCCAGAGCTTGTGCATGTACTGGGTGGTCCCAGGGTGCAGGTAAGCAGTTCCCTGTGCAGTGATTGGCCTTCTATTCCATAGTCCTACATGTGCAGGAGGAATTCAATTTGACTCAAGACCCTTTTTAACTACAGAGAGCAACCAAGATGTTGAGAACAAGCCATTCTGGTGCACAAGCCACTACAAACTGTGTAAAATTAGTCTCAACCCAAAAACTGTTGCTCTGTGTCTTCGATATTCAAGCGGCATGTTTGGCACATATATATAGATCACAAAATCCCAGGATCTGAACTTTCCTTAAATGACAATTGATTAAACATTGAAGCTATATAAAGTACTGAAATATTGTAAATACATTTTAAAAGGAAAGAAAAATCTTTGAAACTCACTTTAAGCTTTCTTTTCAATTATTTATCACAGAATCTCAGCCCCATTAAAGTCAGGCTTAATGGGCTTGTTTATATATTACAGAAAACATTCTGCTTTTAATTGCCCACTGAAAGGCTCTTGCACCCATCTCAGCTTTGCAGCAGTACTTAATCGGAAGGCAGGAGCCCAGCAAGATAAGTTGTGGGCAAATTCCCTCTGCACCTCCATCCTAGGATGCTGAGTGAGGATGAAACATGCCTGCAGAAATCAATCTGTCCCTGGAGAGGTTCTTTTGCTAGTGAATCCACCCCAGCTCTCTTCTTCAGTCAAATACTACATAAGGAGATCAGGTCAACATGCTGATACTGCTATCCATTTTGGCATAGACCTATGGGTCTTATATCCATGTCTATTCCCATGCAGAGAATTACTTTGCCTGTGGCTTCTGTTCACAAGATCTTTTCTTACTTGCTGGAAATGATCAAAGTTGTTTCCATGAGCTCTGACATAACTGGAAACACGTGATACTTTAGGCCCAGGGCTACCCTGGACCCTTAGCAGTACTTTTGGGATCAAGTGCTGGTTTAACTATCTTTCTATGCTATCTTTCTGCTTAGCCAGCTGCATTGCGGTTGCAGGCTGGGCTAAGTATGGGCTAAAAAGCACAACTGAAGAAGACAGTTAACTGAGGAAATGAGGTGTATTCTCATATTTAGTAGTAACTCCCTGAGAACTGCGAAGGGGAAAGGCTTCTGTTGGCATGGATTGTGGAGGCTCTGGGACAGCAGAAATATCTATGGGGGTTGGGAACAGTAGCACTGAGGAAAGGCAAGGCAAGGAGTGGAGTGAAAACACTCAAGGTTCCTCTTCTTTGATACTGAAGCTTGACTGGTTTTATCATCCATTCCTCATGCTAGGAACTAATATTTTTGTTCTGTGTCTGCAGCTGGCCACAGAATCACGTCTCCAGTGTTGGTCCAGTGCTGTTACCGCCAGTGCTCCCCAGAAGACTACATTCAAGGCAAAGTATTTCAGACTGCTGAGTCAGTAAGTGCAAAAACTGTCACGCATACGTTCTGGAGTAGAAATCATTAACATCACCCTGTAGGTTGTTCTCTCTGTGTGAAGATTACAAGCAAACATTAGTACTTCTGTGCATGACTGTATGGCCATTCCTGACCCTGCTGACCAGAGCATCTTGTTGGACTTGCCTTAACAGGAAAAGGAAGACCTTCTTTCTATAAATAGGCACCTAGCACAGAGACAACAATCCTTGTCTGTCATTACCAATATTAAAATAATTATTCCTTTTAAAGGCTGTTTGAGAAAATAACACTAACTTTGGTGGTTTTTTATTTTGAAACCCATTTCAGCCCCAGCAATTAGTCTGAAGATGGAGGAATAAGTCCTCAGAATTCTCTTCAGATAAATGGCTCCGCTTTCTTTATAAGTTTGATTCTCAGAGATCCTAAGTTTGGAAGAAAAAATAGAGTTGATGTCATAATGACTTCAGTATTTTGTGCTGAAATTACATTTTTGGCGCCATTAAATCCCGTTGTGTGCTATGGAGGATATAATATAATATGCATAAGAGGCAGGCAGCAGTGAGGTTTACTGGCACTAAAATCAATAGGCACTGAATAAAATGGCTCCAAATGATTTAGTATCACACACACACATCTTCTTTTTGTAAGCTTAAAACCATTTGGAGAGGCATTAATTCATTAAAGGTCTCTTGAAGAATGTCATAATACTGTGTAGTCTGGGCCTGTGCACATCAAGAGCATCATAGATTGTGGCTTTTATTAAGGAGGTTGGAGAATATAATTCTTCCTGGAGTACAACAGGCTTTAAAATATGGTGCACTTTGAGATCAAAACAATGTTTATAGCAATGTAGTTGCTAAATATTTTAACATGTACAATACAAAACATAGTGCATCCTGGAATGTGTGTTTATGCTATTGAAGTAGCCACTAGATTTCTCAGATCCATTACAAACCACTGTAGACTATTTCATTTGTTTCCATTTCCTCCTACTGGGGGTGGGTGTCAGGGTTTTTTTATTGGCTGCATGATGTTATCATTTATTTTTATGTCGAAGCACGTGCACAAAACTAAATGCATTTTCTCTTAAACATTTTGCAGACATGCCATTAACATGTCTGTCCTTATTCTTATCCCTGAATATACACATTAATACTTTCACACCAATTGTCTAGCCCCTGGACAATAGTTGATGTAGTATGATTCTATTAAAAGGAAAGTAGTTTGTGAATAACTGGGAACCTCCTTGTTGCTTCACACTACACAAGTCTGCAGCTCAAAATGTCACTGTGACACAGAAGATAAAACTCAGAGCTTCTCACGCTGGACATACTGGTCAATTGGAATCAAGGTGACTCATGGACTCTAATATGGTACATGGTCAGGGGAACAATTCAACCTATCACCTCACACTTCATGGCTACAAAGCAGAGCATGACAGGCCACTACCAAACCTGGTGCAAGGTGGCATCACCATGTGGATAAGCAGTGGGACTGCATGAATACGTGGCAGTTGAAGAGACAGCTGAGTGGGTACCCTTTGCAGATTCACTTCTGGATGTAATTTTGACCACTGAGCACTCCCTTACATTTTAGCTGCCACACATCTGCTGTGGGATGTGAGGACCAGAAACTCCACATGCTTTTCTGGCAGCAGGACAGGATCCACTGTGGTCGCATGTGGAGCAGCGTGTGCCATGGGCAGTGGTGACAGCAAGGCAGGGAGCCAGCCCTTCCTCCTGAGATGTGTATGATGGATCCCAGCAGCTCAGCATGTGAGCATGGCCCTTTTGATGAACAGGCTCTCTTCCTGGGGATAGGATTTCACATGCAGGAAGGGACCTCTCCCCTTCCTGTCAAACCACAACACAGAAGCCATCCATTAGTTTAAATACTTAAAATCAAACCCTTCCTTTAAAACAGATGTATACTATAGAAGTTTCAGAATTAACTACAGTCAACTCAAAGCTGTAGAGTTTCTGAAGTTCAAAGCTCTACAAAGGACTGGTTTCCCTGGGTAAAGTGCTCTGCTCTGCTGGGACTTCACAGCACCTTGGAAACGTCTCCATCTGTGTCAGTCAATGGGATATCTTAGGAACAGTGAGGAGGCATATCCAGTTGCTTATGACTGTAATTCAGAAATCACAGGTATTGGATTACATCGGCCATATCCCCTCTGCCCAGCCCTGAAATGATAAGCATGAATGGAGTATGCATTGTGGTCAGAGCAATCTGACAGCAAGGGTGAATCTCTATGGACAACCTGAGCTGGTTCCCAGGTTGACTTGTTTCCTCCTTATTTTGTGAATAATGGCATTTTCTTCCTTAAAACTAGGAAATTTGGCACAATCACAGGAAAATGAACTAGATATGACCTGGAAGAGTGAGTGAAATTGAAATGTGCTGGTTTGGTCTCATCAGATATACTTGACAGGATCTTGTAATGAAGATTTTGACATAATCCTGGATGGATTTTCCTGTTGTTGCAAGACAGAGGGACCCCTAAGTAAGGACATTTTGGCTCAATTCCATTTTACAAAAAGCATTTCCAAGGTTCAGTTTCTCCTCCTCCAAAGACCAAAAGGTAATTAGGAATCATCTGAAGCTGTCCCATAAACATTTCCTTACACCTGCCCATCTTATTATTTTGGTTCTACTTTTTATTTTGCAAGAGCAAAATACATGCGTTGTAGCTGGATTTTGTCAGATTTGCATCACATCCAGCCACTCCAGCAGCAGCATAACTGCAGCACCCAGGCCCAGCTGCCATTGCAGGGAGTGAAGGGCTCACACAGAACCACAGGGAACATGAGATACGGACAAGGAACCATCCTGCAGGAGGAGGAATGGCAGTGAGGAGAAAGGTTAGATATCTCTGTGAAATTCCTGGGCATCTTCCCTCAGTTGAAGTTCAAAGGAAACTACATCATTTGAGAAAGCTTTGAAAATATTCATTGAAACTTACAAAAAATTGCTACTCAAATTCCAGGGCCTTTCCCATGTTAATTGAAATGCAAAATGAGTTTCTGCCTGTCCTGATTTTTCCACCATTTTACCTGTTAGCAGAAAAACATTATCCTCCATGGAATAAGCTTCAAGACATCCGTAACCAAAGAAATGTTGAAACTTCAGGATTTATTTCATAAATATTAATATTTACATGCCTAATAGATTCCCTCTTTCCTTTGCAGGATATATAGTCAGGTGTCTGAAAACAGAAGCATTCTGGGGTAGAAAAATCACTGCTGCTTCCTTTTTGTATAATTTTGATAGCTCCCAGCTCCCACTAAGTTCAGCTGAAACAAGTGTCTTCTAAAAAATATTACAAACCAGCCTACAAGTTGTGTGCATGGTGGGGTCGGCTGGTACAGGGGAGTGCAAAAGCTGAGAGGTAGCAGCTGGCAATGTGCTCCTGTTCAAGATGCTTAGATAAAACTATTCCCTAAAAAAATGCCTGTCACTCTCAGCATACCTCTTTCCCACCTGCTGTTCATCAAGGAGGCTGAGTTTTAAGCTCTGGGGAAGTGTACAGGAGGTGTTCTGGTGTATCCATCCAGCTTTTGGGTAGGTAAAGACTGGGTAATAATGGTCATTACTGACCAGAGCAGCCCACAGCGGAGAGTGTCAGAGACCAAAGATGCAGGGAAAGACGTAACCAGCCATTCTCCAAGGTCTGCTGGCTCTCACCTAGCAGGGGGTGAGAAGGTTTCCTCCTGATGCCACTGCAGCTCATCTGGATGGGAGTAGTAGGAAGCTCCAACCCAGATGGAGTCAGGAAACCAAAGTCAATGCTTTTGTCTTGCAAAACACAGAGCTCTCACCACTGGCTTTCCCAGGATGCTGCAGAGGATGATACAGTGGAAAAATAAACACCAGAGAGTCACAAGCGTGTACTCACAGCCAAGACCCTTCAACAGGCTTTCGTACTGACTTTTATCCCTACTCTCCGCTGACACTTTAAAGTATAGTAGGGCAGCATCCTGTGCTCAGTTGCCTGTGGTCCATGCCTGCTACCCCCTGCCACCTAGCTGCGGGTCTTGAGGGTCCTTCTGTGCATAGGCTAAATTTTAATCACAGGCTGAAATCCCAGGAATTCTAAGCATGGCAAGCACAGGCTCAGCCACACTGCTCTGGAGCTCCACTATAGAAGTGTCTGCAGTAGGTCTCCTTGGGGAAAAGAAGATGCACCATGATGTTTCATCTCATCTCAAGGGAAATGCAAAGCAATCAAGCTATTTAAGAATATATTTCAAGCTCTTCATAGCAGGTGTTATACACTATTCTCTGGCTGCTGACAGGAAATGTGTGTATAATTCTCCTAGGTACCACACTCAGAATATTCTTCTTAAGGGCTTGCTGCTTAAAACATTCTGCAAAGTGTAAATGACTCTCATAAAATCAGATAGTAAATTGTCTTATCTGTTTTTCTCTGAAAGCGCTCAGCCAGCTGGGTCTTTACTGCACATCAGAGCCAGTCAGCCAACACATCACAGAGCTGTAATGAAATGTGGGGAAGAACAGAAAAATCCAAGCTAGGGCTTCATTTTAAGAAAACTTTGTAAAGAGAAAACTGAGTTCAAAGACCCATCAGCAGAGAAAAAAATTAAAAGAGGAAATCAGCATTTCTACAGAAGCCACGTAAAAGTGTTTGTCACACCTTCCCTTGCCATCCTGGCAATGAGAATGAGCAATCACCACAGCATAAACCAGCAGGTTGCGGTGTATTCTCATCGGGGGAAAGAAACTTCCCTTCCCTGAAGCACTGCCTACCGCTACTCACCACGGGGGTGGGTGAGAAATATGAAAAGAAAACCTAGCTAGAGTTAAAGAGAATCTTAAAGTCCCTTTTCCCTCCTGGTTCCAGAATAAAGGTAATTGCATAACAAAAGTCTCTGTGAAGGAATGACAGGGGACATGTGCCTGAGAACTCCATTCTCTGTCCAGTCCAGCCCTGCGTGCAACCCATTCCCCAAAAACTCCTGCCACACCAGCAGGCTGCGGTGGGGACCCTGGCTGCGGACATCGCTGTGAATAGGCGCTGTCAGTGCCAGTGATGGAGCCACTTCAAGAGAAAGGCAGGAGGGAGGGGAAGGCAACATGGGTCATCCCACAGGAGCATCTGTTGAGACCCGGGACATATGGAGCCTTTATTTCTCCTTGTGGAGGCACGAGCATTTTCTTCACCTTCTGCCATCCTCCTATTGTGTGACTGGCTCTGGGGACAGCTGCTGCCTGTAAGCTGCCTCTTCCAGGGATGCCACAAAGGGCCCCATCCCCTTCCCCTTCCTTTGAATCACCTCCTTCATCCATCAGGAAGGCATAGCATGCCAGGAGGGGTGATGGATACCTTGGGTTCAGTTACCAGGGGACAAGGAACTTGAGGCTTTTTCCTTTTTTTCTCCTAGGCTAAGGAATAGTCTGGTGGGCTGCACCTCCATTGAAAGGGAAAACCACCCTCCTTTTGAATTTCTATGAATTTCGAAATATGGATATTATAAGATGTGAGGGAAAAAAAGTAGTCATCCAGAGCTAATTATACAGCTGTTGAAAAGCCCAGTAAATATGTTACTCAGGGATATATAATACCTTTGATGTAGTTGTAATCCTACTGAAGTTATTATAGGTTTTTGCAGCTGCAAAGCAATCCAGCTTAGGAAGGCTTTTTTCCCTTCTTTTTGTAATTTGCAGAAGCAGAAAAGAAATTCTGCTGCCAAAGCAAAATGAAGATCCTCATGTAAAAACATTAACACAGCCTAAGAAAAATTATACTGACATTGAGGAGTATTAACCTGTCCTAAAGATTAAAAGAGTTTACTGGATAATAAACAGCATCAGTGACTCAAAAGGGTGAGATATCATAAAGGTTCTTCTTTAGGACAATTAAAGCTTTAAATAAAAGTATGACTTTGCAGTTGGGAATTCTCTATTCCCTTCAAATCGACTATAAGTGTAAGCTGTAAATGCTCTGAAAAAATATGTACTGAGGCATGAAGTACAGGAAGGCTGCTTGTAAACCTCCAACATGTTCATTTAAATTGATCATGGAAGCAATAATATCATGAGGCTTTGTAAATGGATGGGTTAAAAGCTGGAATTTTATTACTGTTTTCATTCCCCAGAGCCCTGCGGTAAAACAAGACTCCACACAAGATCTCTAGGCACTGAATGAATTATTCACTCAGTTATGGGTCATTAAATGAGGCTGAGCAAGGGCCGCTGTCCATTATTACATTGTGGTGTATGAAAAAGGGACTTATTATGTGGAGATTGGCATGGGCATACTCTCAGGATGCCCAGTCATTTCTACCTCAGCTTCTTCAGAACTCCTCTGGCAGAGCAGGGAGTTTGTAAAGCAGCAGTACAGCTGCACAAAATAGCATAAAAGAGGTTTGAGGTTAAAACCACAGGTGAAAAAGAGGAAAAGTTAAGCATGTTCAGAGGCTAACTGCATAGATGTCTGTGCTGGTTTTAAGCTGTTATTATTCTGCAGCTGATTTTTATCACCTTTTTGCTGGAGGCTGTGTCCTCCAGGGCAACGCAGCCCTCCCTGGGTTAGCATCTTCCTGAGGCACCTGCGATTGCTGTTTTCACTGCAGCGTAAACTTTCATTGGACACTCTTAATTTCATCTGAGACATATCAGCTCACAGTTTTAGTAACTTCTAGTAACCTTTTTGTTGATTTCTTAACCAAATTTAAAATAGACTAAAGCAAACTTCTGAGAATAGTTTCCCGCACAACACGTCACAGGCTGTTAATAAAACTGGAACAGCCTCTCCACAGTTTCCAGAAGTGCTGAAATACAGTTTTACCCTTGGTCTCACTTTCTCCTTGGAAAAAAAGATGCTTTTCTGTGAGGTCAGGAAAAGGTTGAAGTTGCTGTTATCTGAGTAGTCCATGTTTCTGTTGAGAGACAGGATCATGGTAAGGACATGCCACTCTTTGGGGCTGGAAAGCCAGTACATCCCATAATCCAGCACTATCTTGTATGATCAGAGGCAGATATGTAAACACGTCGCCGTTTAAGCACAGTCTCTATGGGAATGATTTGCCAAACTTTTAATTTATATCAGGGTAAAAAAATTCAGTTAAAATTTCTGGGGTCTTTTTAATTCAAAAAAAAGGGGCTACATTTTTGTTGACTTAAACATTTTGGTAGTTATCTTGATATCTTCATGTTGTTTTATTTGAAAAAGCCCGTAACATTTTTAATTGACATGTTCTGAATGAAATATGATGGTTTTCCAGTTGGAATGACCTTCTTAGAAATCCCAAAACATTTCACGAATCCTCAAAAGCAAATCAGAAAGGTGGTGAGTCTTAACTGCTTTCCTCCCACTCCTTCAGAACTGTTAGAAAAGTAACAGGAAAAAGAAAAAAAAAAAAAACAACCAAACAAGAAAAGGTTATTATTTCAAAAAATAAAGTATGGTTGTTATCATGGACACATTTCTTGCTGCTTACTCAAGCAAAATTCCCAGTAGTTCAAATCCCAAGGCCTCCTTTCAGGTTTCAGTCAAACAAAGAAACATCCACTGAAGCTAATGAGAAAGCACCCAAAGTAAAAGTGAAAACTGAGAAAGGAGTTCACGACTTGCCTTAATGATGTAAAAGGACTGCACCCTGAAAAAGGTGTTTGTGATTAAATGTAAGTCCAAGATGCAGCAAATGTAGTCTAGCCTGCTACATTTCTTTTCTTATTACTATTTTTTTTTTAGTGTTATTGTTGAGCTTGACATACAGAACCACGTTTGAGGGGTGAGGAGGAAATAGCTGTTCTCTAATGCAGTCTTTCAATTCTGAGCCCTCAGTTCAAGCCCTTAAGGACACTAATTATCCAAAGTTATTATCATCTGACAGTTGTTGATGACCTCTGTGAAATGAGGTGGTGGTGGCAGCCGTGCTCCCAGTGGGCATGTGTCAGCATCATATAAACACTCCTACAGTTTGCCTGGTATTTTTGTTGGCAGCCTCAGAAATCCAGCCATAGTTTTTATGGGAACAAACTTGTCTTCTCACCCTGTAGCGGGAGCCACCACTTTTCACATCTAAAGGAAGGGGGTAGGTTGATGAAGATATGTCCCTTGAGCGATAATGCTAGTGGTGGGTCACTGAAGAGCATGTCACTCCATTATTAACGCTCCAGGACATTGTCAGTGATCTTCAGGCTCCAGACATGTCACCTGGACACGCATTAGGGATGCTGACTCCAGAAAGGAAGATTAATTCAACAATTAGGACAGTAACAGGTAATAGGCAGCTCTTGTTAACAGGCCCATTACGAATATGTTTGCATTCCCCTGAGCCCCCATGTAGGACTTAAAGACACTTAGCCTGTTATGACCCAATTAGTGTATGGTCAGGTACACAGCTCAGCTCAGCAGGCAGGCCATGGACTTGTGCTTCTCTACTCCATCCTACCAAAAAAAGAAGCATCTTCACCCTGCAGTGGATTGAAGGACCACAGCTCTACAGCTGGGTACCAGATTCAGAAGAAATAGAGCTGTAAGCAGCACTGCATCTTAGCCTCATCACCAAATTTCTCTGCATAACACTTTTCATTCTTTACAGTCACCTAGGAATAAAACCACCACACTTTTCCTATGCAAAGTTTTGACGGCTCTACCTGTGTATGCATGGGTGTAGACGGCTCCTGCTCTGGCTTAGTAGCAGCTCAGGGGCAGATGGAGCCTTTCAACTTGTTCATTGCCTACCACTCACCAGACACTCAGTCATCCCATACAAGTTCACAGGCTGTATATGACAATATCAAAGGCTGGCTGGATCACCTCCACTCCAAACACTGGGCAACCCCAGGACCACTCAACATCCATTAGCAGGTATATTGAGACTAAATTCTACAGGCAGAATCAAAAAAAAATAACACTAATAAATTGGTTTTGATTGAGTAGAAATAAGTAGAGTAGAACTGAGTAGAATAAGACCCATTTTCCATTGGTTTTGTAATCTGTAGCCTATACGAGGATGATTTCTCCCTCTCATAATCTCCATCCTAGGAAGCAGTAATTCTAAGCTGCCCCATATTGACTAGCCAGATGGCCGCTGCCTTCCAGGTGCATTCTAGGGAGTGACACCTCTTTTCTTTATGTGTGGCTATAATTCAAGTGTCTCTAATTGGTACGAATTTTCACCCAATCTCTGCGATCTGGGTTATTTTTGAAATTCCAGGTGAGAGCATATTTTTTTTTTTCTGAATCACTGTCCCCATGCAAGTGAGAATGAGACATTACCAAAAGCAAGAGAGGACAGGCACAAAAGGTGAGTTCTGCAGCCTGATGCTTATGGCGCTCAGCCAGACAGGCTCTCCCTGACATAGGCATATTTTCCATGTTTTGTCCTGTTTCTGCTATGGAAGCACTGGAGTTGCCCCATTCACAGAAGGTGCCTTAGCAGGTACAGTGGTGTTTAACCCCCTTTCCAGAACTATACCCGTATGAAGTAGCTGCAAATTAGGGCAGGAGTGAAGTGAGGTTGTTAAAATCCTGTTGCTAATGGCTCTGTCATTAGGACATGAACCTCCCTCACGAGGGAAGTTGTGAAGATAAGGCTTAGTTAGTGGCTCATTCAAGTGCTACAACAGTTTAGAGTATACGCAGATAGTTAAATGATGGAAGATCAAACATGAGTAATAATAGGTGAGGTACTGCCTCCTCTTTCTATAACGCTTCTCCCAATTCATTAGATAGAATTTCATTCCTCTGAACATGAAAAACTGGGCCAAAAATTCATAGCATAACTCAGTCATCCTACTAGCTGTGATGAGTAACTACAGGAAATCTCATTTGCTTCTTTTCTAGAACTTGCACTGGAGAAGTAAAATTCAAGAAAGGGAGTGAGAAAAAATATTATGTAATGTAACATGATTTATGTACACATATTAGGCAGATAATTCATGCTGAATGATGCTTAAAAGGCTATTATAGACTTGTCTCCAGTAATGAAATAGCCTGCACTGCTATAAAATGTCAGCCCAGGGCACTTCAGTGAGTTTGGGATTTTCTTTCTAGATTAGCCAAGGGAAATAGCTGAAGTTTTTGATAATGCAACCTTCTCTTTCTGTTTGAACTGGAACAGCTCTGTGCTGTTAAGCATGAGGCTGTTGCAGGTGACTGAAACATGTATTTTAAAACATTGTTTTAGAAGTATTAGCTCTTCTCCAGAATGAAATAATGGGAGATCTTCCATTAGGCCAGTTGGTTACTGTGTAATTCTTAGACCCACACTGAACTAAATAGGGTGGGTAAAGTCTCTTTCCCAGGGCCCGTCAGTCTGTTCATTTACAATGTGCAGAAATGATCAGAACTTCTTATTTCCAGTCACAAAATGCTGATTCAAGAAAACAAACTCTTGGCAGGAACTCATTGCTTGTGAGAGACATGCTGGGAAATGCCTCTGAGCTGCAAGAAAGCCACTGTTCTTGCACAGATACCTGAAAAGAGAGAAGCTGCTGCTGCTGCATCTGCCCGGCCACAGAGCCCAGGGGTAGCAGCACCCATTGAGAGGGCATTTTTCACATTGTGTTGCCCTTTTAATTCTGTGAGAAGGAGCAAGTATCACCAAAGACCAAAATTATGTTGTGGCACACCAATCTATCATGAACCCAGCGTGTGTTTTATTTCTGCATAGGAGGAGAAAATAAAGACTCAGAAAAGTCCCATGGCTTGGGAATATCATATTCCACTCAGTTCGGATGAAGCACTATTAAAAGCCAGTGCTGGTCTTGTCAGACAAGGGCACTGAAACAAACACAAGATGTTCATTGTTAACACCTTGAAGTCCAAAAATTCCAGAGATGTGACAGAGGGGTTCTTGCATGATATAAAAACCAGGATAGCATACTGCCAAAAGAAACATCATAAACTCTGGTGTATAAAATGTGTAGTACAGGTGTTATTTAAAGACACCATTTTTAAAGGGCCTGTAAAAGTTCTGGCATGATTTTTTTACACTCAAATTGTGTCATACCCAATTTTTTTTCTCTCCAGTTTTAATACTTGGATTTTGTGTAGACAACATTTGGATGAGTAAAACTAGAAGGGAAACTGCAAGCTTGCCCTGTAAAATCCAAGGTGCTGAAGAAGACATACATAGCAGTTCTTAAACATTTTTCCTTTCTCCTGATTCAGCCAACACATTGAAAGGAAAAATAACCAGGGGAGGCCAGCAAGGTGAAGAAACATCTGTGTTTAACTGTTGGCTTTAGTCTGTAGCTCAGCTTCCTTGCACAATTTTGAAAGGAATATTGTGTTTAGTCTAATGGAAAGTGTCTGTTTGAAGGTGCTCCCTGCTCCTATGCATGTTTTCACAGACACAGTGCTCAGCCCCATCTGGCTGAGTTACTGATGATGTCATTTCACACAGCGCTGTCAAAAACACTGTTGAGCAGACCATTTTCATAGCTCTTCCTTCATTTCAAAGAAATGCAGACTAGCAAATTGTAAATGACTGCCCTGTGCTGAGCCTGCTGCACTGAGGAGGATTTCCAGGTTGTAGATTTGTATAGAAGGGAAGGCTTTTTGCTCTGGTCTGAGAATTTTACAGCTATGGGTAGGTTAGGTGAGGAGTTAAGACCAACTGGCCAAAAATATTCAACTTTTTTAAAAGACTGTATAGATAGATGATACTGGGCGGAAGACTGAATTTCTGCAGGCTGATAGGGGTCAAGGAAATCATAGAATCATAGAATCATAGAACAACCAGGTTGGAAGGGCCCTGCTGGATCATCGAGTCCAACCATTCCTATCAAACACTAAACCAGGTCCCTCAGGACCTCATCTACCCGTGCCTTAAACACCTCCAGGGAAGGTGAATCAACCACCTCCCTGGGCAGCCTATTTCAATGCCCTATGACCCTTTCTGTGAAAAACTTCCACCTAATCTCCAGCCTAAATCTCCCCTGGTGAAGCTTGAGGCCATTCCCTCTCATCCTATCCCCTGTCACTCGGTAGAAGCGGCCAGCTCCCTCCTCTCTACAACCTCCTTTCAGGTAGTTATAGAGAGTAATGAGGTCTCCTCTCAGCCTCCTCTTCTCTAGGCTAAACAACCCCAGCTCTCTCAGCTGTTCCTCATAAGATCTGTTCTACAGACCCCTCACCAGCCTCGTCGCTCTTCTCTGGACTTGCTCCAGAGCCTCAACATCCTTCTTGTGGTGAGGGGGCCAAATGACAAAGAGTAAGAAGTAGTAGGATGACTGGACCATAGCACTTTAGTGACACTGTCAAAAATTGAGTCTTGTCTCTTTTTTTCAATAAAAAAAGTAAAATACTCTGTAGTTTTCCTTGGTCACTGATTCATTGGGTTCTGCCTATGTGGTGCAGTCAACACCCTGGAGGGAGGGAAAGCGATCTGGAAGGAACATGAGGAGGGTCTGTGTGAACCTTATGAAGTTCAGCAAAGCCAAGTGCAAGGTCCTGCACTTGGTTTGAGCAAGTCCCAAGCACAAATATAGGCTGAACTGAGAATGGGTTGAGAGTAGCTCTGGAGAGAGGGACTTGAGGGTGCTGGTGGATGAGATGCTTAACAGGAGCCAACAATGTGCACTTGCTATCCAGAAAACCAAAAGTATCCTGGATTGTATCAAAAGAAGAACGACCAGCAGGCTGAAGGCAGGTGATTCTGCTCTTCTACTCTGCTCTTGTGAGACCTCACCTGGAGTACTGCGTTCACTTCTAGACTCCTCAGCACAGGAAGGATGTGGATCTGCTAGAGTGAGTTGCAAGTAGGCCATGAAGATAATCTGAGGGTTGGGTCCCCTCCCACAAGAGGACAGGTTGATAGAGTTGGGGTTGTTCAGCCTGGAGAAGAGAAGGCTCAAGGCAGACCTTATAACAAACTTCCAGTACTCAAAGGGGGTCTAAAGGAAAGATTGGGAGGAGCTCTTTATCACAGAGACCAGGGATAGGATGAGGGATAATAGTTTTAAACTGAAAGAAGGCAGGTTTTGATTAGATCTTAGGAAGAAAGTTTTTACTTTGAAGGTGGTGAGGCACTGTTATAGGCTGTCCAGAGAAGTCGTGGATGCCCCATCCCTGGAGGCATTCAAGCTCAGACTGTATGAAGCTTTGAGCAACCTGATCTAGGAGGAAGTGTTCCCGCCCATGGCAGGGGTGTTGGAGTTGGATGGGCTTTAAGTCCCTTCCAACTCGTACTATTCGAGGATTCTATGAAATAACTTGTTGCAAAAGTAACCTGTTATGGCTCTTTCCCTCACTGCCTCTCCAAAAGCATGGACTGTTGATAGCTGTCAGTGCCAGATGCATAGTGCCACTTTAACAACATAGTTTCACATACTTGAGCCTTCATGTTGAAACATGGTAAGGCCCAGGATGACTGGAGCTGCCATTTGCCCCCACACCAGGGTGGAGTGTGGAATCAACAAGACCAAGAATGTGACTATCTCCAGATATTAAGGGCATCTTAATCAATTATTTAAAAAATGTGCAGAAAGCAGTGGACTACTGCCTGGCTCTTCGATTTCTTTCACTGGGGTGCCCCATCTGGCTAAAAAGCTTTGTATACATCCACAAAATCTGCCAGCTGCACTGTGCCTGGCTGCACTGTATTCTGCTGACCATGCTTTGCCAGAGTAAGACTGCAAGCTGGAAAAATGAGATGTATTTCTTGAAAGGGTATCTCCTTTGAGAACATTTCAAAATAAATAACCACCACCCTCAAAGACTTTCTGCTCACTCAAAAGAAACCCACGTGGCAAACAAGCCCAGGCAGGTGTCACAGAGGGTAGAAGGGTTGGCAGCTATATGACAAAGCAGTCACAAAGCAGTGCCTGCAGTCACAAGCACAGGTGTGCACTACACTTGAACCTACGAAGAAATCAGCCCTGGTGTAAAAGGATCTTCTGCATTCTACTAAAAGTCAAACCCTGCAAACCTGTCCACAAACAAGTGATGCACATCTTTGTGAAGGAGATTTTTTTTTTCCCTGAGTCAATGGCTCTCTTTTCCCTGTATCCATGGGTATTACTAAATTCTGAATTGGTTAAAAAAATTCAAAAAGACTTCCAAAAAGCAAAAAAGAGAGTTCAGTATTTGGCAAGTCTACCTGAGGTTGGTCATTTTGAGGTAGCTTTATCCTCCTACACATATTAATTGCCTCAGGCTCTGCTAGGGGAGGGTTAGGCTGGACATTAGGAAAAAAAAATCACAGAAACTGTCATTGGACACTGGAACCGGCAGCCCAGGGATGTGGTTGAGTCACTTTCCCAGGAGGTGTTTAAGGGATGGGTGGATAAGGCGCTGAGGGGCATGGTTTAGTGTTGGATAGGAATGGTTGGACTCGATGATCCAGTGGGTCTTTTCCAACCTGGTGATTCTATGATTCTATATTATCATCAATCTACTATCTTTTAAAACTCTTGAGAGATGTTTGAGCACTCAAACTAAATTCAAGTACACAGTTCCTCTACTGTCTGCTGCCTTTCCCCACGGTATGTACTTGTAGAAGTTTCTTCCCATTTCTGTAACTGTTGTTTTCTATCCTTTTAACCTTTAAAAAATGGGAGGTTGTTGTAGAGACACCCTTAACTGTTTTTATAAAATATGTTAATCTTTCCACCTACAAAGTTACCTTGTTTTTAATGAAGAAATCATCCTCTATTAATATTACATTAAAAACACCACTTCTCTACATCAAGGGTCAAACACTGCTCTCAGAAGTGCACACACAATGCTGCAGCAGCTCCACATAGAAATCCACTAGCAACATCTGGCCCCAGATATTTTTATTTATTTGTAATTTTACATTGCATTATACAATATTCATAATTTTGCTGCTTTCCATTTCAATGACTGTTATTTTTATGACTTTTAAGAGGCTGCCTGACTGCTTTCTTAGTTCTCAAACAAGGAGAAATGAGTACAGTGGAGCAAATCTGCACATATTTCTGGAGGTTCAGAAATCTTCTTGATGAACTAACCTTGTCTCAGCAGTGAGACATGCTGAACCACTGCACTTCCAGGGGAAATCAATTGTGGAAACACCTACGGGTTATATGACAGCTTAGTTTCAAAAACCAAGGCAGCTTGCAGGCAAGAACATGTACTTAAGTTTTAGGAGAAACAACCAGTGAGAGAGCACATGGTAACCTTGTGGCACAGACGGATAAGAGGGCAGGTCCCAATGCAGCATCTCTTCCCCATGCAAATCCATGTACCTCTTATCTCCATCATGGGGGCCAGGCTGAAGATGAAGATTCAAAGGTCTGACTTGGGAGTCAAGTGTGTGATTTTGCCTTTCAGAATTGAGAGACTTTATAAAATCACTCCAAACCAAGTAGAGCTGTCTTCATTACTTGATTTTGCTAATTTATGACATTTAAGGTTTTTCTTCCGCATGTTCAACTAAACTGGACCCCTCATGCCTATAAAGTTAATCCTCCCTATAAAACAGAAATCATTGTTAATATTTGCAAATCTTATCGCAGGAATGGAAATGGTGACCTGTGGGACTGTCCCACTTTTCAAGCAATTGAAGCATTAAGACATAATTTATGCACTTGAGAAGAAATTTCCATATCACAGAGATTGCTTTATTTGCTGTTATGACTTATGAAGGGTGTTACTAGTAAATGAAACCAGAGATCTGTATTACATAAGAACTTGTTTTGACATGTATAGCACATCTTATTTAGGGTGATAGTGCAAATGTACTGTTTTAATGTGACTGAACATTATTCCAGGGTTGTCCAGATCAAAAAAAAGACTAAGACAACATCATAAGACCTTCATTTTACTATCACCAAAACCACAGAGAGCTGTGACACTAGGACAGGTTGTCTGCGATGCACTGAGATTGAGGATATTATGTAATATTTATGTGAAAGATGGCCTGTTGGGGAAGGGAATAACAGAGGTAATAAGAAAGAAAGGTAAATATGGAAAAGAGGGAGGGAGGGAGGGAGGGAGGGAGGGAGGGAAGGAAGGAAGGAAGGAAGGAAGGAAGGAAGGAAGGAAGGAAGGAAGGAAGGAAGGAAGGAAGGAAGGAAGGAAGGAAGGAAGGAAGGAAGGAAGGAAGGAAGGAACGAACTTTGTGTTCTTGGAATTCTTCCTTGTTTAATTGGGCTTTGTATAAAAATATTTATTTTGAAGGAGCAACTATATTAGAACATAGAATCAGTAAGTTGGAAAAGACCCACTGGATCATCGAGTCCAACCATTCCTATCGAACACTAAACCATGTACCTCAGCACCTTATCCACCCGTGCCTTAAACATCTTTTCATCTATTTTTCACAGAAAGGGTCATTGGGCATTGGAATAGGTTGCCCAGGGAGGTGGTTGATTCACCTTCTCTGGAGGTGTTTAAGGCACAGGTAGATGAGGTCCTGAGGGACCTGGTTTAGTGTTTGATAGGAATGGTTGGACTCGATGATCCGGCAGGGCCCTTCCAACCTGGTTGTTCTATGATTCTATGATTCTATGATCTCCAGGGAAGGTGAATCAACCAGCTCCCCAGGCAGCCTGTTCCAGTGCCCAATGACCCTTTCTGTGAAATTTTTTTCCTAATATCTAGCCTAAATCTCCCCTGGCAGAGCTTGAGGCCATTCCTTCTTGTCCTGTCCCTTGTCATTTGGGAGAAGAGGCCATTACCCTCCTCTCCACAGCTCCTTTCAGGTAGTTATAGAGAGCAATGAGGTCATCTCTCAGCTTCCTCTTCTCCAGGCTAAACACCCCCAGCTCTCTCAGCCGTTCCTCATAAGGCCTCTTCTCCAGCCCCTTCACCAGCTTTGTTACTCAAACTCTGTGTGTGTATTTTTATACAGCCAATTTCTCGTGTATTAGAAGTCTGTTGCAGAGTTAACCTTACACACATTTATTATTTTCTGTGATGTGTATAAACAGTATTTGGGTATTTTAAAAACATACATGAGTTTTACTGTTACACAGATGTAACAATCCAGCTGGAATACCAGCATTTGCATTGTTTGATGGAGATTACATTCTGGACAGCTGCAGGGGAGTTTTTAACCATGGCACAGCAAGCTGGACTTCAACCAAGAGATTGACCATCCTCCTACATTCTCATTGTCTCAGATCTTTCTGGTTTTGACCATCCCAGGCTCTGAGTTGTGGGAAGTATTAGCAACCCTCTGATTTTATCCACTCTGTAACCATACCATACCATACCATACCAGGTATATTATGTGTCTGCATTGCTCCTGCATTTGTCTTCTGAAGCCAGGAAGTGGCAGCTGTGCCCTATAGGCAGCTCCCACTGCTTATAGGCCAGTGTGAATAAAAATCACATTCTGCTTCTGTGTTTTCCAATATGTAGGGCTCTGAGGCACTTTTGGTAAGCAGCAAGCTGGAATTTCACTCTATATCCCTTGCAACAACTGACACAGAGTCTCTAACTTGGATTTCATCCACAGCCACAGGATAAATACAAGGACTTTCAAATCAAGAGGAGCAGACTGATTCCCATTTCTCTGTAAGAATATCAGTGATGCAGAATGGAGGGTAAACCTGGAATTTGCTGATCAACATGAAGTAATTTAAGGAAGTGTTCCAAAGAGGACATTGTAAATGATACCTTTTATTTTGACTTAATAAAACTTTCAACAGGTGTTGCAATGAACAATGTCAGGCTATTTCACCAGGAGCTTTAATTAATGTTATCAACCCTACTAGTTGTGCCTTTCTACAGAGAAGCCTTCCTCAGATTAGACAGGCTGTAGTTTCTAAGTTACCATCATGCTTCTATGTGGTTGTTTCCCTCATCTATAAAGGCAGACAAAAGAAAAGAACAACCACATATTGCTGAAAAAAAAAAAAAACAACCTGGCAGGGAGCCGGGGTAGTTATGCTCTTGTGTAACATCTAACTGTTGTCAGCAGGCTATGGTTGAACCTGCCCAAGGAAATCAGAACTATGAGTCCAGATTTCTCTGTCAGCATAAGCTTTTCATTCACACCTTAGTACAGATCTTGACAGCTATGGCTTCCTTGTCAGATTAAATGTATCAGGACTCTGTGTCTGTTTTCAAACCAAGGAAGTAAAATAAGCTCATTAGAAAACATGCCAGTCGCAAAAAGAACAGAATAGTCATACTGATCATACAGCCCTAATTACAGCTCATTAATCCTCAGAGCAAAGGTGGGAATTTGTGGAATACTGAATACAAAGCAAGGCAAGCAGTCCTAGGCAATCCTAAGCACTCCTAGGAATACAGCAAAATATTACACATTGCATGTAGCTAATACTCATTACTTATCTGTGATGGTGTCTAATACAACCCCAGTCTTTTCTAAACATCCAGAGATTGTTCACTCTGCAAGAAATGCAGACCCAAGAGGGATGTATTACAAGCCTGTGGAAGGATGCTGAAGATGTGGGTACTTGTCTTTGCAGCCTGTGACCAAGTAAAGATCACATGGAGAGCATAGGCAGGCAATGAAATCCCTTCCAAATTTGTCTTTCTGGCTCTGAGGCTAACTCTCAGAGCTGTGTTACAGACCACCCTCTCATTGTTTGGTACCCTGAAGGCCAACAGTCTGCTAGTCCCCTGCAGGGGATTCCTATAGTTCAATGGTTACCCTGCAGTCTCTCCTGGTGCCAACAAAATGTCAAGGTTAAAAGTAATGGTAGTTGCTATAACGCAGATTTTGCAGGTGTGCAGAAACAATGTCTTTAGTTATGGATATTTCCTCCAAGAGGCACTGCTTTGTCTCACCTACCTAAAGAGCTGATGGGACACTTGCACAACTCTTGTGGGTGGAAAACATACCTAAAAATCACAACCTGGGGGTGACAATGTCCTTAAATATACATTTCCTCCATTCTCAAGCCTCCCCTCACCATGAACCAAGTGATTCACTCTTTCAGTGCTTGCTGAAAATACCAGTTGTAAGTCAACAAAAGCAATGTGTTGTTTCCGTCTGGCAGAAGGAACACAAACGTCATATGGAGTAAATTAAAGTTCTCTGTCAGCATGAGTTTGCCACTGCAAACGAAATGATCTCGTTTCATTGTCAGGCTGGTGGAGATCAAACTCTTCATAAATGGAAAACTACTTAACACAAATGAACACCTACCATTTATAGAAGCAATATGTGTAATTTGCCTTTAATTCCTCAAAAATCCTGGGCATGATAATAACGAAATGTTTACAAAAGGAAGGTCCATGGGGGGATAACTGCATCACATATCAGGCTTTGGTGGACATGGTAACAAAACAGATGTTTTCATATAGCAAAAGTATCTTCCTTTGCTATGTAGCAGCATGATTACTTCTACACTTAGCATCCGTATGTTATGTTTGTGAATATGAAAGCTGGGATATTTCACAGAATCACAGAATCACAGAACAACCAGGTTGGAAGGGACCCATCGGGTGTTCTAGTCCAACCATTCCTATCTAACACTAAACCAAGTCCCTCAATACCTCATCCACTCGTGCCTTAAACACCTCCAGGGAAGGTGAATCAACCACCTCCCTGGGCAGCCTGTTCCAATGCCCAATGACCCTTTCTGGGAAAAACCTCCTCCTAATCTCCAGCCTAAATCTACCCTGGCGGAGCTTGAGGCCATTCCCTCTCATCCTGTCCCCTGTCACTTGGGAGAAGAGGCCTGCTCCCTCCTCTCTACAACCTCCCTTCAGGTACTTGTAGAGAGTAATGAGATCTCCTCTCAGCCTCCTCTTCTCCAGGCTAAACAACCCCAGCTCTCTCAGCCGTTCCTCATAGGGTCTGTTCTCCAGCCCCTTCACCAGCCTCTTTGCTCTTCTCTGGACTTGCTCCAGAGCCTCAACATCCTTCTTGTGCTGAGGGGCCCAGAACTGGACACAATATTCAAGGAGCGGCCTCACCAGTGCTGAGTACAGAGGGAGAATCACCTCCCTGGACCTGCCGGTCACACCATTTCTGATACAAGCCAGGATGCTTTTTGCAAGAATAGTCAGGTGTACTTTTTTTGTTGTATAGAAAACTTGGTGACAGACAGAATTAATCTGAGATTCTTGCCTGAACTTACATAACTTACATGTTTAGTTCGATAGGGCCAAAAAAGAGGAGTGTCTATATGCTTTCAGATCCAGCAGTAGATATTATCGTCTTTTTTTTTTTTTTTTTTTTTTTTCAAAAGACTGTATTGACATGATTCCAAATAGCTGTATGGGTCATTAGATGGGACTCTGAGAGGGAAAAAGAAAAGGGAGAATAGGAATTATCATCTGCTGGAAGAACTTAATCAGCTGGTGAATGGATGTAGAAAATGAAAAAAGCTCTCCAAAATAAGCAGCTAAACAATGTAATGAAAAGACAACATCCAGGACTGGCAGGAAGTGTCCCTAGCAGAAATCACTTTCATGACCACATTAAAGACACAGAAGAGTTCCCTGCATTGGATCAGAGTGATGGGTGGAGTGAGGGTCTCCCTGCCGCACTGCTTCTGTGCAAGGGCAGGTACACGCCAGAGCCCTGCAGAAGAGGATCCCAGATCCTTTCTGAAGGGTAGGAGCCACAGCTTGAAAGAAATTGAATCTTCAGTGGTGAATGTCGCTATAAAAGAAGCTCAGAGTGAGCCTGCTGACAAGACAAGGATCAAATATTTTCATCCCCAACAAAGAAGTTTGGAAATCTGATGAAATATTACCTAGCACTGCCTATAGCCTATTCTTACTAGTGGTAAAGACATGGACTGATGTCAGTGATCTCTCACTTGAGAAATTCATACAGCCTGTACTACCCTCTGAATATCTCTCTGACTTAGAGTAGGATGCATGTGGAATCTGTAATGATTTTGTTGCAGCCATTCTGCCTTGGACTCTAATCTCAATAGATCTCAAAGATAAGAAAAATCAAGGCAAAAACCTAACCAAAAAGTCTCCAAGGAAAATCCAAACGCTAAAGAAAGAGGCAGGATGAGGTAAGATTCTTTCTAAAGGGCCGTTTCTGAATCTTTTCTCTTAACAAGGTTGCAAAGGGCACTGAACAGTAGAACATAGTTTCAGATAAGCAAGTTCAGATCTAGCCATTTATAATCATTAGTAAGATTGTATTGTAGGATAGGACATATGAGTTACTGTCAAGGCTAAGGATATTGAATTAGGCATTGAACAAACTCAGAACCAAAGACAATCTATGGGTCATAAAAGGTTACAGATGATATTCTGAAGAAAAAAAAAAGGAACATTATGAAAAATCCATCTTCTCCTGCACAGTCTGTTTTCTTACACCCAGACAGGTCCATTTTTGGCCCAACTGGGTCTTCTTTAATGACATCAGTTTTTCAAATTTGAGGCAGTTTTGCTTCTCCTTGCAAATAAATGGGTTTTGGCAAATGAATAGCAAACATCGCTTTAGCATCTCTGGCTGGAGAGCGCTTCATAAAAATATTAACATAATTTGGTGCTGTCATTTTTAAAGCATCTCTTTAATGAGGGGAGTTGTTTACTGGTGACTGAGGCAGGCATTGCTATCTCAGAGATCATTTATATTTCACAACGCTGTCAAATCCTGACAAGCAGCAGATTGTAACAGGATGGCTTCTGCTTTTTGATGCAATGTTTGGTACTCTCCACTCACATGTGAACGGGCTTTCTGTTTGTACCTTGTCAAACGAGGGGATCGCAGCTCCAGGGAAGGGGTAGGTGTTTCTACTCAGCCTGACACATTCAATTTACATCAGTTATGCTTGCAACAGGGTAAACATTTTCCTAAAAGAGAGTGTTGGCTATAGCAGTGGTCGTCTTAACACCTTATTGGTATTCTTTCGCATTTCTTTTCAGAGAGGGACGTGTGTGACCGCCCCACCAGCCAGCAGTCATTCACATCAGATAGCTGAGGAGTATTTTGCTGCAGGCTTGCCCTCTTCTCAGTGACCACTACAGTCAGGGAGAGCAGTTCCCCCTGTCCCTCATGGAGTCAGTACCTCATGAGCCCTCAGGCAAGTCCTTTGTGGAAGCTAAAATTGTAGCAACCAAAATCTCCCAGTTTAAGCAATCTGGAGAATTTAAGCAACTGTTTGAGCACTTTGAAGCACCTAAAAGACTGCAGCCCAGCTTCTCAGGGGTAACAGGCAATGAAGCTCTGCTGACAGCAACGGAGAGATGCTGAATAAAACTAGCTGACGTTTTGCAACTCCAGGTCATGTTCATAGATTTTCTAGAAGCTCTTTGGCTCATTTGAAACAGTTTTTCATGAATGCCAGTGCCAAAATGCTCACCTCAGGGCTAGCTCCTGCGAAGTCCAGTACTGAAAGAACTGGACAGCAAGCTCATAGCAGACAAGTGATCTGCCAAACCAGCAGATTTTAAAAGAAACTGAACCAAAGACAAGCTAAAATGCAGTTTGCCAGAATGAAATGGCCCAGCTGTGGAAATAGCTGGTACAACTCTTTTTGAGGTATTAATCATACCTCTCTCCTGACCTATACTCCTCATTCACACCAGGGCGGCTGTGCTGGGCAAGCAAATTTTCTACTCTCCTACTGACACAGACTTTGTGAAGGTCCAGCCTGGTGCTCACAGCCTGCCTCTTTTTAAGGCTCAGCAGTGATGCAAAGGCAGCTGAGGTAATCGAGGAGTACAGATTTTACAGTATTGTCTGCAGTCCAGCAGTTAGCTGGTACATAAAGGCTCTGCTTTTATTCGTAGCCAGTGCTGGCAGAAGGCCTGTATTATGCCCTTTCTTTTAAGACAAAGGCTCTCACATTGCAGTCTCCGGTGTGGAGAAATCTTTTGTACAGGCAGAGCCAGTGGGAGAAGGAGCCTTCTGGTCCCTGCACTCCTTGTGCAGGGAGATTATAAAAAAAAACCCTCTTCCTTCTATACATGGACCAGATGAAGAACTGAAGCAATAATGCCTTTTTATCCCAGTAATTACAGTGCCTATTGTTTTAACGACAGTGTTGTTGGGAAACAGGATAAACTGCAATCCCAAGGAGTTGTTTCAATGTACACAAATAAACGATTTATTATATTGTTGTCAGATTAGATGGGGCCACTCAGCCTTACTTGTACTACCGTCCTCCCCCACAATTCTTTGTGCGTGTGTGTATTCATTTTATTTAACCAGATTATGCAAACTACTCAGTCCGGGAGGAAACAAAAGACGGCTTTCTCTTGAGAGCTTCCTTTGGGACAGGTTGAGATGGGCAAGGGAGACTTCGTCCGACCACAGCACAGCCTTCTGAGTGTGTTTATTCACAGAAGAATGATACACTGTTCATAGAAAAAGTGCTGGGGGTCACTGTTTTCTGTTATTTCATAAACCAGACATTTCTAGCACACTTAGACTTACCTCTGTCTAGGCACTTCCGTGTGTGCTACCAGACAAAAACCTTTAAGAAGCTTTTACAGCCTCAGAAGCCCTATATCTAAGCAAAGTGGGGTTTATAAATGATTTTTTTTTTAAATAGTGATGAAGCAAACTCTAGATTTAGAGGAAATAAAATCAGTGCCACAGAGTGCTAATACCAGTGACTAATTCTTACAAATAGCTGGGAAGACACCGTGAGTCATGTAAGAATGTATCTAAGAAAGAAATCTCCAAGAAAGGGTCATGATCTGGTGACTGTCTCAGCCACAGCATGGGGAAAACAAATCCTCCGGGTGCAGCCTACAGGATGTGGATCACAAGGTCAAGACTTGACCTGTCTCTCACACATAAAAATTTCAACAAGCCGCCACATACTCTGAGTCAGCAGGACTTTTTCTTTCATCAATTGGGACGGATAGGCATCTGCAGAAAATTCTGCTACCCTTGGATGGCAGGAATCACCTCTGTTAGTGTTCCCTGCCCTCCAGCTTTGCCTAGACGTTGCCTTTTAAGCAGCCAAAATTACTTGCTGGGAGTTCCATACAGAGTGGTTTATATGCAAAGGCAGCATTTTCCCAAGCCTGTCTGCAGGCCAAGATAATGCAGATCATAGCTTTCTAACAAACAAAAAAATTCATGGAACAGCTTTCTGGGCCACTTATCTAAATATATAACAGCTATTGGAAAATTAGGAGGACTCACAAAGCCTGGGAGATGCTATTGTATCAGTGTAGAAAGAGGTCACTGATAAAAACTTGCATAACTATCAGTTGGTTCATCTGAAATTGACTGCACGCAAAATCTGATATGGGAGAAAATCAGGAAATAATTAACAGATAGCAGCATAATTAATGCAATCAAGATGAGTTTATGGAAAATAAGTCCAGTCATAAAGAAACTTGATGCTGTCTTCAGGACAGGTATGTCTGAGAAAGTTAATTTTGTTGACATCAGCCACCATCTTTGGATAGTCCAGCTTCCAGTGAGTAGTTTGACTTCCACACTGGGAAAAGGATTTTATAAATTATTGCGTGTTTAGGAAAAAGTAGCAAGGTTTGGAAATGAAGCTCAAGAAGACTTAGTCACAATAAGAGATCACTTGATCTTGTCCTGTTGAGGAAAAGATTTCTATAATCAGGTGCATAAAGAGTACCCCAGATCAGTGATGGAGCTAGATTGAAACTAGAGACCAAGGACATGCATGTAACATGGTGGCTAACCAGGTATGAGAACAGTTTGTCCATATATGAGATAATTTATCTATCTAGTAGAAAAGTACATCAAAAGTTTCAGAAGTTATGAGGTCTTTTGGCTTCTCTCAGCACATACTTGCTTTACCTATACCCCAAATGCACTCCCCACCCTGTTGGTGAGCTACAACCATGAGTCACAGCTTCCCAGCACAGACAGGTTCAAGGGAGAGCTGGTTGTATATAGACCCCTGAGCCAGGCTAGCATCAGGAACAGCCCATCACATCCAGCTGTGCTTCATCACCGTGACCCTGATTTACAAAAAAAACTACCAGTGTCGCACTTCTGCTGCTTTTACCACAGATTCTGTACTCCTTAATTGCATTTGACCTTCCCCACAAATTTAAAGGGCACCTTAGGATCTGGCTTATTAACCACTACAGCAGCAAGCCCTCGGGTAGTAATAGAGCGTAATTGACATCATTCCAAGCTCACAATAATTTGTGTCACTGGGATCAAACGTTTGCCAATTTAAGGGGAATTTATCTTACAGACTGTTGTGAGGAGAGAGGTATTGGTTTTGTTGTGCCTTTTGCTTGGGTTTTTTTCTGTTTTTATTTTGTTTTGTTTTTAAATTACTACCCTAATAATAATAATCACAAAGAGATTTGGGTCTAATTCTCTTATGACATTTTTAGACTGAGCCCAGGTAATTGCATTACTTTTGCCATTTTCACAGTCCAATAATATTGGTGGCACACAGAAAAGCCTGATAGTTTTCCTCATGCAACCTTCACAGATTTTAAGAGTACAAATATGTCAGCCTTCCAAAATATACTTTTGTTCATTCAAGATCAAACACAAGAACCTTACCTGACCCTATTTAAAAAGGTGAGGGATGGAAAGTCTTCACAGTTGTAAGATTTTTCTGTGTTTAAACACTCTTACTTATGTGAAATAATTTAATTTAAAGCAGATTAATATGATGTCAGAGCTACCAGATATTGTTACTCAGTAAGTTTTCTTGTCATTAAGAATTAAAATACCCAAATATCCACTTTTTACAGAGTTAAAAAAATCACCAAGATAGGAAACGATCATCCATGATTATGAAGATCACAGAACAACCAGGTTGGAAGAGACCCATCGGATCATCAAGTCCAACCACTCCTATCAAACACTAAACCATGTCCCTCAGGACCTCCTCTACCTGTGCCTTAAACATCTCCACGGAAGGTGAATCAACCAGCTCCCTGGGCAGCCTATTCCAATGCCCAATGACCCTTTCTGGGAAAAACTTCCTCCTAATCTCTAGCCTAAATCTAGATCTAAATTTAATCTAAATCTATTGTACATTAATAAGCTTTAACTATCTCACAGTAGAGGGACCAGCCAATTGAACTGTCACCACAGAAAGTGAAATTCAGTGGTTTAGAAGGAGCTCAGCATTATTGCTTGTACTTCCTGCATACAACTTGCAGGCAGCTGACAGAGAACAAGATGCCTTGTGCTTCCTGCATACAACTTGCAGGCAGCTGACAGAGAACAAAATGCCTACTTGATTTGCAAGTGGTGGTTTCAGGGAGGACATACTGCATTGGTGCCGGGATTTCCATCAGGCAAACTTTACATGCAGTCAACGAAAGCTCCAATGTGTTTTTTAGTAAAACAGGAATGGCTATGAAGAGAAGGTGAGAGCACTAGCTCTACTATCTCTCAGCAATACAGAGCTTTGCTTGCAGTTCCTGTGAGGAAAACGCTTTGGGTTAAAGGAAGAAGGGTAAGTCCAACTGGACAAAGCATTGTGGCTCCTGCTGCAGCCAAGAAACTCCTATTGCTGCTTAGGAGGTCTGGCCAGGGTGGTAGGGAATGAGCCCATCGCGTGCATACCCACACTGCCTCCACTCCCTGGACAACTCCACCATGCTGCATCCTGCCAGCATTGCGCTAATAAAAGCTGTCCTTACCTGGTATCTCTCCCTGCAGGACAGAGGAAAACTGGAAAACTAGTATGTCTTCCCCTGTATGTCCAGGAAGAATTAAATGAAACAATGAAATGATGAAACAGAAAGTTCTATCTTTTTTTTTTTCAAAGTTAGGATTCAAGTTTATTTTTTCAGAAAAACTACATCCCTCCTTCTCTTGTACTCTTCTGGATCATTTAGGAAAACAGTTTGATAAAATGAAACCCATGCTTCAGAGCTCCAGCCCCATATACTTGCCAACGCAGTAGAGAGTTGTTCTTGATGCATCTGATTTTAATTTAACACTACGTTTCACCTTCACAGCAAATAATCTCTCATACATGCTCTAATCAGTGATGGGGAAATTTCAGCAGGTTTTAAGTTTGGCTTCAGTTTTAAAAAAAGGAAAAACATGGATGTTTTATCTAAATCTCTTAACAAAACTGGAAACCTCTTCACGAGAAAAACATATCTTCTAAGACTGCTTACTTGTTTCAGTTTCAATCTGAGGTGGAAACCAGAAATGACAGCTCCTCCCTGGATATTTTTTAGCCATTGTACAGAGACAGCTCTAAAAGAGAGATCTGAAAATGGAATCAAATACAGATTTTAACTACCCTTCATTTTGCCTGATCCCTGGCCTAGACAGCTCTTCTCGAACTTACATACCAAAAAAATACTGCTGCAAAAATAATTTTCTTGACTGCACTTTTACCACCAGAGCCACAACATTTTTCCATGAGAATAATGCCTTAAGCAAAAAAATTGGTCTTGTGGAAGAAAGCTAAAATCTATGCGGAAGAAAATCAGTTTTGTAAATAATTCCAATTTTCCATTGGGAGAAAAAAAAAATCAAACTATTGTGGAAAGTTCAATGTTATTCTATAGGGTGAGGGAAGATAAATGACCAACAGCTTTGCAGACAAAGGAAGGATTTACAGCTAAGTCCAGGAAAAAGTGTGGAAGAAGTTTTGCATCTGTCTCTGCCTCCACCACAGCCCAGATCTCTCTTCAAATCCAGTTTTCAAATGGTTGGTTCTGGGGAAGCAAAGATGAAGCACTAATGCCTCCATCCACTGCATGTGTTCTGCGAGCAGGTCTGGGACAGAAAGGATGCTGTGAGCATTCTGCATCCTGAAGGCAGGATGTAAAATTGGCACAAGCATCCCAACTTGGCAATTTTCTTGCCAAACACCCTAGAGTTAGTTTTTCTGAAGATGAACTTTCTTTCTTCAGTCCCCTGCCATTATCCCACAGCGCACTCCTAACCAGTGCCTCTTTCTCTCACAACATCCCATGCATCCTACTCACCTTCCTGTCTTATAAGTTGTGACATACCACTGAGGTGTGGACAACCCTCCAACTCCACCACACCTCTACATTTTGTTGTCCTCTGGCCCAGTTTATTGTCTTCCCAGAAATACACATGATGTTTTATCACCAGCTTCCTCCTTACCATGTGTTTCCTCAACCTGTCCAGCACAGCCAGCCCACCAGGGGTTTTGGACCAGTCTTCCCATTCCCTCCTGCTTCTTCTTTGTGCTAGTAGTGTCCAAACACTCTGCCTTTTGTGCAGACTCAGACCACTCAAGGAAGAGGAAGCCTCTTTTTTACTCCTTTTACACCTGCTGTGATGAAGCCCTGATTTCTGGCTGGAACCAGTAGGTGCTGCTATGATCAAACAATAAATAAGAACCATTCCTAACCAAAGCCATTTAAAAATAATTGCCTTTTGCTTCCTGAAACACCTGGTTGCTTTAACATTTGAATGCTCTCAATGTAACCCATGTAGGTTTTGCAGCAGTATTTGTTGTTCTGGCTGGTTAAAAACCTCTCTCCTGAGCAGGGGGGATGCCAATCAACACAGCTACATCATTAAACAAATACAAGTCCCTGCTCCAATCCATAATATGAAGAATTGTTTCTGTATCCACTTACAGAGGAAAATAATTTTAAAGAAATAACACAAATAGCAAACACAGGAGCCTTTTCCAGTATTACAGTTTCCACACAGGGATGAGTTTGGGTGACTGTTCTAGGGCCATAATACTGAAGCAAAGCAGTCAGCAAGTGAATTTATGTAGCTTTTTCCTATTATTACATTTGTACATGGAAATTGTTCACCCACACAAGCATATCCTCATTGCAGACTGCTCTCTGCCTCCTCTTCATTGCTAATCCATTCTGCTAGGTAAGGAGGAGGTAGTGAGGAAGCTTCTTAGACAAAAAAACAAGTAAAATACAACTGTTTCAAACAGGCAAGTGAGGGACAAGTCTGTACTATGGCCTCTGGACCTGTGAGGTCATCAAGGGCTGTGGAATCTTCCTAAAGGTCTACCTTAGTTATCCAAACAGGGATCTATATGTCTGTCATCATCTCTGCTTTCTTGCTTTTATCTGTTTAGGTGGGAGAAGTACTTTCAGCCCCACTGCTTCATCACACTAACATTTTTTCTACCTCTACTGTACTTTGATGGCTAAATAGTCAAAAGTGCTTCAACAGCTGTTCAGCTACCATGAAAGAGAAATTTTTCCCATCTCAGATGCACACTATAGTACTCTGGGAGAAGAGATGCAACCCTATGCATCTGAACAGTGCAGGTTTCCAGACCCTTGCATGCCAGGGCACCTGCCCCAACAACTCTGGGCAGAACAGGCACTTTTCTGGAAGCACCTCAGAAAACATTGAAGTACACAATTGTGCTTTTGCCTTGTGAGGAACAGAAAGCAGAGGTCTCAGATTTCACCGCAAGTCTTGTGTTATTAAATGTTTTATCCACACGACTCCGCTTGCGATGTAAGGAGTAGGTGGCTGATTTTCTTTTTCTCTCAGAACAGAAGTGGTTAAGGGATGACAGCATCTTCCCCTTTGAAACTGTATCATTTCATCAAATGACTAGTCCAAGATGGAGCTGAGTGAGAGGTATAGAATTTGTATTGTCTATCAGACATGGCAGATCCAGGATCTTCCACTGTCTCCTGTGCCATTAGAAAACTGAATCACTCCCCAGTTAAAATGGAGCATTTCTATTATTTAGCAAAATTATAACAAGAAAAAGTGTTGGGGGCTGATATTCAAGGTCCTCTCTTCCAATGACTCCTTGAAGAAATCTTTCCTTCTCTGCTGACTATCCTGGGGAACTTTAAGCAAACACAACTGTAATTCGAATGCTTTTATTTTTGTGTTGGGTTGGATTGCCAGTGGAAAACAGGAAAACACTGGCTCCCAGTTAGGGAAGCTAGTTAGGACAGGTATGCACCAAATACTGCTCCTGGCTCAAATCTGGGTGAAGTGGCCTGACCACTGTGTTTTGACTTATCATAAGTGTGAATATGTATTGATCACATACTTTGAAAACCTTCAGGCTTTCACATACCAGAGTAGTTTCCTGATCCAGCCTAGTTTCTGACCTGTGTCATTGCAGGACAAAATACTTGAATACACTTGCAAACTATCATATCAAAATCCAGAGAACCCCTCCCAGTTTTAGGTCACCAACATTACCCTTGAATCTGCTCTGTGACAACCACATTTGTAGCACAGTAGATGGTGCTTCTGGACTTTCCTTCAGTATTCAGCAGATGCAGCTTTATTCCTTGTGGAGTTGGTACCTGCACTATCCAAGTGCCTCTAGCTGGTTTTGGTAGCTCACCAGCCAATGTCACTGCACCTAAGCCACTAATAAAAACACAACAGTCCTATGCATCAATAGGATGACCTGTCTAAACTAAATAAAAAGTAGCCAGTGAAGAAAAAAAAATTAGTACAGGCCTAATATAAGTAGAGGTGCTGCAATCTTCTCTCCTTTCCAGGAAGGACCATCCAAAAGGGAGTCAGGAAGCTGGAAGCTCTAGCTTCTTTCCACTACCACTACAGTGAGCACCAGTTGTTCACATCTGTCTGAGGAGCCCCACTGGGACCAGGCACTGATTCCACAGAAAGCTATGCTGTCATTTTAATTAAACTGCTTCATTCCAACAGCAACAAGTTTTACTAATGAGAGCAGATGTATCCTGTAAACAGTGGCATGTTTTTAGTTTAATCTACTTAAACCTGGATATATATTAATTCTAAGTAAATATCTTAGTGACCAGCAAAATGAGAAACAGATGATAAAAGAAGAATTTTGCTTGTGACCCTTGAGACTTGGGTATAATGTTTGGCTTGGCATCATTAATCTTATGGTCAGAAGAGTACAGCTTCAGCATGTTTAATGTGAGAGCGAGCTGCTTACAATAAAGTTTCCTTTCTGCAGTGCCCTCTGCGAACAGTAATTTCACCATTTTTCTCTCGTCCCTCTAATTAGCTTCCCTTTGCCCTGACACACTCTAAAAGTATTGCCAGCTGAAGAGACCTATCCATCTCCTCTCTTGAATAAAAACATGAGCTAATTGAGTGGAAGGTATTTAAGCACAGTGAACTGTATAAGGTATCGCATGCCTCAAGATAACTGATTCTTAAATAACAGCACCTTAAATAAATCCTTTTGAAATGCTCTCTCAGGCTGATGGGTAAATAATTAATTGCTCCCCATTGTGTCAATAAAAATCAATCCTCTGACATGAGGTTAAATGAATGGGAATTTTGTCACCAAATTCAGTGGGGCAACATTTCACTGCACACAACACAGGGCTACAGACAAGGCTCTGTCTCAAGTTAACAAATTTTTGATGTCAGTATTTAACTGAAAAAAACCAAGTTATATGAACAACATAGGTGACTTTGATTTCTCCCTTCCTCTGTAGCCAATAGGAAGCAGCTTTTGATACTTACAGAACTGATCAAAACATTCACTTCAAATAATGCATGCTATGAATTTATTTCTTTCTACAACTAGTGAATCATTGGCAAATTGATCTCGATTCCTGGAAATGTCATTCTTAAGCAGGCTATGATTAGTGATTAGTATCGCACAGTATTTTCTTGTCATCTGGTTGTTTATAAGCTGTAACATTTAGGTATTCAGTATACAGATTTTGTAATTGCAGACTTCAATCACTGAGCTTATCATCCCTGATTGGATGGTGGGCTTTTAAAACAAAGCCCTGCCAAATGATACATGAAATATCCTATTCCATATATAACACTTGCCAGAAATTAATGTCACACAAATATCACGACAAACAACCAAAGTTCTTTGCACAGAGAAGAGCAACAAGTTTATGCCCTCAACTTTGTCAAACTGAAAGGACTGGTTTCAATAAAAATAAAGTTACTGCAGCATTTGAATGATTTTGTATGATTCAACCCACACAGATAAATCCCTATTCAATCATTGTCTGTCCAAGGATTTCTAACTAGAGTCCAGCAGAACACAATATCTCTCTATGGCTTTGCCACGGAGCGCATGCTGTCTTCCCTTACTGATGCAGAATGACTCACTTAATGGTTCTTTACACTGTGTAAAAACTGAAAGGAACTTGACAATATTGTACACAGTTAATGTCATACCAGGAAGATAAAAAATACAGGAGTCAATGTCTGGCTGTAGTTTATTTCATTAAGTTGCTTTCTATGTATCTCCTGGGGAGACATGAGATGCCTAAAAAACGAGAAAGTCAGATTGTCTATTTATTGAGATTTGCATAACAGTTGCAATACAATGCATTGAGATTGGTCGTTTATTGATTCACTAAAAGTTTGTGACAAGTCTGGGCTTATTCTGCAGCTGATCCATTCCCTTGCAGATAGCACTGTTGTAACTTGCCATGGAGTGACACCTCCTCTTAGTAATATTAGAGGGGAATTTATGTGAAGCTGCTTACTTAAACATTTTATTTCTTCATCATAATGGATAACTCCTTGAGGATCTTGTTCAGATTTCAAATGGAAAGTTGATGACCTTAGACTATTCCTTGTGAGTGTTATCTTCTATATGCCCCTCAAGTTTGAGCTCAGGAAGGAATAAAATATAGCAAAGCTGAATCCTTGGAGAAAAAGGAGGATAAATATTCAAAACAGCCTTTGAAAGTTTTGTGTACAGAAGTGATTAACAAATAGCAGGAATTGTGCTTGTTCTCTTTGTAGACCACTAAAAATTCTCCGCTCACCAGGTTGGCACATTAAGAAATAATATGATTTGTACCACTTCCTGAGCTTGTTCACACAACTGAAAGAAAAGAAAAACAGGGAGGCAGGGAAAACAACTGTAAGTAAAAACAATCATCTTCCCCACAGCAGTTTCCATAAAAAGACTTCCCCTCTCTTATGTTACGGTAAACTACCTTGTTAATCCTAATGCAGCCAATGAGTGGGGGGTTTTCCCCCCTCTTCTTCAAAACTGATCCTTTTAAATTTATTTTAATACATGTTATTAGGACTAGAAGAGCCACAAAAACCACTTCAAGATCCAGTTTTGGTTTTGCTCACCCCTGCCTTCTGGCCAGCTGTGCCGTTCTGTAGCCAAACCTCATTCCAGCTGCACCATGAAAGTTGTCGTATTTAAGTGAACTCCCCCTGACATAACACAATGAAATTACTACTGCATTAACACAGATGCATTTACTTTGTCTGAACTATAAATCTGGACTGTAGGATGACTTATATAAATAAAGTGAATGATTTTGTACTTGAAGAACTTGATAGGGGTCAGTGATTTGCTGAACACTGGCAGAATTTCCCAGCACAGAATGGGTAAACCAGGAGGGCTTAATTCAAAGTGTTGGATTATCCAGGCACGATAGCTTAATATGAGTGGGATGAAGTCATAATACATGGAATCATTGCTCAGATACATGCATTTATGAAATCATGACTGGGCTGAAGTAGTTAATTTTTCTGCCTTTTAAACTACAGACCCTTGGTTTGAGGAAGACAGACATCCACTAGCAGGAACTCTGGGTTGAATCCTGATCACCTTTAATTGAGGATTTTCTGTTAACTGCTCTATGCCCTTAGCTTGCTCGTTCTGGAAAGGTGCCGAACTCATTTCTGTCTGTCTCCAGGTAGATGAGAGAAGCCAGCAGCATCTGGTCTTTGTTAGGTTAATTCAGAGAGGTGCTGGACTCTCAGGGAGTGCTAGCTCCTGATTGAATGAGAGACTCTGTGAACACTTTAATTGTCACAGCTTTGTGCTGTGCTAAGTTATTTGAACAGATTTTGCTGGGATTATTTGAGGTCTTGTCAATACCTCTTTTGTGACCAAAAGATAAGGCTTTGTCTCTCTCCACAACTGGAGGAGCAGAGAAGCAAATATTAAAAGGCTTTGTTTTCTTTCCAGTTCAATAAACCCGTATCACTCTCAGCTACCTTCCTTCAGCTGCTCACTGTAAGAGACAAGTTGTTGTAGGCAACTGTTTGCACCTGATGTTGGGAAGGAGAGAGGAGAGGACCACATTGTATGTGTAGACATCATCCTAGCCTCTAGCTTCACGCCTCTTCCCTTCAGAGACATTTCTCCTCCAAAGCACTGCGCAGCTTGGAACAGCACCAAGTAACTGCAAGAAAACAATCCTCCAATTGATTGCCACGCACTCCACCCTACCTCACCTTCAACACAAGCCGTCATCATGAGGATATGAAGAGGAAAAGCCAAGCCCAGCCTAAACAAAAGCAATCTTGGGCAATACAAACCATTTTGGAACAGCTTTATACAACACCACCAACAGAAACATAAACTTTCTCTTATGAGCTTTCTGGTTTTATCCACCTTTAGGTCTTCCATTGCAGCCTTAGGTTTGAACAGTCTCTCTCAGAGAATTTAGGGGCAGGGTGTTCTTCATATATGACCTCATTTCTGACTAATCTCTTGCCTGTAAACTGTTCCAGCTGAAGTGAGTTTGGAAAAGAATTTGCTGCTGGCAGAGATGAAGGACACTAGAAAAGACTCTACCGAAGTCAGCAGAATGGCCATGTTTGAGCAACATCAGGGTCAATCACTCAGTAATTCTGAATAAGTCATATGAAGGATCTGTTCATCACTAACACTAACATTTTCAGCTTATGCCTGACCTCTGACAGGTTTCATCTCATCCCAACCTTTTCAATAGATCTTTTACCAAAAACCATTAGACCCAAGATGATAAGCCACTGATTGCAAATTAGCCATCACATTGAAAGCACGCAGTCTGAGCAGAAGAGCTTGGACCAACTGTGATGCTGTTTTGAGTGCTGCAATGAATTTACCTCAAACTTGTAAGTTTTGTTTTCTATGTTTTATCAATATTTGCAAAAAAAAATATATCAAACAAATATTTCAGGACACCTTTGCAAAGTTACAAAGTTCATATTTATAACTGGGATTACTCAGAATAGGAAATCGAACTTCAGGAGGTACACTCGTCTAACCAGAGAACAAATCTTACCAGGGAACTGACACATCTCATAAAAATAGCTCAAGTTGCAAACTTTGAATATTAAATACTCACAGCAAATTACTGTCCCAGAGGCTGCCAGTGAAGAATGGTTTCCATAAGTGATTCAGCAAACAGCTCAAGAAAATTACAGTCTGTTCATGGACAATTCACAAATGGAAGATGTAGTCTATTGAACGATATTCATTACAAACAAGTCTTCCACCTATATTTATCCCTATGAAAACAGTCAGGGCTCACAGGTGGACTCTCTAACATTTACAATACCTGTAATGCACAGTGTCTGGAGGCTAGGCAATTTTATGCAGAGCTTCTGCATAAAGTAACAAGAAATTATGCTAAATGTCTAAAGCAAGAAATGGTATAAATTTTTCTTTTTTTTCTTGCTCCTGTTTTTCCTTTTCATATCATGTAGCAATTACTGCACAAAGGGCAGTAATAGGAACCTACATAATATAATATCATCCTGAAGGTTGCATTTTTTAAGCAGTGCCTTTACAGAAGGCAGGGAGTTTTCGCCTCTGTATGACAGTACTGACATAAGCTGGACCATGGAGTCATTTCTGTATATCCTTGCTCATGTGATACGCATCCTTAACAGGTTCTACCAGAGGAGCCCTCTAAGTTTATACAGTATATCTTGAACACCAAAGTAAGCAGAAAATGCTTTTCACAGAAAGCACTCTCAGTTCCTAGGGGCTGGATTCACTTCCAAACTAATAAGTTGAGCCATGAGATCAGAGGGATTTCTTCAGAGCCTCCCCATTGTGCACCTTGCACTGGCCTCACAAAATGCTGATAGAACCACAGAGAAAGGAGAAGCAGGGAAATACGAGAGCTGCCATTCCCTTTGATGACAACATTGTTTCCTGGTGCACATTTCTATCAAGTCAAAATAGCCCCATATAAACAAGAAAATAAAGGATTAGTTGAAAGGATTGTTGTTATTATTATTATTATTACTCTTATTATTTTTATTTACTGACTGTTCTATGATAATAGTTTGATTATATTTCTCCCTCTTGTGGGAATGTCAGCACTGAAGGATGCTGTCTGGAAGTACATTTATATCAAAAGGAGACAAACATTATCTGCCATTCTCCTGCCTTGTCTGGTTATTCCTTCACTGCTAAATCACCTTGGGAAGCAAAGAGAAGTTTCAGGCCAATTCGGGCTTCAGTGCTCATCTGTGTTTGTACACTGAGTCACAACTTGGTCTGGCTTGGGTGCGATGGGGTTGTGGAGACCTCTCCCTGCTCCTGCCCAGACCTGCCTCCTTGGAACATGCTCTACGTGAGCTCCTGAGCTGTAAACAAAATAGTCAGGTGCTGGCGACAGCAGTGCTGCTCAATGTTTGCTGCCATCCTTTTTTTAATTTCCTGGTGCAGAGAAGACCATGTGTGTGGTGTGCTTTTATGAATTCTCCCCTCCCAGTTCACAACCTCGGAGTTGGTGAGTGCTCTTGTATTCACAGAAAAGAGGCTGGCAAGTTCATGGAGTGATTCATCAGGAGGAAGACACCAAGACATTGAGAATCTCACATTGAAGGGGGAACGAGAACAGTCATTGATGATACAAAGACAGCCTTGGCTGATGAAGTCAGGTTTAACAAGGCCTGAGATACTTTCATGCTGTCAAAACAGAAATTCCACTCAAGTTGCCCAGGCAGCTCAGATATTCCTGATAAAGAGGCTGTTTAGCACAAAGCTTACATGTAGCAGAAAGCCAACTGTAGTTTTTTCTTTGTTATATGCTTTATTTTTTTCTATTTTTTAAATATTTTAAAAATAAAAGTACACAGAGTCTACCTAAGATATTTTGTGGTATTTTACACAACTTTGTAAATAATCCTAAACTTAGCTTGCAGGCTGACATAAAGCATAGAAAAATGAGAAATTTTTCTTCTCTTTTCTTCCTGCATACTTGACACAGGCTAAAATAAGGAGGAAGAGGCAATATCACCCGAAAGTTATTTCAAAAGAGACGGCAGAAGGCAGATTTATCAGGCTGTTTGGGTAGCCTTTTCAACACACGGTGATGAGCTAGTTAGAGGCAATGAGGAGTTGAAAGCAACCAATAACTGTCACTGGAGAAAATCAGTGAAACCATCTGAGATCTAGAGGTCAGCTCCAGGGCTGAGCTGAGCTTGACACTCCCCTAGAAACACAGGCACTCTGCTTGGAAGGGACTGCGGACACCTTCAGTGCAACCTCACACTTGTACTAAAACTGTTCTCAACATAAGATGACATCAGCCAAAAGACTGTGAGGAAGAAAGAAGGAGGGGAGCCCTGGGAAGTAAAGAATCTAAAAGGGAGCGAGCATTTGGAATCAAGGGAAGGATATGCATTGCATAAACTTGAAATCTGTCTTCCATAGAAGGCCTTGTGTTTGCTTCTGGACTCCACAAGCACCTCGTATCACATCCCATTGTGTCCCAAATGGTGTCCTGTTTCCATGAGTTTCATCTACCATAGTGTATCAATCTGTTCTCTTGCCTTAAATTTTAGGAGTACTTTCCTGGGGCTTTATATCAGAATAGCTCCTAGAAATAACAGAAGCTGGTCCTGAACCCATATTATCTGAGGCAATAGCACATCAAGTGAGGACACTCAGGGAGACTTCAGAGTGAATTACTCATGCTTCCTCATTGCTCTCTCTCCAGTCATGAGCCTCTCTGTCCCATGAACATTTGGAACTTGGCAGCTGGGTTCAACTTTGCTCGTTGTTGGGAGTGATTGCCCTGGCAGAGATCCTGAACCAGCACATCACATGCAGTGATGCAGAGCCTGAGGGAGCTGGGTTTCCAGAAAAGAAATTGAGTTTGGAAATTATTTGACCTCCTGTAGAGCAAATGCATGAATATTTCTGTTCCTGGCCGAATTTTCCATCAGTTTCAGGGGGTATTTCAATTCTTTATTTCTTTTGATTAGTGGAGAAAAGACTGTTTTGCTTTGATGTTACTTTTCCAAGTTCACTGGCTAGCTGGTTCTAAATGTCCTGGGTGTTTCCCTGTTGCCTCCCACCTAACCCTTTCAGGAAGTTTCCCAGTTATGATTTTGATCCATTTTAAATAACTAGTTATTCCCAGCTGGTTTCTCTACCACGCCCTCCTGAGATCAGCCCACCCAAGGTGAGAGGGTTTAAATCACTACATGCTGTTCCAAGAAACAAGGAAGCTCACTAGTCACAGACAGTGATGCTATGTGCTTACACATTAGGTCCACTTTATTATAGTCTTTCCCTGACTCACCTAATGACCTCACTTTTCCTTTCTCAAGACGTTTCCCTACATCACTAGTAAGACGGCCAGATGACGGTGGCTGAAATAAATCTCATGTTCTGCATGAGGCAGCTGTCCCCATGTGTCTGTTGGTGAGACGTCTCAAATTCATCTTGCAAGAGTCTGCAAACAAGTTGAGTTAAGGCATCCTCCCCATCCTCAGGGGCATATTCCCTGCCCTTCCTTGCTCTTCATGTCTCCTAGAACATCACAGCAACTATAAGCCATTCTCAGCTATGCCTTAATGGGCAAAGCAAGCTCTGGTTTCTCTCCAGCTGTGCTCAAGCAAGCACCTACATCTCTCACCTGTGCAAGAATTTCAGTTAATTAGATTGGTTTGGATGCAGGGTGAGCATTGGACCAGTCCCACGTGGAAACTAATGTGGACTCAGGAAGACTTTCGAACTCAGCCTTTCTCTGGTCAGCATGCAAAATCCACCTATGATGATTGGAGGAGAGAAGCCACTCTCTGTGGCTGCACTGTTCATATTGGGAGTAATTTCACTCTGATAGCTCAATATCTTCAAAAGACAAAGTGAGGAATTTTTCCAGGAGTTCTGCTTCTTTTGCAACCGGCAGCTGGCATTCAAGTTCTTCTCATGCAGCAAAGCTGTAGTCACTCTTCTCAGAATCTATCTCCCACCTGAATGCAAACTGAGTAACAACTGGGTAGCAGGGAGTGTTTTCTCACTCATGGTTTAGTATTTGGTAGGGATGGTTGGGCTCGATGATCCGGTGGGTCTTCTCCAATCTGGTTATTCTATGATTCTATGATTCAACTGTTCCTGAGAAGCCTGACTACACTTGGCCAGTATGTATCACAAGCATGTCATTCACCACTAATTCCAGAAATAAAAACTAAATCAGTTTTTGAGTCATCACCACAGATTGTTAAAAATATCTGTCTCAGTCCATTTAATTCCAAAATAAATTCTTGATTTGCTTGGTCAGTCTAACCAGACAATGTGACCTTGTGTATCAGCAATGTGATGTGCGGTAACAGGTTCTCCAGGTTCTTCTCTTCCTTTCCTTTACCCTTAATGTATAACTTACTCCTATCAATCAATCAAAAAATACCAGTTAGTGTTAAGGACCATACTGTCAATCCAACAAACAATTGAAAGCTCTTCTATCAGACCTTGTTTTTCACAGAAGTTGCAGTTACAAGAAACTGCTTTTTACAATCCAGTCCTAAAGATCAGATTATAAGGATCATTAAAAAATAAGAACGAAAACTGTCCAATGCATGCTTGAAAAAAGGAGTTATTTATCTCTATTTGTTTCTACCTTATGGTGTAATCCATACCTACAGATTAAAAGATTAAGTGGTACTTGGTGTTTTATCAATAAAAACTGATTTAACAGTTACCTATTGCTCTTCCATCATGGGGCACACACAACGAGGTATGAAATATTTGACCTTTCATTCACACAATTATAGCTCTGCTGGGAATGTGAAATCCCTGGTAAAGGATCTCTGGCAGCCATCTGGTCCATCATCCTGCTCTGACACAGCGTTAGCCTGATCTGCACTATTCCTGGAGGTCATTCTTAAGGACCCCCAGTGGCAGACTCCCCAGCCTCCTCAAGCAATCTTGATTAAATTGAGAAGTTCCTCAACTAAAGCATTAGTTGCCTGTTTCTACTCAAGTGCTGCAGCAGCAGAGGCTGTCTCTCTGTGGGTTATGTAGGTATCTCTGTAGCTGAAATCCCAAGAAAACTTACTAAGTACCTAAAGATTTGGATTTAAAAACTGCCTATGAAGGAGAGAGCTGTTTCAATAAATACAGAGCTACCCATCTTCTGTTCAGCAGGGTATTTAGACGTGATTCTTGAAATTCAACTTGCCTGTGTGCTTGGTGTTAGGTGAAAGCTAAAGTGTTTTTCTGAATTGAGCCCTAACATTGATGTTTGTCTTCCTTAACTACTCAAAGCCACCTTAGTTAAAGAATATGGGCAGCACAGGACACCTTAAATCATCTGGCAATGAGTAACAGTAGAGTTAATCTCTGTGTTTGATTTCTTACATCTCTGTGAGGGTAAGTGCAAACACAATATTGCCACAACTGAGTCCTGTCATCTCCACCCCAGCCAGAAATGATGTGGCTTTAATATCAGGCATACAGCTGCTTCTTCCATTTCAGAATCAGACCATATGTTAAACTTCACTTTCCTGCCATGAGTCCCCATTTTCGAGGGGGTCCCTCACCAAATACAAAATGCAGTTTTAGATTTTAAAAAAAACACAGTAGGCTTCATCTATGACACTACGAATCAGTGTCAGAAAACTTTACAGATCAGCTTTGATTCTGACAAAAGCAAAGGATAAGAGATCATGGAGGGTGCCACCACTTTGCAATGATAATAAAGTGTTGCTAAATATCACACAAAGATATCAAGCTCTTGGCAATCTGGTCATGTAGTATGGGTTAGGGTAAAGTTGACAGTTCTCGTTCTACGTGTATTTGCAATACAACTTTAAAGAAGAAGAATATGTGGGAAGTGTGTGCAATTTCAACACCAACACCCAGTTGAATTTTACCTGTTGCAGGAGAAATTAACTCTCTCATTGCTATCTGGCTAACTAGGAACCTGAAAGCAGTCAGTTGTTCCTAGGGCTATCATCATGTTTGCTAGCTCCAAAGCTCTGGTGCTGAGAAAAGACATCTACAGAGGCAAATGCAATTAATTCCACATAAGTTTCAGATCATTTGCTGGTTTGTGCAGTTTTCCAGCCAGCTAAATTTGTCTTAATAATTAATGTATTTACACCAGCAAGCAGCCTTCTTTATGAACCATTGTTGACAATTATCACCAGTCTTTTCATATATCCTTCAGTAACTAAATATAAATAACTCTGAATCTTCAGAGACTGTGCCATTGTGGTCCAGGCCACAGTCTAATTAATGAATGGTGTTTTCAGTAAATTACTTCTCTCTTTCAATATTGACTTAGGGTGATTGTTGACCAGGCGGTGCCTTTAAACATTTAACTTTCAGAGAATTGTTTGGTTGCTTGGGGTTTTTTTTTTAGAATGATGTTCAGATGCTGTACAGTACTATGACATGGAAAACCAAGGTCAAGACACCAGTTATGCCTGAAACAAAGCAGTATGTGATATATGCGATGCACCATTGTTCATATAAGCCCCAGAAGCTGCAGCTAGCACAGGGCTGATCAATCAACCTGAACAGAACTGCTCTCATAAAGCTGAATTAGCATGGACAACTCTAGTGTACATCTACTGGGATGGATCAGACACTAAAGGTCCCTTCATCCCAACTAGTACCATAAGAATCAAAACCATGCCCTCATTTTTCAGCATTCTCCTGCCTTCTTAGTCAAATAAATACCAAGCAAAATCAGCCATCACTGCAAAACAATCTGGCCTCATGCAGCATAAATTATGGTGGAAAACTGTTCACCAAAATGCCTTCCAGACCACTGGAGCCTGAGCAATGTTTTGGCTACATTTCCTCCTACCCCTCAACTGAGAGCAAAGCAATTACACCCCAAATAGTTCAAAAGGAGAGCTACTGAAACTGGGAATCTACTTTTCACAGAGATGTAGACACAAGATGAACATTTCTTAGATAAGATTGGTGTGGTTGCCAGTACTGACTGTTCTAATCAGACGAAAAACAATTTTCATTGCCACCACTTTATTTCACACAACAGCAATGTCCTGAAGCAGTCACCTTTTTAGCCTATTCCCATTACTGTAAAAGTGGCCTCTACTCTGCAAACGCCATCAGCTCAGGCAATGCAAGCAAATATCCTCTCTACAATTTTAGAGGGCAGCTGTAATTCACTGTGAACATACAGTGAGCACTTACATTCAATGTGCATCGTTTTTCTCTCTTTCCATGTAACTTTCTCCTACCTGTGGTGAAATGAGACTTCTGTTACCAACTCTGAAAGTGGCTCAAAGTCAAGTCATTCTCTTTTTGGTCTGTGCATCCTGACCCTATTCCTGACACAGGTGGGAAAGAAAGTCTGCAGTGAGATGCAATTTGTGGCTTGTCATTCTGCATAGGTGTAGAGCTTCTGGAATCATGGCTTAATAATTGCATGAAAGCTGTCATGGATTTTCACTCACATCTTCCACTGCTTTGTCACTTCCATAACCCTAGAGGATTAAAGGAAAGAAAGGTTTTGTCTCTGGAGAAGTGGGAAATGGCAGACACCCCACAGAGAACAACTCTTGGAGAAAAAAAGACTGGACTGTCACTATTCTCAGCACAGACGATTCAAAGCAGAAAACATGTGCACAGAGGAGAGGATGCTCAGTGAGGGTGCCAGGGAACTCAGTATCTCAATTCCAGAGCTAAATCAGCTTATGTTTGAAGCATGGCATGACCACATCCCTCACTGAGGAATAGCTCCTTTACCTGCCATGCAGAAATTACCATGACTGCAAAGCCAACATGATGGCTTATGCAGCAAAAGGCTGCTCTTAGGCAGCGAGTGTAGCTAGTCAGCACCTGCTGGCTCAAGAACAAGCAGATGTCAGCCTCACACCACAGAGCACTGATCTTGTGCTGAGTGGTACCAAGAATCTTTGCTAGGCCCCAGTTGACAATATTTATTTAGGATGACCATGGTTTGCTTTAAAATGATTTAACCTGCACAGCTGCCACTAGGACCAGTTCTGCCTATCCCTCCACTTCCAGCTGCACATTCCTGCCTGCTACCCTGCATTCAGCAGATGGTGAGCTGGCTCACAGACCTGAGCCATCTGAAAAGCATTCATGCTATTATTAGGTAGGGTGTTAGGTGGTGTGAGCACAAGGCTGAAGTGGGGGATGAATATGAAGGTATGGAGTGGGATTAGTCTCTCAGCAGCTGCACAGACCTAGATCAACCCAGCCAGCCAGGAGGGATCTCACCTGTGCTAAATCTCCAAGCCCGTTTCAGAGTCTGCAGGGACCATGCATAGCTGCCTAGGAGCTTGTGGGTAAGTCCACCTAAATTCACAGGATAAAGAGCTGTTATCTTGCAACCACCAACTACTCTGGCACTCAGGCTGTGGAGGATTCCTGCTCATGCCAATTCAGCTATGTCCATCAAATGCACTTTGAGTCACAAGGTACTAGATACAATAAAATGAAAAGGACTGGGGTTTAGCCTGGAGAAGAGGAGGCTCAGGGGAGACCTTATTGTTCTCTACAGCTACTTGAAAGGAAGTTGTGGAGAGGAGGTTGCTGGCCTCTTCTCCCAAGTGACAGGGGGCCGGATGAGAGGGAATGACCTTAAGCTCTGCCAGAGGAGGTTCAGGCTGAACATTAGGAAAAAAATTTTCACAGAAAGGATCATTGGGCACTGGAACAGGCTGTCCAGGGAGGTGGTTGAGTCACCTTCCCTGGAGGTGTTCAAGAGACAGGTGGACAAGGGGCTGAGGGACATGGTTTAGTGATTGATAGGAATGATTGGACACTATGATCCTGTGGGTCTCTTCCAACCTGGTGATTCCATGATTCTATATACCAGCAGTCAAAAATGCAAGAGATAAGATTTCAACGGTAAAGTTAGCTTAGCCATTCAGTCAGTAAAAAATATTTTCCACACTTGCTGTTTCCACTAATCTTTGCAGAAGCACTATACTGATTGTTCCATCAAGCACACTCCAGAAGAGCAGCCAGGTCAGTACAGGAGCATAGGTGATGTTTTCCATCACTCCTTCCCTTTCTCACTCTGAGTGAATTCAAGCACACTATCTCATGTAACAGTCAAAAGGGCTTGTGTTCTTATTCTGTCATGGGAAATCTATCCCTGTAGACAGGTTGAAGAAAGCCTCATGTTTCTGCTCTGGGAGAGAGATCACATTCTCACTCACACTCATAGCTCACATGCTATGAATTAAGGCTAGGAGTTTGCAATGGCATGTTTGCTAACCAGATCCTCCTGTTTCCTTTGGAGACCTGAGATGAACAGAGGTGGAAGTTTGAGTTCTCATCAAATCAAAGGGTTAAATGTATCCCTGTGAAACAGCTGACTCTATAAGGATGCAGATGAGAGTATCTTTTCAGGATCTTTCAGATCTACTCAGTTATTACACCCTCCTTTACAGGGAGTAAAGTTATCAGCTGTGATATAAAACCCCAAAGCAAGACATTTCTTATCCTTGCTCCCATTTATTTTCGAAGACACTGGACTGCTCATGCTACACTGACCATACATAACAAATAGTTTTAAAGGATGTTCTAATATCTGTTCCACAATCTGCACTGTTATCCTCTCTGACACTTTATTTAAACAAATAAACGCATGCCTATGAGGAAGAACTATTGTAACAGCACTTGACTTTTTGACTAGGGTATCAATTCTCCCTTTGTGTGCAGGCAAAGGGGTTATTTATTTAATTGTTCTTTTTTTCTCCTGGGCTCTACAGTTCATGCTGTTCCCAGTCATGCTCTATGGAGTCCGAAGGATGTCAGCTTCACCACTAATGCTCCAGGAGCAGAAGCTTGTCAGGGTCAGCCAAGGATTTCATCAGTACAAGGTCAGTGCAGACACCTCCCTTCCTGTGAGAAACTACTGTGAATCGACTCCCTGGCCTCATGCTGTGCAGCACTGAGAGCACTTTCTGGAAACTGTGGATGCCTTTTCAAGTTTGAATAGGGCTATGGGAGATCAAATCACAACCATTTGACCATGATGCAGAGAACATTACACAGCACTGAACCACCAGAAGTGCAAAGCTGTGCCTGCCTAGACTCTTACTGGGTTGAGGTTTGTGATGCTTCAGCAGACTACATGTGACAGGATTGAGTGCAAGCAGGCAAAACAAATCAAGGAGAAGAATTAGGCCTGGCAGTCCTCTTCAGGAGATACACACACAGAAACCAGTATGCATGCACAAATCTGTCTGTACACACAGGTGCACAGTGCAGGCAGGCAAGCACATAAATATACAGCATTAACCCAGACAGCATCCTGTGCAATTACTGACCTGTTTTTCCATGCTATGCTGTGGTTTCTTTGGAAGTTATTAGTGTTCAACCCTGCAAGAACAGAGAAAGCCCATTCAGCAATGAGGTCTGAGATGTGTTATTTACACTCTGGGGTTTGTGACTATCCCAAAAACCTACCTGTAATCCAGCAGTAAGAGCAAGTCAGGATCTCAAAAGGAAAAAAAGTTTTGAGGGTTATATTAAACAAACAAACAAACCCTAAATCCCTATCTGTGAAAAATAACATTTTCTGACTCAACAGAACTGTTTCCTAAGTTTAATTTTGTTTTATGTGTTTATTGAGTTCCCTCAGTAGTAACATTATGGGAGGCACAGGATGGGATCCTGCTTTGGGTTTTAATAGTAGTACATAAAGTTGTAGAGGTCCCACCCCACGAAACATTCAAGGTCAGGTTGGACACGGCTCTGAGCAACCTGATCAGGTTGAAGGTGTCCCTGCTCTCTGTGGAGGGGCTGGATTGGATGACCTCTAAAGTTCCCTTCCAACCCAAACCTTTTTGTGATTCTATGATTCTATAAGCTGAGAATAGGGACCTACGTGCACATCCTCTGCACAGTGTCTGTCTCTAGTATCCTGTAGCCTCACCCCTGCTACTAAAACTTTGCCACAGAAACCAAATACCTGAGCAAAACTAGAACATAATGAACAAGCAGTTGGGAAAATTAAGAAACAGGAAAGACACTAAGAGCAAAGCTGCAGGTGGCTGTATTAGGGGATCCTCTCCTGAGCCTAAAAGGCCATATCCCAGAAGAACATGCTCAACAAAACAAATCCTAAGAAAGATGAATAGAGCGAGAAATTCACAAAGAAGGGATTTCTGGGAGATGGAGTTATCCTGGCTTCTATCTGTCTCCTTCATATTGGAGTCAATATACAGACAATTGCTTGGCTTAAATGGTCTGTCTACTGAACTCATTGCCACTGAATGATTTTGAAGGTCATGTCCTGACGTGTCTAAAAGAGTTATTTTCATTTATATATTTTTTCAAATCACTGAGCCATATGGGTTTGTTCTAAGCTGCTGTTTGTAGCAATTTGTCAGGAGTCTTTTATATGTGATATTTTAAAAACACTACAAAATGTTTAAAAATAGGTTGAAACAAGTTTTCTCTCAGTTGTATAAGTCCTTCTAACTAAATTATGGTGGAAAGATGATGCTATTAATCATGCTTACAGTATTCTCCCCATCGTAAGTGATATCTCAAATACACCCAGACTCTACTAAAGAAAAATATCACATAGAATCATAGAATCACCAGGTTGGAAGAGACCCGTCAGATCATCGAGTCCAACCATTCCTATCAAACACTAAACCATGTCAGCACATGCTCATTTATCCTCTATTAAAGTAAAATAATGGAAGAAAGGTAATTACCAGTAACAATGATGTAAAAGCCAAAATATGAACACATGCCAAAAACAATTGGGAAAAAATGAACAGTAAATCCTATCAGTAAAAATGTTCTATTTTTCTGCAATAAAGCAAACTACAAAGCAACTCCTTAAAGCTGTTATGTAATGTAAATCAAGGCCTCCAGAACAAAGGTCATGCAAAAAATAGAACTTTCTTAAGCCAGGAAAGCAAAGTGAATAAAAAATTCATGCTATATGGCATATACTATCCTATATGTTAAATAATGGTGACCAAGACAAAGCAAGAAAAGCTATAAAACAGCATACTGGACATGAATGGGACAGCGGATCTATCAATATGTAAAAAAAAAAAAGAGTCTATTTAAGAGAAGGATAAGTTAAAGGTTACTTCAAAAAAAGCAAATTAACTGCACTGGCTTCAGTACCAGCTTTAGCATTACAAACCACCCTAAATGCAGAGAGCAAATAGTTCTCATGGATTCTAGAGGTTCTAGAGGGTTCTAGGTCAGAGGGTTCTAGAGGTTCCAGACTGTTCTAGAGGTTCTAGGTAATAGTTCTAGTGGTTCTAGGCTGTCCTATAGGGTCTAGACTGTTCTAGATGTTCTGGGTCAGGGTTCTAGACTGTTCTAGATGTTATGGGTCAGGGTTCTAGACTGTTATAGATGTTCTGGGTCGGGGTTCTAGAGGTTCTAGAATGTTCTGGAGGTTCTAATTCTTTTGAGGGAGGGTGGTTCTGCTACATTGCAAAGAACAACCTTTAATGTGATATTTTACATCTCACTCCCCATAACTATCAATAAACCGATATTTCTCATAAAACTCTGACTTTAATTGCAGTGATTCAAACACCATTACACAAAAACTGAAAATGCTGTGGAAGTACTCCTGCAAGCCAGGTCATGCACTTGGAATAGACCAGGATGCACAGCACTGAGTGGTCCAAGGGAATACCATCAGCCCCTACAAAGTACAGGCATCCCTGAAAAATGCCAGTGTCCCACATGGCGTGCTGAAGGACTAGGGGATTGCATTGACCCTGACAGTCAGGGATGAACATGGAGGTGCCAAAGCGATCCTCCTGCACTGGGAGGGCTGAGGTCACTCATCTGGGTTCGTAGCCTCACGTGAGCTCTTGATATAGCAGCCTCCAGAGAAGAGCAACGAAGCTGGTGAAGGGGATGGAGAACAGGCCTTAAGAGGAACAGCTGAGAGAGCTGGGGTTGTTTAGCCTGGAGAAGAGGAGGCTGAGAGACAACCTCATTGCTCTCTATAACTACCTGAAAGGAGGTTGTAGAGAGGAGGGAGCTGGGCTCTTCTCCCAAGTGACAGGGGACAGGACAAGAGGGAATGACCTCAAGCTCCGCCAGGGGAGATTTAGGCTGGACATTAGGAGGAAGCTTTTCACAGAAAGGGTCATTAGGCATTGGAATAGGCTGCCCAGGGAGGTGGTTGATTCACCTTCCCTGGAGATGTTTAAGGCATGGTGGACAAGGTCCTGAGGGACATGGTTTAGTGTTCGATAGGAATGGTTGGACTTGATGATCCAGTGGGTCTCTTCCAACCTGGTTGTTCTATGATTCTATGAATATGTGAAGAAGAGAGACAACATTTCTCCATTTCCTCTGCCATGCTCATGCACTGCACTAGAATTAGCAAATAGTTTCAAAATGTCAACCTGTATATCCAAGATGTCGGTAAAATGAGGACAATATTTAGCTAATAATGGCCTCATAATAGTTCTTAACTAATGAGAGGGTAAAATCTTTGTCATATATGCATTAACAATAATAGCTGCATTACAAATGTGCCATCAGTAACAGACTTGCTTCTCTGGGCATTTATTTTCAAAGCCCCTTAGAAGTAGGTTCTAGATGCCCTGATGCTCACAAGTCAGAAGAAACCCACATATCTCAAAAGCATCATAACACTCTTTCTTTTGACTTTGTGGTATCCTGGACTTGTGAGCACCATTGTGTTTCTTAAGTTTTCCCAGGTCTAGCAGGCTGGCTCCTCTCTAAGGAACTCCTAGAGCTGTCAGATCAGGCAAGGACTCCATCAGGAAGCTCTCCACTCAGGAATGAGTGAGTTTCAGGCAGCACTCATGACATCATATCTAGTGACAGACTATCTGACTTATCCTTAAGTCCCTCTGCCCGCACCTAACATCTGCTTTGCAGTAAAGACGGCCCACTCATGCACTGACATGTAGATGAGGTGGCTGATACCAGACCAGGATGGAAAGGTCCAGTCAGGAAAACTCCAGCATCACCAAAACGTTGTGCCACTTGCATTGTATCAAGTAGACTTATGACTTTTACATTAATAGCTTTGATGCATTTTGAGCTGCACTTCTTTGTTTCTGATGTGGGGTGTGTTTGGATTCCCTTTTTCCAATCTAAAATCTATACATGTTTATTAATATAAGACAGTAACCTAGATACTCTGAATTCCTCTTATTGTGGCCCAGATTCATGCTGTATAAACTCTACATGAGTTTCTGTACTTAAAAATTTCTGTTGCTGATTTGAAGCATTTGGTTGTGCCCAGCTATTATGAAACACAAGGCGTAGGGACTAACATTGAAGTATATGAAAACAGCTTCAGTTCTCACCTGAAAAATCACATCATAATAAAGGCACCTCTGAAAAAACCTGTAGAACAAATACTTTTGGACCACACCAGACCATTGCAGAAATGAAAAACTTAAGCTGTAATTTTCTTTTGTCAAAAGATTGACTCTTGTAGAGAGAACAAGCATAGGAATCACCAGCCCAAACGGTCTATGCAAAATGTATGATCAATCAAAAATGGAGTTAAGGAAGGACAGATTACATGGGGTGATGGAAGGCAGTAATTGCAGTTATTTCCACTGTGATATTCTGGAAGGTAGCTATAAAAAACATGTACTTCTCTTAAAGCAAGATGCAATTTGTACCTAGCATAGTTGTTGTATCAAGGTGAGGTATCTGCAAACTATTGACTAAGGGACTCTACAGCTGCTATAGTGATTCAGAAGCATAATATTTGCTGCTCTTTATCATAGCGTCGTTCATCTGTATTTCTCCTTTAAAACACAGTTATTAGAGCTTTTAAATCTAATGTGCTCAACTCTGCACAAATTTAAAGCCCGATTTCTGTTCTAATGCATCCATGCTAGGTAAAGCCCCGTAATAGGTAGACAGATAACTAGGTAGACAGACAGGTGTCAAAAGACATTGAATAAATGCATAATTTAGCAAGCAATGAACCTAATAGAAAAGCCTGAATGCCTTACTCTGTGTATACAGAACACATTCAAAATGTATATGCACTTACATGTATGTGAGTACATCCACAAAAGCACAACCATTCTAAAATCAGATGCAATTTAATCCTATCAAACATGTCCTCTCAAAACTGTATTAAATACAGCAGGTTGGGCTGTAAAGATACCAAAACAGTATTTCCAGTTCTCTTTGCAACTTCTTAAGTTACTGAAATTTCTAACTTATGTGGAAAATCAGATGGGTTTGAAAATTTGCCCAAACCAGTTGCCAGCTCATATCTCTAATACTTGGAATCCTCTATATATAGGCCTTTCATTCTGGAAGAAGTAACCGCTGAGGATGCTATTCTACTACTTGGAGGAGTAGTTTCATTTTCCCTTCTGAGACCCACAGCTCAAACTGAGGGGGAAACAAAGGAACTGCTGTTCTCTCTATTCAAATTAATTTTTTTAATAACCAGCTCAATAATTTCTTCTTTGTTATAATGAATTTTTTTAGGGTCTTTACTTTGGAAAGATAGCTTCTCTAGAGGAATTGCCGGGAGGCCATCTAGTCCAGTATCCTGTCCCTGACAGTAGCTAATGCCATGGCCAGTTATGGAATAACCTATTTATAAGTGAAGTTTCTTTGCCCTGAGGAGTTTGAGGTTGCTTGTGCACGGAAGCATGCAAGTTTATAACGCTTAGTTTTATCCTTTCATATACAACCTCTCACCAGCCCTATCCAGTTCTAATCCTTCCTGCTAAGCTCTCTGTCTCAGCGATACATAACAGCAGCCGTTCCTCACAGGTTACTTGTGTGCTGCATCACTGTGGGGCCTAGGGGATAAATTTACTGTGTATTGTCTTACAGTGTTACAGTGCTTCTGGAAACTGATTTATGTTCTTTGCACTAGCTGATAGAGAATTGGAGAGATTTTAGAGCTTTTTGGAGTTTTTCCCTTTTTTTTTTTTTTTTTTACTTTTAATGTGATGTCTTCCATTTCTCACTCCCACAGTTCTAATTCTTCATAGACTCTTTCAAAGACAGCTTGCTGTGTCTTAGCATTTTTCTTATACACACTGTAGCTCTTCTTTTTCATAGAATCATAGAATCATAGAACAACCAGATTGGAAGAGACCCATCGAATCATCAAGTCCAACCATTCCTATCAAACACTAAACCATGTCCCTCAGGACCTCATCTACCCGTGCCTTAAACACCTCCAGGGAAGGTGAATCAACCACCTCCCTGGGCAGCCTGTTCCAATGCCCAATGACCCTTCCCATGAAAAACTTCTTCCTAATGTCCAGCCTAAATCTCCCCTGGCGGAGCTTGAGGCCATTCCCTCTTGTCCTGTCCTCTGTCACTTGGGAGAAGAGCCCAGCTCCCTCCTCTCTACAACCTCCTTTCAGGTAGTTGTAGAGAGCAATGAGGTCTCCTCTCAGCCTCCTCTTCTCCAGGCTAAACAACCCCAGCTCTCTCAGACGCTCCTCGTAGGTCCTGTTCTCCATCCCCTTCACCAGCTTCGTTGCTCATTTCTCCAGTATCTCTTTTAGAAATGTAGGACTGGAAGGACTCAGGAGACTAGTCAAAATCTATCAGCCTCCATCTTAAAACTAGTCTGCAGCTTTTCCCATCTCACTGCTTCAGACACTCATACCTCTGGTGGGTGGAAACCCCGACCTGGTAATGTGCAAGCATTCTCTGTGGGCCACCTTACACCTTCGTGTCCTTGTGATCATCCAAGAGGCTTTCCACCCACCAGCTTTGCATGTAGCTGTTGTAGAGGGCACTCATGCAGTCTACTTGAACTGCAAAAAAAAAAAAAAAAAAACAATGCTTTTTTCCTCTTTTCCTGAAAGATGTCTTCCTCCATCCTCTTATTCAGGCACAAATTTCAATACTATAGCTCAGTAAAATGGTAAAGTACAGGGTTGTATCCTAAGGATTTTCTATCCCATTCTTTATACATTCTTGGATTATATTTCCGGTCCTAAGTGACTCTGGCCAATGTGCTGGGAATACCACACAACCTCTCACAAGTCTTTACCTGGACAGTGACATCTGACCATGCATCAAATGGAGAGAGCAAATTTTCTCTACCCAAACTTACCAGCTGTCTTCACACACAGATCCAACACAGAGAGACAGATCAGGATTGATGCCTCAACATCTATCAGTGGCATGAACACAACACAGATGGTTCCTTTATCTCCTTGGATTCAAGCAACATGATGCTGCTGGTGGTGCTGACCAGAACCTGCCTATGTAGCTGTTTGTTCCTAAAAGTGAGAGGGCAAAATGGATGAGTGTCTTCTAATGCATGCAATGAGACTTCACCACTTTTCCTCTTCAAAGACAGTTAGCTCTTGCTAAGTAATCCAGTAGGAATGAGACAGGGGTAGACAGCCTTCATGCTGATAAAGCAAGAGGCTGACTGGAGATACTGCCTTGTGGTCTGAGGGAAAGCCAAAGTCTCCAGAGGGGATCCCCTTGGTGTCTCCCAGGTTCCATGGGGTGTGTAGCCCTGCATTGGGTGGGCTGACAGGGAAGGGAGGGACAGGTCTGCCGCACATGAAGCGGGACAGGGAGCATCAGCTCTGGCAGGAGGTGGCTGCTTAAGGGCAAGCTAGAGCAGAACCCAGGGTGAAATGACACAGAAGAGAGGTGAGTGAAGGAAGAAGGAGAACTAACTACATAGATGCTCCTCTGAGGAGGGCAGGGTGGAAATGGCATAGACTCTGCCAGCAGGGGACACATAGGGGACACTTACTCCAGCTCACACCATAAGAACAGTGTTTCTTATGAAAGAAAGTCAGCCACAGAGGTGGGCTTTTATCTTGGTGCTATCTTCCTTGTTCTTCATTGACAGGAAGCTCCCACTGGTGAGATTAAAGTTTCAGGAAGACTCCAGGGTCCCAGCCTGGCTAATTCCTCTTCCAAACATCAGGCAGAAGTACTCAGAATGCCTGAACGCTTCAATGAACTGCCTACCAGCTAGAGGAGAAGACCAAAGGCCAACCATTATGGAATACTCTGATTAGCAAATGCATGCAAATGAAAAGAGTTACCTGATGCCTGCAGGGTTAAAGCAGTCCTACAGCTGCAGATGAACTGGAAGGCAACATGGAACATCAAAATCAAAGGAGGGTTTAATGGGTGAAGAGGCAAATTTTACACAGACAGAGTAAAGCACTGAGCTGTCTTATCTGTGCTGCTCTTGAAAAGGAAGATATCAAAGAACAGCATGACAGAAATGAGGGAAGCAAATAATTAGGGAAATTAAATATTTGTCTTCTTTGCACACCAATATGATGAGACAGTCGGTAGTATTGGGTCCTGTTAAAGGCCAGCCTGTTCAGGGAATGCATTCAACTCCTCTCTGCACAGAGCCAGAAATTAGCAGCCTGAAGCAGCTCTGCCTGATCCATCCCAAACAGATGTGCATCTAACTAGGGTTAAAATCTCAGGGCTGGAGAATCCACCCTCTCCCCAGGCAATACATTCCAGCATTCAACACACAGTTCCAGAAGGTTTTTCCTAACGTTTAAATTATGTCTGTCTTTGCTTTAATTCCTGGACATTGCCTCTTCTAACATCCATCACAAACAGAGGGAAAAGGTAACTCTGTCTGTCTCTGCAGCCATCTTTTACATATTTAGAGTCAGTTATTTCATCTGCATTTTTATCACTCTCACTACCCAAGTCAGTTGAAAGGACTGTTACCACAGAAGCTGACAGTCTCACATCTCTAATGGTGTCATCCTATAAAAAGCAACCTTCAGAGCAAGACCACCATTCCCAGTTTACAGTCTAAATCATAAGGAGGCTATGTGATTTTCCCAAGGTCAGATGACAATCCTTAAAGAGAAGGAAGCTGCATCTCCCACTCTCTCTCTCTCTTCCAAGTCCACCTGCTGGGCTCTCCCGCTCTTGTTCCAGGCAGCAGGGTAAGAACTGAGTGCTGCAGGCTGTGTTCCTCAGAATGACTCACTTTCTCAGTGTTTTCATAATGTGGAGAAGAAGGTGACTCAGAAACTGCTCCTCAATAAATAAATCATGGGTTGTTCACAAGGGGTGAGCTACAGAAGGACAGTGAGTCTTTTCAGAGCTGCACAAGCACCTTGCATTAAACCTCCCTACTGCTTCATGGCTGGAGCCTCTCCAACATCTGCCAGAAGATTTAAGATAATCTGACTGCTTTATCTTGTGATTGGTGTTATGAGATTGTCTGGGGGCTTTGTCCAAAAGGAAAGCCTCCAATTTATAAACGCATAATAAGAAATAGCTTCTCCCAAACTCTCTCAAGAGACAGCAGGCCCAAGAGGTGTAATTTTGCAGACAGGGAGCAACGCCCATGGAGATCTGGTGACCTGCCAAGCATTACACAGGAAAGCCATGTCAGCTCAAGGAATTAAATCCTGCTCCATTGAGTCCTAGCCTGACTGTGTGCTTGAGTCCAGCTCCTGACTGTTAATGCAGCAATGGTTCATGCAGAGCATGCACAGCTCAAAAGCTGTCCATGGATCTTTACCAGAAAGGGGGTCAACTTATAATATTTTGAACTGGCTCTCTAGCACATTGAATTCCTGGTTATCTTAATTCAGACATTTGGTTTTTAACCCTTCCATAGAGAGAGAACTTTCAAAAAGGAAAAAAAATATTCTTTTTGGAAATCAGAACTTTCCCACAGAAGTTCAGGGTGCTAGAAACCAGGGTGAATGGCTTCACTCATTGCATTGCTTTTTCTTTTTATAATATTCATAGGGTTTAATGTTAGTCTGACTGCTCTATGAAACAAGTGAAAGAGCCACCCTATTCACAGGACTAGTTCAGTAGCTGTGAAAAACACAAACTGTAAGAGAGACCCTGTCTCTTTCCTCTGTCTCCAAACAGAGCAGCTTGATAGAGCTGCTTTGTACTCCTCAGCCCTGCTGAGGCATTGTCAAGGTGACTCAGTATGTTAAAAATTAACTAGTTTCTTTTCTAAATTCTTCAGGGAACCTTTCAAGGTAAAATGTTTTGTAACGAAAGCCCCAAGTCACCACAGTCCCGGTCAGGATAACCATGCACTTGAAAAACAACAGGAAAACAAGTGATAGCTCGTTGCCAAGGGGCACCATCTCTTCATGCTGCAGAGGTTAAGCAGTAATGGCGAAGCCAGACTTACTGCAGTCTGCTCATTTTTCCTGTTTGGCCATTTGTTTTCTGGAGTTTCTCATTCTCTTCTTTGATCTACTGAGTTATAGGGTGCTGGGAGACTGCAAGTCCCTAAAGTCTGAAGCTCTAGGGCAGTCCAAGGAATCTAAGCTGAGTGTAGTGTAGGTAAAATGGGAACACTTCTGTATACAAACACTAAACTCCTCAACCTGTTCCGAAGAGCAGCTCAGGTGCACACAATGATCCTTACCAGATGCTTAATTCCATGGATGGAAAATCCAGACCGGCAGCCAAGACACAGATCTGATCTAGCTTAGAGAACCAGGACGGAAGGATGCTCCTCACCCAGGATAAAAATGCAGCCATAACCTGCACAAGGCTCAGGAAAAAAAAAACAAACCCACACCTTCAAAACCTGAAAATTCAAAGTTGTCTATTTCTGCTCCCACTCTGAGGAAAATTCGAAACATAACCTGGTCACATTTCAGAATAATCCATGTTTTTCCTTTCAAAATTTCAATGTCTACTGAACTCTGCTCATAAGACCATTATGACCATGTTGATAAGCAAAGATGATTTAAACAGTATTAGTGCTACATCACATGATTATATACCAATGGCCCTAAAAGTTAAGTTGAAAGGAAGAGCTACTTGTATGCATAAAACTTGATTTGCAGTGAAAGCTGATCTCAATTAAGTTTGGAAGGTGTTTTGTGCCTTTTTTGTAAAACCAAATTGTAGTATTTTGTATATCATCTTCTTTATTAGCTCAGAGATTGGTAAACAGTGATTATATGATTGGAGTTCCAGGTGACAAGTTTAATAGTTGATGTATTTTATTTGAGAACTGACAGCCGCCGTTAAGAGCTGTAAAGATTTGATTTACTAAGAGATATATTCAGTGCGTAAGGCAATTTGGTTAATGCAGGAAGAAATTTGGTTTGCAACGCCTGTGTTTCAGTGCCCAGAACCAATTTCTCTCGGTGCTCCATTTCAACTTATGAGATATGCATTTCTCAATTAATAAACATTTCATATTGTTCACTTGACTTCTTCAGTGTGTCAAGTATCTGCATCATTTCTGAACCCAGCCACAGAGTCCTCCAACACCTCACGAGTGAGTGGGTGAATAGTCATCCCTACTCCAGGGCAGAGGAGATAGGAGGGTGGGCTCTCTTACCTGAAAATGTGCAAAAAGAAAGTGAGCTGATTGGTACCAAATGATATGGGTCCAGAGAAGAGCAATGAAGCTGGTGAAGGGGCTGGAGAACAAGTCTTATGAGGAGCGGCTGAGAGAGCTGGGGTTGTTTAGCCTGGAGAAGAGGAGGCTGACGGGAGACCTTATTGCTCTCTACAACTACCTGAAAGGAGGTTGTGGAGAGAAGAGATCTGGCCTCTTCTCCCAAGTGACAGGGGACAGGATGAGAGGGAAAGGTCTCAAGCTCTGACAGGGAGCGTTCAGATTGGACATTAGAGAAAATTTTTTCACGGAAAGGGTCATTAGGCACTGGAACAGGCTGCCCAGGGAGGTGGTTGAGTCATCATCCCTGAAGGTGTTTAAGAGATGGGATGGGTGGACAAGGTGCTGAGGGACATGGTTTGGTGATTGATAGGAATGGATGGATGCAACGATCCTGGTGGTCTTTTCCAACCTAATGATTCTTTGATTCTGTGAAAATTTGTATTGCATTTACTCACTTTGCCCAAAACAATCAGCAAATGAGGCACTTTTTTCTTCCTTCTTTCAATGGCGTATGAAAAGGGTGGACATTTTCATTTTTCTGGACAAAATAAACACATACTTTTTTTTTTTTAATCAAAGGCATTTGTTTACCTAGTTAACCTTTCTTCTCAGCCCTGTTCTCTCCTCCTTCAGGAAATCACATCACATCTTGTTAGAAGCATAAAAAGGGAATGATTTTTTTAAGTGCGAGTACAGAAAAGACAACTATTACGTCTTTTCCTTCTCTTTCCCTGGTAAGGAAATGTAATGTGACCTTAAAGCACCATGATACCACCAGCAGTGTCAAGCCCTGCAGAAGAGATCCCTGCACTGAGCAGTATCTGAAAGCAAGAGGCACATGGGGTCTCACCATGAGCAAATCCTGCCTTTGGTTGACATGACAAGTGCTGCTACTGCGTGATCATGGGCCAACTTACTTCCCTGTGTGTGCCCCAGGTCTCTACCTCCACATGTAATTTATGCAGGATGCCAAATCCAGATTCTTGCTTTTACGGGTACCCTGGCTTATGCTTACATGATCTGATTAACTTCAATGAATCTGCAGAGGGTAAGGAGTTAACCTCTTCATTTGAAAGTCGGTTCCAAGAATTGACTAGCAAGAATTGACTCCATTGACACTTGCTTTCTCTCCCAAACATGTTACTCCTCTAGGCTCCATGAGGAGAAAGGAAAAAAACCCCAAAAATTAAAAATCCCCACAGCCTTGTCAGACAGTGCTTACAATCTAGTTAGAATGGTTTAAAGTCTTACCACCTCCCTCAGCACTGAGGCAATACTTGGATTTACTCAATTGCAGCAGCTCATCTGGCTATGTCCTCACACCAGACTCAAGCCTTGCAATTAACTGTGCGCCAGCTGACTGCTCTCCCCCCTGAAAACCTGTGATCCACCAGAACACGCCAGGGACTTAGCAGCTTCTCTGTGACCCATCAAACGCGGGATCAGGTCTCTCACCAGGGAGCCAGGCAGCTAGCTCCAGACATAGACAGGTCAACGAGCTATTGAGCAAGAAGAATTTCATCATTATGCCTTAAATGCAGTCCCCTTTAAAAACTTAAGTACACTTTTTAATTAAGCCTTTGGTGTCTCTTTTCTTCATCAGATATCTTAGTGCCATTGTCCTTGCTTTTCTAATCTAATTTGATTGGAAGTGTATTTGCCATATCGTATATATGACAAAAGGCATTTTTTCTCATTGCTTCAAATTATTTTTCCAATCCTGTTCTATATGCTGTGCACAGGAGTGAATTATAAGGAGTTAGGCAACATACATGGTGTTAATTAGATAGGGGACGTTGAAGGTAATTTTTCCATGACTCCAGGGAAACCTTTCTGTTATGCTTATAAAGCAAATGCAAACGTCCAGGCAATACAAAGCACTTCTTAAAAATCAAGTTACACACTGAAATAAAATACTAAGAGCAAAATTAGTTTCTCCAATTTAATTCAGTAAAACTTTAATAGAATCTGACTGCTTTCTGCAAAAGTCATTAAAAAAATTATAAGGAACTCACAAATGACTGATAATGTAAAAACACAAAGGCTCAGATTCTGTTTCTAACTAGGGCCCTTATGCAGCAAAGCGCTGGAACCCACACCTAATTCTGCACTCTTGGAATGTGATCTCGGGCCAAAGTTAACAGCCAAAGTCACACTAACTTCAGCAGAAGGCTGATCTGGCGCAGGAAGACGTGCGAGCTTTGATCTAGAGGGAAAGGTTCAGAGAACATTCAAAACCTGAATTGAGCCTTATGCACACATCAGTAATTGCATGTGCTAATCAGGTAAACATGTCTGAAAAAGCAGAACAAGCTTGAGCAGGAGGAAGGCAGGCGCAGCAAACTGTGCGAGCCAGTGGGTCTCCTTAATCGCTGATGCTACCAGAACCAGTGGAGGATACTGGAAGTTTTGCACAAAAAAACACAAATGGAAATTTTCCTAAATGTCATTCAATAACAGCAGACAGTAGGTCGTTCTTAGAAAATCTGACCTGCTAACAGCAGGAAGATCAGAGGAGACAGAGCTGCCACTCATGCCTGTGGTAGCTCAGTGGTATGAAAAAAGTACTTTCTGTAAATGTGAGGGATTTGCAGAGTTATAACTCATCTGTTATGTTTTTTTGTACTAAGTGAAGGACATAATGCATGACCAATCATATAGGGAACTTCTATTTTCTGCTAAAGATTTTTCTACCACCTTTGTGGTAATTAATGCTCTTTCATTAAAATGCTGTGTTCCCTCTGGCCAGAAAGAAACTGTGTATGCCTTATTTCCTACTCATAATAATGTTTTTAAGGTCGTGAATCTTATCAATTAATATTTCGGCATGATTCATACCATTTCTAATATGCACTAGCTGGGCAGAATCTTGTAGATAACAATATTTTCTGAACAGATTCAAAATAATTGCTTTTTTTAAATTGCTGATGGGTGTTCTGCCACTCAAGCCGTTAAGCCTGAAAATGTGCTTAAGAGATTAAACAAGGAAAACTGAGCTGGTCTGGTAGCTGGCCCCTTTCCATGTGTCGAAGATTTGTCAATACTCCAAGTGCAATGAGATGACTTTGGATTTGACTTGGTTCATCCTGCACACAAGGATGCCGAAGTTCCTGTTTTCAACCAAGCTCTGCACAGCTTTCTCACACAACCACCAAGGCACTGAGGGATTCAGCCAAGGAAAATATGTATGCCAGGGAGTGATACAGTACTTGGAATTGCAAAACTGCTGCTGGCAGATCCAAATAGACAGCATGCAGTTTCTGCAGTGTTCTCAGCAAGGTTTGCAGTAGAATAGCTGCAGCCCCAGTAGGGCCAGAGACATATTTAGCCACTGAACATCCAGCAATAGGGGACCTTTCCTGTCCTTCCTACATGAGAAGTTTCCTACATGAGAAGTTTCCTACATTATTAAAAAATGTTATTTCTTTACACAATGGTGTTTTCAGGGGGACTATGCTCTGTGCTGAAGACTGAAATGCAGAATTTTTTTAATGCACAAAGTAGTTTTGGATCCACCACCAAACTGTAATTTAATCTATATGTGTGTGTGTGTGTATATACACACCCCCCTCCGCTGTTCAATATTGTGTATTTGTACAGTTATAAATCTGGGTTTATACATTCGTTTATCAAAATAAACTGTGAGAAATTCTTTGAAGTTGCTCTGTATGCAAGCAAAAAGCAGATGGAAAAGTTCTCTTCTATTTTAACATAAATACAGTTGAATCACAGCATGTTTAACACTCTTCTAAAAAGCCTGGTGCTCAGCTTCCCTATGTACTAGTGGAGCCAGACTTTTGGGTAATTAGAGGTTTTTGCTGCTCCCATGTTAGGTGCCTAAAGACATGTCAAAGCTCTTTAATTTCCATCCACTGTATCTAATCTCTCTTATTCCCTTTACAGCATTTTTAGGCACTGCAGTATTAAGACACCTGAAGTAACTGGCCTGTGTTTGGCATCTGGTTAAATGCCCTGATTCCACAAACCTGAAAGTCCCAAGCAGCCAGGGAATCTGCATAGCACTGAAGAGAAGCTGACTACTGAAAATTCTCTTTTTTTTTCACTTTTACTTTCAAATTCCCGTCCATTTTTCAGGCTGGGATTTCCACGGTCATCTTCCAGAGCTTTCTGCCTCATCTCCATGAGATGCCTATGCTACCTTGTGAGGGAAGAGTAAAGGAAGGGGGAAGCAAGAAAGTTATATCACAAGCCTATTAATCCTACTGCAGAGCCAAGGGCATTTAGGTGAAAAACTGTAGGTGAAACCTGAGGGGGATAGAAGACAAGGATGTCCACATAGGTAGGCCCTGACAAGTCAAGAGAAAGGGCAAGGAAGGCACTTGTCTAGATGCTCCAGAGACTGAAAGCCTCACAATAATTAACTCACAGACTCTCCTGGGAGGCTCTCAACTTTATACCCATAAGATTGTCCCACTTTCTGCTCTCAAATGATTTTTGCTTTGCAGTGCAACTTCATTACATACATTTCACCAAGGGGACTCTCACATGCTGACTTCAGGAAGCAGTCTCTCCCCTTGCTCTTTCACAAACTAGCAAAATGACACTACATCCTTTTTTAGGTAACTTTTTCCCTTCAAAAACCAATAAATTGAACATTTCTGAGGAAAACACCAGCCTAGGACAAATGACATGCAATGCAAAAGGGAAAGGTGAATAAGACAATTGAGGGGACAATCTAATGGCTGTGCTAGGGGCAGAGGGTTTGTTCTTCTGAAATTAAGCCTTGAATTTTATTCTCCATTAATAATGCAAAATTGACTGATAAATAAAACATGATCAGTGGTGTGGAACAGAGATAATAACACAAGAATAAACAGTAATAACTATAGATTGCTCTTACAAAGCTGGTCTTTTAAATGCTTTGCAAAAGAAGGAATGCTACCTGTGATAACAGTAATGTGTTGAGCTTTGTGAATAGTTGATCTTTTTCTTCTGATGTTGCTGTATTGATAGCATCCTCAAATTGTACATGTTGCCCTGAACACTAGGCAAAAAAACTCCAAAGAAAATAAATCATAAAGATGATGTTATAATAACAAAATGTACATACTTCAGTCCTTGAGACAATTCAACACAATCTGGTCTGTTATGCTGGATAATTATAACCTTTTAGGAAATTACATGTAGTAAGTAAAATATCAACTTTTATCTTATAAATATTGGACAATATCTCTGCCTGGATAGCAAATTTGTTCTACTGATATGATCCATCAAAGAAAGAACATATGACCTTTTGTCTCAAAGACCTGTGTACTGCACTGAATAAAATCCAAAACCCACTAATTCTAGCATGGTTATTGATTATTTTAAATTAGGCCAGAGAGAGTCAAAAAGCCTTATGAAATTCTATTTTTAAAAAAGACAATTCAGTAAATGTTTCATTGAAAGTAATGGATTTTTTTACCATGAGTGAATGTTAGGGAAGATAACATGCTATTCTACTGAGTTGACATTGTTTTCCTGTCAAATTACATCCAAACAATTCTGCATACAAAATGGGACACAAGAGTACCCCTAAACAATCAAAATCATGAGACATCTTGATTAGAAAAGAAGCAAATGCAAATTCTTGGCTTGTATAAGCATACTACTGCCTTGTTGCTTTTCTCCGGTCCTGTCCTTGGCCCTGTCTCCTGGATGGATTTTGGATACATGTTGCACCCTTGCGTCCATCTCTGGGTTTTGCCCTGTACCTATTTCCTCCTGACTGCACTACTTGTGCGAGCCCTGAAAGAGGTTCACCTCTTTCTTGGTCTGAGAATGTTGGCGGACCGATCAAGCTCTACCTGTCACATTCATACCCTGCAGGACTGCATCCCATCACTGCCCAGACTGGGGTCACCCTTGTCTCCCAACTTGCACCCTTTAAGGAGTAACTTATCTCTTGCTACCTCTGGACAATGAACTGTATTGTGACTTAAATGTAGCTAGTTCACTCTTTTCAGCATCTCTAGGAAGATATCACTTATCCCGATTGTTTCCATTACTTCAGCCTACAATGACTTCCATGACAGTTACATGCTTGAAGATGCTTTTGTTCTGCTGTGACATGCTTTTCATGTTCCTAACAAGAATCTAGAAATGGAGGAGAGAAAATCAGCAATCTCACTTCAGACAATTTGGGTATCTTTTCATAAACTCGTGTATAGTGTTGTGCTGCTGAGTCTTGACTCAGAAAAATACTCTTCAAATAGTTTAGGATTGTGCCTACTTCACATCCTCTAAAAAAGGAAACACTAAATTTGGAAGGTAGTTAATTAAAAATCAAATGGGAATTTCGCTTGATTGTATGGAGCTGGTTGGCTGAAGGTATCCATGGAAAGATGTTCTCCACCAGAGCAAATCTTTTTCCTATACAACTTTATCCCTTAAGTAGAGCACTTCACAAATTACTTCTGAGACCTTGTATTCCCTGGCACAAAAAGCCTTTGCACAGATTGGGGACTGAAGCCTTCTGTACCCCAAGACCTCTACGTTGTGCTGAGTCCTGTGGCTTGCTCTTCCCAGCCTTCACCTCTGTGGGCTGCCTTTCTCCTTGGTTTCTCTGTCCTATTTGTCTCCAGATAAGGTCCCAGTTTGCAAATCTCTTCTTGTTCTTTCAAGGATTGATGTATGGGTCCCACAGCACTCTGATCTGCCAGTACAACTGCTGATTTCACAACCATCTTTTGTCTTGACAGTCATTGCCTTTCCCTTCCAAAAATCTTTATCTCCGACTTGAAAAGAAAACTCTGTCCATAGAAAGGCAAACATCTCAGCTCCCATCTCTGCTGGAGTCAAAGGGAAATTTGCCAATAAGTTGAACAAAACTTGGAGATAACACTATTCCTTTATCTACACATTAATAGTATTCTGCTTCCAATCTCCCCAGCAAGACAGTCTTGATGCAGTGCAGAGAGATACTATTGCTTACTCCTCTAACACAAGATAGACCCATCACAGCTTTCCCATTGCCTTACTTGTGTGCTAATAGACATGTAATTTAGACATCTGTTTTGGTTTCACAGAAAGAAAGCAGAATTTTGTTTGAGGGGAAGAAAAAGGAAAAAGGAAAGTGCAGAAAGCAAACATCCTTGCACTAGGTAGGATGACTATGGATCACATCCACCCCAAGCTAAGGTGTGCAGCCTGGCACGTGGGTTGTATTATAGAAGGTATCCATTCTGCCTCGGACCACACACAAGACATGGGGATGAAGAACCTGATTCCAGCCTCTCACACAGCTATCATTGCACTAGGAAAGAACAAACTCCCAGGGTGGCAGCTTCAGAAAAGAAAACAAGGGAACTGCGGTCAACATAGGAGGCAGAACACTTTGGCCATCCCCATATTTATATTATTATATTCACTCATGCTACACACAAGGAGGTGGTTGCTTGAAGTGTGAGAATATGAACATATTATTGTCTGCAGGGCTAAATCTGAAATCTTAAGCTGAAATCTTAATCTAAGACAAATTCCAGGTAACACTGACTGAAAAGCTTTTTTTTCCCAAGATTTTTTTCATTGTTAGTGCAGAGAAAAATGTAAAGAGGTGGATTACAGACACTGGTTGCCTATTATTTTAGGCTTATTAGACAAGCAAAATCTTCACAGTTATTTATACACCATTATTTCAGAAATAACATTAGAATTAAGTGATACAGGAACTATTTACTTTGTTTACTACCGTCTATATATAACACAAACAAAGCCACAGAAAGAGAACTAATCTACCTTACTACTTTAATCATTTCAATATATTGTGATGTTAGTCTTTGGCAATCTATAAATGCACACATATATATGCATAGGCACAAGGTGTTTTCCACACTTGGATGTCTATCTGCTATTTATCTCAAAATCTTTCAGGATATAAGAAAAAGATGGGTGAATATCAGAGGCATTGCTTATGGTGGTCCAGCACTACCTCTGCCTTTGCCCAATAACACCCTAATCTGTTTCAGAACATCATTCCCAAACCTATCCCAAAAGTTTGGGACCTTCCTTTTGATACAGGATTCGTGTGATCTCAGGTAGAGATGATTTGTCAAAGGCATTTTGCAGCACTAACTCCCTAGTCTCCATGTATAACCACACTTATGTCTGGCAAATAGAGATGTTAATCACTTAATACTAAAATGCTTTACGTTGGCTACAAGCATTAAGCCCCTTTCTCAGCTGCTGCAGCTTTTGCTAGATGTTAACTAAAGGAGTTAGAACTTCCCATGTGGATGTTCTCTTTCAGCTGAATTTTGTGACCCTCACCTCAAAGAGAAAGCAGAAAAAAAATGCTTTTTCACTCACATGTAGCAATTCTAAGGAAACCCTTGTTTGGAAGCTTATATTTGAGGGCAGGAACTTGGAGGTAGCAGCTGGAAGGCAGTTTAACCAAGAACATGCTTCCCACACCCCCACTAGATTAAAAACCCTTCTCATATTTAGCCAAGTTTATGCTTGAAAGAAAACTGCTTACACTCAGCTTCCAGAGTGCCATTCTTACATGGACCAAACCGATTTTGAGACAGCTTTACCCAAGCCTGTAGCTGCAACAGGGGTCTATGCTCAAGCTGAAAACAAAGACATTGCCTCTTCCATTCTCAGCTGCACTTTTAGGAGTAAATTAAACAGCGCTGAGGCCTGTAGCACAGTCTATAGTGTTTAATGATTAGCATGCTCCCTGGCACAGTTTTGGCTTGTCCTAGGGAGTACTCTCAGAGACTGCGTCTGGGCCGGGTTCAGAGAGTAGCACTTGCCAAGGGCTGTTCCCAATAGGCAGAAAGGATAAAGCCATCCTGTTATGGGAGGAAGGGAGTTTAGCTGCATGGATGTGAGCCAGACTGTGCCACTTGCTTTTTCTGCCAGAGAATGGGCTCAGGCCCAGCTTAATTACAATGAAGACATATAATCAGTGACTTCTTCTCTGTCGGGCGTTGGCACTGAGGAAGCAGAAAAATCAAACGGTGGAGAAAGACAAGCTGAAGTCACTGGAGGGGAAGGGATGGCAACAGGAGGAATGATCTTAGAGTTCAGGTCTGGGGAGTGGGAGCTGGTGCAAGGGATAAGGTAGGAATGGATGGGAGGAGATGAAAAGATCAGGAAGAAGGAGAGTGCTGATCAAAAATAAAGAATGAGATGGGGCAATATGAGACATAGATGAGGTGGTGGAAACTGGGAAAAATTAGCTCATGATGGGCAAAAAAGCAATCAGGCCTTTGGGTAAGCAGAGGTTACAAAGCTATTTGAGAAAACAAAGAGAGCTTCTGCCCTCCAGCACGCATGGCCCACCTGGTCCTAGGAAGGCACCCAGGTTTTATCGGGAGATTTCATGTGGTACTTACACATTTCTGTATCTTTATCTTTGGCTTTCACCTGTGTCACAACTCATTCTTACAGGAGCAATTTAATCTTCCCATCTCAGTAACCTTCTGGTCAGATGGAAGAAATGTCAGTAACAGTTAAGGTAAACCACCCTATGTGTATACCTGAGAGCAAATGTGGAGCAGCAATTTCCATTAATAACTCCCTGTGGAGATTCAGAAAGGCTCAATGTTCCCTTAAAGGTATCCTTGAAGAATCATTTTAATTAACCATTTACCTGCTGTATGTTGCCTGAGGCTGTCAGTAGTAACATTGCAGTTACTTTAGCATCAGCATGTCAACAGTCACATGAGCAGGCAGGAAGCATTTGCAGTCTTTGATTTCTGTCAAGAGAAGTGTTAGTTGCACTGGGGTTAAAATCCATACTGGGAACCATATGACCCACGTGAAAACTGAGACAGGAGGGGACGCTTCAGACTTCCTTCTCATTGCTACTGTAACTTAAATATTTCTTTTTTTCATTTTTTGTCTTTTTTTCCCTTTATAACTGAATATTTTACTGACCCTGCAAAAATAAGAAATCCTCTTGCCATGATCACTAATGAACAAAAAAGCAAAAGCTCCCACTGCTATTGTGCTTGGAATATAATAGTCAAGGTTAGCACACAATAGCTAAACAATATGCATTTGAAAGCTGTCAGGAGAATAGTGCTTTGTTCTAATGAAAAGGATTGAAATGTTTTCTACTGTCTGCCTTGACACTTCATGTTACAGTACTTGGAATTACTTCAGTCAAGGAAGCTGTCACATCACTCATAAAGTACCTATAGAGGAGCAACACCGCAGCAGCAGCACTGAGCCAGTGCAGTGTACCCACAAAGAAAGGATCATTTTGATCCTCCCCCCTTGCCAGAACCACATTTGCTTGAGGATCATCAGACGAAGGCAGATTTCTGGAAGGTTGGGCTGGGTTGGTTTTTTGGTTTTGTTTTTTTTTTTTTCATTGCTCATTCGGCGCTGCACCAGGTTATCCTGCAGGCCAAGACACAGCACTTAGCAGTTTCAGCAGGAGGAGCCCCAGGTTGAGTATTTGCTAAGCGGGCGCTCGTGTACAGCCCTGTCCATTTTCAGCCTGCTTGTGTGTGCAGATTTTGCCAGTCCCATTTATTTCAAGATATAAACCAAAGGATTGAAATTCTGGTCCTGACTTTATCAGGCTACAGGCTGTGCCTGGGTTATTATCAGGCAAGTGTCCTAAGACGAGGCTAAATTAGGTGCTTTCCTAACTAGGACAAGCTCAGTTTTGTAGAGGAAGGAGGTGTAGGTTGAGACTAGATGAGATACTGTTGGGTTTTTGAAATGCAGAAGTGTAGAGTCAGGAATCAATTACCCTTTCAGGTGTAAACCAGTTCCAGAAGGACATTCTGGCTTGTGGAAATGGCTTTCAGCAAAAAACCCACTTGGTTTGGAGGGTAATTAATGAGATCAGTAATTAAAGTAGCACTGAAGTCATTCCTCCTGCCCTCCTTCCCCATCAGTAAAGGACAGCCACAACTATACTCATAAGATTAATTCATCTACAGTAGTGGCATAAAACTGTGTAATGGAAAAGCGTAAAAGCAAAGATCATAGAATCATAGAATTATAGAACAACCAGATTGGAAGAGACTCATCGGATCATCGAGTCCAACTATTCCTATCAAACACTAAACCATGCCCCTCAGTACCTCGTCCACCAGTGCCTTAAGCACGTCCAGAGAAGGTGAATCAACCACCTTCCTGGGCAGCCTGCTCCAGTGCCCAACGATCCTTTCTGTAAAAAATTTTTTCCTAATGTCCAGCCTAAACCTCCCCTGGTGGAGCTTGAGGCCATTTCCTTTTGTCCTGTCCCGTGTCACTTGGGAGAAGAGCCCATCTCCCTCCTCTCCACAACCTCCTTTCAGGTAGTTGGAGAGAGCAATGACATCTCCCCTCAGCCTCCTCTTCTCCAGGCTAAACAACTGCAGCTCTCTCAGCCATTCCTCATAAGGCCTGTATGAACCTATATAAAAAAATTTTTTTTAAAAAAAAAAGAAAGAGAGTGGGCAATGACAAAAGAACCTCCACCCCAAACTAACCAAAAAACCTCCCAAACCTGATCGGTTAACCAGTTCTTCTGATGGGAGAATCAATTTTAACTTTGCTAGTGTTTCATTAGCTCACAGGCAGAGCTACAGCCTAGTACTTAACTTTGTCAAGGAACCTAAAGTGCATCCTTCTTATCACTAAAAAATTCTCAATTCCTCATGACAGGAATAGCATTAGTAATCAAGGTCTCTCTTTAGCCACCTGCCACCAGCACAGATAGCTGCTCCTTTTTCTCAGTCTGAAGATTAGGCACAGAACAGGTTCAGGTACAGAAGCAGTAGGAAGTCAGAATTTAGTTACCTAAGCTTGGAACTGCAATCCTCAAAATACCCTTGCCGATACTGCCTCTTTTTGGATGTAAACAACATGGCCTTTGCCTCTTCTTAGGTAGTTGAAACAGTCACCCACACACATCACGAGAGGGTTTGAGTAGTGCTCAATGTACTTTAAGGTGAAGTCCCTGGATCCTAATCAGTCAGGGCAGCCCAGGGCACACAGAAGTGTTGCTCCAGTTATTTAGACAGACATTGAACCCAGACACTCTCAGGGTTAGGCAGCAGCTGATTCAAATTACAGTTTTGGCTTGCAGGACCTAATTTTACCTCTGTCCTCCTTTGGATACCCGAATTCTCAACTGGAATGAACATCAGCCTAAACACTCACTTCCCAGGAGAAAAGCATCTGCTCCGTTTTCATTTCTACCTGGGAACCATCCACTCTCTTTCCCTATCTAGCCTGGAACTAATCAGCCCCACATGTCTTTGCTACGCAGTAGTGATTACACTCAAACTCAAGGCAGGGTTTTCACATTGGAGCCAAGTATAAGTCAAGACAATAATCTTTGCATCTACAACAACAGACATGTTCACTATTGGCCTAGTGGGCAATATCTCTAGGGAAATCCTGACAGCTGAAAGAGAAACACAGTTACACAGTCATTAAATGGTTCCATTAAATGGTTCCTTACTCTGTTTCTGCTCAGCTCTTTCATGTGCTTCCATCCAACCCACTGGATATCCACCGAACATCTGAATGCTATTTCCAGTACCTCCTTGTGTTGACTTTAGGTGTTTTCCCACCAAACAACCCAGCACTGATATCCTGAAGAGTTGACAGAGAGGTCTGTCAAGGGGCAATTACTTAACTTCCTTCTCCTAAACTAGAGTAAACTGCAGGACCACGCAGCCTGTGACCACAGGTGCTGGCAAGGAAATGAATCTAGGATGCGTTTTGAGGAGCAATTAAAAATGCTAAGACTTAAGAGTTAAAAACCAAGTTCTCCTTCATTCACCCAAGAAAACAAAACTTTAGACCTCAGCTCAAGGAAAGAATAAAATATTTTTTTTTCTTTTTTGACTTAGAGGAAAGATTGGTTTTGATAACAAGAAAGTGTTCATAGTAATATTTTTTTTTAATTTAGAGGAATTAAGATGGTTAACTAGTGGGTAATACTCATAATGCAGAATATATCAGGAAAAAAATTGGTTTTGCAGGTAATTAAGAAATAATAACCACACAAATGTATTAGCAGCATACATTCCAATGCAATGAATATCATTACAATTTTGACTAGGTAAGATATGATGGTGAAGGAAGAGACAGTCTTTAAAAAGTAGTATAAAGTACCTTGCTCTTCATCCTTTTCAAGAGAACGCTTGCCCTATGAATATGCCAGTATATTCCAATTTTTTTTTGTTCAAAATCAGAATAAGGAGTTAATAGAATCATAGAATGGTGTGAGTTGGAAGAGATCTTAAAGATCATCCTGTTCCAACTCCCCTGCCAAGGGCAGGGACACCTCCCGCTGGATCAGGTTGCTCTAGCCCCATCCAACCTGGCCTTGAACACTCCCAGGGATGGAGCAGCCACAACTTTCCTGGAGAACCAGTGCCAGAGCCTCACCACCCTCATCATGAAGAAATTCCTCCTTATGTCTGCTCTAAATCTGCCCTTCTCCAGTTTATACCCATTGCCCCTCATCCTACCTCCACAAGCCTTCATAAACAGTCGCTCCCCAGCTTTTTTGTAGCCCCTTCAGGTAATGGAAGGTTGCTGTAAGGTCTCCTCAGGGCCTTCTCCAGTCTGAACAAGCCCAACTCTCTCAGACTGTGTTTGTAGGGAAGGTGCTCCAGCTCTCTGATCATCTTTGTAGCCCTCCTCTGGACCCATTCCAACAGCTCCATATTCTTCTTACGTCAGCAGTTCCAGAATTGGACCCAATACTCCAGATGAGGTTTCACAAGAGTGGAGTAGAGGGGGAGAATCACCTCCCTCGACCTGCTAGCCAGGCTTCTTTTGATGCAGCCCATTATACGGTTGGCCTTTTGAACTGCAATTGCACATTTCCAGTTCATGTTGAGCTTCTTCTCAATCAGCAACCTCAAGCCCCACTCTGCAGGGCTGCTCTCAATTACGTCGTCCCCTACCCTGTGTTGAAAATACAGATTGCCCTGACCCAGGTGTAGGACCTTGCACTTGCCCTTGTTGAACCTCGTGAGTTTTGCACAGCTTCATTTCTCCAACCTTTCCAGATCCCTCTGGTTTACATCTTGCCCTTCTAGTGTGACAACTGCAGCACTCAGCTTAGTGTCATCTGCAAACTTGCACTTGACAGTGCACTCAATCTCACTACCTATATCATCAACGAAAATATTAAACAGCACTGGTGCCAGTACAGACCTCTGAGGGACACCACTTGTCACAGATCTCCATCTGGACATCAAGTCATTGACCGCTACTCTCTGAATGTGACAATTCAACCAATTCCGTATGCAATGAACAGTCCACTCATCAAATCTCTATCTCTGTAATTTAGAGAGAAGGATGTTGTGGGGGACCATGTCAAAGGCTTTACAGAACTCCAGATGGATCGTATCCATTGTTTTCCCCATATCCACTGATGTGGTCACCCCATCATAGAAGGGCACTAGGTTGGTCAGGTAGGACTTACCTTGGTGAAGCCATGACATCTGTTTCTAATCACTTGTCTGTCCTCCATGTCCTCTGAGAGTTAACTTGCAAATGTTTATGAGAACAGCAATTCTCGAACATTTAGACACAGGAATCTCAAAATATTTTGCTATCAAAAAATTACTATTAAATTAGGTACCAAATAAAGCAACAGTATCAAGAAACAATTCAAATTATTAAAAAAAAACAAGACATGAGGAAAATGCTATCAGAAAACTAAACAGATTTATCTTTCTTTATTCTGTGACTTTTTTTAAGGTGTCAAGTTCACACCTCACAGCTGGATTTTGACCATGTTGTCATTTTCTTGACCATGTGGTATGTCAGAATCTGTTACTCACCTGATCAGAGGCTCTGGGTTCAGTTCCTACTTCTACTCATCTATGGACTGCTTATATCTACTCAGGCAAATCATCCAGTATCTCCAACCCTTGCTTTTGATCTCAGTAGTCAGAGTAATATTTATTTTCTCCTGGCCTTGCCTTGTTTGTTTAGCTCTCATGCTCTTTGAAGAAAGACCTGTCTTTTCCTCATTTAAATAGCACCTCCCAAGAGGCCAAAGAGGAATAGCTTCATCTTGGTTTTAAGTACAAATAATGAATGACATTCTCCAGAATGTGCTTGTATTCACCTTCAGTTGTTTGCTGAAGCAATCTTGTGCAGTGAAAGTAACTCCATCCTTTGTGAAGCCGTACCTATCACTCCCCCAACCCAATCTTTTCCCTGCTTCAAAAGAAAGCAGCTTTGACAAATGGGTTCTTACTCACAAAACTAGCAGTAGTAAAATGAAATATAATGAGGCTAGGAAGCAGCAAGAAGCACAGGAACTACAGAATGAATGGATGCAAAGCACTACACACCAAGGGCAGAGAGAACTCATGGCCCTTTTGGGAATTATCCTTGAGCTGCCAGCATTGCTGAGCAGCCATTAAATAAGATGAGCAAAGACCTTGGTCTGTAAGAATGGCCAGACAGCACTCCTGCTTTTAAGTATGTAGGATAGCAAAGGCAAAAATGGGAGAACACTTCTTCACATCTTCTTCCAGGCCAAATAAAACCAAGTTAAATCCATAATAACACTCCTGTTGCCTTTGGATCAAGTATGTGGGAGGATGGTGCAGCCCTCACCAAGACAGCTGACAGCTGTAACTACTACAGGAATCAAAAGACTTGCACCTCAGTGGCTCAGTTTTCAACTTTAGCTCCTGACTTTAACAGAAAGATTAAACTTGGCTTTTTTTACTAGCAGTAAATGAAGTCAGGGGTACAGCAAGAGAGACAGATACCTACAGTGCCTCAGAGTCATGGCAGGGCAGCAGGGCAACAAAGAAAGTCATGAGCTATCCTTCACCATCTCTCCCTCCAAAGTGTATAATATTTTTGGGGAGAAAATTCCATAGCTCAGGCAGAAGAAGTCATCACCATTCATCTCCTCAAAACAAGAAAAACGCTATTTCAGCAGTGGGCCAAATTTCAGGGCTGGGGTTGGAAGAGGAAATGCGTATTACAAAATCAAGGGCAGTGGGATGTAGGATGCTCCTTTCCATGATCCACATGTTTGTTTGAAGATCCTAGGCCTTCCCGCTCTCACAGACCAAGGCGGACATCTCTCAGAAGAGCCTCCTGAACCAGAGCAGTCTGTTGTGTGCCCAGGTGGCCAAGAAGGCCAATGGTATCCTGGCTTGTATCAGAAATGGTGTGACCAGCAGGTCCAGGGAGGTGATTCTCCCTCTGTATTCAGCACTGGTGAGGTATCCAAATAAGCAGTATGTTGAGGGACTCACAGGTATCCCCTGGGGACTCATCTGGTCAAAGCTAAATATAGCCATTATGGTAGGAGTTTGCTTCACTGTGATTGACCAGAAAGCACTTTTCCATCTTAAGTGATGCCCAGGTGTTACAGTGAGACAGGTACAGAAGGATGCAGAGACACTAAGTGCAGGTGAGGCTCAGGTATCCAGGCCAGGACTATATTTAAAACTAAACCAAATATTATTCAAATGGTGCTAAAGTCCTAAATACCTTCAAAAAACTTCGTCATTTGTCTAGTTCAAGGTAAAAATACCCTGAAGTATTTGACATATCAGGTAGCAAAACTAGGCAATGGATAAAACACTTAACCAGAACTCTCTGAGATTCAGAGAAGTCTACTATCAGCTAACCACTTGATCTCGTGGTTTAATGGTATGGATGCTGCCATAAACCATTTCCCAAAAATCTACATGGTAGCGTATATTTAGGAATGCAGAGGGGAAGGAACTGGAGCCATCCTACCCAAAATCACTGAGTACCCAGCCTGTGTTGATGCACACAATAATTGTAATTGCAAGCAGCACTTTTCTCCCAACTATCAATGAGCTAACCCTTTCACCAAACTGTGTGGTAATTACTAAGAGATCATTTAAAAAGCAGAATAAGATTGCTTGCCAGTGAATATTAGCCTCATCAGAAAAAAATCATAGAATCACTGAATATCAGGTTGCAAGGGTTTCTAGGATCATCTGGTCCAATCTTTCTTGGGAAAAGCATGGTCTAGACAAGATGGTCCAGCACCCTGTCCAAGAAAATCTTAAAAATGTACAATACCACAGAAAAAAAATATTGTATCACTTCATCAAGTACTGACAACAAAATTCATTAGGCTGTTAGACTGATATGAACTCTAAGGATCTGCCTTATGGTGTCTGTCAAAGGTCCATCCCTGCTGGTACCTTGGTCTTAGCAGTGAGCAGGAGAGGAGGTAAGAGGGAACCATCTTCAGGATGAGCATCCTCATCACATGCTCCCAGTCTTGACAGTGTTTGGTTCATTTCCAAGAGGGAACTTGCATCTGAACCCTGGTTTGAGAATTACCAATGGCATACTTGACAATCAATTTTCAATTTTTCAGTTTTCAAGCATAAAAAATTGTCCGACAGCTGTGGATCCTAATGTCTCCTTTTAGCATAAAAACAGTGTAAATTCATAAACTTCAGCAGAGGTGCTTTTGTGTTGGATTTGGCCTAAACTGGTGTGGCCTAATTTGCTAACCCCTCAATCAACAGCCCTCCCTCACGATCCCCTTCACCCTTTCATAAACAACATCACAGGTTTTCTAACATGCCCTTCCTCGAAGTTGTCCATCAAACTTGTTCTGTGCCTTTTCTTCATTCAGTTCAACTTTGCTGTGAATATGTGTGCAGTAACTTTAAGAGCCTAGAGGAGGGCTCTGAAGGATAATGCAGAGGCAAAGCAAGCCAAAAATGGGTTGTATTGTGAGGGGTATTTTATTATTCAAACGCTCATGAAGTGTCAAAAAACTGGACAGGTAATACTTTTTCTAAACAGAGTCTTTAATTTGGAAAAAAATACTAAAAGCTCAGCATTTCACGCCTCCACTGAGATATGCCTCTGGCTACCCTTTTATTTTTCATGCCGTGTTTTCTGAAACGTTACATTCAAGAGAATATATTGCCTTCAAATCATGTACACATGCATGTTTATTAAGTCATTACCATAGCCTTAAGTCCATAAAATCACTGTGGACTGCAATACCACATGTGCATCCAGCAATTAGATGAATAAATTAACCCTGAAAAATTTCTGCTTGGGGTGGAAAGGAAAAAGCTGTACTGTGAAAGTTGAAATAATACTCCAGAATAGAGAAATAATCTTCTATTTAAAAGACTGCTACTTGGATAGTGCCTGAAAAAGACCAAAAAAAAAAAAAAAAGGTAAAAAGATCACCTAATTATTCTGATTATTACCAATAGCTTTAAGTTTCGAAAGTAAAAGAAAAAAAAAATAGTGGGAAACAAGGATCTGGTAGAGCACACAGTTCCAAAGTGCACTACTCTGGCAGTGTCATTTGCTATGCGGCAGTGTTCTTTCAATTATTTCTTCCCCTCTCTTCCTCTCTGCAAAGAAAATTGGCAGAAAAAGTTGCCTGCAGGATCAGAGAGGGGTATTTTTATCAACCTACAACTAGATTAAAAATCCTTTATCTGAAATGCAGCAGAAGACTGGCCTAAATTAAATGTCATCTCCCTTTGCTTCTAGGCTGTGAAGAAGTATCACACAAAGGGCATTTTGCTTAATTTGTATTATTTTCTAATTTCTGTTCATTTTCATTTATACTTGCACAAGTTGCACATGTAAAAAGGAACAAGAGCAGGAGCAGAAAGCTACATAGTAAATGTCTGAAAAGCGGTGCCAGATGAGGGAAGTTACCCAAAACTTTTGGTCAGTCCATCACCTGAGGACACAGGAGCAGGTCAAACCCAAAGCTCTGAAGGACAACCTCTAGCTAGCGCATTGTTAGTCTGCACATCAGCTTTCCATGCTTGATGTAGTGCCCTCTTTTTCTCCACCGAGACTATTCACATGGCAGAGTATTTGCAGGACCTGAGCTTGCATGAATTTTTTATGGTATTAATAATCACTGTTTGCTGTGTTGCACTGCATTGGGACTATCAGAGAGCCTTTCAGTAACTGGGTCACCAGAAATGCCCTCTGTCACCATGCCCATTGCATTGCTGACATAATCACCAGGTGGTAACTGTACCCACACACAAACACTCACTTAATTACACCCATTTGATGCAAGCCTTTTTTATCTGCACAGCCCCAGGAGTGCTGGTGTTGCAACATAGGCACAGTTAGGTAAAAATGGAGAAGAGGACAGTAAACAGAGTCAGGAAACAGGCAGGGAAAAACAACCTGAGAAGGTGGTATCACCGCCTAACTTTTTACTTTCCTGTGAGCAAACTAATGAACATATATATGAAAGGTTATAAACATTTGGGTTTCTTCCTTTTCAACCTTGTAAAGGACACTATCACCAAAAATAAGGCTGAGGGAAGAAACAGCAGACATCCTATCCAGGATATTTTTGGGAAGTTGTTCCAATTTCTGCACTGCTCTGCACTGCTGGCTTCTCTGGCTCCATCTCATGTCAGAGTGTACAGGAGCAAACAGCTATTAACTTGGCTCAGCAGTGATTGCTGTGCACAGTAGCCTGGGCAGAGATTTTTCATTTCATTTTCATACATCATTTACAGCTTTCTGCAGCCATTCCAGAAAGTCGGCACCAATCTCTATAAGTTAACATGGAACAAACAGGAAAGGAGATAGAATTCTTCTGTTTTTATTTAAAAGTCTTGTCATGTCTGGGTACATTTGGTACTACCACTGATTTCATTTTCAATATACCTCACTGATATAACGAAGTCATTTCCTTGAGAATACACAGGGGAGGCCTGGACAGCGTTAATGCCGAAAAAACCCAAACATAACCAATTTTCTTGTAACAAACCTATTTTCTTTATTGCCCTTTGCTTGTTGTTGGTATTTTTTCCTCACATTTCATATTAATATGATGGGCTGGATTCTGTCTTTCAACATTGCTGTAAACCCTTCAAGGACCAAACAGAATTTCTCCAGATAGGCAAGTGTAACACAGATGAGGATAAGACCCTGGAGGCTGTCTCAAAATAGTTATACAGCTCCTTTTGTTTATACCTCAACTGAGACTGCTAAAAAATATGTGGAAAATGCTCCAGAAATTTCCAAGAGTACTTCTGCACCCCAGTTCAGGCAGTCATTATGTCTGTGTCCTTTAATCATTTATCTTCTATGCTTCAGATACATGCTCTATGAAGAGAAGTATAATAATAGCTCCTTTGCAGCCTCCAATGGCCATGAAGATTAATTAGTTAATGTTTGCACAGTACAAAGGCCAGGCTCTGTGCTGATTTATGCTTGCTGAAAGTCAACTGGGGTGGATTAAGGTGGGATCCAGCACAGAACTGAGCCACTTGTAAAGAATGCACCAGATCCAGTGCTACTAATTTGCCTCAGTTTAATTTTTTTTTTCATTTTTATGATGGCTTCTCAGGTCTAATACAGCTTCACACCTATCTAGTGAGCTCTGTGCCTCAACAAATGGGTGTGGGGAACCAGCCCGGCCAGGTCTTCAGGGAATACCTGAGGTGGTAGAAGTGAAGTCATGATAAGCAGCTCTCCAGAGCAAGGAGTAGTGGCACGGAGCTGACTCCATGCACATGGGGATAAGCAAACTTTGCTTTAAAACAAAGTCAGACAGCAGAGGAACAATTATTTAAGGAAGAAAAGGTTTATTCTTATGGATATACACTTTACGCGGATGTAACTAGTACATCTGTGTACTGGTACTTTAGTGACACTGGTGAAGAAGCAAAATAAGCAAAAGTAAGTCTAATTCAGTTTTTCAGCTTGAAAAGTCTTTCAGGCAGTGATTGCGTTTCACTGCATAAGAGCATATGGCACTATTACTTGATCCTCTTACCCAGGGCAACATTAATGACTTTCCCCTAACCCGACAGTATGCACTGTTGAATGGTTTAAAGGATGTTCCAGTAAACAAAATGCTCAAAAGCCAGAGTCTGTACTGTTATCCTTCTCCCCTTTGCCCTTTGAAAGCAGGCCAGGAACATCTCATGTATCATATGAAAGGATTGCCATAGTGAGAGTATAGTGACAGTCACACTGATACCAGCTGCAGCAGTGAGCACTACAGCAGATCTGCTGCTGAGTTTGATTTAGTGGCTGCCTGTTCCAGGAAACATGAGAAAAGGCAAGAATACAGTACTATTCCCCTATGTAAACTCAGTCCCTGTGTAATTTTTCCAGGAGGTGCATCCCATAGTTTTCCCACAATAGTCCAAGAATGATATTTGGATGAGCTTTCATGTGAAACAGGCCACATTAATTCCTATGACTGAACAGGGAGCCTTGACACTTGATGTAGCCATGTATGTTAGATGCCCAAAACCAGAGGGAGCGAAACAGCCCCTGTCAAATTATCATTCTCCTGAAAGCAGACTGAGTTACAGTACCAAAAAATACTCCTAATCAACAAAGATAAAAGTGTCAGGTCCAAAAATCCTGACAGTTACTGAACTTCAGAATGTGCAAAGCAATGAGACATCACAGAAAAGAGGGGAATAGAAGGGAAAAAAAAACCAAAATCCCTTTGTATTTAAGACTATCACAGCTTAAGTAGCACCTCTTGTCAGGATCAGCTCTCAAGATATCTGCTTATTTGAGAGAATCTTGTAAAGGAGAAGGGGAGGAAGGATTCTTTGCCTGGCTGAAGTTAATAGCTAACTGAATTCAATGGTGTTACATTCCTCTCTCCCTGTGTGCTTAGTGGAATATCACATTTTTCAGTCCCTTGTTCTTGGTCCTACTGCCCTCTGCTACATGAAGTATTACTGCATTCCCAGATACGATTTTCTCATTTTGTTGCCTCAGCCATGGGCCCATAAAAACATTTTCAATGGATAGAATTCTTAATTGCAGGCATGGGGAAATAGATCTGACATCAATGTTAATATTCCTTGATAAGTAGCTGTCTAGAAATCACTTCAAAGTAACAGAGAGATATTGAAGCAATTTCCATCGAGAACAGCACTTGATAGACAGACACACGAGCAGGTAAATAGAACCCTAAGTTAGCAAGATGGCACATACATATTTATATATAAATGCATGCTGATGCAAAAGGGCTCTTTCAACTGATACAAAGAGATGCAAAGTATTTTGGTGAGTCACTCTATTAACTAGACTCAGAAACCAGTGATTTAGACAGGAACCACTAGGCTGCACAAAGACAGCAAGCTCTTGGTGACCCTCTTACATAAAAAAATTGAAGGAGTATCTCCTGAGGCTGCAGGTACAAACATGAGGACAAACTAGCTATGACTGAGTCATAAAAAAAGGTGAGACATTCCCAGAAAGGTAGTTTGAAAACCTGAAGAGGACATGAAGCATTCCAGTCCTAACTTTGAGGAGACACTGAAACAATCAGCAGCACAGACTGATACAGTGAAGGTGTAGAAGATTAAAAGGATTTAAAATAGAATGTGTTAATAACAAATAGGAAATCTGAGAGGTGAAGGATTAGGAAAGAATTTAAAAGCATTTATTAAATGTATCAACTTTTGATAAGCTTTAATTGAAGATGCTCCAAAAGCACTCTAATGTAGGCGCTATGATCAAAGATTTTTAGGGACAAAAACTTTAAAAACAAATCCTCTGGAAGAAGGAAGCTTGGAAAGTGTCCAAAGGGGATTATCTCATGAGAGACGTAGCAAGAAAACTGCTTCTTTATATTCCTTTTTGCATTAAACCTGTAGTACACTGGTGATTTTCAAAGCTACCACAAAAAAAATGATCATCAGAATGATGTGCGTATGACTAGTCTGGAAGCATCAAAGTAGGAGTTCAACAGTATGATCCATGTGGTTTTTAAAAATGGATCATTCATAGCAGCATTACAGTAGTGTCTGGGGGCCAAGCTATGATCTCTTTGTTCCAGGCTCTGAAAAACAGTGCAGAGAGTTTGTCCAAGGAAGTAATGAACTTAACAGAGAACACAAAAGGTTGGAGAAGGAAATAATCCTGGAAAGACAGGCTGATCTCTCCATATGTGCCAAGACAGATCTATGTCTTTGTATGAACTGTGGTCAACTACCAAATGCAGAGAGTGTAGTCACAGGGAAAGGGTTAATGGTTTTAAGTGAAAGAGTGAATATCTAGATTAGATATTAGGATTTTTTTACTGTGAGGGTGGTGAGACACTGGAACAGGTTGCTCAGAGAAACCATGGTTTCCCCATCCCTGGAGGTTTTCAAGGCCAGGCTGGATGAGTCTTTGAGCAACCTGATCCAGTGGGAAGTGTCCCTGTCCATGGCAGGGGGTTGGAACTGGATGATATTTAAGGTCCCTGCCAACCCAAACCATTCTATGATCCCAGACCTTTGAACACATCCCTATTGCCCAAACAATTCCAAAGTATGCATGACAACTGCATACTGCCAGTTACCATTGGTTTGAGGTGATCATAAGTCAAAACTTAGACTTCCTAGGAAGCTGCAAGATTTTAAAAACTTGTGCTTTTTGCTGTAAGGGCAATGAATGCAGCATATGTGAATGATTAAAGGAACATCATGCAGCTACTAGAGGTTTGCATGTTATGAACTCAGCTTTGGCAGTATCTCCTGCAGACAGAGAGGGAGACAGAAGAGAATAAAAGTTCATAGAAGAATCCAATGGCCTCAGTGAACTCACAGGATTTCTGCTGCCTAAGAATACTGTTGCACAGCTGAGCCATACATGAAGCCATTAATTTGGTGATATTTAGAAGATAACCCCATTTTCTTTATTGCTTGACCTCACCTACCTTTATTCTTTAGATGACCCTGAAAAAACACCTTTGCTTCCCTGGTACTTCATTCTGTGACATCCTGCCTACCAGAGCATGGAGAAAGCACTGAGACTACTTCCAACCAAAAAGGTACTTGGAAATTCAGCAGAAATGACAAGAATATACCATGCAGAACTAAGCATTACCCAGGCCTGTACAAATATCCAAAGAGAGGAAAAAAGACATATAAATTGCTAGTAATCATCCAATGTTATCCCTGCCCATGAAATAGGAATCATTTTGGAGGCATTTTAAACTGTAGTGCGCTCAAGGCCTTTGCTTGTTACTGGATATGAGGTTATGAGGCAGCTCTACAGACTAGAAGTTCACCTTGTTCCAAACAATGGCAAAAGGTAGATGTCCAGGGCAGAATGTAAGACAGAAAGTGATATTTCCTCAGAATAAACACTTAGCTTACATAGGTTTTCTGAATCATAGGTGCTGTCAGTAATCTTCCCTAGACATTTTTCCTTCCCTTAGTTTGTCTACGGTTGGTTTTTAACATTATATACAGACATAGCAACCTGTGATAAGAAGTTTCACAGAACTACATACCATGCAAAGAAATATTTCCTTCATCTCCTTTTGAACCAATCATCTGCTGGTTTCTTCTGATGCCCCCATACATACCCTGATGTTGGGGAGGACAGTGAAAACTCCTTCCTTATTTACCATTGTTATGACATCCTGTCCATGAGTATATATACCTTCCATTATTTCAGACATTATTCCAGTCAGTTGTTCCCAAGTCAGAATCGCTTCCATATTTCATTCTTGCTGCCCATGTCTGAACACCTTCCATGTGTGTGCATCCTTTATGAAATGGGGTGTACCAGAAATGCACACAGTTACAAAGTATCATCAAAATGCTGCTTGTTTTGTTCTCTGTCCCTCCCCGGATTGTTTAACATTTGATTTGCTTCTTTATCAATGTTATAGATGAAGCAACAATGTCATTTAGGAATGAAATTTGAGGGAAATAAATACAGTTTCATAGAGACAGAAGCTACTGCTGGCAGTATGACCCAGACAGACTTAGATGTAATTGCCAACAAATTAATTCACCAAAGAGTGCTGAACCACTGATGCTATTTTAGGCTTCGTTTTGGTAAACAGCAAGCACATTACAGTAGAAGTGATCAAAGGAAATAACCTTTGACTGAGCTATCACAAGTTGATTCAGTTTAAATTAAATGGAAGAGTAAACAAAAATAGGTCTGTAATTAAGGTTCTGCATTTCAAATGGGTAAAATATGAGGAATTAAGGGAACTAATTAGTGAACTCAGCTGGACTAAAGAACTAAAAGGCATGAATGTGGGAAAGGTCAGAGATTCCTTTCAGCCAAAAGTATAGAAAATACCTTCAGCACATGGCCCAAGCCAGGGTAAAACAAAGACTGTAAAAATTACTCTAATTGTGAGTGGGTAAGCCTCCTCAACAAAGGATAACAGCAATCAAACAGGGGCCAACAAAGAATGGAAAAAAGTCAACTCAGCAAAGACAGCAGTACTTTAGAGGCCAAGAATCTTGAGAATGAAATAAGCAATGTCGAAACTCAAGCAGAGTGAGATCTTGCGAAGGATAGAAAAGTAAATAGAAAAGAGCTCTTCAGTTCTGTGAATAAAATAAACAGCATAGAAAAGAGTGGAGAAGCTATAGGCAAGAGCTTGAAGACTCGAAGGTTCCAGCCTTAAAATGAAAATGGTACTTTATACTGATTTTTCAGCAAATATAATAGTGGTTAAGAATGGTTGGATGGCTGACAATAAGAAAATAATGGCAAGGGCCACATCTGAGATAGAAACTAAGCTCATAAGGCCTAGTGCTTTCAACAGTGTCTCTATCTTCTTGTGGCAGCAGCTATCAGTATGAGCAAGCATCAAAAACCAGTTGGTAGGTGGGCAAGTCCAGAGCACGAACAGAGAAAACTGTGGGAATGGGACATGAGAGGAACAAGGTGACCCAAGACAAGAGGTTGAGATGAACTTGGATGTGAAGTGCTGTTAAACTGTCCTGAGGTACCTGCTCCAGGACCTTCAGAGGCAGTGAAGACCACAGTGGGACAGCGGACATTTTCATTCCCAATACATGCCATTTCCTTCTATGAGGACAGGCGGTGTGGTCCAAAAGCTATCTTTCCTTCGTTCCTTGATATGGGAAAGCTGCAGATTTGAAAAAATTTCAAAACACTCTTGAGAGGTAGCAGAAGTGGACGAGTGGACTAATATGAGCATCCTCCTGCATAAACGTTGGCTATAGGTTGGTGTCCAGAAAACTTGGAATAAATGCAATAATCTGTTGGTTTGGGAGAGCTTAAAATATGACTCGCCTCCATTTGGAGAATGCAAGATAAAAATTTTGAGGCAATTTATCTCTCCTGAGTGTCTGTTCTAATATCATTCTAAATAAGAGCAAATTTATGTAAATATTGTTCTGCATGGGGAAGGGTGCTTTAAATGGGGGTCTAGAGTACCAGAACTACTAAGTGAAACAAAAGCTCACTTAAATAATTATTTAGCTATCAGCTGGGAAACACATCATTTCCAATTGGCAAGGCATGCATGGCTTACAAGACATTAATCAGGTATCCACTGAAGAAGAAAATAGTGATACTTTTACAACAGACTGTAATTTCAAGGGTTGTTAATAAGTAAATAAACCAGCTATCAATACAAGTAGATGTATAGTTTTGTATATGTAGAATTCCAGTGGAAGAGTCACACAGCACTTTCATCACGTTGAATTAAAGCTAAAATATCTTCCTGACGCCAAAGGTACTTTGCAGCCCTCTACGTTACGTTTTCTCAAATAGCCTCCCAGTGAAGTTCTTCCTTGCCTTTCCTTGCTGTACTCAGGACCTGCATGTGCAACATCTGTCCTACCAAATGACCCAGTCATGGAGTTCAAGTCCAGCTCAGCATATACAGTCTTTAAAAATCTGGTCTCAGTCACACCACAGAGCATCAGCCATAGGGCTGCCATATTTCAGTCCCAGGTTTTCAGGAAGCATCAGACATACTATACCTACATTTCACAGATGGTCAGTGCTTGGAAACACATGGCGTTTATTGTGCATATACAGAATATCTGCCTGGTGTCCAGACCAAAGGCCCCTGGCTCCTGGAAATTCTGGACACAGGATCAGTACTCTATAGCTTATCTGAGCATATGCACAAAATTTATCTCAATTTTTTACCCTCCCTGAGAAGTCAGAGACTCTGAAAACTCAGGTAGAGGTAATGAATCACTTAACATAAAATTCTGTAGGGGGAAAAAAGTGTTTGTCCACAGTGTGCAGTAGCTCAAAACATGCACTTTTAAAGAATAAGAAGAATCTTAGCAACATGCCTGCGATGTTTTGAACAGAGCAGTAGTTAATCATACTGGAAGGGACCAAGGACCTTTCCAGTCCTCAAGAACTGGCTTGAACACTCTAATGAAGCAGCAGAAGAGACATTAGTTTCACCAGCTAATGTCTCTTTGTAATAAACTGATTTTGTGGGGAAAACATGGCATCTCCAAAGTAGTGCTCTGAGACTTCAGGAAGAGAGTCCTGATCCTTCCCAGCAACACTCACTCCCATGGATGACAACTGGAGTACCTGTCACATGAATCCAAGGATTTATCTTCTCTGCATAAAGGGGTATTACAGACCTGACACAATTTCACCTATGATCAAATTGCCCAGTCATCTCTTCCCACAGCTCTCTCACATACATGTTGCTAAGAGCACACTGGGTGCAGGTACGGGACTTGAAGTCAAGAGCATGCAATCCTCTGACCTGTCAGCCTCATATAACCTGTTAAAGCTCAAAAATAATGCACATCGTCTCTGTAGGCACTAATTCAGTTCTATCCAGACTTTTGAGATGGTGGCAGATCCCTACAAAATTTTCCAGCAGTGATGCTGTCATTAGTAAGGAAACATAAGTCTTCCTTCTGTCTAGGTAGTCTCAAACACACAAATACCACAGTTCTCCAAAAGGCACCTCTGCTGCACTAGGGAGATGTACATACCTCCCAAGAGTCATTTATACACATGCAAATTGCAACTCTGGCTAGGAAGCAGGATACCCATGTGTTATTGCAGTATTTTCCCTAATAGAAAGGAAGTTATATAGATATGATCAGTATATTTGATGCCTAGATATTTCAGGCAGTCCTGCCCTAAGGGCCTTCTCTGAGTCATCTGATCACATATCACCTCAACTGTATCTCAATGGGTGGAGAGGAAGAGTGATGACAGCATATGTCTTCTCCAAAGGTTACACCTGCCAGACATAAAGGCCTCCTGAAGATGCAATAGCAGCTAGAGGTTACTCAGCTGCTCACCACCTCTCACTTTCTCTTCTCCACATAAAGGGCAGCTGAGCAATTACTGAAGGAAAGGAATGAGCAGCCTACGCCTGCACACAGGAGAATCTTGTTGCAGGAGCATAAATCCTGAGTCAGTGTCATTAAAATGCAGCCTGAAAAACACCAACTTTGACAAAGCTTGCTTTATTAGCACTGTTTAATCACAGAAAGGTCCCTAGGTGCTGGCCAGACCAGGAATATTTGTGTGCTGCCACCACTAGCTAATTCATACCTTGGACCTGCAGTCAGAGACACCCTCATGATCCTGGTGTGCCCAACAGGAGAGAGCTATACGTGTCATCAGGGGACACCCCATCACCCTCCTCAGACGATCGACCCAGCACATCCCCTTCAGGGCAGAGAGGAGATGGAAAGCAGCCCTGGGAGGAGGATGCTGGAGTGAGGAGTCCTGTTGCAAAATGTATGACTTGTAGTGGGGCAACCATCCTAGGAGAAGACACTGAGGGAAGGGTGTCATGCCCCAAATGCTATGCTTACCCACCCCAGCAGAGTGAGGGTGCTCTGAAGAGTTGGTACAAGTCAGAAAAGCCACCAGATCTTGGGAAATCATAACGGAAGTAGGGGTTAGCTCAGCCCAGCCAGGAGTTCTGCAGTGAGGCATCAGCCATGGTCTCAGCTAGTATCATCTTGATCAGGTGGAAGGGGAGAGTAGTAGCATGGCCTGCTCACAACCTGGGAAGGCAAGTAAAGCTGCAAAGGTGAGACTAAGAGAGGGCAAATGACTCAAGGGCTTGAAGCATCAGACAAATGGGAAACATAAATAAAAACGAACACCCAGATGCTCAGAGTTGCACAGCCACAGGAGACAGCCAGATTAAAAAAGCCAAATAAATGTGTGTGGGAGTGGATATGAGATCAGAGAAGCAGGGTCAGGCAAGTTCAAATACAAGCTCTGAAAGTCCTTAGCATGCTATTGAGCTTTATTGGGGGGAAAGGAAGCCTTTGAAACTGGTGAAGGAACAGAGTGATACAATACTGTAGCCTATGTACACTGAATATCATGGCTCTGGCATAATGAAAATGTCAGCGCACTATTCTTCTCTCGCTTAGCCTCATTTAAATCATGAATAATGACATGGCAAACTACAACAGGTTAAAGCCAGTGGGTGGGAGAGGAGAATCACATCCCTGTTGTTTAGAGAGAGGCCCATGGATAAAAAAAGATTGCAATAGAGGGAGATTTATGGCAGTCAAGAGAAAAATGATCATAGATGGCATGAGTAGGAGTTACATCAGTAGATCTGCAACAGGGAAAGGTCTGGAGGATACTGCATGGGTGGAGAGGAGAAGGCTAAGCAAAAATTAGGAGCAAGAAAAATTCAGCATAATTTCAGTTAGACAGACAACTTTGCCATGTGCCTGAAATCACTTTTCTAACTAGAAATGTCACCCGAGGACTGGTTATGCTAAGACACGTGTGTTCATACCTATCTCTTCAGAGGACTTGGTAAGCGTGGCTAATGCTTCTGCCACCTCCTTTTTCCAGTGACTTAACCACATTGAAACGACAGCTAAAAGTATGTGCAGAGCAACCTATTACTTTGCCATGAAGAACAACGTAGCTGCTGAAGGGGCTGGAGAACGAGTCTTATGAGGAGCAGCTGAGACAGCTGGATTTGTTTAGCCTGGAGAAGAGGAGGCTGAGAGGAGATCTCATTGCTCTCTACAACTACCTTAAAGGAAGTTGTGGAGAGGATGGAACTGGTCTCTTCTCCCAAGTGACAGGTGACAGGACAAGGGGTAACAGCCTCAAGCTGTGCCAGGGGAGGTTCAGGCTTGACATCAGGAAAAAATTTTTTGTGGAAAGGGTCATTGGGCATTCGCAGAGGCTGCCCAGGGAAGTGGTTGAGTCACCTTCCCTGGAAGTGTTTAAAAGACGGGAGGATGAGGTGTTGAGGGGCATGATTTAGTGACTGATAGGAATGGTTGGACTCAATGATCCAGTGGGTCCTTTCCAACCTAGTGATTCTATGATTCTACTAAATCAGCTGTGCTTGTTGCCACATGACAGCAATGCAGTTGTGGATAGCAGAGAGCAGGCTAAGAGAGGTGTGGGGGCTCTATCGTTGGATTTGAAACGCAAGAAAAGAATTAAAAATTGAGAGCCCATGCTTTGAGTGCAGCTTGCTCCCAAGTCACCCACTAGACACCCTATTTTGCAACCACACTGTTACCAGAAAGCTCCAAATAATCTGGTGTCCATGATAGTGTATGTTAAATCAGAGGCAGGTTGCAACTCAGTTTGTCAAGCAAAGAAAGGTCTCTAGAGATATTGTCATTTCAGATGGAGTTTGCAGGGCAAGAGGTTACGTGAAATGCCTTTTAAGACAGCAACAATTGCTTCGTTTATCATAAGGAAAAGAAAAAAACAAGTTTTGGGCCCCATTAAAGAACAGTTCGAAGGTCATCATTTTGTGTTGACAAATTTCTGATGTAAAATAAGAGTTTATGATGAAGAATGAACATAGAAAGTCCTTGGGGATTGTAAATGAATTTCATTCCTTTAGACTGACCCTGATGTGCAGTCTTGCTGTTTGTTACGTAATGCATATAGACATCCTTCTACCAACATCCTATCAAACTGAAATGACAAACACTGCTTAGCTGCACTGTTTCTGCAAGAGAGGCAAGCTTTTGTTTATTTCTCATTTGAAGAAAAAATCACATTGATATCAAGTAAGAGATTAGTATATGTTCCTGGATGGGAAGAATAGCAGTGGTGGAAAATATCCTCTATTCCCTAATGACTGGGATGAGTATATCTAATTAAAAAATAATCTTTTATTGTCTGCCAACTCAATCTAAGTTTCTATGTACAAATCAGCAATTACAGGAAGTAGATAATCAGTTATGCATTTAAAAGACTTTGCTGAATTACATGTCCTTTAATTACATGTACATTTTTAAAACAAAAATTGGATTTCTTGGAAGTGAAGGAGAAGGAGTAGCTAGACTAGGAATGGATTTATTATATCAATGGCCAACAGAAACAATCTGGAGGAGCAAAAGCTTGTCATCCTTTTTTACATTGTGTCACAAACCCATGTAAGAACTAACTTTCATTGCCCAAGGGCACCATAGGAATTTGTGTTATCCTCTCAGTTTTTGAAGCATGAACCTCGTTGAAATTTAAACACCAAAAAAAGTGCTGAAATCTTTAAAGGTGTTGTGTATATAGAACAAACATATTGGTTGGATACACAGTTTTCTGTCATATAAACATGCTTAAAATGCAGTAGTTGTTGAGGAGATTTCTGTGCAGTGGTATGTTTTTTCGTAGTACTCTGAAAGGATGCCAATCCTGCAGGTGGGAAAATGCAGGATGTGAAAACCTGGCTTAAAATATTCAAGGATGTAAGCTGATGCAGGCATCCCTCTTACTACAAGCAAAACTCATGAACAAATGTCACTTTGGCAGCACCTTTTGGGCATCATCACTGTTCCAGTTCTCATTAAAGCTCACTCTTCACAAGAGTCTGCTGGCTCTCAGATACACCAGGCCTCCAGAATACAAAGGTGCAAGGGGGAAAAGTGACACGAGGCTTAATATTGGACAATTTGCTGATTACTTGTTACTGATACCTTTTGCTATTTCTGTCTTTCAAGATGAACTGCTAACTATTGCTAAATCCTCCACATCTTTCCTGTCTGCTCTGTCACACAATTCCCTCCAGAAAAACTTGTGGCCCTCTTCTATAAATCAGATCCTTTAGGGTGACAATTATCATTATAGCTTCCTCCAAACAGTTTTTTGCGGCAGACACTGCCTCTTCCTCCATGGCTGGCACTCCATGGCATTTGGTATCTATAAATCTAGCAGTAATGTTCACAGGCTTCCAACTGGTCTTCTATTATTCGAATTCTGGGTGGGAGTTTTGGTGGTTGGGCTTTTTTAATGCAAAATAAACCATACATGTGCTAATACTACTGGAATACTACTTCCTTCTAGTCCTAGGTTGTATGGAGTGTACCTGCTTGTATTAGGTCACCAGCACACTCACAAAATGTGCTCTTCTGCAGTGTTAAGCACTGAATGTTTCTCCTCTCCAGGACAGGCTCTAGACTGCAGAGAGTATGTCTCCTTCAGTGGCTGTCATTCTGCAGCATCCTGGGTCTAGAAAAACAAAGGTGTAACAAGGTGTTAGAGGAGAATTGCTCTGGTACGGGATCTGCAGATGTGATGTTGCCACATCCACCATTGCAAAAGCTGAGGGCAAAATACAGGCTTCAAGCCAGCAACACTCTAATGCTAATTTACAACTCCAGAAGGAGGAGAGGAATTTGGCTGCTTCATCTCCAAGTTTTCTACCTTTGAGCAGTACATCAACTCAGATGCAAGTAGATGCTGTAAAACAAACAAACAAAACAAAACAAAAACAACAACAACAACAAAACCCCCACATTTCAATCTGCATTGAAAAGGATTATCGACTTCCATGGAAATATCTTGCTTATAAACAGATCTACATTCAACCCACGCTTCTGGAGGCAAAACTGTCACCAGCATCCCCCTGCAGCTGTGTCTATCCTGCTTGAGTGTAAGGTACCAGTTTGGCACCAATCTACTTATCCTGTCTAACTGAATAAAATTATTACTTCCTGCAATTTAGTGGTTTGGGGGGATTTTATTTTGCAGAAGGACTTGGAGTTGCCAGATTGCAGCTAGGAGTGCTGCTGTGTTTTGGTTTGCCTGGAGAGCTGCTAGGTGGCAATGTACTTACCACTCTCTGTACAGCTTTTTATGTGAAGGTGCAGAAATTCAAAGGACCTGTCTGCAAAGGGCTCTATTTTCAGCTGTTGCCGGTGCATCTTATTTACATGAGTTCCTTGTTTAATGAAAGGGAGTATTAGTGTTTGGCCCTTATTTACCATTCATTGAAACATTGTGCATTAAAATCATCGCTAAGCTGTATTTTAATAAAGATAAATCTCATTCTCTGAGGTTAATATCTGATGAACCCCTCTTCTTATTCTTTCAGAAGATATTAACCATAACAACCCTTTGAAGTCAGTCTATGTATCATATGTCACATATAGATACAACAGTCATTTCTAGGTGCCAAAGAGCACCTTAAGCCTTACCTTGTCAAATTTTTCTCCTCCATCTTTTAAATGAGTAAAGTTTATCTTATTTCTTTCCTATGGGAAAGAGTTTCCCAAAAGTGTCAGGGCTCACAAATGACAATCTGCCAAGCCCCCTTTCCCAAGTACTCTCCTCTTTTTCAAAGTGTTTCCCCATTGTCTATTGATCACTAACTTGATGCCTTCTATGACAAAGTGACCCATTTAATGGATGAGGGAAAGGCTATGGATGTAGTCTTCTTGGACTTCAATAAAGCCTTTGACACAGTTTCTCATAGCATTCTGCTTTGGAAAATTTTTCACAAAAAGGGTCATTGGGTACTAGAACAGGCTGTGCAGGGAAGTGGTTGAGTCACAATCCCTGGAGGTATTTAAAGGACAGGTGGATGAGGTGCTGAGGGGCATGGTTTAGTGATTGATAAGAATGGTTAGACTTGATAATCCTGTGGGTCTCTTCCCACCTAGTGATTCTGTGATTCTGTGATTGTCCCCAGTCATCGTGCAATATCCTAATATATGCAATTAGCCAAGCAGATCACACATGGAAAAAGGACATTCCAGTTTCAAGAATAATTTTTGAAATGCAGTACGTAGTAGTTTGCAAGCAGACTTCAGATCTGCTTGATTCCAAGGGATGTTATATGGACCACTTTAGTACATTTGGCATGTGCTGATGTATCTCCTCTCTCACTGAAGCTTATTAATTGCAGCTTAGCACCATGTTCACATGGCTTCAGTGACAAGGAATGTGGATAGACCATGCTTAACCTGGCTGGATGATGTCTTGCAGACACTCCAACAGATTCTCCATTATAGCTCCTTGGATTAGGAACTGGAGTCTAGATTTCCTCTGAAAAATTTTTTTTTGTGGTTGTTGTTGGAACACTTCCATATGTTTTGTTATCTCCGCTAGTAAGAAGAAATAATTTTGAATGGGCAACATACCCTTTTCTTAGTATTCAGTTCAGGAAAGGACATTTAACTCTTGGCCATGCGATTCCTCTCTGTGTCCCCCAGCTTCTTGCAAGGATAAGTTTGGTCACCACCGCACCAGCACTGCAGAAGACTGCTGGCACCTCTGGCGTTATCCAGGTTTACCAGCACAGCCAGGTAGATGGATATGATGGAAATGCAAAGACTAGAATTGGAAAAGAGAAGGGAAAGATACTAAATTTCAGCAGTCTTAAAGGCAATCTAACAAATGTGTGTTGCCTGCACAATAACTAGTTAAAATGCAGTTTACAAAGAACCTGTTTCCTTCCATATCATATAAATAAATTACTTTCATATTCTCTGGCCTTAGCTGTACAAGAGGTCAGGCTAGAAGAACATAATGGTCCCCACTGGCTGTGAAAATCCATAAGTATACTTTCATTTGCACTTTCACCATTTTCTGAAAAATGTATACCAGACTCTACTTTACATCTAGATAACAAGGTCGATTATGAGTAAAAAATGCCTTCAATAAACAGGGTAAATCAATAGGGCAGTTGATGCAAAGAGGTTTTCTCTGAGTAACAAGATGTACCTCTCATCCTCAGTTTCCCCACAGTTCCTGAACTAATAAGTGTGTTTTCATTAGTGATCATGATGTTATATTGTAAAGTGTGTGAAAAACAGGACAAGCAGTGAGGATTAAATATATTTTATGACACATCAGAAAGTGGTTTTTAGGATCAAACACTTGTTTCTGGCCCTCAAAAGGGATGAGCTATAGCGAAGCACAAGTTGCCACCATCTCCTGGAATAAAGCAAGACACAAGAGCCACAGCAGGCTGCAGGCTGTGGTACTTCATAGTACACCCATTTTCATGTCCTGACAAGCAGCCAGGACGCTGGTACAGTCAAACTCGGGAAAACCACTGCTTTCCCACAGTCTCTAGAGGGACAAAATACTGATGACAAAGAATATTTCCTCCCTTTCAATTCCTCACGATGGTCTCAGCCTAATCCGAAGCCTTTTCCTCTGTGAAGTGATCCAGAATCGCAGACAAGAGTCACACTAGTTGCTTATAGCAGTTTTAACTTTGCATTTCATGCAAAGACTTTCATGTTAGCAGTCAATATGTGGATAAATGATTGTCTATTTCCTCCCTAATATAGCCCTAGCTGGAATGATACATATTTGCATCATTCACCTGAGCTCCTTAAAACTGAAAAGGTTTTAAGTCTCAATTACAGTTCTCCTGTTTCTATCATAGTTATTGGTCCTCCATTGCCTGGGTCTCTAGTACTGGTCCCCAGGGCTTAGTGCTGGATCCAGTTCTGTTCAATATCTTTATCAATGATCAAGATGAAGGGATTAAATGTACCCTCAGTAAATTCACGGGTGATACTAAGGTGGGAGGAAGTGTCAACCTCCTTGAGGGTAGGGAGGCTCTGCAAAGTGATCTGAACAGCCTTGTTAGATAGGCTGAGACCAACAGGATGAGATTTAACAAAGCCAAGTGCCGGGTCCTGCACTTGGGACACAACAACCCCTTGCAGTGCTACAGGCATGAGGAAGAGTGGCAAGAAAGCTGCCTAAAAGAGAAGGACCTGGGGATGTTGGTTAACAGCTGGCTGAATATGAGTCAGCCATGTACACAGGTGGCCAAGAAGGCTTGTATCATAAATGGCATGGGCAGGGCAATCCCCAATTTCATTACACAATGGGGGAAGATATGATTGAGAGCTGCCCTGCAAAGAAGGACTTGGCAGTGTTGGTTGATAAGAAGCTTGACATGAGGGCTCACTGCCCGGAAGGTCAACTGTATCCTGGGCTGCATGAAAAGAAACGCGGCCAGCAGGTCAAGGAAGGGGATTCCGCCCCTCTATTCCTCTCTTGTGAGACCTCATCTGGAGTATTATGTCCAGTTCTGGAATCCTCAACATAAGAAGGAGACAGAACTGTTTGGACAGGTCCTGAGAAGGGCTACAAAAATAATCAGAGCGTTGGAGCACCTTCCATAGGAGGACAGGCTGAGAGAGTTGGGCTTGTCCAGCCTGGAGAAGAGAAGGCTCCGAGGAGATCTTATAGCAACTTTCCAGTACCTGAAAAGGGCCTACAGGAAAGCTGGAGAGGGGCAATTTATTAAGGCTTGTAGTGATATGATGAGGGGAAATAGGCATAAAATGGAAAGGGGCAGATAAAAGCTGGATGCAAGGAGGGATTTCTTCACTATGAGAGAGGTGAGACACTGGCACAGGTTGCCAAGGAAAGTTGTGGAAGCCTCATGTCTGGAGGTGTTCAAGGCCAGGCTGGATGCAGCCTTGGGCAGCTTGACCTAGTGGGATGTGCGTGTCCATGGCAGGGGGGTGGGAACTAGATGATCTTTAAGGTCCCTTCCAACCCAAACTATTTTATGATTCTATGACAAGAGGGAATGGCTTCAAGTTGTGCCCCAGTAGGTTCAGATTGGACATTAGGAAAAAAATTCTTCACTGAAATGATTCTCAGGCACTGGAACAGGCTGTCCAGGAAGGTGGTCGCGTCACCATCCCTGGAGGTATCTAAAAGACAGGTAGATGAAGTGCTTAGGGATATGATTTAGTAGTAGACAGTTACACTTGAACTTGATGACCTCAAGGGTCTTTTTCAACCTAGTGATTCTATGGTTCTATGATTCTATCCCTGATCTTCAGCCAGTACAGAAGTGCATACAAGCTTGTTAGAGCGAGATGGGAAGTTTGTCTGTCCAAGGCTATTAATTCACCCTCCTCCCACTTTGCATTGATCCACCAGATATGCTGCAAGTGGATGTCCACCCTGCACTTGCCTTTGGTTCAGTTTAATGTCCTGAAGTCTTTGGGGCAGAAGTTACCTGGACAAATCTGGGAAGGATTTTAATCCTTGTGCCTGTAGATAGTAGTCAAGAAACTCACATAAAATAAGGGGGAAATAATTTATCCCACATATGTCAATCCTAAGGCTCTATCATGGGAGGCATTGTGTTTACAGACAGGCCGCTGGCCTGATAGAACTGTGATGACAAACCAGTCTTGCAGTTCTGAGGTTTCTTAAAACATACGTTCCATTTACAGTTGCTGCCAAATAATTAATAATTTACCATCTTATGTCAGAGCAGTTGGCTCTGTGCACCATAATTGCAGATGATGTCAGTCTTGGGATTTGTCCTGAGAGGCTAAAAGGCATTGTAGAGCCATTGTCTTTTGTGGCCAGTTTTTCAGCTCCTAAAGCAACAGGTAATGTGCAAGTATAGGTCTGAAAAAGACAACCTATAATTAATCTATCAAATGTAGTTTAAATGCTGTTAACAGGGATGGAGGACAGCTGATTTACATTCACTGACATCTGGTCATGGCAGAAGTTAAAATCAGCTGTAGGAAGTAAAGGATTTCATGTCTGATGACAAAGGTTCTCAGACTGAGTGACAAGAAGCACAGGAATGGCAGGACTGCATGTCACTAAGAACAGCCGCTGTCATTGAAAAACTCTTCACCCAAGTTCCTTTTCCTGCTTTGGAAATCCACCTCTGTTGTACAGGAACAGCAGGGTGCAGGGCCCCATCTAGGGAAGGAGCAGTACAGACCCCTAATGTCCCTTTCTGCAAAGGAGCTGTCCCTAGAAATGCTGGCAGTCAAAATAAGCATACAGTACTTTGTAACATGCAAGAAGGAAAGAGCAAATTTCTTGTATCCCTTTCCCTTCTTCTTCTGAGTTCTTTTGTCAGAGTGAAATGCTAATAACAGAGCTGAGGAGTAGAGAGAGGAGGAGGGACAGAAGAGGCAGGAAGACATTCAGGCACAACTAGATTCAATGAGGGGATACCTACAGACTTTCTGTTTGATGAAGGCTTACAGCTGGGAAAATATACTTCCTTGTATTTAACATGCAACTACAATTGTAATTTATTAGTTTTAGTTCATTCTTTACTCAATTGTTTGACTTTCAGTTGCACCTATATACAGCACAATAGTATGAAGCTCAGTTAGTGCCTTTGACTTACTTTTCTTCTACTTTTTCAAGAGAAATTACAAGGATGTTGCCACCCTGCAGGTTCTGACATGACAGTTCTTCCCCAGAACTGACACACAGAACAACAGACTGAGTCATGGTCAAGAGTGCTGACCACTGAAATTTCCCAGCAGGCTAGGCTGGCTGGTCTCTCTTCCCAAGTCCGATGTTGCTAAAAAGCTGTCTGTTGTGTGGTAATTTTTCAAGTAGCAATCCTGGAGCCAGCGACAGCCCATGTGTAGGTAAAACACGCAGCTGGTTTAACCGTATTCAGAACATAGGGCTCAGGTGGCATTTGTCATTAGCCTCTACCTTGTTTGTGACAAGCAAGGATCTAGCTCACCCCTGTTAACCATGGATTTGCCTGTTGCTTCTCAGAAGCTTTCAGGGGAATGAGACAAAAATGCTAATGCTAAAAAGGGGATAGAAGAAAGTCTTGGAAGATCTGAATGGTCCACACTATGTCTCTAGAAAAGGCAGATCTGTGACTCATTACCATGGTCTTCAGGTAGCCCCAGGGCTCTATGAGAGGGTGACACTTCCATGGGGAATTTATTCTAACACCACTTGTCTTCCCCGTAAAACTACTCTGGGCTCGGATAGCTGGTTTCCATACAGTTTTAAATTTAGTAGTGACCAAATAGCAGACCCTGCTGATTACCTGACCCCATACAAAGAAAACTGCAGTTTAAAGGTTTCAGTTATGCTCTGGCTGATACATTAATGTTGCAAGGCTTTATTGCAATGCAAACCCAGGGGTTAGCACTCTGGCCCTGCACATAGTTCCTACATGACAGCTGCGAAGAGCTTGGAAATAGTCAAGAGAATTACTAGCATGGGGAAAAGGAGAAGGCATTTCTTCCACAGTTTTGAACCATTTTACTTTTTTTGACCTGGAAGATGGGAAGAGGGGAGAGCCTGGGTGTCCTGTGGTGCAGTTATTCTGTACTACTAGCAATGCAGGATAAGAAGTCCTTTAAGCCAGAGTCTGAAATCACTTTGGAGTCATTTGAACAAGAGGAACAGGGTAGACTGAATTCTCAGATGGAGCAAAGACTTGGTGATAAAACTAACTGGTACAAAAGAAATGTAGCCATGAATAAAACCCAAGGAGCAAGTCTCCTTTGGGAACCTTGGCCTTTCGCTCCCTACAGACCAGAGAAGCTGCAAGAACTAAGGGACAGAACTGCCACTAACATGTACCCTGAAGCACTCATCTGACAGAACAATTCAGGAGGATCTGATAATATCATGTCCCGACCAAGTGAACTGAAGAAAATCTCCCTCTGACACAAGTTTTGAATGGAACAGTCATTCCAGAAAATCCTTTGCCCTGTTCTCCCCCAGAGAGAAATATAATCATGAGCCAGACGTCATTCTTACTACCGTCATTCACTCACCAGTTTGGAACATGTCTCCCATTTCTCTCCCCACAGAGAAATACGACCACGAACCAGAGTTCATTTCCACTACCACCATTCACTCACCAGTTTGGAACATGTACCCCTAGAGCATTCCTATGGAGGACTGAATAGTGTTGCAACTCCTACCTATATCCTTCTGCTTCATTCTGCAGTGGGCAACAGAAAAAGGTTTTCAGTTCTAGGAATTCCCCATGTGTGATCAGAATGAGAATCAGCAAGGGGTCAAGGAAGGGTTGGTTGTTTGCTTTTTCTCATTGAACATTCATTTCTTTGTGGAACATTCTATTTTCATGCATTTTCTAAAGTGAAAAACAACTCTTCTCTATGTAAAATGTTGCTTTTTTTTTTTAGAAAAAGAATCTCTTCAAAATAATCACCTAGAAACCAGTGAAGAGGGGTGTTTTGATTAAAAAGAGTAACTTTCAAGATATTCTGACATTTCAAAGTGAAATATTTCATAGTTCAGACATATGAATAGTCCATCTCAAACTACTGCCACGCCCTATAATGTGAACTCCTCAGTTCCTCAAAACGGTCTTGCAGCTTCACATCAATGCAACACAATGAAGCATTTTAAGAAGGCAGAAGAACAGAAATCATGGCATGACCTGGGAGGCAAAGCTATAACTCCCCTAAGTCTGCAAGCAGGTACTCTCCACTAAGTTGCTTAAGTACAACATTTTCATTCGGATTGGCTCAAATCCAGATGAGGGGGTTTTTTTGTTTTCCTATGAGGCACTTTTCAGCAAAAAAATGCTTAATGTTTTCAATAGTCAACATTATCCCCTGACAATTTTTAAAGAAAAATATCTTTCCATCTTAATTTCCATTTTTATAATGATAGATAAACAGCCACATAGATAAACAGAAAGAAAATATATATTCTGATCAGCTCTGTGATGTCTAAGTCCAAATCTATGCTGAGTTCCAAAAGACACATCAGATGAGTAGTGTTATTTCACCAATGTCCAAGCAGGAAAGCATGATAACCTGTGTAAGGATTAGTGAAAATCATAGAAAATGGGAATGAGAGCAACTTCGAGAACCATTCACATCAATAAGGACACCAATGTAAATATATTTAATAGATATAGCAGTCTTCAGTCTTCTATCAGAAACCTTCAACGTGTCTCCACAGCTAACCTGGACAATCTCACTTAGTCCTTAACTACCTTTACATAGTAAGTTTTGCCTAATGCCTTAATCAAATTTCACTTTCTAAACTTTAAGCCCATTACTCTTTGTCAGTTGAGGAGAACAGACTGCCTGTTCTGCTGTGCTTTGCTGCCTGGTACACATGTGAAGATGACCAAATCACATACCAGTCTGTTCTTCCCTAGACTAAACACCCTCAAGACCCAAACTTTCAGTTCTCTGAACCTCACTCCTTCTGTTGACCTACATTTTTCATGAAGTGCTGTGTCCAAAAGTAGACAGCTTAAACAGGGATAAGTAAGGCAGAAGGATGCCTTCACATGTCTCACCTCTGTTAGTTTTCAAGTAAATTCTTTTATCAGTCCCTAACACTAGTCAAGATTATGACACTATATCATGTTATATGTTACATTATGTTAATTCTTCATAAGATACATTACAGAGAAATCCCAGAATTTCAGCTAATGTGACCTTAATCAATGAAACTATAACTTCTCTTTCTAACAGAGGAGCACAAGTTGGTTGAAACTTCTTAATACTCCAGACCTGACAGTCTGTTTAAATTCTGCGACTGGGATGTTTTCCTTTGACATAAGAAGAGCAAATTTACAGGATGTGATACTGTGAGGAGCCTGGAAACCCTTCAGCACTTTTAAATGTCACGATTTACTCTCTCAGAAGTACACTGGGTTTTTTAAACCATCTAAATATACCCTCCTAATTATTAGCTTCACTATTACATGCCTCAGAATGTAAAGGCTTAAGTTCTCATGTCTAATTAAAGCTATGTACGGAGAGAGACAGTGGATGAGGAGGGAGAAGTCTATCTTTGCCACAGCTAGCAAGTTGCTGGTTTATCTATTTTGAACCAAACAAAGTAGCCTTTTAAAGATGAAGGAGACAACAACAAGTGTGATATGTAGCAGTCCTACCACTCAGTGGTGAAACTAATTACAGAAGAAAGCAAAACCAGACAAGAAATACAGCACTACGCTTGCAGCCGAGAGAAATAAGTGATCAAACCAATAAACCAAAGTGCACTTTACAAATATTTCTTATTCTTCTCTAACTCCGGAAGCCATTCTTTCCCCCTGTTGTGCTAATTGTCTTACAAGGCCACTGGCCCCCTGCCAGATATTTGCTGTTCTCTGAAAGGCTTCTCTATTCTAAAACATAAATGCCAGCCCAGAATGGAAATCATTTAGCAACCAAAAAGCTGATGGATTTCCAGTTTTGATTCACTGTACTTCTGTGCCATTGTAGCTCTAAATACTGTCTGTCTCTTTAGTATTAGGTGTTGTTTTTTTCAACACCACTGATGTTTGGTGGCTGTATCAATGGAAGGGAATATCAAAAGAATTTTAAATAGGATATTCAGACATGGAAAGATTTTTAATTTTTTTGTACTTTGAAAGTAAACACCACAATCAGATCAAAGTTCCCAAACAAGGGCTTGTCTGAAGAATTAAAATAAATGAACCCTGACTAAATAAATTCAGTATTGGGACTCTTTAAATGTCACCTGCAAAACTCAGTACAGCACAGCATTACCTTCAAGCCTTATGAGTTCAAGCATATTGTATATCCAATATTTAGCTGAAGTAATTCAAGAAATAACATGCCCCTGTCTCTGGCTGTATGGGTGGAAACCATCTCGCTGGATTTTCACCTTAATCCAAGACAACAGCATAATCAGGATCTCAAACTGTTCTTTCAAATGTGGTAGAACTAAGATTGACACTTTTCTTGCCTACGCTCTTGAGCTTTCCGCCACATGCTGAATTCATCACAGAATCTCTTGCTCACAGTCCATCTCCCTCTGTTCATTAGATACCTCCCTCAAGGGAAGATGTACAAGGCACCTACTTTAAGGTATCTGGGTTACATCAAGTCACTGGGAAGTGTCCTTTCCAACAAAGTACCATTTGGTTCAATGGAGGCTAATAGCTTCAATCTCGACACTGATTGATACGAGGAACTTGCAAACATGACTTTTTGTTGGGAATCTCAGGGGTTTGCAAATGAAACTTTCTTTATTCCTCATGAAGTGCAGCATGAGCTGGACTTCATCTGGATAGAGAGATTAAAAAAAAAAAAAAAAAGAACATTGAATATCCTTTTCCTCACTAATCTTTACCACAGTTTGCCCAAAACCACTCCTGCACTTCAGAGAATAAGCTGGGCTCTAGTTGCATACACCTGCCTATGTATGTATTTTTATGCTGCTTTACCTTATTATTTGAGCCTCTATCATCTACTGAGTGATAATGAGCTCCTGCTTATTGACTGTATGCCGATGAGGACATCTTCACATCTCTCTGCAAACAGGCAATTGTGCAGCATCAGCATTACATGTCATTATGATGCAGCTACAGTACTTCAACCCTTTCCTGTACTTTGATCAGCAAAGATTAATTACCCTCAACTGAATTATTAGTGGTGATTAAACCTAACAGAAAATAAATGGGACTGCAATGTTACTGGGTTATACTTTCACCAGTGTGGTCATTTGCAAGCAATTTCCTTATGCACAATTTTTTCTTAATCATTATTCTCTTAGAGTTTTTTCTATCATGTATTAATTAGGAGGGACAGCTAGTACACAATATCATATTGTACATTACATGACACATGCAAATCATGAGCAAAGCCCACATAGAGCTACGTGTACAAGTAAAGCTGACTGGGACAAAAATTAATTGAAGTCAGTGGAGATTTGCTTGTGGTAGAGCGTGATCTTTGTACATCCAGTTGTATATGAGCTTTGCATACAATTGGCATATGTCATGTCATCTGGACCCAAAATTTGATCAACTGGTTTACAGGGTCAATCTCCATTAAAACTACAACTTACAGTGATTTCTGAGGAATTCTGAATAAACATTAAATGAGGAACTTATAACAATCACAGTGCAGGATCCTCCTGCTAGGTAAGAGCTTTTGATAGCTCTTTCTCGAGGAGTTCCTGTGCCCTATGCTCACAACTCTCCCCTATACTCACATACGGCATATGGGCAGAGGCGGCAGAGGCTGCAGAGGCAGACTTGTGAATGTGATCAGGGATATATGGCACCCTGGGCTGCCCTTTTTGATTGCTGAGAACACTGCCAGCCTTACTTAACTCCAAGGGTAGCTCAGGTCTCAGAGCATCATGAAAATCAAGTCCTTGCCTTTCTCTTCAGCTCTTCTGTAGAAGCACGTATCCTCAGATGTTTTGTTGCCAGAATAGCTCTGTAACACCTATTTTTCTAAGATATCTAAGATTTACCCACCATTGTCAGGGACAACACTTTATCAGTAATTATATTATTTTTTTCCTCCAACAGTTCAGCTCTCCAGTAAGGAAAAAAAAAAATATTTTTTTTTTTTTTTTGCAATACCAACCTCACCATTCTTAAGTCTAAGAATGAAATAAATTGTTAACCCCAGGCTTTACATTCACCAGCCAGTAGCCCCTGGAAAAGGAGTTGCTAGAACAAATCTTCTTTCCTAAAAGACAGTCCACAATCTTGCAGCCTGTGCAAGTCTTGGTTTTGGATTGAGCCATAAGGTCACACATTATTTAGTCCAATCCACATCTTCAGGCAGTTTTTCTGGTTGCTCAAATGTTTTTACTGTCTTATTCTCAAGAAATTCTAATGGCAGGCTGTGAATATTGTGGTGAGTACCATGATTTTAAACTACTGTGAAATAACTCAAGCATGGAAGTGCCCACTTCATCTCTGAGAATACCACTTAATGGTCTCCTGCCAACCACACCATTACCTGGGCGGCCTCAGAGCTCCTGCAGCAGGGTTGGCTTCAGAGCCAGAAAGAAGCACCAAAGATTTTTTTTTCCTCTGAGCAGAAAATCTCTGTTCTAAACCAGAAAATAACTTGCTTTTTATAAGGTAATAAAATCAATAAGAGGTCTTCCAAAGAAATACTGTGTCCCGCAGTGACCAGTAGTAAACACACAGGGGCTTGCAGCTTTTGATTTTTAACTCTTCATTGGCAGGAAAAGTAATTCTTAATACCTGAACTAATATAAACTATTTATTTACATTCCTGGCTCTGGCTGAATAACATACAGTTAGTGTGAATTATCTGGTTTGTTCAAGTTCCAGAGACAAAGAAAGAGCTCCACCCCTATGACTTTGCTAACTCTTCGGCTTTTCAATAGCTGAGCGTCCTCAGCTCCTGAAGCAGCTCTCTTTTCAGGACAGGCATCATGCATAACATGCATCCAGTCACTCCATGCTTTGTTGTAAGGTGCTAAACTCCACAGCCCAGCTGAAAAGTTTTGCCATATAACTCTTCAATATTTGAGAAACTAGGCACAGGACTGGCTTTTCTTCAGTAAAATCTGCACAATAACCTAATAATTTGACAGTGATACAAGAAAGAACATGTTCTGTAAAACTGCAGGGGACGACACGTGCTAAAAGGCAACTCTTCCATTTGATGCCTTCATGTGTAAATCAGCCCTGTATTTGTTTAAATGCTCAAATAAGCCATTTGCCATTCTGTTGGAGTGTTAGATCTGAGATGATATATAAATACACACATATGCACACAGGCACACGCAGGCGAGTGTACACTGCAGATCAAAAGGCATCTGGCTGTCAGACATGAAAAGGAAACAAAAGGTGTAATTGTCAGCTGTCTCCCTTGGACACCTGGAGTCATGGCAATTCAGTCATCTGAAAGACACCTCCAAGCGTCTGCCATTGCTGTGGTTTTCATGTCAGGCATAAGCTTTTTCCACACGCAGCTCAAAGCTCACAGAGTTTGATCTGATTTCTCTCCCCTCTCCTTGAGCCCTGTGGCAGAAATCTGGGCAGTGCATCTTCGTTTCTCACTTTAGGGGCTGTTTCTTTTTCTGCAGCTCAGAAATCCTTCAAATTAATTTGGCCACCATTTCTCATTTGCTTTATGGATTAGGTGTGCACATCCGTAGTTAAGAGATCTGATTTTGTACTAGAATCTCTTTTTTCCTTAACAATTCACCTTTTTTCTTTTATTGCTGAGATAGACAGACAGACAGACAGAGATGCCAGTCTCTGTTCATCTCTGGCTCTGAGAAGCAATCCTCTTTGTTCACTCCTCTGCAGCAGACACCTGTGCAGACCAGTATGTGCACAGCCCAAGGACTGCCCTTCTCCAGAGCAAGTCCATCTGTAAGCAGTTTCCATTAAAGCAGGGCATCTCCTCAAGGAGCAGCTGCCATTGCTGCACCTTGCTTGGTGTTGGAGAAGGAAGGTAAGCAGCTTTCTCAGAGATGCTGCTGGTTTCAATTTAGGAATGTGCCAGCAGGCAGTACTCAAGATATAATGCAGCCTGTATACCGTCTCTGAGAGTTCAGATGTGCCTCTGCTAGTCTGTCCGGCTCTTTCCATGAACTAGTTCTAAGCATGATAGCTCTCTGAGTCCACTGATCCCTCTAGATTATGCAGCAAATTCGTTTGCTGCTCTGCAGGGCAGCCAAGACAGAGCTGTATAATACTTTATCCAGTTTTTCTCCCTCCTGACTTGGTGGCATCTCCTCAACTGGAGTTGGAAGGAATTGTGAACAGCCTGTGGATATGCAGCAGCTCAGTAACGGCATGTGAGTGCAGCCACACCTTCACAGAGCTCACCATACACAGGGACGCAGAAATTTGGCCTCACGGTGCATACACTTCCTAATCTCATACTCTCCAAGGGCTGGTGAACTGGTCATGACTCCCAACCCAGAAGGTGCTCGCCAGCCAGAACACAATGAAAAGCACAGATTACTTTTTTGTGTGTGGAGTAGAATTTAGGGTTTTGTGTGTGGAGTAGGGCAGCTGTGGCTGCCCCATCCCTGGAGGGGTTCCAGGCCAGGTTGGATGGGGCTTGGAGCCCCTGATCCAGTGGGAGGTGCAGGGCAACTGGAACTGGATGGGCTTTGAGGTCCCTTCCAACCAAACCACTCCATGATTTGATGATCTTTTTTCACAGAAAAGGTCATTGGGCATTGGAATAGGCTGCCCAGGGAGGTGGTTGATTCACCTTCTCTGGAGGTGTTTAAGGCACAGGTAGATGAGGTGCTGAGGGACATGGTTTACTGTTTGATAGGAATGGTTGGACTCGATGATCCGATGGGTCCCTTCCAACCTGGTTGTTCTATGATTCTATGAAATCCAGGACATTTTCTTCATCTTGTAAGAAAGACTGAGAAACTTGCATCCTCTAGACATATTGCTGTAATGTCCTTTCACTTTTAAAACAACCTTTATCTTTGGCCTCAGGTATTAAATGTGGTGTTAGTATAGAGGTTCCGTGAAAGCAATGCAAAACAGTTACCCAGAAATGGGCCATATTCTAGCAAGGAAAACAAAATAATGTTATGTATTTTCAGCATCATTATCCTGAATTCAGAGTTCAGTATCCCAAACTATGTTCTTGGTGTATTACATGCTCAACTTGATTATACTGGCATGGCTACTTTGAACTGATGGAACTGTGTACATGCACGGCAAATGTGACCCTGGGGCACAGACAATAGAGCAAAACCCTACCCAGCCCTTAAATGACTGGAAGGAGAAAGGAAGAGCAAGTGTCAAGGGAAATCTCTGATTTCCCTTCATTCTGAAGCAGAATGATTTCAAGCAGATCTGGAAGCGCCAGTTGTTTTATTTTGCAGGGAGATCCCTATCCCTTCTGCAGTGCCAGAACACATGCTGGAACATTTTAACTGCAACTGGCACCTGGGTCTCAAAGAAACTGCTAATTCATACTACGTACAAGAAGCTAGAGACCCTCTGTGCCAGGGTTGCAAAAAAAAGAAAGACCGACAACTTCATTCCCCGAGGATGTTATTATCCCCCCAATATTATTATTCCTCAAATTCCATAATATTCAAGATACTATTATTCCTCCAAAGCCTTGTCAGCATGAAGCTTCTTGTAATCCAATCCCCACCATACGGCAGCCAAAGATAGAGCCACCCTGAGAGGTATTTGGCCGGTCTCTGGAGAGCGGAGGCCCCGGCAGCTGCAGATTTCATCACATAGAACACTCACAAGGGAAGGCAGACAGATCATTGCTGGAGTGCGGGCATAGACCCCCAGCACTCTGAACCGATTCAAGCCTTAATATATCTGAAGCATCCGAGGTTTTAAATCCTTTCTGCTTCCCTCCAGCACCACACTAAAGGCGACCGCTGCCTGAAACAAAGAGTCGCAGTGGTGGAAACACACATGATTCCTCGCATCAAAGCCTCAGGTCCCGGTGTTAAGCAGGCAGGGTTAAGCCTTCTTGCACCCTGTGAATGCGAAAGCCCAGGACTTTGCCTATTCAGGTCACTTTCAGCCTTTGATCATGAAGCTGATGCAGATTGTGTAAAAAGGCAGCAATCCTTGCAGGCGCTTTTCCCCCTCCCTGACTCCTGCACCAGACTTGCCTTCCCCCGGGAAAGAAGACAGAGGACTTGAGGGCAGATTCGCCTTTCTTGCACATCTAGAGTGATAGCACTGATGTCTGTGGAGTTATTTCAGGTTTAGACTTGTGTAAAAGAGATCAGCTTCTCACTGTATGATCCTTGCTTGGGGCAACAATTAGTTTTGCTCTCCTAGTGCTTGCATCAGAAACCCCAGATCGTTAACACCATCTCTTAACAAAGCCAGGACGACATTGCTTGACAGGGTATCTTCAGCAGTTATTCAGTAGTATAAAGTGAGAACAGGATGTGATGGGGAAAATCAAGACTATTTCTGAATTTGCTCGAAGCAAAGGAGAGAAAAAAAACTGAAAACATTACAACTGAAGACAGAGAGACAAGGAAAGATTTGGGTGTTCATATCCCACCTTAACACATTGTATGTTCTTCAGTGATTCATGACAAGAATAGAAATTGCTTTAATGCTAAAGTTACCAACCTCATATTTAAAAAAAATAATAATAATCCTAGTTCAGAGAGATTGCCTCTTGCTTATTCAAACTCAACATATATTCATCTGCTAGCATCCTTCTAGATAAGAAAAACACAGCATTTTTCTTCCAGTTTACTTTCTTCAGATTCAGTCCAGTGGAAATTTAGCAGTCCAGATTTACTCAGGCATTTTTAAGTCAGACTGTGGTTCCTGCTACCTGATCCCACTCATCTGGCATCTGGCACAGACCTGCTTTTGTTTCCTATGACTTAAGCATCAGGCTTTACTGATGTGTGGCCATATTTTGCTCAGCCCTGCGGGTCAAGTGAATTTCATGTCTCTATTGGTTCCCAAGGGGCCAAGAAGGCGGTCGGGTATAAGCTCTCACATAACCTCTTCTTCTGCAGCCAACTTTCCAAATGGCTCTTATTACTCTTCATGTTCACTAAGGGGCTTTTATTTAACTTGGCAACTGCTGTCACTTTTCATGTCCATTTCCGCTCCCTCCTTTTGATGTGTAAATTATCCTTGGATATTGGCAAACAGGACAATTTGGGTATTGCTGAGGGCCCCTAGCCTGACTTCCCCCCACCTTCTACAATCATACAGGCCTCATTGACTATCCTTCCTCCCCCCACTTGCTTTTAATTTGCTCAAGTAGCCTGAACATACACAGTCAGTAATTTGACCAAGCAAAAACGGACACTACAGCTTTCTGTATCCTGAGTCTTTGCCCTGGTTACTTTCTGATTTAATGTATGTACAAATTGGTTGTGGTGCCAGAGAGGTCCTGATTCAGTAAAGCGTTTCAGTACATGTCTGTAAGGAAGAAGCAGAGCTCTGTGCTGAGGAGGGACCAAGACTACCCTGTGGAGCTAGGAGAGGGCTTAAGCACAACACTCTTCAGGACCCATGGGCTTTGCAGCAACAGCACTCCAGGTTCAAACAGTCCATTCAGTGTTTGGAAGGAACCAATTTTAAGGTGTGGAGAGCCCACTTTCCCAGATGGGCAGGAACTGGGCCCTCACAGAGGGACAAACCCCATGGCTGAAACAGCCTTCCTCCACACAAGAAAATGTTTCTGCAAGAAGGATAATGGACAAGCCTGGTCTTAAAGTGAGCTCAGATCCATGCTTACCTGATATTATGCAGCTGAGTTTCATATGCCTTTGATAGGGATGTTTCCAATTTCAGGTGCCGTTGTGCTGTAGCTCTTGAGACAGATGCATTGTGTGTTACATCTGAGCAAGAATATCCCATGACATGAGATCTCTACTGTAAGTCTTGACAGCACAGGTCCTGCCAGCACCACTATTTCCAACTCCTCAACTCACATACGCTGTACAGCTGCAAAATCTGGATCTCTGTGATGACATAACATAGCACCTCACAATGTCCCATTTCCACCCATTGCCTCTCCCTGATGCTGCTCTACTAGAAATTTCAGGAATAAACCAGAGAGAACTGTACCTGAATCGTCTGTGCCCTATACAATCTGTACCCTAGACAAGGTGCAGCCCAGTCCTAACCTTTCTCTACAAAAAACACTGAAATAAAGTGCAGGGAAACTTGGTCAAGGCAACAGATACTGTAGGCTGATGGGAGTAGATTTTCATGTGCGCTACTCTATACCACACAGTGGAGGAAGAGCTCAGGACTCCATACCTAGGTTTTCCCAGCCAGAAAACTGTTTAGTTTGCCCAATCATATACACAAAGTAATGTGTACACAGTTTGAAAAATACAGGGGGCAGGATTGGGGTATGAAATGAGGAATATGTTGATATGACTGTGCCGTAAAGTGTCACAAGTGCTGTTATGAACTTCTGGCAAAATAACCTTTGCACTCTGTGCTCCAGTTTATTATTCTCGAAGTCAGGATAGCAAAAAAAGTGTCATAAGAAGAAGAGCATAATAACTGCAAGGCACTCGGAGCCCAAGTCTGGAGATATGCAAATACTAAACCAGTTTCATATATGTTGTTCTGAATGGGAGCCTAAACCAGCGACTTTTAAGGGTTTTTCATAGAGAATACAATTGCCCTGCTTGGGGTAGTTGGTCAGCAGCTGGAAGGGAGGAGATGATGCTGAGGGTGATTAGCCGTGGGAGAAAGGAACTTACTTCCTCTTTACTTCGCTTGACTGGTTTTCAGGGGAGGGGAACGACTGTCAGCTGGTTGTAGTAGTATGTTTCTTCTGTATTTGTGTTTCAATTCAAGGGCATCGAGAGCAGTTGGAAAGCCGGTATTTTTTCCTGTTTAAACAAATAATATGTGTGTGGCAAATTGGCTTTCTCACCATATCCAGACCTCACTGTAATATCAGCTTTGGGAGATGCTTATGGTTTCAGACTTATAAGAGTTTTTCTGGACTGAAGACAGACCAACAAGTTCAAAGAAATCCCTTGCTGCACAGACTGGCATGGTTAGAGGTAGCTTTGTGCTTTTCAGAGCATGGATAAACTCTGCTGCCGGTTGTTCCTCTTGCTGGGTGATGGCTCCCACCTCCTTTAACCCAGAGAAATGAACCACCCTAAAGAGCTTGCTCAGGGACTGCACTGCACCATCCAAGCCAGAAAATGTGAATGTGGGAGATGTTAAGGCAGTTCCTTCAAATACAGCATCTCGGAAGAGTGAGAGAACAAAGTGGAGTGTAAGGTACTGTCATTATAACAAATTCACACAAAATACACACACTCAAGCCCTCTATAGTTTTTCTAGGCTAATGTAAGGGCACCAATCTTGTTTTTCTAATATTGTTAACACCTGAAAAGCATCGAGTTCATCTCAGTGACTTTGGAGCAGTAAAACCTTGAAGATATAATCTGGCTTAAATACATGGAAATTCCTCCAGGCCTTAATTAATTTAGTATTCTTCCACAGAAAGACTGTTGGCGTTGTAAATTATTCATAAGATATTATAGACTCACTGATCTCAAATTTCATACAAAATTACAGCAAAGCTTTCAAAACATAAAAAAAACCCAGCTCTCAAATTAACCCCTTGCATAATGTGTTTCTAAAATTACATCCATAGGGGGTATTTTTTGTGGGGTTTTTTTTGTATGATTCTATCATTATTGCTAATACATATAATTGCCTTTTATTTAATGAGATACTCTACCAATTTCATATGAAAAACAACAGCCACTACCAGCAAAACTCAGGAGCACATTTTATTGAAAATTGAGACACATTCATTGCTAGTGCTTTAGTTGTTCTAGTTCAGATTTAATAAATGAGGTGAGTGGACAGAGTGTGTCAGAGAGAAGCTGCTGGTTGATCTGCCTCATAGTCTCCATTTTGTTTTACCTACAGACACCTCTTGATCAAAATACGTCATGCCACAAAACAGATAAATAAACAGAGCATAACGACAGCATTATCCAAACCAAAATGACATCCAGTTTGGTTTTCTCTCTTTCAGTAAATCATTGCAAATATTTCTTTTCCGAAGCACTAACAATATTAGCAAAACACCATGCTATTTCTTTGAATAGTTGTGGAGGATCTGTAAACCTGGAAAGTTAGCTCCAGAACATTCCGAGCACTACATTTATTTTATATATTTATATATTTTATATGTTTATATATTTTATATATTTTATTTTTATATAGAATTACTTAGCTTGGAAGAGACCTTTAAGATCATCCATTTCAACCGTAAACCTAACAGTGCCAAGTTCACCACTATCCCATGTCCCTAAGCACCGCATCAGCTGGTTGAAATTTAGAAAATTTCTCAGGTGGAGGATTATGCTGGGTAATGGGGTTTTTTGTTAAGACTTTTCTCACAAAGAAAAAAAACCTAGTTTTCTCAATATCCAGTGGTCTAACTACTCATCATCACCCACCAAGTAGCTGGGATAGAAAACTCACCAACAGAATTGCAAATGCACTTCAACTTCCCTTCTGTGCTTAAGCCTAAGCCTGGTTCCTTATCGAACAAAATATCCCTACTAATTTGTCATTAACATCCCCATTTCAGGCCCACTCATATAACAAGCCAACTTTCTTCACAGCATCCCCCTCCCCACACGCACTGCAACACCCCAGTCCCCCCTGTGTTTTTTAATGCTCACAAAAACATCTCTCCTTCTCACACTCCCAGGCTTGCCCATGTCCACTCTGAACTCACATTTCCAGGTCTCCCCACAGTCACAGTCGAGGTGTGACAGCTAACCTAGAACTAGGTCCACACCAGCTTGCTGACTGGTATGTTGGATGCCTGCTGCCCTACTGTAGGGATAACACACATCCCTGTCATTCCCTTGGAGGCATTTCTAATAAAGTCTTTCTTCTTGTCCTAGCTGCTGATTTGCAAAAAACATGTAAGAATGTAATATCTGAGAGGTGGCTATCCTGTGTCAAAGGCGACTGAAAGCAGCCAATGGATTCAAAAGTTATTAAAAGATTGACTGACAGGCAGGCAGAATAAAAGCATAAGTCTCATTCCCTTAGGAAGCCAGGATAAAAGAGATAGAGGGTTTTTTCCCATTTAAGGCAGCAATGCTCAAAATAAGAAAAAAAATTTGATGTGGGGACCCCAGATTCATGAGGTTCAAGGGGGAACAACAATAGTAGGTGAAGTTAATATTTAGATTTTTTTTTATTATACCATGCATTAAGCATTTTGTAATAGTATTTTTTAATATATGAAAATATTACTTTTAAAACTAGATTTAATTTTTTTACCTGATTATGGTATGGTCAGAATCTATACGCTACAGAAATACACCAAATAGCATGCAGTTAGCCAGAAAATCATGAGGTTCCAAGACGCCAAATTGGATAAATTCAATATAACTCAATGTTAACACTCACAGCCATAGAAAACTATTAAGTGCCTAAATACAAAACTGTATTTTGTTCTTCCATAAGAATATTACACAGATCTTTTCTGTCTTTAGGAAAGCGAGGATTGGTGATTGGAGATTAGCATACAATCTGGCAGAGATTATATAAAAGTACATATATAAATCTTAAATACTAACATCAAAAATTAGGTAAATGGAATATTTGTGTCATTTTTCTTGCCATAGAGAGTCCTAAGAAAAGAAAATAGTCCTGCCAAAAGTCTCTTGTATGTGGTTCACACTCTGCAAGCAGAGATTCTTGGAGTTTTGTCTGAAACAAGGTCATCAAAACGGGTTTGCTGAATTGAAAAAAAGACGTTTTAAAAAACATCTTGACTAATGTTAACCTAATCCACAAAAGGCTCTTGAGTGAATCTTGGATTCCTTACAGTTCTGCTGTCTTGATTAGCAAGGTGTGTTAGTGCCAAAGCAGATGTACTTGGCAGATATCCTCCAAGATTTGAATTAAGGGACTTTTCACCCCTCAGCTGCTCATGAAATTAGCAATCCCACCAGCTTTGAATCTAAATCAAATAATAAAAAATCTTCAGCAAACTGGAAATCCTTCTTTTTCAGCCAACTTTCCTGCACATATTTGTCTTTGTGAACTAGAACTTCACATAACACCTCTGGCTTCCAGCTTCCCTGCCATATGCAAAACTGCCATTTTCTAGGTGAACTCCTCTTAGTAAAAGGCACAGAAAATCTCTTTTAAGCCTAGGGCACATGTCATAGGTCTGATCCTCCACTCTCTGGAGAAAAACAAAGCAGGCACATAGCCCACATCAGTGTCCAGACCTTTTTAGGTGGCCCTAGGAATCCTGCTTGGCTTCTACCTCTCCAGAGAAGTATGGGTCAGATGTAGGTCCTGTGCTATTGTTGTCAACCTCTTACTGTAAGCCTCAGACAACCTCAAATGGCTATACGTAGTGCTTGAGAAGCTGGATCCCACCTAGTAGATCTATGTGATTGTACAAGCAGGTACACGCTCACTCGGTCCACATATCAAAACAACTGGACATCATCTAGCTCAAATCCAAAAGCCACAAAATTGCATCAGCACAACACTGCATCAGCACAACACAGCACTCAAATCAAGCAACTCAGACTCACAACCCACATTTGTTTGGAGAAGACCATGTAAACATAACCCTTCCCAGAGAAGCGATCCAACAGAGTCCTGAAATTCTCCAACAGCTCTCTTGAAATCCTGGTTTCCAGACACAATAATCATTTCATCATTCCTCTCCCCACTTGCTGGCTCCATTGAGGCAAATGTGCTCTATTTTACTAGCTCAAAGCATTCCTAAAGCTGATGCTAAGTGAAGTGACCCTTTACAATATTAGCCCTGCAGGCAATACTCTCCCTCTTTTTGCTAGCCCCTAAATACAGTAAGCACAGTTCACTATAGCACTGGCGTCAGAAAGAATAACTACTTGACCCCAGCAGGTGATCTGATCATTTTAATGACTCCTTGCACATGAGAAGGTGAAAAATAAGCACAAGGCAATTTCTTCAACCTGACTCTTTTGAGAAAGGTCAAGCAAGGTTCCTAACCCAGGAGATTTTCCCTAGACTACAAAAGACCACACCCTTGAAAGATCACAAGATGTTCCAAGAAGTGGAGAAGGAAAGAAGGAGCAGTAGTATGCTGTTGCAGTCATTCCTGTCCCTACTGGTGTTGTACACAAGCTTCTAAGTTTTCCTTGTCAGTGTACGGCACATCATTGTTCTGTTGGACTGACTCACTGTGGTTTGCCATAAGATGCACTGGCAAGACAATTATTTACTTAGAAGACCTTGTGATGTTGAAAGCTAGCAACAGCATCTTACCAAGTGACTGTTTCCTACATCATGGCATGCCACTCTCCTCTTTGTACACAAGCTGCACAATGCTCCCACTGTGAGCTATCATCAGCTTGAGAGTTTCACAAAAGCTGCTAGAAGATGCAGGTGTAAAAGTAAAATTTTTCAGGGAGCCAGAGGCAAGAGAGGGAATGACAACAGAGATATGAGATATCCATCCACCTGAAACACATGCATACAAATCTGGGAAACATCTGCATATTGCATGCAACAGGTTGCATCACTTAACAATGTTTGTCTTCTTAACAGCTCATTTCAAGCTCTTCCACAAAAGAAATCAATTACTAATGACATACAGCCCTACTTTTCTTCCTGAACTCATAACTGCTTTCAATTTTAAGTTAAAATTAGCCATTCATGCTATCCAAATGAGCATAGTTTGGTGATGATGTATATAAACGATGTTTTAGATTGTTGAGCATAGCTGGTCTTTGACAGTTTCTTCTTATAAATAACAGTTTCCTCTTTACAATGAGAACTTTCAGAGGAGACAGATGTTTGAAAGATTAGGCTGAATTACTTGAACAGCCTGTAAAACCAACCTGAAATTTGCAAATATGAAAGATCAGAATTCTTACCAAGTCCACTTGCAAGAAGTCACATCTACATAAACACCACTCTTTCAGCCTACAATTACATGTCACATTGTCAGCACTTAACATGTTACAAATGACAAACAATTTAATAATTTAAAGTGCTGACAGAGATATGCAGCATTGCACAGAGGAAGAATCCATGAAACCAAGTAAAAAATAGTAGTAATAATAATAATAGTAGTAATAATACCACAAATTTTTGTTATAAGTCATCCCTGTAGCAGAGCATGACGTTGACATTTCATTTGCATTTTTACATCTTTTCTACCTTGTTCTTTGTTGAAGGAAATGAGCTTGTTCCCTCAGTACTTCAAATGACACAACCTGTAGTTGTCAAGCAGATCATCTGTTCTCTCAGCAGGCAAAGCAGCGAGTCTTCTAGTCATAAGCATTTTCGTTTTATTTACATATGAACATATGCAAGTACAAACACATGCACGAAGAGGTAAAACTAAAGAAATATACTTGGTGAGGGAAAGGTGACTTCCATAGTTGTCCCTTGGTTTTGGAGGGAACAGGAGCGATTCAAACAACATACTCACAGCAGCCCCCATATCTCCTCTATTCTCTCCAATTGTAGTGTAAAGTGTGATTTCAGTCATATTCTCCACTTGGGCCACTGAGTAGGTTTTCACCTGTTAAATCCCTTCAGGGTCCTTAGAACACCCAGTACACAGATTATACTTCAGCAGAATTTCACCTGCAAACAATTTGATTTTCAAAATCCTGTTTCCAACATGACTTAAACCAGTAAATAAAGCAGACAGTTCCAATTGTGCTATTATTCCATAAACTTCACTCTTTGATTAACTATTATCTTTGGAAAATTCATACACCAGTCCCAAACTAAATGCACTTTGTCTGTTCCAACCACATTCTGCATTCTGTGTTTCTCAAAGAAAATGGCTTCAGATGAGTAAAAATTGCAACAACTGTTTTATTATGCACTCTTATCAGCAGCCCAGCATACTCTTTACAAAAGCCTCCCGCAAGAAAGAAGATAAATAACACCATCCCACTGCTTCCTTAGGTAGAAGGCAGAAACAAATTACCCAGCTAACACACCAAGTATACAGACTATATTAAAAAAAAAAGTATGCATTATTAGCTCTAAATTTATACACCAATTAAGTTGTCCATCTCTTTGGAAACAGACACATTACCTTACTACTTTCCAGCTTGTCAATAGCATTTTGAACATTAGAAGGCAAATGGTACTAAGACAGTTCTCATTTTTCACACTGTCATTATAGGAGCAAGGTTTTAAAGGTAAGAATAGTCCACAGGCTTCACATGACTAGTGCAAGTCCAGTTGGACACCAGGATCAATCACCACCTATTTGCAATCGTTCATGTTTTCCCAGTTCATGGTCCCTCGAGTTACAAAGCAGAATATCAAATGAATGCACTGAATAGCATGATCAGAGGGGTTACTGTAACCAAATCGAAAGAGGAGGCCTTTAATAACTACTTCTAATTTCTCCATCCTTCTTGTGTGACTTCAGCTGTGAACCTGTACCTTCTCCACGATGAAGCATCTCTTAATAAAACCCTCTTTTTCTGATGATCTTTATTAATTTTATTGATTTAAACAGAAAAATACTTTTGTTTGTTCCTTCTTCCTGGTGCAGCTACCAGGCTGTATGTTTGTTCAAGCAGGAATTGTCCCTTCTACAACAAGAAAGCACAAAGCACTACTGAGTGTTCCCACTAAGAAATAGTACTTCAATGTAAATAAGGTAAACAGTAATCACAGAAATTTCCTGATGCTTCTTTTGACAAAATCCCTCTATATTATTAAAATGTGATAATGAAGAAGATGCAGAAGCAGGAAAGCAACCTTCCAGATCCAATAAGCCAAATGGGATATGGCAAATAAAACAATATAAGCATCTGCATGGAAAAATAAGTCAAAAATAGACATGTTAAAAACAATCAATGACAAAAGTCCTCCCACATACCCTGGGACATATCCAGGGTTCCAGAAGATTATGATGTTGTATTCATTATGTCAGAGAATGACATGTTTGGGGATCCCTGGCACAGAAAAGACTAAGAGCAGATTTCAAGGATACAGAAAGTGGGGGAGAATACACCTGGGGGTGGTAAGGCTGATACGGGTACTCTGGTGCTAGCTACTCCAGTTACTAGGAAATTGGGAACAAACTCTGGTCCCTCTAAGAGGGCTGAAGGCTCAGCAGCTCAGCTGAAGTGCATTTACACCAATGCACGCAGCATGGGGAATAAGAAGGAAGAGCTGGAAGCTGTCATAGGGCAAGGAGTCTATGATGTTGTTGCCATCACGGAAACGTGTTGGGATGACTCATATAACTGGAGTACAACTTTGGTGGGATATAAACTCTTCAGGAGGGATAGAAAGGGTAGCAGAGGAGGTGGAGTAGCCCTCTTTGTAAGGAAGGACTTGGACACCTCTGAGATGGATTGTGGCGATGAGGAAATTGAGTGCCCGTGGGTTAAAATCAGAGGAGCCCATAAGAAGGTAGATTTTGTGCTGGGAGTCTGTTACAGGCCACCCAGCCAAGGAGAAGCAACTGATGAGCTCTTCAATAAACAGCTCGGGTTGATCTCCATATCAAAGCCACTTGCTCTTGTGGGAGACTTCAATCTCTCTGATATCTGCTGGGAGTACAATAGAGCAGAAAGGAAGCAGTCTAGGAGGTTCCTGGAGGATGTGGAAGACAACTTCCTTGTGCAGCTGGTGAATGAACCAATGAGGGAAGGTGCCCTCCTGGACTTGCTGTTTGTGAATAAAGAAGGTCTGATGGGGGATGTGGCAGTAGGAGGACGCCTAGGACTAAGTGATCATGAGCTGATAGGGTTTTCTGTTCTAGGCGAAGTGAAGAGGGTGGTTAGCAGGACAGTAGCATTGAATTTCCAGAGGGCAGACTTCAAACTCTTCAGAAGGCTGGTTGGCAAAGTCTCATGGGAGACAGTACCTAAGGGCAAGGTTGCCCATGAGGTCTGGAAGCTCTTCAAAAAGGAGATCCTAGCAGCTCAGGAGAAAGCCATTCCTGTGTTCTGGAAAAAAGCCAGCAGGGAAGAAAAACAGCTTGGTTGAACAGAGAGATCTTGAGTGATATCAAGAAGAGAAATGTTTATGGGCTCTTGAAGAGGGGACAGACCTCTTGGGTGGACTACAGGAGGGAAGTGAGATTGTGTAGAGAAAAAATCAGAAAGGCTAAGGCTCAACTAGAAATCAGATTGGCAAAGTCTGTGAAATATAACAAAAAAATCTTTCTATAAATATATAAATAACAAAAGTAGGACTACAGAGACCATACAGTACCTATTGGATGCAGAAGGAACAACAGTGACAGGGGATGAGGAAAAGGCTGAGGTATTTAATGCCTTCTTTGCCTCAGTCTTTAATTGTAAAGAAAGCTGTTCCCTCTGTGTACAAACCCAGGAACTAGAGCAGCAAAATGAGGCTCCCATGATCCAAGAGGAGGTGGTCAGAGCCTTGCTAGCCCAACTAGACACCCATAAGTCTATGAGGCCACAAGGGATTCACCCTAGGGTATTGAGGGAGCTGACAGATGTGCTGGCCAAACCCCTTTCCATCATCTTCCAACAGTCCTGGAAGACTGGGGAAGTTCCACTAGACTGGAGGCTGATGTTGTGCCCATCTACAAGAAGAGTCGTAGGGAGGATCCAGGGAACTACAGGCCAGTCAGTCTGACCTCAGTGCCAGGGAAAGTCATGGAACAGGTGATCTTGAGTGCTGTCATGAAGCACTTGCAAGAGAACTGGGTGATCAGGTCCAGCCAACATGGGTTCACAAAAGGCAGGTCTTGCCAAACTAACCTGATCGCCTTCTATGACAAAGTCACTCGGCTGCTGGATGAGGGAAAGGCTGTGGATGTGGTCTTCCTGGACTTCAGCAGAGCCTTTGACACAGTATCTCACAGCATTCTGCTATGGAAACTGTCAGCCCCTGGCCTGGACAGGTGCACACTCGCCTGGGTAGAAAACTGGCTGGATGGCCGGGCCCAGAGAATGGTGGTAAATGGTGTTAAATCCAGCTGGAGGCCAGTGACAAGTGGTGTTCCCCAGGGCTCAGTGCTAGGTGCAGCCCTGTTCAATGTCTTTATCAATGACCTGGATGAAGGCGTTGAGTGCACTCTTAGCACGTTTGCAGATGACAATAAGCTGAGTGGAAGTGTTAGTCGGCTGGAGTTTAGGGAGGCTCTGCAAAGGGATCTGAACAGGCTGGACCACTGGGCAGAGTCCAATGGCATGAGGTTTAACAAGGCCAAATGCCGGGTCCTGTATTTGGGGTACAACAACCCTATGCAGAACTACAGAATGGGAGAAGTCTGTCTAGAAAGCTACCAGGAAGAGAAGGACCTGGGGATGTTGGTTGACAGCCGACTGAACATGAGCCAGCAGTGTGCCCAGGTGGCCATGGAGGCCAATGGCGTCCTGGCTTGTATCAGAAATGGTGTGACCAGCAGGTCCAGAGAGGTGATTCTCTCTCTGTACTTGGCACTCGTAAGACTGCTCCTTGAATCCTGTGTCCGGTTCTGGGCCCCTCACCACAAGAAGGATGTTGAGGCTCTGGAGCAAGTCCAGAGAAGAGCAAAAAAGTTGGTGAAGGGGCTGGAGAACAGGCCTTTTGAGGAACAGCTGAGAGAGCTGGGGTTGTTTAACCTGGAGAAGAGGAGGCTGAGAGGAGACCTCAGTGCTCTCTACAAGTACCTGAAAGGAGGTTGTAGAGAGGAGGGAGCTGGGCTCTTCTCCCAAGTGACAGGGGACAGGACAAGAGGGAATGGCCTCAAGCTCCACCAGGGGAGATTTAGGCTGGACATTAGGAAAAAATTTTTCACACAAAGGGTCATTGGGCACTGGAACAGGCTGTCCTTGTTGATTCACCTTCCCTGGAGGTGTTTAAGGGATGGGTGGATGAGGTTCTGAGGGACATGGTTTAGTGTTTGATAGGAATGGTTGGACTCGATCTGATGGGTCTCTTCCAACCTGGTTATTCTATGATTCTATAATAAAAGAAATTAAAAGGTAGTCTATTACTTGAACTTGGATGTGCCCCAGTACGCTACCTTGTGTCAGAGCATTCATTTCACAAAATGAAATAAATCGCAACCATCTCTTTCAGTTCATCTATAATTTCTTCTCTTTCAGAGATTTTATAGTTGGTAAACTACCTAGAGATTCAAATGGGAAATGCAGTACATGATATGTCCTGCCTCACCAACTTAGTGGTCTACTATGAGGGAGTAACTACATCAGTGGACAAGGGAATACCCATGGACGCCATCTATCTGGATTTCTTTAGGTCCTTTGATGTGGTCACGCAACATTCTTCTCTCTAAATTGGAGAGATCTGGATTTGATAGATGGAATATTTGGTGGATAAGAAATTTATTGGATGATCACACCCAGAAGATAGTGGTCCACGGCTGAATGTCCGGTTGGAGAACTCATAGCCCAGAAGGCCAACTGTATCCTAGGTTGTATCAAAAGAAACACGGCCAGCAGGTCAAGGGAGGGGATTCTGCCCCTCTATTCTTCTCTTGTGAGACCTCATTTGCAGTATTGTGTCCAGTTCTGGAATTCTTAACATAAGGAGGAGATGGAACTGTTGGAACAGGTTCAGAGAAGAGGTACAAAGATGATCAGAGGGCTGGAGCATCTCCCATATGAGGACAAGTTGGGCTTGTCCACCCTGGAGAAGAGAAGGTTCCGAGGAGACCTTATAGCAACATTCTAGTACCTGAAAAGGGCTACAGGAAAGCTGGAGAGGGACTGTTTATAAAGGTTTGTCATGACAGGATGAGGGGAAATGCATATAAACTGGAGAGAGGCAGAAACTAGGAAAAAATTCTTCACATGATGATGGGGAGACACTGGCACAGGTTGCCCCGGGGAAGTTGTGGCTGCCCCATCCCTGGAAGTGTTCAAGGCAAGGTTGGATGGGGCCTTGAGTAATCTGATCTAGTGGGATGTTACTGCCCATGGCAGGGGGCTTGGAACTAGGTGATCTTTAAGGTCCCTTCCAACCCAAGCTGTTCTATGATTCTATGAGTATTGTGTCCAGTTCTTGAGCCCTCAGCATAGGAAAGACATGAACCTATTGGAGCAGGTCCAGAGGAGGACCATGAAAATGGTCAAAGTCCTGGAACACATCCTCTGCAAAGAGAGGCTGAGAGAGCTGGGGTTGTTCAGCTTGGAGAAGAGAAGACTTCAAAGAGACCTTATTGCAGCCTTTCAATTCTTAACGAGGGCTTGTAAGAAAGGCAGAGAAAAACTTCTAGCAGGGCCTGTAGGAAGAGGAAAAGGGGTAATGGTTTTAAACTAAAAGAGGAAAGGTTTAGATTAGACATTAGGAAAATATTTTTTATGCTGAGGGTAGTGAAACACTGGTACTAGAGAGGTGTTAGATGCCCCATGCCTGGAAACATTCAAGGTCAAGTTCGATAGGGCTCTGAGCAACCTGACTGAGTTGAAGATATCCCCACTTACTGAAGGGGGATGAACTAGATGACTTTCATTGTCCCTTCCAATCCAAGCCATTCTATAATTCTAGAATAATTAAAGATCATATTGGCATGTATGTAGATTCCCAGAAGTCAAAGTCTGAACAGGCCACTCTTTCTGTCACTGAACACACAAGTTCTGGTATGAAGTCCAGGATTTTCACCTCCTGATAGACTGAAGAGAACAACAAATCCTTGGGACAGAATGCCAGAATTCTAGTCCAACATAACAGAACCCCTACAGTCTATTAATAGACACATCAGTCAAATTCCCACTGCATGTGCACTCAGTGTCTAGGCATCTATTTGCAGAATCTGGGCTTGCCTGCAGAGCAAGATTTAGCATTTCAAGACTACTTAAATAATTACAAAAATTGAAGATCTCTTCCCAGAAAGGAAAAAAAATGTAAGAAAAATTAACTCCCTACCTCCAAGCACACGAGTGTTTCATGTACTTCTGGATTTCTGTAGAGAGACATATTAGAACTAGGGCACAAGGCTGCAGCTCCCATTCAGTGTAAGACTGTACTATATATTTGCACTGCAAATGATCAAATGTACAAGAAAACGAAGCAGAAACACATATCAGTATACTTGATATGCTACCGTTTCATACTGGGCTGATACACAGGTTCACCTAGTTTACATGGCAGAAAAAGAAATAGAGCAGTACAGAAGGTGTACCTTGTAAAATGGATCCTCCTCCTCATTTACAGATTAGCAAATATTCTCCACTTAGCCACTAAGTAATTAACCTATTTCATTAAAGGAAAGAGTGTTTTTCTTATGAGAAATAGGAACCCAGGTGCTATATGATGTGAAGTTTTCCTCGGAAAATCCTGTTTTTAAATCCTGCTCAGGTGCATTTCCTAAACCGAAACCAGTAATATTACTGATTAAAACAAAATGACAAGGTGGAAAGAGAAGTGAAAAATACTAACCGAGAACCAAGGACATCACAAAATGAATAATGTTTAATCCATCTTAATGCTACCAGAAAAATTAAGTTTAAGCTGCACACTTAATTAGCCTGCTAATGCTGTTTGATGGGCCTCCTCATAATGCCAAGACTACTGGGAGTTCCTTTGTGTCCCCAAGAAATCTGAGATTTTTCATTATGTCTCCATCTACGGTAGAGACACGATTTAATCATCCTTTCTCTTGGGCTTCAAGCCTATCAGTGTTTACACATAATTCATGTCCCATTTGCTTATGCATTTACAAGAAGATGGCGCATGCTGTTCACAAAGAGTTTTCATATTGCTACAGCTGTTCATGTGCAAATCTCACCTACTGCCGGGGCTAGTCAAGTACTTTTAGGCTCCAAACAGCTGAATGTGTTTGTCAGTTGTAGCAGTGCCTACTAACAGAACTGTGTGTTGTTGTATTCTTAAAAATAATGTCCAGGAGAACAGCATCCTAGCAAGATGTACAAAACATAGACGGTTATCAGCCTTTACGTTAATTATAGGAGGAAAATATTCCCCTTATAGCGCTGGATTACAAACACTAAAGAGTAGGTAGATGTAAAGACATCAAAGTTATTCTGTTTCATTGATTACTTTAGAGAATTTGTTTGTTAGAGATTGTATAAGGGCAATAAGTCCAAAGGTTCCTTAAGACTCTGTTTGGTTAATGGATTTTGAACAGCATCACAGCACTTTAACCTTTCATCCTAGAGCTGGAGACCCAAAGCAGCTCTCCAGCACTAATTACTGAGAGTCAGATTCACTCCTAGCAACAGGATCCACTAACCACCAGGTCAAATGCCATCCTTCTGCTTTAAAAAAAATGAAACTTAAATGAACACACAATACAAGTCTGATCCTCTTGGGTACATTGGACATTAGTTTCAAGGACATTAATTAGTCCTATAAGGAAACATGCAGAGAGATACTCAGCCAGACCTGGTTGCAGTTCCATCTTGCTTTCAAATGCAGAACAGCAACAGAGTGTAACAGGTTCCATCCACATGGTACTGCTTAGTCCATGCTCTGATTTTAGTCTGATCTCCCAGAAAGCATTTTAATCCTGTATAACAAAACCTGACAGCCTATGTGTTTCAAGCTGTATCAAGGAAGGCATTTGAGGATTACATACACATTGAGCCAAGTTATTCTGATTACTCCCTTCCTGCTTTTTTGACTGAGAATGGTGGCTTTTGAATTTGAGTTGGATGGCTTTCTCTTTTTTTCCAGTAGAAGGATATCTAATAATTGAGGAGGGATACCTGATAAAAAGTGCTTTTCCTTACATTATGCAAAGATATACTTACACAAGCATGCACTAAATTTATATGTAAAAAGTGAATGCATGTCTGTGACCAGGGTCATACATATGAACAAGACTATTTTTATCAACTGCCCTGTATGCTATAACAATATGTGATCTGCAACTACTACTTGTGGTTTCTACAGCACCTTTTGCTCTTTGATACATCACATAAATACTCTTTGCATCCAACAGTGGGAAATACTTCAGTACACGTGTTCTTGATTTATAAGTTTAATTAGAAACTTTTATGCATCATACTGAAATACCTTGAGAACAGTTTGAGTTGCCTGAGCAGAAACAACAAATTTAGAATTCCATACACATCTTCCATGTATCTTCGTGCTGTTGTCCATGATTTCTTGTGCAACTCTCAGAGATTATTGCAAGGCACACAATAAAAAAGTGGCATTGCATCCAATGCATTTGAATATTTCAGCACATGCTAAAGGCTGTACAAAAGAGGAACTTCTCTGAAGGCAACAGGAAAGCTTTCGCAGATGGCACTGCCTTGAATCCTGCAAATGTAAAGCATTAAATTACAAATAATCCATTGATTTTAATGATACTAAACAACAAGCACAGTTCTTGGTCCTGAGGGTTCAGCACCCAAAATAACAGCAGATAACACTTTTGGAACAATGCAAAACTGGGATGGTAAGATTATCTTTACACCATCATTAAAGAAATAAAGGCACAAAGTTTGTGTCACCTCCATCAGTAATGGCAAAGGCAGGGATACAACTAATGTTCTTGTGACTGTTCATCCACACTCTTAACCATTACAGCACTATAGAGACCATGGAAATAGTAGGGCCCAAACAAGTTTAAATGAGATAATTCCATGTTTAGACACAGTAATGAGTCAGAAATGACAGTGGCCAGAAATTTTTGAAAAAAACTATACCCCGGAAATCATTTTGTACTCTGAGCTGAATGGTTAGTGTTTGCAGAAGATCAAGTTGGTCATAGGAATAAGCATAGTGCTCCAGAACTCCTTTAACTACAGCAGTGGGATTTCCATTTGCTTTGTTTTACCCATTTATTTCAGCTATCTCAGTAAAGACTGCACCAGTGAGAAGGGGTACCTTCTCCTTTAACAAAGGCCCTTTAAACATTCTCGAAGCACTGGACATTTCAGAATGCAGTCAAAGAAGGGGAGGATGGCAAATGTAGAACTACTTGATAATCTTCCTACACTCTTGTAATCCCCCTGCCCTCCTTTTTAATGGGCAGAAACTTCATATTAAAACAAACAAACAAACAAAAAAAACCCAGCACAAACATTTCCTGAACATATCTGGCTCTCCCTCCTGTCACGCACTGACATAGCAGCTCTTCCCAGAGTCTCTATGCCAATGCTGTAGCAGAAGAGAAACCCTTTTCCTAGGAAAAAGAACAAAGGGCATCAACTCTGGCAGTGTGTCAGCAGCAAAGAGTGCTGGGGAAGACAAAATTCCGGATTTGAACTCTCCTCAAAGAGCCAGGACTCTGAGTCCAGCATAATCCATGGTTTTACCAGATAACTTTGATAAGGTGGCCAATTATTGGCTGAATAACCCCTTGCTATCCCTAAAATCAATCACCTCTCCTTCTGTATTGATTAAAACAATCCGTTGCTATTTTCTCATGATCCTTGTTGTCAGTAGACCTGTTAGAAGCTCTTTCTGTGAGCAGACTATTCTCCCTTGGCTTTTGCAAGTGCAACTCATATGCAGAGGATAAGGCAGGAGGAAGCATTTCTTTTAGGTTTCTTTCAGTTTTCATTCTCATCACTGCATCCTCCACTCACTGAAATTATTGACTGACATACCAAAGGGAAACTACCTTAAGTTTATACATTTAGCAAGTAAGTAATCTGAAAGCTATAATGTAGACTTTTCTCATATAAAATGTGCACCCTGTTATGAACCCTTTATTAGTAAATTGATTAATTAATTATTGAGCCAATAATCCGTTTCATAGTAGTAACTGGAGAGTACCCATGGAAACAAAAGCACAAAGCAATTTTTATTTCTCTAAAGTACTTCCCTAACGCACTCTCTTGGGTCTTGTGTTTTGTTATTCTATTTTAAAGTCTTCTCCAATCCACAGAAATGGGATTTATAGTGTTTGGACTACTAGCCCTGTATTTAAATTATAATGGACAGTTGTACATTTCCTGCCTGAATAAAATCCTAGTCTAAGGACTGTGACTAGTCTTCTGATTTTTACAAACAATTTCATGACTACCACCATTTAATATTTTATTGTCAGCATGCCTGGGTTCACTCTGCAACTGCTGTGGCCCCATAATGCCAGTCTCTATGGAAGAATAATGAAAGTTCCAAAAAGCCTGCAATCAAAACAGACAGGAGAGACTCAGGTTGCAAGAAAAAGATCATTATTCTGCCCAGTTTTCTAAATAGAGAGTTAAGGCAGAAAAAGATGTTGTTCACAACTTTGCCTCACAGTGTTTCAACATGTTCCCTTATGTTTCTTTCTCGAGTCTCAGCTCTTAGATACTCCTGCCTCCATTAACAGTAGAGGGGATGCAGCGCTCAAGATCAAATGTCATCCTTAACACACAGCCCAGGTATATATGCAACAGGAGAACAATATGCTGTCGTAACACTCTTCAGGACTCGCTCATGAGGAGGTAGTGTACCACATCCAAGAACATTGATTAGAAACACGAAGCAGTTCTGCCCTCACATCTTTTGAGCCTTGCCTTTGTCTTGTGAAGCTTCCAATAAGACTGTATTGGAGAGCTGGTTAAACACCTTTTTCCAGAAGTTTTTGAGGTGAAAAATATTTTGACCTGAATGACTTCATGAAGAACTGCTTTATGAATACAGAAATTTAAGAACTTTCAATGAAAAGCTAAAAGTGTAGAGACTGGACATGTTTTCTGTACCAGAAAAATATCTCCTTTTCTCTCAAAAATATCAGACAACTCTAACTCCTTATGTGCTACATTTTGGCAGGACAAGAAAAAAAGACCTTTCCAAGATGTAAAAAGGCAGTACTACTTGTGACACAAAATACCAACTCTTGCATGAGTTACCAAATGATAAACAATATTTCGGGAAAATCCTGCTCCTGCACACCCCTATCAGGTTTCAAAGCACTGGAATGAAGAAAGTGGGAGGGAGAGAGAGGCATAAGGAATAGAAATAACTTACTCAAGTCTAATAAAGGAAAAACACTGGCAGAATCAGGAATAAGCTAACTCCCAGCCTCTGCCATTTGATCCCCACAGACAAATGGACCTTCTGTAAGTCAGGTTCTACTATGGCTCTGATGTTAAGGAAGATTTTGCAAAGGAAAAAGGTGTAAAAACAAGCTTGAAGTATAACACTGCCACTGCAGTCCATCCTTAAATCACTCTTAAATTACTCTTAATCATCACAAACTCATAGAACTGTCCCTTCAAAGTGGTAGGTATCACAAAGCTGAAGCTGAGGGGCATATTGATGCAAACAAAAGGCAAAAAAAAGCATGCGTATGTCTGGATTTCCTTAATTTTGCGGTTTTATGTCAAATGTTGAATCATACTCTAATGCTCTTGCATATTTAATTTCCCTTGTTCTTTTCAAACATTAGCAAATGTGACTGCTTGCACTGCCAAGACTCTGCAAATTAAAACAATGTACACAAAATGTCATATTGAACTCATACTAAAGCATAACCCTGCTTAGATGAGACACACCAGCAAGCACATTACTTTCACGGTGCAGTCCTTTCTCATGGTACGTTATGCATTATTCTGACATGACAGTCTTACACATAAAGTCCATTGAAATCACGGTACAGTCCAAACTTCCTATTCATTTAAATGGGAGTTTGTCTAGTAAAAATAATTAGACCTGCAGGGAACTGTTTCAGTGTCTGGCCAACACCAGTGAACAAAATCCTCTAAGCTTACTAGTATTAGCTCAGAAGTTTACTGATGTTCTCCCAGTAGGATTGCTCTTCATCATGAAAACTGAATGTACCACTGATATTTTGTGAGACGAAGACCAAGGCCTAGCAAAAGGCATTTAAATCTGCGCCAGCAATGAGGAAATTCAGACTTCTGAGGAGCGAAGAGATGTCAGAGCAGCTGGAAATATTCAGTGTGATCCTCCAGCTGAATACAACTGTGCTGGCAGGCAGGAAGAAAAGCCAGGAAGAGAGCAGGGCTCACTCTTACACACCATCCCATTGACTACCCTCTTAAGGGATTCCCCCGCCAAAAAAAATAGGAAAGGAGACAGGAGGGAGAGATCAAGAACACCACATGAGAGAAACCAGCCCAAAGCAAAGTCTCTGCATTAGCTGTTGTCCAACACAAATTAAATACAGCAGTTTTGCTACAGCAGGACATATGGCTGGTGTCCTTCACAAATCTTTTTAATGATGGAACTAGATTACGCAGCTACTTCCGCATAGAGAAATATGAAGAACAGAGACATATGAAGAAAACGATAATGCTTGGGTAAACATACTAATTCAAGAATGTGATATAGCCACTAGAGGTAGGAAAGAGTTCTGGGTTTGTCTCCGTGTAAATACAGCTGACTTCAAACTAAGAGACAAAGATCAGTTAGGATGAAGAAGCAGTTATACAAGAGGAGACCAAAGGGGTTTACCTTGTTTCAACTAGCAAAATAACTGGTGAAAGAAGGAAGACTGCTCTCTTCAAACTTATCCTAAGAATAAGCGCAAGAAGACAAAAGAAATATTGGGGTTAATGGCCAATATTGGCACAAGGACAAACACAAAGGAATTTTCCATGATTACATTTAGGCTGGAAATTAATGAAGGTTCCTAACCACTACAGCAATTAGGGTCTGAAACAGCTCACAAAGGGGAACAGTAGAGCAAAATAAATCCAACTGCTTTTAAGACAGAACTCAACATCCTCATGGAGAGCATAAAGAGTGATGCCTAGGATGTGAGACCACAGCAGCCTTGTGGATTATAATATTTCTCAAGACAGAGAACATTGCTTTATGGCTATTCATGGTCATAACAGTAGGTACTTTACATCCAACACATCTACAGGCCCTGAGATTATGCTTTTATTCTGCAGAAGAAAACCCCAAGCAGGATCTTGATCTATAAAGATATTTATGTTACCAGCATCTACAGCAAGAAGGATGCACCCTGAATACTTTTGCAAGGTTGGCATTTGTACAAGAAAGAGGGATTTCACCCACAGTCCTTATCCATGCATTTCATTTAACAGAGTAGCATTAAAAATTCAGTCATTATCATCCACCAAAGCCTTTGAGCTTCTCACTGAAGCATGCAAAACTGCCAAAGGCCAGAGAGAGATGAGGTTGACTTTCCATATGGTATAGCACACTGCCTATCTGGCAGGTCCCAATTTCCCTGGATGAGGGCATTGAGGGTACCCTTAGCAAGTTTGCAGATGACACAAAGCTGTGTGCAAGTGTAGATCTGCTGGAGGGTAGGGAGGCTTTGCAGGGGGACCTGAACAGGCTGGACCGCTGGGCAATGTCAAACGGCATGAGGTTTAACATAGCCAAATGCCGGGTCCGGCACTTGGGGCACAACAACCCTATGCAGAGCTACAGACTGGGAGAAGCCTGGCTGGAAAACTGCCAGGAGGAGAGGGACCTGGGGGTGTTGGTCGACAGCCGACTGAACATGAGCCAGCAGTGTGCCCAGGTGGCCAAGAAGGCCAATGGCATCTTGGCTTGTATCAGAAACGGTGTGACCAGCAGGTCCAGGGAGGTGATTCTCCCTCTGTATTCAGCACTGGTGAGGCCGCTCCTTGAATATTGTGTCCAGTTGTGGGCCCCTCACCACAAGAAGGATGTTGAGGCTCTGGAGCAAGTCCAGAGAAGAGCAACGAGGCTGGTGAAGGGGTTGGAGAGCAGACCCTATGAGGAGCGACTGAGAGAGCTGGGGTTGTTTAGCCTGGAGAAGAGGAGGCTGAGAGGAGACCTCATTACTCTCTACAAGTACCTGAAGGGAGGTTGTAGAGAGGAGGGAGCTGGCCTCTTCTCCCAAGTGCCAGTAGACAGGACAAGAGGGAATGGCCTCAAGCTCCACCAGGGTAGATTTAGGCTGGAGATTAGGAGGAGGTTTTTCACACAGAGGGTCATTGGGCATTGGAACAGGCTGCCCAGGGAGGTGGTTGAGTCACCTTCCCTGGAGGTGTTTAAGGCACGGGTGGATGAGGTATTGAGGGACTTGGTTTAGTGTTAGACAGGAATGGTTGGACTAGAAGATCCAATGGGTCCCTTCCAACCTGGTTGTTCTGTGATTCTGTGATTCTAGATAGGTATCTTCATAATTGCATAGCACTTTTTCAAATACTAAGGGGAAATCTTATCTCCCTGAGGTTGATGGTAGCTTTACCACTTGCTGCAGCAACATTGTGATTGAACTTGGCTGTCTCATACTGGGTTGTACAGCCCAGAAACAGAGAAGTGACAGGTGGTAATTTGATTGTCCGCACTGGCATGAGCTGAACAGAAGCCAGCATAACCAGAACAGAACCAACAGGAGGGAGCAGCTGGTGGCTACTGATCCTGCTTGAACAGTACCCTGTTAAGTCAAAGACTGCTCTGGGACCACCACAGATGATTAGTTATCCTCAGGCAAACATACCCAGAATTAGGCAATGAGCTGTGAATCCCTGTCTATCCAGCAATGCAAGAGACTTGTGTGCAGGAATCAGTGGAAGCTCATCACACAAGTGGTTAGAATACAAAATCAGGTGACTAACAAACCCATCTGCTTGATGAAACAAAACATTTTCCCATAAGCTTTTTTTAAAAGTATCTTTTCTTTTTAAATAGGTTTAAAATTACATAGATAACATATTTCCTAATTGAAAGCCATTTAAATGTCTCTCCTCTAGTGATACGTAGAGCAACTATTAAAGCAAATGCATCTGTAGATTTTGTTTTCTTATTATTGGTGCTTGAATAGATTTGTATTGTTTTCTTGGAATCTAAAATGTTGTTTTTCAGTGTATTATGGGAGACTACAGATTGTAGGTTAACCTGCCCTGTTTAAAATAACTTGAAAGTCTGAATCTCAATCTCTAATTAGTTAAATGAGACAGATGGGTCAATCCAGCCAGTCTTGCCAAGACAGTGGAGGGGTATCATTAACTGTGTGAAGCTGGGAGGAGGAAAGCACAAAGAATGGAGAGTATCTCAATCAATGGGGAAACTTCTCCATCTGAGTCTCTGAAGATCAGAAGGACTCATCTAGTCAGGTCCACTATTAGTCTTTCTACCTAGAGGGATGAAAGGTCAAAAAACACCATCAAGGCTTGAACAGAGAGCTTTGAGAATCCAGAAGCCTAATCTCCAGTTATCAAGTAACCTTAGAGTGACTTGTCACAAGCTTACTCTTGACAGTCAAGCCATATTCAAAGGTAACTACCTGTCACCTACATATAAGGTACAACTAAGAAAGCCAAGATTGCCCAGCCTAGACAAGAAAAGACTCAGGAAAATCTTATCAATGTGTATAGATATCTGACAGGGAGGAATAAAGATGTCAGAGCCAGGTAAATCTCAATGGTGTCTACTAAGGGGGCAGCAGACTAATAAGGAAAAACGAAATACAAGAAACTCTACCAAAAAAAAAAAAGTAAGAAAAAAAATAATTGTCCAAGTAGTCAAATGCTAGAAGTGGTTGCCCAGAGAAATTGTGGAGTCCCCACAGTCTTGAAGATACCTGACTGGACACAGCACTGAGAAAACTGCTCTAGTTGACCCTGCTTTGAGTGAGGAGCTTGAACTAGACAACCTCCAGAAGTTCCTTCCAACCTCAATGTTCCTATGAGTCTCTTTCAGAAACCACTGCTCTCCAGCCATACAGTACAGATCTTGAGGATTAATTTTGACTCACTTGTCCATTTTCCACTGCTGTCACAAAAGACAATTTTGACACAACTTACAGTGATAGACTATAAAACCTACATGACAAAAGCAGGAGGCAGGAAAAAGCAGTCAACAATGAGACTGGGAATAAAGAAGGCAAAGTTTCTACTTGACTTCAGCATGGAAACAACCAAATCTTTGTGCCTTACATTATGGAGCCACTTCTGAGACTCTTATTAGGTAATTAACAACCTCGGAGATAAGGCAGAAACCTGAGAAAAATCTAGTCCTTCAGTTCTCTTTACTTCAGTTGTTTCCCTGTAGAAAGGGTACTATTGCATTGCCTGCAACAGCAGCTTCTAAGGACCAGCCTACCTTTTGCAACATGCACTAACCAGAGTGGATGTTACATCAAGGAATCGCTAAATGTAAATAGCCTTTTTTCCTCCTTCCTTCTTCCTGAGTAAAAGAACTGACTGTATACTGACTACACTGCCTGATGAATCAGGAGAAGTTCATTCATGACTGCAGAAAGAACTTGCCAATGTTTCCTATTATAAGAAGCCCACAAGACCTGAATAATTAATAACCTACCAGTGAAAAACTGTCCCTAATTACCAAAGCAATCCTGAAAAAAAAAATGTTAATTGCTTGGCCTATGTTCCTCCCTCAATGGAATGACTATATTGACAAATAGCAAGAGAAATCTGGTGACCACAAGATACACTTGTTACAAATCGATCAATGGCAATTATGAATTTTTCTCGCATTTCTGAAACCGCTTCAGGCTTCAGTCTACCTTGAGACAATACAATACATTCTTAACAAGGTGAGGATTCTCCCTTTTTTGCTTCAGCTAAAGATGATTTGTGATTCGCAGGGAACAAAATAAATAAGATGAAAAATTTTAAATGATTTTAACAAAGCAAGTCATTATCAAGCATTGGCAAGAGTATTCCGTTAAATTGCACTTGTATTTGAAATTAATTTTCTGAAGCAAATTCTGAAAGGGGTAGAAGCCAACAATCAATAATCTCTTAATGAGGTGCAAGAAAAACATGTGTAGACATGACAGGTTTTGATGGCTAATGAGCTTCAGAGGAAGAACATTGTTCAGAGGAAAACTCTGAAAAGAACAGAAAATTGATTCATTTCCAGCCCAAGATACCACAACAAAACATTTGGAAATTCAGCAGCCCTCAGACCTTGTATCATTTACACCTCTGATGTGATGCATTAGCTTTAGGAAACATTATAGCTGAGGGGTGTGGGTTTCCCCTCTCTCTCTCCTTCCCTTGTTGCTAACTCACGATCAATCTCCTTGCTGTGCTTTGTTGCCTCAGAAAAAAAATTACCTGGTAAAACTTTCTCATATTGTTTACTGGAATGAATAGCTGAATGCAAAAGACAGACCACGGGGGGACCTGTTTCTCTTTTTTGTTAATAGCTTCTTTTCTCAATGTAAGACATAACTAGGCTAACAGACGTTTTGGTCTTCTGTCTTTTACTCCCATAAGTGTCAGCAATACAACATTAAAAAGTTCTCATGCACTGGAAAAAAAAATCGAAAGAGCATAACATTTTTTCCTTCACTTAAACACCTTATTTTAAGATGCAGAACTAACCTCTGTTCTATTTCCTCTCCGCAGTGAAGATATAGAGCTCACATAAGTGGGAACACAGGATACCAGACTGGGAAACTTGATGTGTTTTTTGCTTGTGTCTTTACTGCCAAGAGTGGTCTTGAGGAATTCCTGGTTCCTGAGGCCCATAAGAAAATCTGGAGCAAGGAAGACTTACCCACTGGAGATGTTGATCAATCTAGGAAATACTTGAATTCACTGGATAAAAAGGTTTGTGGTACCTAATGGGATACAATCATGAATGCTGAAGGAGGTAGCCTGTGTCAGTATGAGGCCACTCTTGGTAAGGGAGATAGGAACTTCCTGTGGACTAGGTGAAAGCAAAAGTTGCTCCTGTCTTCAAGAAGTACACGGAAGAAGGTCTGGGTAACTACATACCCGTCTGCTTTGCCCTGACCCCTAGGAAGGTAATGGAGAAAATCCTCTTGGAAAATTACCAAGCACATTAAGGACAAGAAGGCGCTTGGGAGTAGTCTACATGATTTAAGAAGGGTAAATCACATCTGACCAACCTGATATCCTTTTACAGACTTCATGGATGAGAGAAGAGCAGAGGATGTTGTTTATTTTGACTTTGCTAAGGCTTTTGACACTGTTCCCTATACCATCATGGTAAACGAAACGATGAAGCAGAGGCTGAATAGACTGTGAGGTGAACCGAAAAATGCCTGTGCTGCTGGTCTCCAAGTGTTATGATCTCCTTCCCTCTACTACTACCACTGCAAATGGCTTTCACCTTCAGATACAACAGATCTTCTACACTGTGTGTTTGCCTCCATTCCAAAGACATCAATAGAACCAACATGTATTTTCCATGCATGGGTGCTACTTAATTTTATGCTCAACATTTTACATATTTATGGAGTTTACTCAAAGTTTTGCTTAAGTTTTTTAAGTAGCTGGAGACACAATAAAAGCATTACTTCTGCTTTTGTTGTGCAATAGAGATCTCACAGAACAAAAAAAGGGAAGACTGATGGGCAGTAGATGACTCAGGAATGATTTCAAAAAGTAGAGGACTGTCACACACTAAACATCAGTTGGAATCCAGAAGTGGTCCATCAGTAGGGTAGCCTGGCTACAACACATATTAATCTACTAAATTAGTGGGTAACAACCAACAGGTTTCTGTCCAGTCATGAGAGAGGAAATAAACTCTGTAAACCAGCCAATCTTCCTGTCCAGTTTTGTTTTCCGAACCTGAGATGCAACCGCATCAGCTAGAATTAGGGTAGGCAAGGAAATGGCCCATTTGTTTTCCAGTGTGTATAACAAAATGCATTTCTGCACAGAAGGTAGAAGTATCTTTCTACAACTGACAAACATACCTCATCAAGGATCAAACCACCTTGACACTCCACTAATTATATGGGCAAAATAAGGAGAAAAGAACACAGATGAAAGAAAGGAACGCCCAGAAGATAATTCACAAGTCCCAGGAGTCAGCTGTAATCACCTGTAAAGTCTTTTTCTGGATATTTACAGTCTTGGAAGATGATGAGGGATCCCACTATTTTAGATTATGACATCGTCTTACTTCCAGGGTTAAATTGATCTGAAACCCTCATTTGATCCCAGGGACAAACTGCAGTAACCAGTACATGTAGAAGTTGGTCCACATGTAAAATGGCACTTCAGGAGCTCAGGGGAAAGAACAAGACAGAATCAAGGATCCCATCTCCACTGAAAAATGTGACATGTTAATTACTTCTCCCGACTCCCTGTACTCATTCTTACTTTATTTCACACAGAATCACTAGATTGGAAAAGACCTCCAGGATCATCGAGTCCAACCATACCTATCAATCACTAAACCATGCCCCTCAGCACCTCATCCACCCATCTTATACACAACTCTAGCACAGTTTGAGGCCATTCCCTCTCTTCCTGTCTCCTGTCACTTGGGAGAAGAGGCCAGCTCCCTCCTCTCCACAACCTCCTTTCAGGTAGTTACAGAGAGCACTGAGGTCTCCCCTCAGCCTCCTATTCTCCAGGCTAAACAACCCCAGCTCTCTCAGCCGTTCCTCATAGAGCCTGTTCTCCAGCCCCTTCACCAGCTTTTTTGCTCTTCTCTGGACTCGCTCCAGAGCCTCAACATCCTTCTTGTGCTGAGGGGCCCAGAACTGGACACAGGATTCAAGGAGCAGTCTCACCAGTGCCAAGTACAGAGAGATAATAACCTCTCTGGACCTGCTGGTCACACCATTTCTGATACAAGCCAGGATGCCATTGGCCTCCGTGGCCACCTGGGCACACTGCTGGCTCATGTTCAGTCGGCTGTCGACCAACACCCCCAGGTCCCTCTCCTCCTGGCAGTTTTCCAGCCAGGCTTCTCCCAGTCTGTAGCTCTGCATAGGGTTGTTGTGCCCCAAGTGCAGGACCCAGCACTTGGCCTTGTTAAACCTCATGCCACTGGACTCAGCCCAGCGATCCAGCTTGTTCAGATCCCTTTGCCGAGCCTCCCTACCCTCCAGCAGACTGACACTTCCACTCAGCTTAGTGTCATCTGCAAACGTGCTAAGGGTGCACTCAATGCCTTCATCCAGGTCATTGATAAAGACATTGAACAGGGCTGGACCGAGCACTGAGCCCTGGGGAACCCCACTTGTCACTGGTTTGGCCAGCACATCCACCAGCTCCTTCAATACCTTTGGGTGAATCCCATCGAACCCCATAGACTTGTGGGTGTCTAGTCGGGCTAGCAAGGCATTTGACCTTGTTAAACCTTATGCCGTTGGTTTCAGCCCAGCAATATTTGCCGCCTAGCAAACAGTCATTACTTCGGAGTAGGCATTCTCATCCACTGCCAACATGATTAGGAGCTTGTTCTTGTTTAAAACTTCTACCTGTCACTTATTTTTAAAAAAATAGTTTAGGTTAAAAACTCCCAGATTGCTGCAACACAACATAACCCTTGGGCATCTCAAGTCCCAAGGCACCTATGTTTTTCCCTAATAAAGTTAGCTTAGCTTTAAGGATATAAGGTTAGCATTTGGGTGCTTTATTAGTGCTGTCCAAATCTAAGTTGTTGAGCAGATCGATACCATCTTATTTGCCCTGCTGCAATTCACACACCAGATGTTTCCCAGCCTAACTCGCACCTGTAGATCCCAATACCCCCACAGGTTTATTTCTTAGCCACAGACATAGATTGATGGCAGCACATAATGCATCAGAAGAGGACCTGAAAACTCATTGAACAAAACCAGTATATGAGCAGGGACATAAGCAAAATGGGGATAAATAAAAACCCAGTTAGGGAAGCATATAAAAAATAATTCGTGACTTTTATTGCATATATACTACTATATATATATATATAGTTTATATAACTGTATGAAAGACTTTTTCAAAGCAGAAAACATTTGAGAAGTAAAGCAAAGAACAGGCCTGTATCAGGTTCTTGCCAAAATATGGGAGGTCTACACTCTCTAGTTTCAACTTCTAGACTAATGATAAGTGTGTTTGGCAGGAACGTGGGAAGACAGAATTCAAATTCCCCTTCTTTTCCAGAGGCTGGGCTTCTTCTAGAGTTTCTTATCAAAGCACAGTTACACAAATACAGGAATACAATTTGCAGGTCATATCTCCTTTATTTATCCGTGCAGAATGGCCATCTGTCCATGGATCGGGTCAAATGGGAAGTGTGGAAACCTCCCATACCCTTGTTTAGTCCCTCAAGCAGGACCATGACAGAAGAGAGGGGACAAAACTGGAATTTAGCCAAAGTCAGGAGGTCTGCCTTGCATAAGTTTACTGCTAACCAGTTTTCCAAGGAATCTACAAAAGAGGTTATAGTCTTGCGAGTGTCCCAACCAGAAATCTCAGGAGTACCTATGACAATGTCAAAGTAATTATTCCCATGCAAAACAGAACAGCTCTAAGAGAATGAGTCAGGTACCCCCTGTCTCAGATGAATCTCCATACCAGTGAGAAATTAAGATTTCCCATCCCCCAGGTAAGGGGATTATTTGAATCATATCTCAGACACAGGATCTAAGACTGTTACCAAACAGTGACTAGACAGAAGAAAAGAAGGGGATAGCGCATCTGAAGACACCTTTGTAAGACTAGAAGCTATCCCTACCCAGACTCAAAGAAAGAGCCATGACAGTGAGCCCCAGCTGGAAAGCCATCATTGAAATTTAGGTACCACAGCATTGAGTCCTATTGCACATCACACTTTCAGAGTATGATTCACGTCTTATGAAGTCAATACACAGTCACACTGATTTCAGTGATCTAATTAAGTCTTGAGTACTCATAAGCTTTACTGCAACCCAACCCCTGTTAGAGCTGTAATTGTACAGATTGATTTATCATTTTATACTGCAATTGGTTAGCCTCCAAGCAATAAATTCTTTCTAACAAGACTGGGTTTTTTAAATGAAAAAATGTTGTTTCATAAAAATTAACCTTTTGCAGGAACATAAAATTCCACTGAAAATTTTTCAAAGAAAAATTATTTGAATTGCATTTTGACTCTCAAAACATGTCAGAATGAAAGTTCAGCTATTCAGCCTTTTATTCATATATATAAACCAGAGTGAAGTTAAAATAAAAAATTAGATACTCTGATATATGTATATATGAAGGACAGTAGTCATATTTCTCTGCCCCAAAACTTATGGCATCCTCTCAGAAACTTCAGCCCTTGGCAGCTCTACTCCCAAGAGCTGGTTTAACCCATAGTTGTGCTTCTGCTTAATGTTGTCTTCCACATCTGGTCCCCAGAGAAGGACAGTCTGCTGAAATTGCCAAAAAGAAGCTTTTGCCAGAAGTTCCCCCTCCTCAAAAGTTGTTCCTTAAGCAGTCAAACTGTAGAAAGCGGTTTTCCTGTGATTTGGTGCCTCAAAGGCAGATTCTCCTGTGTCTAACAAGGTGCTAGACCTTCCCACTTGAGGTTATTCCATAGCTGGAGTGTTATTCTAGTCTCAGACCATGTTGCTTCCTTCACATCTAACAAGATGGAGTACTGCACGGGTCCTGCACTTGGGGCACAACAACCCTATGCAGAACTACAGACTGGGAGAAACCTGGCTGGAAAACTGCCAGGAGGAGAGGGACCTGGGGGTGTTGGTCGACAGCCGACTGAACATGAGCCAGCAGTGTGCCCAGGTGGCCAAGAAGGCCAATGGTATCCTGGCTTGTATCAGAAATGGTGTGACCAGCAGGTCCAGGGAGGTGATTCTCCCTCTGTATTCAGCACTGGTGAGGCTGCTCCTTGAATATTGTGTCCAGTTCTGGGCCCCTCACCACAAGAAGGATGTTGAGGCTCTGGAGCAAGTTCAGAGAAGAGCAACGAGGCTGGTGAAGGGGCTGGAGAACAGACCCTATGAGGAGCGGCTGAGAGAGCTGGGGTTGTTTAGCCTGGAGGAGAGGAGGCTGAGAGGAGACCTCATTACTCTCTACAAGTACCTGAAAGGTGGTTGTGGAGAGGAGGGAGCTGGCCTCTTCTCCCAAGTGACAGGGGACAGGACGAGAGGGAATGGCCTCAAGCTCTGCCAGGGTAGATTTAGGCTGGAGATTAGGAGGAGGTTTTTCACACAGAGGGTCATTGGGCATTGGAATAGGCTGCCCAGGGAGGTGGTTGATTCCCCTTCCCTGGAGGTGTTTAAGGCACGGGTGGATGAGGTCTTGAGGGACTTGGTTTAGTGTTAGATAGGAATGGTTGGACTAGAAGATCCGATGGGTCCCTTCCAACCTGGTTGTTCTGTGATTCTGTGATTCTGTGAAAATTACCTCCCCTCCCCATTCATTCTCAGGAAACCTGTCAGGATGCAAACTACCATCTTTTTGTCAAACTCTGCTGGCAGAGAACAGTAGCTTTAAAAATCCTAAGGACAGTGCACAGGCAGATGCATGTGCTCATAAGCTTGGCTTCCTAAGGAAACCAGACTAAAAATAACTATGCTTGGTTTACGAACAGCTATAGTTGCAATGTGAGTTGTGTTTCCGTTTCCTGTCAGCATGCATTAGAGTAATTTTTTATTTCATGTTTCCACAGTCTGTCTCATAAGAAGATCTGTTATTTCTCCTAAGACCTCTCCCTAGCATCTTTATATTTTTACCACCGTGAACTCATGCTCTTCCTTGTCAGAACAGCCCCAAGAAGACCATGATATAGGCTTAGACATTCTTTGCAAAAAAGTATTCCATAAGACTTGAATTTTAATAATTGTTAGAACAGGACACAGCCCAGTTGACGTGCAACTCAGGCAGAAAGCTACAAAAGGTCGTGTAGCTGTTAACTTGCACAGTCTGTATATGCCAGCAAAAATGCACTGTCACTAGAAAACACTATATTTAGCAAGTATGCAGCAGAAGGAGTTACCAGAGGTCTTTTATCCCCTCAAATTTTTTTTTTTTTGTAGTTTCAGTCTGGTGTATGCAAAGTAACACATGCTAAAGACTTCTGTGCAAGTACCTCTGATCTTTGTTAAAAAACAGTAATGCTTATATACTTATTTAAGAACTGCTATACGCTCTTACATTAAAAACTGTACTCACAAGCTGGCACATATTCTTTCTCCACTGTCTGTTTTTAACTGGCCACTATACCATCCTCTCCAGCACTGTCCTATTTGTGTTTCTTTGACAGCCTGAGCCTCAAAAAAGTGCCCCTTTTTGTCTTTCCTTGCTATAATACTGCTTCATCTTCACAGTCTCCAGAAATCCATTGTAAGCTACTTATTTTCCACACATTCTGTAACACAGAATCTTTACTCACAAGACAGACTTCTGGAAAAATAATAATGGAAAAATAATAATCCTGTATTATAGATCTAAATCCCTACTGATCAGCAGTATATTCCCAAATAATTTCCTTGATTAAGCCAAGTTTCCATTCAAAGGTACAAACTTTGAAGGAAGAAAGCTGAACTGTCCAGGTGGCACAGACAGTATTTCACATCACTCCAGTAGCTCAGGAGTCCCTGCCTCTCCTTACTATCTCACCGTTTTTTCTGACTGAGAACAAGTTCAGGGGAGGGACATGGACAGAAGCGGAAGAAAGAACTGCAGTGTTCACTGACCATCAGACCTCCTTACAGCAGGCCAGAGTCCCAAGTGTTTAATGCATCAGCAAAGAAATTCTCAAATAGAGAGCACCAAGAAAAGAAAACAGTGCACTTAGCACCAAATCACACTGGTTTTGTTTGTGTTTGCCAGAGCTTTCAACTGTTTATCCGAATGGCAACAGATGGCACAAGGCAACCGCACACACTTTTTCACAGTTTCCTACAAAACGAACAGATGTCTTCATTACATGCTACATGACCGCACTTAACAAAATGTGACAAGAAGCAGAGGTAGAGAAAAATGGCATATCCCTTTCCTAACCTGAATTGCCTCTTGGCACAGATTTTAGCTGTGCCTGAGCATGGGACTGAATGCACAAGAGGGAATTGAGAACATTTTTCACCTGCATCCACTCCACCATATCCAGTAGGCATGTAAAACAGAAGCAGAGACTTTGAGGTGGTTTCAGCTCTAGGGAAACAGTGCAGGTCTCTGGAGCAGACAAGATGGAGACAGGTGGGTTTTTCACCATCTCTTCTTAGAAGTGTTTCTGGGGCATGACCATGGTCATTTGGGTGAGAAGAGTCCCTCCTGTAGAAAACATATGATCCTCGTCACCTTTCCATTCTGCTGAAGAGGACATGGCAACCACAGTCCATCACTGGTGGAGTCATGGACAGTCTTTGTATCAGTTAGGTTCTGTAAGAGCCTGAGTAAGAAGAGAGCGCCAGGAAGATTCAACAGAACTAAATGCTCCCAAAAGCTAAAGCTTCTCCAGCGGTGCAAGTGAGTAGAGACCCATCAACAACATAAATCTCTTCTGAAAACAAGGCCCATGTTTGGTTAAATACTGGCTTTCTCCACTCACCTGAATGGCCCAGCAATTCAAGGAACCTCATTATTTGATGTGGTCAGATGGGATACATCCTAGGGTGTTGAGGGAGCTGGCGGATGTATTGGCCAAACCCCTTTCCATCATCTTCCAGCAGTCCTGGAAGACTGGGGAGGTACCTCTGGACTGGAGACTGGCTGATGTAGTTCCCATTCACAAGAAGGGTAGCAGGGAGGATCCGGGGAACTACAGGCCAGTCAGTCTGACCTCGGTGCCAGGGAAAGTCATGGAACAGGTGATCTTGAGTGCTATCATGAAGCACATACAAGAGAACCAGGTGATCAGGCCCAGTCAACATGGGTTTACCAGAGGCAGGTCCTGCCAAACCAACCTGATCACCTTCTATGACAAAGTCACTCGGTTGCTGGATGAGGGAAAGGCTGTGGATGTGGTCTTTCTGGACTTCAGTAAAGCCTTTGACACAGTTTCTCACAGCATTCTGCTACAGAAACTGTCAGCCTCTGGACTGGATAAGCACACACTCTCCTGGGTAGAAAACTGGTTGGATGGCCGGGCCCAGGGAGTCCAGCCCTGTTCAATGTCTTCATCAATGACCTGGATGAGGGCATTGAGGGTACCCTTAGCAAGTTTGCAGATGACACAAAGCTGTGTGGAAGTGTCGATCTGCTAGAGGGTAGGGAGGCTCTGCAAAGGGACCTGGACAGGCTGGACTGCTGGACAGTGTCCAATGGCATGAGGTTTAACACGGCCAAATGCCGGGTCCTGCACTTGAGGCACAACAACCCTATGCAGAACTACAGACTGGGAGAAGCCTGGCTGGAAAACTGCCAGGAGGAGAGGGACCTGGGGGTGTTGGTCGACAGCCGACTGAAGATGAGCCAGTAGTGTGCCCAGGTGGCCAAGAAGGCCAATGGCATCTTGGCTTGTATCAGAAACGGTGTGACCAGCAGGTCCAGGGAGGTGATTCTCCCTCTGTATTCAGCACTGGTGAGGCCGCTCCTTGAATATTGTGTCCAGTTCTGGGCCCCTCACCACAAGAAGGATGTTGAGGCTCTGGAGCAAGTCCAGAGAAGAGCAATGAGGCTGGTGAAGGGGCTGGAGAACAGACCCTATGAGGAGCTGCTGAGAGAGCTGGGGTTGTTTAGCCTGGAGAAGAGGAGGCTGAGAGGAGACCTCATTACTCTCTACAAGTACCTGAAACGAGGTTGTAGAGAGGAGGGATCTGGCCTCTTCTCCCAAGTGACAGGGGACAGGACGAGAGGGAATGACCTCAAGCTCCGCCAGGGGAGATTTAGGCTGGAGATTAGGAGGAGGTTTTTCACACAGAGGGTCATTGGGCATTGGAATAGGCTGCCCAGGGAGGTGGTTGAGTCCTTCCCTGGAGGTGTTTAAGGCACAGGTGGATGAGGTATTGAGGGACTTGGTTTAGTGTTGGATAGGAATGGTTGGACTAGAAGATCCGATGGGTCCCTTCCAACCTGGTTGTTCTGTGATTCTGTGATTTTTTTTGTATAAAGCAAGATAAGAGCATTGAAGCCTATTCCATACCAGAGAGCTGGGGGTTTCAGCCTTCATTTTTGCTAAAAGCTGCTCCAGAAATCAGACAGAGTTACATCAAGTCCTTCCTTTTATTGACAAATCAACCAAAGAAGAAACAGAGAGGAGTATTTAGGTTTGGTGGATACTGAGCACTCAATGTACACTCACTAAGGTGTTTTGTGACTAGCCACTATTCTTAGCACAGAGTGCACCTGCAAAAGCTGAGAGCAAAATCACAGTTGGTGTGACTATTTTACAATAGACATTCATATATTTTATTTTGTTTCTGCTGAAGAGAACAAAGCTAGCTATTTCAGATGGCTCCCTCAGTTAGACCGCAGACATAACTTACTTATCCATCTGCATTCGTGGACTGTAAGGACAGGGATGGAGACACAAAGGATTGTAGTAAAACAGGAGCTTGGAAAAATTTCTTCCATTTGGAAGCTTTGAATTACTTCAATACAGAACCATACTCCAGCCACTCAAAGAAAGCTTCTAACTCTTCTTAATAAAGCAGAATTCATTTCCAAGCCAGAACGTCACAACACAGTGAGAGGACAAATCCATGGCAAAAGAAACCAAGCAGACTCTGCAGGCACTTCTCTTTTGTACATCGTATACATGGTTACAAAGGAACTGAGACTCAATGCTGTCCCTCTTCTCAGAACTTCCCCAAATAGTCTAACACAGGGACTGTAACATGCTCGAGCTGATACCCTGGGATCTTGTCAGGCACCAGCTGTGCCAATGAGACAGTGTCTCTTTCCAACAGTGTCAGCCTCTTCTACCCCTACTCAGTGAACCACAGAACTGGATGTCTCTCTCACTGTTAGGGCTATATAACCCCTTTGAGGGGCTTTATGCAGTCAAGGGTAAGAGCGTATAAAGTATAGTCAGATCACCTTCTTGGAAGGGATCTGCCAGCCCAAGTGAGAGAGGCCCAGACTCTTTTCCAGCTGCTACCAGCTCACTTCAAAGTTTCTGACCATCTTCAAATTTGCCTATATAAACACATATTGCTGCCCTGCAGCAATGTGTAGCAGGCTTTAAAAAGTCTTAATCCAACACAAAACAGAGGAGAAGACTCTAGATTTAAATACACCAAAAAAAATAGTGATAGGCCTCATATTATTTGACAGTGCCTATTTGCATCTGTGAGTTGTCGCTAAGACTGATTAAGAGCCCCACACAATGGCATGATGGCACCTCCAAGCTGCACTGTGCTATTCTCATTCACAGATAGGGCTGGTATCAGCACAATGCTATGTCCTGTCACAAAGACATAGCCTAACAGCTTCTAAGCATCCTGAGTCCACAAAGCAGCCATCTGCTTATTGCTCCTGCGTTTTATACTGACAGATGCAAAACGGCAATTCTCAGTGGAAAAATAGTTTCCATTTCAGTCTCCCAGAGAGTTTTATGTAATGCAGCCCATTTCTACATACCCAGGGGTAGGCTTTCCCCTTTTGCAGTAGGGGCCTAGGACAACAGAGACAGCCTTTGCTCCTGGTAGAATTCTTTCATATAAAATGAAATATCTAGAAACCATCTAACATCGTGAAAACTAACTCATGTATATCCTTTGGCTTTCCAATGACTAGTTCTTAGCCTAACAAAACTAAATTCTTAGGTGGTTAGGAAGATACTAAGCAGATTTCTACTTCTGGAATACCATTTGGAATAGCAGAGAAGAGAAGGCTCTTCAGAGACCTTGTAACAGATTTCCAGAACCTAAAAATAAAGAATGATGGATTTTATGACAAGAAGAGGGAGAATGGTTTTAAGCTGAAAGAGGGGAAATTTAGGAAGAAGTTTTTACTGTGAGGTCAGGGAGCCATTGGACTTGTTGCCCAGAGAAGCTGTGGATGACCCATCCCTGAGGGTGTTCAAGGCCAGGTTGGATGAGGCTTTAAGCAATATGATCCATAGGAGGTGTCCCTGCCCATGGAAGTGGGGTTGGAACTGGATGATCTTTAAGGTGCCTTCCAACCCAAAGCATTCTATGATTCCACAATTACATGAATTCCAGTGGTCAGTTCTACAGTGATGGGAGGCCATAGAAGCTTTCCCATGGATTTCAGCAGATAGAATCAGGCCCTGTGGTAACACTGAAAGCAGCAGCAAGTACAGAATGTCTATGTACGATGCCTAACATGCTCCAAGGAGAGCAAAATGTCAGGATGCAGCAGAGAAGTAATTCCCCCCAGCAGCAAAGAAAAAAATCTCTCATTTTCTAGGGAAGAGCACTCTCACCATTCTTTCAACCATTTTATGACTTTAACGACTGGCTTCTCTCATCATCTTAGCAGCTTACAGATTTTTCTCCTCCCTTCCGCTCATCTCCACTTTGAAGATTTCATCTGCAGCGGTTCACAGTGGTATTGTCCATCTGGAGCACAGTGCCAGTTAAACCCAAGTTTTCTTCTGGAGCTACTCTTCTCAGCAAAGCGTTTCCCACAAGCCTTATGTTGCTCACTAGTTCTCTAGGCCTCTTTCTAGTGCAACTGGCAGCCCCTCCAGCAACAAGAGATCACATAGGGCTTCATTAGCAGTGCAAGGCACTCCACAGCAGGGGTTCTTTGAATCAGCTGTTGTGACATCCTTAGTATTTTATGTCCTGAATGACGGCCTAAAAACACAGGCAGTGGTGACACAGGGCACTTCCTACATATGACTCTAAAACCCACAGCAATATTCTCACCTACTGCACAAAAAAGGCAGAAACTTGAATCTATCTAATGGCTGAATGCATTTGCATGTGTTTCTGGGCACATGTATTGCAGCCTTTAAAGCTGCTCGCTGCATGGGATGTCGAAAGCTCAATCATTTCCACAACACGCAAAGATTCAAAGCTAAATATAACAGAGGCCTCAGATGTCTAAACTGACACTAAATTGCTAAAATATGTGTATGTCTAAAACTGTGATTTGATTGTTCTTTCCACCTAGTCCAGAAGTCACTGAGCATCTCCTTTTCTGAGCCAAACATTTGATTGGAGTCTCTTTTTTGCCACTGCCTTCTTAAAAGGCTGGCCAAAGGTGGATACAGTCATTACAAATCAAAGGTTTTTGAAGTACAAGGCTACTGATTAAAATATTCACTTCACAAGCAGGCATTTAGGCTTGAGATTCTCTACAGTCTGAGAGCGCATATTCAATTCCTTGCTTTAACTTGAAGAAGTCTCCCTTTCACTAGGCTACTGTCACATTCTGGTAGACTCACATACGCTTTGCCTACTTTGAACTCACATAATAATAAGCAAGACCAACCTACAGCCAGCCATCAGAAAGAGTAGTGAAAGAGAGGCCCTGCAATCCCTAACTTCATTCATACCATCTGCAAAGAATCTGTTTTATGCTTAGATTATACCCCTCCATCACCATTAGAAGCTGGCTTTGTTGTTTTAAAGTAATTAATCTGTACAACTCCATACACCCTTATGGCACCATTGAAGAACATTTATGTAATCTGGTTTTTGCTTCATCTGCTGGTAACCGAACATTTCCCCAGTACACAGAAAGGTAAGGGTGCCTGACATTGGCATCTCATCAGTAGAAAAATCAAAAGGCTAAATAGTTTGAATTATCTATACATGTAACACACTCTTCAAAGGGAAACAAACATAAGGACCAAACAAAGCTTCTCCTCTGGAGAAGCTCATCCTAAACTACAATTCTGCTTCCTCCGAAAATACTACATCCTCTGATTTTTCACCAGCTACAGAGAATGAAAAGAGAGCATTCATGATTTGCTTTTGTTCAAAGATCACTGCATAATGAAGAGAGAGACCAAATCAGACAGCAGGTCTTCCATAGACTGAGCATTTGCTTACACACCAGAAAAAGAATTCATAAGACTATGTTTAACACCATCTGGGGATTATTCCATACAATAATACTATCAATAATAACAGAAGCCTAGCTACAGATTGTTGTACTCTGTGACAGCTAAATATATCAGACCTAATTAGATAACACAGGCCAAAAAGCAAAAATCTGCAAACACAAGGGAATAGTACCACAAGGACCAGGAAGATGAAAAAAAAACCTGCAAATTAAGTGTAGTGACGAACCTTGATCAAAATCATCAGTCTTAACACCATAGCTGAAAGTTAGGAAAGGTCAGCTTTAAATAAGAAGCCTGGCTTAGAACTGCACAGCTGGGGTCTCTCTGTGATTCAAACCAGAGTGCAGGCTCCAAACACTCCTAAGAGCTAGAAAGAATGCACTGGGGAATTTACCTCAGCTGGTATATATCAGCCTAGCTCCATTGACTTCAATTAGCATGATGTTAAATCTTCAGTGTTGACTTCAATGGGATTACAGTGATTTACATCAGCAGAGGAGCTAACATTTCACTTTTAGGCAGATGCTTCTGCAGCTTCTTCATTAGTGGAAATTCTATGTAAAGAAAAGAAAAGGAGATATAGCCTGCTTTTATGGCTCCAGCTACCTACTGTAATGGGCATACTGTAAATGTAAGAGAGAGACTGGCAGCCAACTATAATTAGCTCCATTTTGCTTTAGTTCAATCTGTGGTTACAATTATCCTTCCTTTGCTATAAACATATAGCTACGGATTGCTGGAGCCACTCCTTCCACTTCCTGCCTCTCCTCCTTATTTAACAGTTCTAAATGCAGGTTTTCACACAGGCACAAGGTTTTTGCCCTTTCCTGTGCACACACAGCTGCTAGTTACTGCAAGCAGCCAACTTTCTCATTTCCAAGCTCTCTTTTCCTGTCTGCCTCAAATCTGTAAACACAAGAAAAATTAACATGTCACTAGATATTACACATGTATCCCAGGTTTGAATGATCCAAGATACTTAAACTCAGTATACTGTGAAACAGGCACAAGACACTGGTCCTCCTACAGATGCATTGCTAGATGTTGTTGAATAGAAGCATGTCAATTCACCCTGGATTCTAGCTGAGCAACTGCTTGTTGATCATTGCAAATATTACCTGACATTCCCCACTGTGGTCTTTTGAGGAATCCAATGAATGATCCCTACCTCCTACTTCTAGGTACCCAATCTGAGAGCCTTTCTTAGGCTGCTTTACAGTCAGTGGAGACTTTAGAGACATTTTAAGAGCTAAACTAGGAGTTTACTTCTCCCCAGGGAACAGATAACCTGTCTAGGTTCATAAACTAGATACTTTTAATAGAAGTCTAAAGATGGTATTAATAGTCTTAAAATGCTTACTTACTCAATCCCCTCCCCGACTCCCCATCCTTTTATCATTTGACAACATGAATCAGACAAAGAGAGGAAGTTTGTCTGGTCCTGGGTTCTACTAAAATCTCAAGACCTTCAGGCTTATACATGAGATCCTGCTGCTGTCCAGTACCAAAGATGTGTTTTGAGTGGAATTATATAAATGACTGAAATGACATTTCCTGGTCAAACTGCAGTGGCTTCAGACTGATCTGAAATTAAAGTGTTTGAATGTCACAGTGAAATGGGTTATATTGCTTTCAGCCTGAAACAAAGGATTTCCTTGCAATGTTCTTTTAAATTTAAGTATTGCTAAGATTTATAACAAGATACCACTGCGAATCACAATGTTCAAAGGTTTAACTGAAAAAAAATGAAACATTTTGACTTAAAAAGAGTTCTCTTATGATTCCTTTTTAATCTGAAAGTATTACAGACCAAATCCAGTGCCAACTGACACATGCTTCTAGTTCCCTCAAAATTCCATTTTTCAGTAAATAAATGGGATGATTAACTGAAAAACATTCTGTTCTAGTTCGGGTATCTGTGAAAAGCACACACATACCTGTCCCAAAACATTGTCCTTAAGCTGTGAACAAACATGGAAGATTTCCTATCAGCTTCTGACCTTCTTTCAAGAGCAAAGTTCCTCTAGGACGCAGATAGACGCCCTTCAGAAGAAAAATTGGTTTAACACAGAGAATGTCAAAAATTCTATTCCATCACCATTTCATAGCCTTTTTATATTCTTTACTCATCTAAGCACAGAACAGAAAGTCACACCTAGGCTGTAGAATAGAAATACTTAATTTACTGGGACTGATTGTGACTCGACTACAGGAAAGATGCCGTAATTCCTCTTTCCACACAAACATATTACAAGCTAGGATGCCTCAGTGTCTACTGTTTCCTTGTCTCCTCTTCTATCTTCCTAATCTCAAGGGTCTCATACCCAGCCACTCTTTCTTGGCATATAACAAGAATCATTCTCTCCACAGATACAAAGCTCTCTTTTCTGGTAATTAAACAATATTGCCAATTTAATGGAATTTCAAGGATGGATTAAAACTGACTGTGGAAGGAAGCAAAAGTGTACACACTATTTAAAAGTTTTGAAAATCATACCACTACAGGAAAAGATTCATATTCTCTCAGATGAAGTTGATTCCTACCTTATTTATCTTTTACAGAAGTTGTAATTTCAGAATATTAGGGTTAAGACTCTCACTTCCCATTCTTCAGTCATTATCTCCTATAGAATTGTTAAGGACAAGAAAATGACTTTTTACATTCAGAATATCTTTTGTTCAGACTGTTTCTGAGGTAGTTTATTAATGGATGAATTTACTTTTCCTAGGAAGAAAATGTCATTGAAACCTAAAAGACCCACAGCTCCACTTTGATTGTTGTTGTTTCATTGTTGCTATATACTTATGGATTTCCTCTCTAAGCTTCCAGTTTTCAGGATTTTTCCTTCTCCTCCCCTTCTCCCACAGACCTAACTGTTTTTTCTTCTGTTGTTGCATCACACCACTTCTCAGACATGGTTTGCAGAACACTTGCCAACTCTACTGTGTTTCTAAGCCTCAAATGAGAGGAAAGCAAAATTCTATTTTAACCATGTAAAGCCCTTCTGATGGTGTTTAGTTTCTGTCAAAGTGAAGTGGGAGACTTTAGCCTTCTTGCTAAAGATGGTCAGCTGAAAAGGACATCAAGGACACTCAGCAGTTGCCTCAGGGAAAAAAAATGAAATTATAGATAAAATTGTCAGAGACTGGAGAGAGAGGAGGCATGGATGATGGTCAGATAGGTCTCAATTTGTTAAAAGTTCCATCCCAGGAGAGGATGGGGAACATTTTGTGTAGCTGCTCCTAAGTGAGACACCTACCTACAGGAACAGCTTAAAAATCATGCAAAATTTTAAAAATAGTACCCTTCAATTTCTTATTTGTCTTTTGAGTGGCTAAATACTAATCATATTTTCAGGCTTTGAGAGAGAGAAATCAGACCCTCAGCTGGTCACATGGGTCCAGGAAGTTGGGATTCAAGAAAAATTACTAAATATTGTGACAAATCCTGAGGGTATTGACTCACTAGAAGTACAGCCATGCAGAGCTCTGAAAAAGCTGCACTGCAACAGCTAAGAAGCAAAGAGAATTGTTATACTCTCCCTATTTTCTAAGTTAAAAAAAGGAGCTGATAAAGCTCCAGAACTTGACCTCTCACCTTAAAAATGGCCAGATTATGCCTTGTTCTTTAAAGTCTCTTCTGGTTTTCCGCCTTATATCTCACCTCTTTTGACTCCTCCTTTCTTCATTTCCTTGTTTCTTCATCTTTCTCAGCAGTCTCTCTCCAAATTCAAACATGATGCTTTCCCTGTGCCCAACTTCCTCATATGCACTGCCCTGTCCTAGACTGGGGACTCACAGATGGCTCCTGCTGTCATCACCAGACCTTTCCAACAACTGCGGCCAAGTCCATGTCTGTACCATTGCCCTCCCTCCTCCTATAATAAACCTTAACTAACTCCTGCATTTACTTTGACAGAGAAATAAAGGATCCTCATCATTAGGTAGATTTTTTTTTCTGAATACCAGTCTCATTTTTGCCACCATACAGGCAGTTTTACCTTTAGAGGGCAGACCTGTAAAGATATGAGAAATTATGAAAAAGTCTGGCTTTAAGGGATACATATTGAAAATTTACCTAGGAGCTGGATAATGGTAACCCAATGGGTTGCATAAAAGCAGTAACAACATTAAGATTTTGCATACATCTCAGATACTTCTCCTTGTCAAGTCCAATGTTTGAAATTCTTGATAATAACTTTTTTTAAAGTGTTCATTCAAAAAAATCTTTTCCCTTTCTTTAATCTTTGCCTCTGTGTTTCCTATTCAACATTTTTAATGGCCATTTTTCTACTACCACATTCACCTCAAGTGACATTAAGCTGATGTAATAGAACCATTTTAATCAGTAACAATCAATTTTATTACTATGAAAACCTTAGGGACAGAACATTAAATACATACCATATAATTAGTTTTGATAAAACAAGCCTTCATCAAATCAAATATAATGAAAAGGAAATTTAACAGCTATAAAAAACTATGGCATAAAGTAGGTGTGAATATGCATACGGTATGCACAACAATATATAATCGTTTTTCATTTCATCCACATGCATAATCTGTGTGAGGGCAAAGATGAGTTCTGGAAAGGCTTGGGATATGTAGGAAAGCCCCAAATGTTCTTTTCTAAAGAATCATCTACTTTATATGCTTACTTTATAAGCTAAATGAGTACCTGCATTTTAGGAGAGATTTCAGCTTGCGAGGAATCTGAAAAATCACTTCATGAATACACTTATTGATGCAATGAAACCAAGATGAAAAGCAGTACTGAGGAAAGCAGAGTAAATATCCGCTACCTAGCTAGTGATAAAAATAGAGTTTCTATCTCTGCATTTATTCACAGTGTAATCCATATCCAACATGATTCTGCATCCTCTATGCCACTAAGGCTGGAAGTGTTTACAAACAAGCATTAGTACCCTGTCAGAAGAGCAGGCTGGGCACATAACAACCTTCCCCATAGGCACAGACCAATATTTCTCCAGCAACCAGAATTCCCACTGAGGTCACTAGCAGCATGCAGGCACTTGATTCTGTTTCTTGCAAAGACCGCGTACTTGTGCAGATCATAATATTCCTCAGGCAGCAATGCTTAACAGGACTGAGGGGATTTGGTGATGAATTTTTCATTTTCATTAGCCAGGAGTTGTTTTGTTTGAAATTATTTGGAAAATATAACCAATGTTTTCACACTTCATCATCATCCACTAGGGGCATATTTAAGTTGCAATTCATTGGTGTGGTGTTTTGCCACACAGAGTGCAACAACAAGCTACAAAAACAGTCTCTGAGACACCAACTTTCCAGCCAGGAATCAGCAGTCACCTACTCCAGCCTTTTCTCTGTAATTTCTTGGCCAGTTGATCTCCTGGTTCTGAGGAAATTGTCAGTTCATTTTTCGGACAGCCATTAAGATTACCTTGTGCTATTCCACCTCAGGGGAACTGAAGAGCAGCCCCAAAATCCAGAACAATTTTTCTATCAACAGAAAATTGGATTTTCTACTAAGCTTAAAATCTCTTCAAGAAAAATAGATTACTTCAGAAAGTCTTCTGATTCCAGATCAGTTTTCCCAAAGCACATTTTGATTCAATGTTTTCATGGCATTCTCCTCAAAAACAATGAAGTTTCAAAACCAAAAGAAAGTCTTCATAATTTCCCAGGAAATGTCCCTTACTAAATTACGTCTATAAACATTAGACTTATTTATTACTTTCCTCAAATTTTGCAAAAATGAAAGAAAGTATTTCCTGACTAGTTCTACTCAAGCATTTTCTGGCCATCACAAGGTGCTGGTTTGTCGAACTCTTCCCCATATAAGTCAGGAAGCATGTCATAGATAACAGGCTGTAATTACATCAGATGTGACCTTTCACATTTTGTCAGAAATATCTTTGCATGAACAACCCATTGCAGAAACCAAGAAACCTGATGCTATGGAAACCCCATGGTCCCAGAACTGGGGAAAACCACCTGAGTTTGGGAGGCTGCAGCCAGTACACAGTTCCAGATTTGGGAATGATTCATGAGATTGGTTGCATCAGGGTCATGGAGACAGGGTTTCCTGAGGCTCCGGCTCTGGGGCATGACATCAAGCACATCACTGAAGTGCAAGAGCCTTGATCTCCAAGTAATGGCCACGGGATGCAACTTGGGGCCTTCAGAATCAGAGGTTTCAAATGGTCTCATCAGCTGCTGACTGAGCCCTAGGCTAGATACCTCCTCCAGGTTGCCCCAAAGCTGATGTTCTGGGAAACCAGAGCCTGCAGCTGTGGGCCAGACCAGCAGCAGCCCAAGTTGCTCTCTGATGGAAAGCTGGGAGTGTGAAAGCCAGAGCTGCACTGGCTCCAACCCAGCCACAAGTCCTGAGACACAAGCAGCTGCTACCAGCAGCAGAACTGACAAGATCATCAATTTTTCTGAGAAGCTGCAGCATCTGGAGAGCATATTTCATTTCAGAAACACTGTGTATTGATGTGTCTGAAACAGGCTTTTCTTAGGTTTTCTTGTTCATGTGAAATACTAAGAAAGGCTTCTTTTAGACTGAAGGAAGATGGAGGGGGAAAAAACCTACATTTTTCTGCCACCTGGAAAGAAGGGGGTTTAGCTGTCTCTATTTGCAAGACCCTACACCTGATGTTGGAAAAGAACAGGGTCAAGAATCCTACAGTATCAGTTTGACCAATCCCTTCACTGTGCTTTATTACCCTTTCGGCTGGGGATGCTCAGAGCTTAAGCTAGGTCAGCTCCACCAAGAGAGATGTGGAAGCACGTACTCAGCCTTATATTTCTCTGAACTAATGGCAATTTGTGCACAGGGATAAAATTTTCCAAAGTCATTGCAAGTCTCACAAGCCAATGATAAGTGTTTAAAAGAAAAATTTAACACTCAAAATGGAAACCTCAATCCAAGGTGACCTTGGAATTTTTATTAATGCTTTGATCACCTCTGTGTCTATGAAATGACATGATTTGATTACCATGTGTTACATCCTCACATTTACTTGTACCTCAGAGGGCCTAATTTGTGCCTCTGATGTATTTCTGAAGTAATTTCTATGGAAAGATATATTTTTTAATTCCTTTAAGTATATAAATTATATTATTAATTCAACATACTACTTTTTCTCCATTGTTCTTTTTTTTTTTCTGCTATTGGAATACGTGAGAGGAAATCTAACCTGATGAGCTGCTAGGATTGCATCACCTCTGTATACCACTAAAAGAAATACTTTGGTTTTAACCTGACTCATCTAAAGATAGGTGGTTAAATTCCATCAGTGATAGCTCAGAATGCATATCCTGGTCAGGCCAAAGTCAGTAGCAAAATCCTTACTGTTATAAATGAAGTAGAATCAAACCTAAAGAGTGACAACAAGGCATCTCTGTTTGGCACATTGTCTCCTCCTGTTATCTGTGCAACATATGGAGTTTGTTGATATCTTAATATGAATAAAATATTCATTAATACATTTTATGTGTGTCTGCATATGCACTACAGCTGGATGAACAAGTCATCATTCTAAGATCTTAACCCTTTTGTCTGAGCACAAATTACCAGCCAAGGCAGTGATTTTCATCTCTTTTATTCTATTTTTCTTAGACACACAATAGATCAGTTTAGGAATGCAAGCTGTATTTTGTAACTCACTCACAAATAGTCTGTTCATGTCTGTGTTAATCCAAGAGAGAATTTAAACCTGTTCCCAGAAGGGGCTATGCAAGATTTTAAGTATTTTTTTGCATAGTGTGACCTGTGTATGATGGCTGCACACAATAGCTCACTCGTCCCAGCTTCATGAACAGACCTCATGGTTCCCTCATGGGGCCCAAGGATGGAAAGGTTGTACTGGGAAGCATGGTAACCTGTCCCCATCAGTGGCCTCCAGCAGACATGTAGGGAAGAATTAAAAAATAGGGCATTGCAACATTTCAAGAACACTCTTCCAATTACAAGCAGCTAGAGTCTCAGACGTTAAGAGGCAGGGGTGCTTCACTTGTGTTTAACAACTCTACATGAATTTCTTTACATGAACTTGTCCAGACTCCTCATAAATTCATATGAGCTTCCAACAACTAGAACATGCTACAGCAAGGAGTTCTTCACCTTCACTTCGTGTCACATGAAAAAACACTGACTTTCTTTAGTCCCACCACACAAAGGGGATGAGAAAATTTGAAGTCTAAAAATGTTTTGGGAAATATTTAGATTCTTGAACAGAAAATTATATTGTTTCTCTGCCAAAGCAGTAGAAATAATATACTGTTAAAGGTGAGGGATGATGCATGTTTCCAACTTTGTCACTACCCATGGGTAGATCCATGTTCTTAATAGTCCCTTCTGAACTCTCTATACTACAAGTAGATTTTAGGGGAAAAAAATCATCTTTTGTTGTACAAACACTCTCATGGATAATTATTTACTGTATATTTGCTACAAGTTCTGCTTTCTGCAAAAATTATGGAGAGATAAAACCTCACTCCCTCAGCTGTTCACAAATAAACCAATATGCCAGGCTGCCATTGCATACATTAGAAAATCAATCACTGAACCTTCAGTTGTTTCAGCTCATTTGAAAGGACAAACACCAATATATTTGTGCTCTATTTGCTTTATTCTAATACACATTCACATACCTATATACATTTTCATGTCAAGATACAGTAATTAGATCTATGAAATACAAACAGCTAGGATTTTCCATTGTTCTCCCTCCCTTCCTCCTCAACACTCCTTCATTAATAACTAGAGATAAACACTCAGCAACATGAGGAAATGAGAGAAGGCTTTTAAAATGATCTGCTGATTTCTGTATTGTGGGGCCTGTAGCTACCAAACCCTCTTAGGGAAAACTTATGAAGTGGCTCCGTGTATCAAGGTGACCCTACAATCTATTCTTTAATCACCAGTACGTGATGTGACATGTCACAGTACCACTGTGGTGCTATTGTAATACAGATCTGTCTCCAGCCAGCACCACCCTAAAAAAGAAGTTTTCACAACAGATCTTACATCCTTATGGAAAAGAACAGTCAAAGCAACAATGTTTATGGCTTCATGTTGGGCAAAATAGAGATTGCAAAGGGAAAGAAATTATGCAGTAATGTTATTACATGGACTTCGGCTGAGACTAAGAGATATGGTGAGTCAAACACTTCTGGTAACTTAAATGCTTGGGATTTCAAATTAGCTATGTTTGTTGTAGAAGATCTTAAAAGAAAATTGGGATTCATTCCCTTCTCCTGAACAGAATCCAGCATCATTCATTTTCCCATTAAACAAGGACACACTGCAGGACTGGAGGGAACTGCTGTAAATCTGCCCAAAACCTAAGTGCATGTATGTGTGCCGGAGTGTCCACCTGTATAAGCACAGACAAAGGAATTATAATTGGAAAACAGCTCTTGCTTTTTAAACAAAATCTGGATTATGAACCCCTCCACCAGGAATCAATATGCAAATGTGGATACAGATGTTACCTAAGGTGCAAGCAAGATCAAAGTGGTGCTTGCAAAGCTCAACTCCAGTTCTTGGCAAAGGTGCTGATGGTGGAGAGGGATTAAAAATAAGTAGGGCATAATAGCTCCAGCATGAAACTCCACTCCTTACAAGTAATACACCATCCCACACAGAAAATTGCTGAAATGCTGAAACCAGCTAGACTGGTAGGACTGATAGGGAAATGGAGTCCATCACATTGGAACTTCAAACAGGGTCAGATAGCACAATGATCTGCATCCCAGGGGCAGGGGAAGTAAGAGGATAGCAGAAGATCGGATACCAAGGACTTTATAACTGGCCTGCTGCCAGTAAAGGGGTCAGATGCAGAAAAGGACACAATGAAGGAGAAGAGGGAAAGCATTGTCCAACAGGAATAGGTTCAGGTTTTAGTAAGGTTCTTTCAGTTGTCTGAAGGCTGTCATTCAAGCAACAGTAAAAAAAGAAAAAAAAAGTAGTACTAGTGTTGTGGTTATCTGGTATATCTAGTTTTAGTTAAGACTTATTTGCTTGATATTTAGTAAATCTTGCCAGCCTGAATTACCAGTGTTTTTTGTATCATAGACCTGATAACTATACACAAGCTGTGTCAAAGTAGCAATACACTTCATTAGAAGATTCTTTGCATTTCAACAGCATTCAGAGTCAGTTAAAAGATGGAGAGTGAAGACGTTCCCCATAGCAAAAGCATTCTTCATAGGTCTTCTTCTGACACAGCCTCAGAGAGGCAGGTTTGCAGCAAGAGATGTCTTTAAAAAATAAAATTCAATACATAAAACTTATATACATAGATGCATCTGGAGAAGTTCCTGCAGCTCTTCTTCAGGTCTGAGATAGAAGTGAAAACTTCAAGCTGAAGAAATCCTGAAAACCAATGTCATGAGATTAACTTAATTTTGGGAATAATTTTGTCGCCCAATCTGTTACAAATGCATGCCAGTACTCAAAGCTGTCTGAATAGTAAGCTAGCTTAGAAGGTCTAAGGTGAGAGAAATTTATAGTATTAAAAAAAAAAACAACAAAACCATGAAGTCATATTAGGCAATTCTCCTTCCATGTTGGAAGTCTCTTACACCAAAGTTCTCTAAGCAGCTCTTACAGTGAGTAAGAATCAGGCCTGTTGCCTTTTAAATAAGTGTCAGGAAATAAATGTGCGTTATACCTTTTACATTTCTTTTCTTATTGTTCATATAATAATGAGCAGGTCTACTCATTCTGTCACAGAACCCAGAAGATTACATTTCCCATCTGTTACAGAGAGCACAGAGCAATGGTTTTACATTACCATGTAGGGTTCAGGAGCTGTGCTCAGAAAAGTCTATTAGGAACGCACACTGACAGGCAATTCCAATTAGGCAACAGAGGAGAGCAAAGGAAGGGGGAAAAAAGCTGGAAAAGAGACTGCATTAAAAAGTTTGGCTCTGAGTCTTAATTTCCTAGAAAACTAGAATGCTTTAGGCTGGTTCTTCTCTAGGTGAAAATGTAGAGCTCCTTGTGCAGTAATGACGGCATCAAGAGTGAGAGAGAACATGTGGCCATGCACTGCCAGTTGTCCAGCAGAAATGAAGACCAGCCACTTGCGTGATTTTGCACAGAAAAGTCAATGAAATAGCTCTTGACTCGCTTAATTCACCTAAAACAGAGAGGTCAGGGACTCTGCGTAAGGAAGGCTTAGTTTAGATCACACCTGGTAAACAGGAAGGGCAGGGACCAGAGGGACAAGCCCAGACTGGGTGTGATGGAAATTCGCAAGCAAAATAGGAACAGGAAGAGTCTGTCACCACTTTGAAGACTATCTTATCCAATGCTAGTCCCATGAGGACAGGTGACCCAAAAAGTATAAACTCTGCCACATAGCCTATGATATCTACCTCAGTCTTCAGTGCCTGGTCCACAGCTGACCCATTGTCCTGATCTTGAAAAGAAACTGGTTTGGGAAGGGCCTCTGACATTAGCCCTCAGCTTCAATTTTCATGAGAAACAGTGGCTAAAAATCAAAGCCCCTCTTCCCACTCCCATTTTTGTGCATCTTCTCCTTTCCATCTTTAAAGTTCACAAGCCTGGTTGGCAAAGTCTCCTGGGAGACAGTACCTAAGGGCAAGGGAGCCTATGAGGGCTGGGAGCTCTTCAAAAAGGAGATCCTAGCAGCTCAGGAGAAAGGCGCCCCCGTGTTCCGGAAAAAAAACCGGCAGAGGAGAAAAACAACTTGGTTGAACAGAGAGATTGTGAGTGATATCAAGAAGAAGAGAAATCTTTATGGGCTCTGGAAGAGGGGACAGGCCACTTGGGTGGACTACAGGAGGGAAGTGAGATTGTGTAGAGATCAGATTGGCTAAGGTTCAACTAGAAATCAGATTGGCAAAGTCTGTGAAAGAAAAAAATCTTCCCATAAATATATAAATAATAAAAGGAGGACTACAGAGACCATACAGTCCCTATTGGATGCAGAAAGAACAACAGTGACAGGGGATGAGAAAAAGGCTGAGGTACTTAATGCCTTCTTTGCCTCAGTCTTTAACTGTAAAGAAAGCTGTTCTCCCTGTGTACAAACCCAGGAGCTAGAGGAGCAAAATGAGACTCCCATGATCCAAGAGGAGGTGGTCAGAGCTTTGCTAGCCTGACTAGACACCCATAACCAGTTACAAGTGGGGTTCCCCAGGGCTCAGTGCTGGGTCCAGCCTTGTTCAATGTCTTCATCAATGACCTGGATGAAGGCATCGAGTGCGCCCTTAGCAAGTTTGCAGACGACACGAAGCTGGGTGGAAGTGTCCTTGAATCCTCTGTTCAGTTGTGGGCCCCTCACCACAAGAAGGATGTTGAGGCTCTGGAGCAAGTCCAGAGAAGAGAAAAAAGCTGGTGAAGGGGCTGGAGAACAGACCCTATGAGAGAGCTGGGGTTGTTTAGCCTGGAGAAGAGGAGGCTGAGGGGAGACCTCAGTGCTCTCTGTAACTACCTGAAAGGAGGTTGTAGAGAGGAGGGAGCTGGCCTCTTCTCCCAAGTGACAGGAGACAGGACAAGAGGGAATGGCCTCAAGCTCTGCCAGGGGAGATTTAGGCTGGACATTAGGAAAAAAATTTTCACAGAAAGGGTCATTGGGCATTGGAATAGGCTGCCCAGGGAGGTGGTTGATTCACCTTCCCTGGAGGTGTTTAAGGGATGGGTGGATGAGGTCCTGAGGGACATGGTTTAGTGTTTGATAGGAATGGTTGGATTCGATGATCCAGTGGGTCTCTTCCAACTTGGTTATTCTAAGATTCTACCATTTCTTTTATCTCCTGTTTAGCAAATAAAACAGAAAGTATCTAATTTAGATGGACAGTACTGGAAATCCTCTGAGCTACTGTGAGCTTGTGAGATACATAAAAGCAACATCTCAAAAATTTAGTAATGGTAAAACTGACAGCCTCCTGGCTGAAGCACCTGCCCGAGAGTAGACCTGCACTCAGCTTCATAAACTCTCGACCTGGAGAGCTCTCTGGTACAATGCTAAGCTTGGAGCTGATTTGTGCTTGCCCAAAAGCTAAACAGATAATACGCAGGTACAACCTTGACTGCCAATGTCAGGCAAGCTGACAACTAAGAGTCAGTATCAGTCAGTAAAAGAAACAGAGGTAGTAGTCTCCTCGTCGTTTGCCTCCCCCTCCTTTTTGGCACAATAATCTGGAAGGAAGCAGCATCAAGCTCCCACAGGATGAGCAGTCCTAGGCCATCTCAGCTAACCTCCTCCTCCAAAACACTGTTGTTACCTTCATTAGTGCCTTCAAAAGGGCCAGCAAAAATGAAAATGAGTCTTGTTAAATAATTCTCTGCAGTCACAAGGAGGGGGAACCACAGCTACTATTAGTCTTTATATTTTATATTGCAAATGCTTACGGGTTTGTCTTTTCCTGTGCCTTTAAGAAAATGACCAAGACATTAAGGGGTAGTTGTTTGCATAAGAACCTAGACTTTGCACTCAAAGCCTGTACTTATGTAGATGTTTAATATTGCACAAGTGGCATAATTCCCATAGACACCTCTGAGACTCTGCTTTCCTTGCTGCCAAATTAAGCACACCACACTCATGTGCAGCCCTCTGAACCGTGGCTGAGACCGAAACCACTGTTTGCCCAATGAATAGCCTATACTGACAATATTTTGCATCCAAGCACCAGCAGCTACATCTCTAGAAGTTTCTCTCTGAAAGACTGTGTTATTCAGAGGGTGAAAGCCCCAGTGCAATGCAGGACCGAACAGCCCCAGATTCTGACCACCCTCTGCAAACAAAGCCTTAAAACTAGCAGAACAAGTCATATGAGCACTGCATGGGTCAGCTGCGACCCAGGGCTTGCCAGCAGTGTGTGCAGCACAGAAATGGGAATGAGAGCACCATGGCTTCTCTGTGTCAGTCTGGAGCACACACCAACCACCCAGCCCGTTTTATGAACTGAAGAGGCTTGCACCCCTCTGCAAACTGTGCCATGAGCATCCCAGGCTGGGGATAGGAGCAGCTTAATAGAGTTAGCATTTACCCCTCTGACATCATGTGATGCAGAGAATCTAAATATAGAGAAGAGATCACAGGTTTTACAGCATCTTTCCTAAAGCTTCACTTCTCGGGCAATCAACAGCAGTACTTTTGAAGAAATTTACCCAGTCAGAGAAGCTCCAGGAAAGCAACCAAGGGAAGCAGCTGCTATTCCAGACACGAATGCTACAGATGAGCAGGCTCTGTGCTTCAGCCTCCTGCACTAGTCAGTGGAAGGCTCATGCAAACGAAGCTTGCAGGTCCCGTGGGTATAAAACTTTAAACCTCTACTTGATGATGCACCCCATCTGCATGCAAACCTGTTCCAGGCTTCAAAGCAAGCACTACACATGGTCTGACTACAAAATCAAGCTTTGTACACAAAAGCTGAGTTAAAAATTAACCAGGCCAGAAAGGAGGAGAGAGAGGGGGTCACCTGGCCAAGCTGTGAACACAGGAACAAAACAAGTAAACTTACTACAGATAATGTGGTCACACATATTCACTAACAGAAACAGACTCCTGCCCTTGTAGCAAAAAAAGAACAGATGTCTCTGAAATTAAATCACCTAAATGCCCTCTATTTTGGGGGTATCACCTTTTTTCCCTTGCTGACAGATTTGAAAGTCCAGTTTGCCAGGATAATAGCTCCTGCATGCATGGAGGTTTTCAAAGTTGAAGCATCTGTCTCTTAGCAACCAGAGAGGCTAGAAGTACCCTTTTTTGGTTTTTTTTTTCTCTCCTGATACCCACTGAGACATGTCAATTAATTACAACTCTCCAAATAAAGATAAAGGACCAGACATCTCCTTCCCCTCCCCAACCTCATAATTCAGAGAAGAGAAATCCATGTAGGGGGGAACAAAACTTACAAAGGAGGATCATCCCAGACAGGCTGCTATATACTTCTGTCCAGCAGCATTGACTCCAAGGCAAGAGATATATATAGATGCTTGGTCTTGTACAATAAGTGACAATGCCAGGAAGGAAGGGAGAAACCCTGTGCTGAGATCTAAGACTCCTACACCCTCTAAATGTGGTGGAAAAATTCAGAGGAGTTAGACACAGAGATTCTGTGTTATGGTAGATGTCCCTCAGGTGGCATAACTCAAGGCTAGGAGGAACAGCACTTTTGTAGGGGCAGTGGCACTGTGGAGTGATAGATGACAGACCATGGTAGCAAAGACTTCTGTCCAGCCAGCATCAGGAAGCAGTAAGATGTGACTGCTCCCCAAAAGTGGCAAAAGCCTTGGGGGAAAGGATGACCCTGTCCCAGGCAGTGTCCTCACCCACGGGGCAGGGTCCCACAGAGTCTGAAGACGGTGGGCAGAGCCAGGTGCTGGTAGGAGTCCATGAGTAGCCTAAGACCAGGCATGTAGTGTACCAGATCCAGGAAATCTAGTGAGAAACAAGGCTAGGAGACAAAGCTACAGCACGGGTTAAAAGCCCATCAAGGAGACAGAGCCAAATACAGGCCTAGAAGCAATCCACTATGTACATTCAGGGTGTCCATCCATCAGAGCAGATACCTGCAATATATCTCCACGGCCCACCCAGAAGGCAGGTTCACCTAAAGCATAGATCACAAAAAGACTCCAGTCCCATTTCTTGAGCTTAAATGGAGTCCATGGCAGGGGTGTGGGTCACAGGTGAGGCTGATCAGTGCCATTAAGGCTCATTTATGCCCTGACAACGGGTTTGGAAGTAGTGGAATGGGGTATGACCAGTATTTCAAATCACTTTCCCCTATACATACCTGTAGCTACACTGGGTAACACCCCACATCACTGCCCAGTTCACACAGTGCTCTCTCCCACCCCTTTTTATGCAGCTTGGAGCATCAGGAGAGCATTAGCCTCACACAAGCAATTGAGACTAGTGTGACAGAGCATCTTCTCCACAGAGATGCAGGACTGGAATCCCTAAAGGCCCACAAAGTGACACCATTTTGACCAAACAGCAAACATCCCTACCACAGTGTCTTCATGACAGCAACGTGTAAAGTTCCTTCCCTGCTGAAGGTATGGCACTAACAAAGATCCTCAGCCATCTCCCTATTCCTTTAAAGTTAGAAATCACTGTAAACTCAAAGACTAGCATAAGGTATGTCTGACACTACAAAAGTGGTTAAATTTGTCAGCATAATTTCAAGAGCACTGCAGAGATCTTTCATGTAAATAGCAGGGATCTCCAGTGTAAACAAATAGGAGGTGGAATCTCAGGTGGCTGAGCCAAGCCTGGAATGAGGCAGGATTCAACACTCAATAACAGAAAATGGAGACATTTCCTCCTCCACCTCACCCTCAATTGTGCTTTTAAAAATCTCAGAATGGCAAGATCAAGGGGGTCACATTTCTGGCTGGATTCCCAGCTCCGACTCAAGTGCAACACTGTCCACTACACAGATTTTTAACAGAGTAAAATACACTTGAAATATTTCATACTGTAGTTAGAAACCTTACCTGCAATTTTAATTAAAAATCAAATAATTCTTCTCTAATAAATAGAATCTATTAAACCCTCACTGCTATGGCAAGGTGCTTTTTATATGCTACATTCACAAGTTCCTGTAATAAAACTTTTGCAAGGTTTAAAAGATGTATATAACACTAAAATAAATCTATATCTACCTGTACCCTTCTTTACATATACAGAAGCACAGTAAACTGCAACTAACCTCAGCAACCAAAACTGACTTAGCATTTTCCTGTAATAAAGAGACTGAAAAAGCAAGGAACATTTGAATACAAAGGAAGGATAATATATTTTTTGAGATATCAGTCTGAAAGCAACAGGACATGCCAGTCATTATAAATTTTTATTTTGTCAGGAAACAGATCATTTGGCAGCACTAGTGGAAACAAGGGTCTCCTTCGCAACATCTACATCTCCCACCAACTCAATGTACAGATGTGAGTGCACTTGCTGATATACTATAGCCTGAATACCTGAGTATGAAAAATGGCAAGTCTAGTACACATAAGTGCTTTAAAACCTCAATAATGTCAAGTGATCAGGTCATCCACGCTCAGCCAGCAGACACGATGCTGAGTAAGCACAATAGGATCCTAATGGCTCCTGCCAGCGAGCAATTGTGCTGCTGAATTCTGAACAAGTTGCAAATGGACAGGGCAGTCCCAGCAAAACCCCTACAGCGTGGGACAGGTTCTGCCTAATGCAGCCTTCTGCTTGTAGTAATACAGGTTGTTTCTTCAAGGTCACCTCAGGCCTCAAGGAGCAGTTAATGGAAGCAGCTGCCTCAGAAAGCTCTTCTCACATCTCCCAATCCTTCTTATGGCTGGAAAGTCCAATATGGGATGGACAACCCACACTCAAAAAAAAAAAAATATCTCCACTTTTAGGCTTGCCCTCTGACTGACTGTGGGCTGCAGATGAGAAATTTGGAGAAAAGTTCTTGAGCTGCTTTTGCACAAGAGGTTCATCTGCTTTATTTATCCTTTGCTCCAAAGCCCCATCTGAGCCATGTCACATAGAAAAGATGACTTCATGGACCTGACAAAGGGCAGGATAAGGACTTGTTTATGCCTTGCTGTGAACTCGAATAGCTTATATTTTGCACTTGGAAAACAAAACAGAATATGAAATGGAAAGAGAGCACACAAAGTAGGTCTGATCTACTGCAGTCTGTGCCAAAATACGACACAAAACAACCATCCTTCCAATCACTGTGTGTGTCCCATCAGAAATATAAAGGCAAAACTCTCAGTCATCATCTATCCTTTTTAATATTAATTTTGTCCCTATTTGAAATTGTGCTACTGCAATTTTATTATTGTTTACACCAGCTGGTTAGTTATCAGATTTGGACTTGTAATTATTTACAAAACTCAGAGAATATCAGCAGTGAAAAGGATGGCATTGTTTTGAGGTTATTTTTATTATTTCCTCAAAGGAGCATAGACTATTTAGTTTGCATAAACCTTGTAATCTTTCCTAACAAATTATGTACAGAAATATTTTCCAGTGTCTGCTGAACATGGTGATAGCAAATACATGTAGGCACAGCATCTAATTTAGAGAATATTTTTGTTTTATTTATAACATGGAAGTGAACAGGACAGTCTGTTTGCAGTTGCCATGGAAATTGCTGGCATTAGCTCACTTCTTACCAAAGAGGAAGCAAAGAGCTTTTCACTTTCTGCTATTTAACCTCTTTTAATATTAAAATCTTATATACTGCAGTAGTACGAATCTCTCCTCTTTGGAAGGTCAAAGGCATTCCAGAGCTATGTTGCTAAAAAGAAATTAGCTATTCTGAGTACTGTGCATATGCTTGGTGAACACGATATTCCTTGAAACATTGAGCTCACCTGCTTAGAAGCATTTCTTTTTGTGCCTTTTTAATATTTAAGAGAAGTTTTGGGGTTGCAAAAGCAACAAAAACTGGCAGAAGATGGGCTCAGGAAGTTAATGCAAGACACCCCTATGCAATTTTCACTAACGTCTCCCCATCACACTGTTGCTATCTGATGTAATCACAAGGGCTGGAGAGTCTCACCAATTACAAACACTTGTATTACACTCACCACTCTCTCCACTCTCAAAGTTCAAACAACGAAAGCAGCATAAAACTCCACCTCCCGTGCAGAATTAAGACCATGAAGACAGAGAAGTGAGTTCATGAAGCCCTATGGTATTTCACTTTTACCTTTGCAGCTAATAGCAAGTAAAATGTTCCCAGTTAATAGACAGATAACTAACAACACAAAATGCCTCTTGGACATGACAACAGAATTCAGTCTCAGTGAATACTCATTCTACCTGCATCTGTACAATCACGAAGTAGCATTACTGAACCTAACACAGCATCTAGCTCAGCGCTGTCAAGACTAGGTGTCATCTGGAGCCAGTGAAGCACAAGGGAGGATCATGCACTTTTCTCAGTCACTGGTGTTTTTCAGAGTTATCAAAGATTAAAATGCCTAGAACATCCACTTTTCCTGTTAAGACTGATCACTGTTTGAAAAAATACATTTATTTAAACCAGAACATGTCTTTAAGAAAATATTTGAAAGTTTCTGGTGAGTGAAAAATCCACCAGCTCTTGGCAGACTGGAAGAGGAGGTAAATCCGTCATTTATGGGAGATAGGCTAAATGGTCCTATCTGGAACAAGAAGGAAACAAATCAGCCCAGAGGAGGTAGATTGAGCAACTTTTTGCAAATGCACACAGTTCCTTCTCTTCCTCAATAAGCCCCAAGTATCAAGGATGTAAAATTTTACACTTGTAAAGTAAATAAAAAAAAAAAAAAAAAAAGAATTCACATGAGAACATGAGCAGCTTCCTTACCAAAACAGGCTCTTTTTTCCAGTCAGTCACAGAATCTGAAAACATTCTTAAATACAGACAAAAAAAAAAAGGACTATCTAAATGCTAAGAAGAAAAGAAGTCCTTCACCCACCTTGTTTTTTATTAAAATGTGCACAATATCACTTTTCATCCATCCCCTGCATCTCTTTCTTCTGCAAAGGCCCCCTGCTACTCATTTTTCAATTGGCACTTTGTAGTTTCCTGCAGCCTTACAGTGTTTGTAGTAACACCCCATGGTGTATGGCATATGATGATTCCTGATCTATACACATCTGCTAAGGCAGGCTGTGTGCAAGCTTAGCACTGCAACACAGGGTACAGAAACTGCTGCATTTAGCCACTGAGCATCTCTTGCTTCCCTCCCTGATGGCAGCAGTCTCCTGCTTCCAATTTTGTGGAACACAGGAGTTATCAGTCAGCAGGGAAGGTCAGCCAGAACCTTACATCTGATATCAATTCAGATTTTTACTGTTAGGTGAGAAAATTAAAAAGATAGAGATAAAAATAGGCTGGAGGCATGCCATCCTGTTTACAGGTGAGCTTTGAATAATCTGTTAATAAAGTAGCTAACATGAGGTCAGGTGCCAAACATCCTTCCTATTATCATTGCATCCTTCCTATATCATTCAGCACCTACCCATACTGTCAACTCACTTTTCATAGCACATACATATGTGCCTGTGGATTAAAAAGTGCAGTTCATCTTTAACAGGGAACTCTTCCAGTTGACGTATTATATAACTGGCAAATATCACAGTGCTTTGTACAGAGATGAAATGCAAGGATCATCTCTGTACTACAAGAGCCTGGCAGCAGCATTCAGTACCAGCTGGAAATTGTACAGGGTCTTATCAGACCAGGCTGTCAGAAGGGAGTCACAATAATCTAATCTTGATGTGAGAAATGCACGGGCAACCGATTCAAGGTCAGGACAGCTACAGACCATAGATATTTGTTAAAAGATAAGAGAGCCTCTGAAATAACTTTCAGGATCTTGATTTGCTGAGGTAGGGGGAAAAAAATTAAAATCTGCTTTCCAGTGAGGGAAAATTCAGGTAGCAGTGATGGACAAAGAGCATTTCACCTCAGACAGAGCTGCCTTTCAGGACTGTTTCAGTCAGTGATCCATCTGCATCATTTGTAAGGAACAGTAATAGGCTGCCAATATTTTAATAAGAAGCTGCCACAGAATTCCCTCTCAGCTGTGATAAATCTGCAGGCTCCAGGAAAGGGTTGTTTGTGGAAGGAACAGGCAAGAAATTAGAAATCTATCCATTTTTCTTTCCTTTCCTACTGAAACGTGCACTTCAGCAAACCAGAGCCAGTGAAGGAGGTGCTGATACCACGAGGTGAAATGCTCCACCCACTCCGTGTGCTGGAAAACCATGAGCTTCCTCCAGAAGCTATTAGACTCATTAGCACACACTGTGCCTGTGCTAATGGGTCCTCTCTCAGCAGGGCTCACCCCCTTACTGGATATTTTATCAGGAGTGAGCAGATGCCAGATCTGTCTAAGAGAGAGGCTGAGGTAACCCACATAGAATAATAGAATGGTTAAGGCTGGAAAAGACCTCTAAGATCATCCAGCCCATCCATCCATTTCCCTTGACACCGTCAGCTTTTCAAATGTCCATTTTCCCTGCACCAAGCTGTGCTGCCAACCCCCAGAAGACCAACACAGAAAATCATAGGTCATAGGGCTGGGGAAGGCAAGGTTGCACAGATAGGTAGAAGTACAGGTAAGCAGGACACTAATCAGAAAGGCAGAGCTCACATTTCAGAATGCTAATCATTTATTGGCATACTCTGCATTATTGCTTTTCATCCAGTTTTGTTCCTGTGTGGGAATACCATGTCCTACACAAGCAGACAACCAAAAAACTGTCTCTGCTCTGAGTCCACAGCACAGCTGTGCATCACGTACCTAGGACTGTGGTGGGGACTCAAGCCAGTAGGAGTATCCTAGATTAAAAGTATGGGGGTTTATTTATTTATTTATTTAAAATTTCATTAGCTCATGCTCACATAAAAAGTAAGGTCCTTCTCTTACCAGTTGCTTTTGGATACCCAAAGTTTGTAAAATAGGCAGGACTTCATTAGGCAGAGTTCAAAATCACAGTAATCTGTGCTAAAACATGGGCAGAGTGGAGGAAGTTGAAGGACCTATCCAAACCCAGATGTTTGGAACAGAATCTAAAAGCAATTCTTGGCAGCTGGCTAAATTAAGAGAGGCAAGATGGTCCTCAAATAGGCAATTAGACTATATTTTGCTACTGCTGCTGACTGCTCCCTTATTGCCCTGGTTGCAGTGTATTACCACTATCTTCTATTATTGTTGAACTTCTGCAATCAGGCACATGCTTTTATTTTATTTTTGAGGGACATTCATCTATTAATGGACAGTTCACAATCCTACAATATGCGCTCCTGCTCAAGCTCACCAGCTGACACACAGCAGTTACCCAAAGGTTTCTTTTTTAATTCTTTCTTTTCTTGTTTTTTTTTTAAAGGAATAATTGTAGGCATTTCAAGATTTTCTTCTCAAATATTTAGTGAAAATACAGATACATGGGATGAGTTGGTGGTTTTTTGAGGATTGTTCATAAATACGATCCAAGGTAATTTTTTTAACCAAAAAATCCTATTTTACCTGCCTCTCAGTTGTTAATCTAATAAAAGGAATAAAGTCTTTACAGTTCCTTGAATTCTTTTACTTCTGTCAAACATATTTCTATAGAATATATTTTTCTTTCTAACCACAGTAATGAAACACATTTGTTGGCTTCAATCCAGGGACTGTAAACAGGTGTCTGTCCTTGTTTAATTTCACTGTAAATAAGGTTTTCTATACATTCTTCCAGTCAAACTAGTCAAAAGTAGATTTATTTCAATCTCTAGTTCCTATGGCTTGGTAAATACCAATAGAAAACTACATTGAACTGCTACAAGTTAATCAGATGTCTTGTGGAAAAGCAAGAAGGATCACTAAGTACATATTCATAAGGGGGGGAAAATGAAACAAAAATCTATCTAGAGAGAACTGAAAATACATTAACTTCATCGCCTCTCCCCAGTCTCCTTTGGCACCCCAAGGGATCTGTGCTGGTGGAGACTACCTTTAATCAGGAATGGTAGAAAAATCAAATCAGACATATTTGCATGCTGCTGCTACCAAGTGGAAGAAGGGGAACTGGGAGAATTTAAGAACAGCAGCACGTTCCCCTCAGTGTTACTGCTTTTTCTGTAAAAACACAGAGAAAACACTGGTTAAAAAGGCCAACAGCATCTGGTTGAAGGACAATGCCGGCATTGGGCAGGTATCATTTTTTCTGACTCAGATTCTACCACTGCAGTTCTCCAAGTACTTCTAGCAAAAGTAATGATGCTTTATTAAGTTTCCAGAAAGTCCTTTTCCATTCTGTGGTCAGTTCTGTTCTATAACTTCAATTTTTCCATTATTTCCCCTCTTCCATTTAGTTTGTAATTGCCATTTTCCCCCTCCAAAGCTCCTGCCAGTCAACCATCGTACCAGTGATTTGGACTGAGTTAGCAGCACTGAGTAAGCTTTAATGACAGACCAGGGTCCCTGCTGTGTTATGCAGCCTGCAGATGGGGAAGAAAGAGTCCTTTCTCGAAGAAGGTTTGCAGTCCCAGCCCCTCTGGTCTATAATGCTTTGTCTTCGATTCTTAAAATCTTCCTTAACGGCATCCAGCCAAGGTATTGCTGAGTGCTGTGCAGCCCTCTGAGTGCACATACTCCTCAGGAGACTCACATAGTACGGGATATTTCCAAACCAAGAGCCACGTGGCCTCAAAGTCACTTCATTCAGTAGCGTTCTTCATTCCTTCTTCTCTGATGGTGCGTGCAGCCTCCTGGGGCTTATTGCCGCAGGCCAGCTTCTCTGGCAAAACAACCTCCTCTGAAGTCTCTCAGCACTACCTTCACTCTGCTGGGCACTGGTTTAATAACAGCCTCCTTGTTCAGCTCGGCACCACGTCCCACCCAGGGGTTCACATGGGGAGCCTGTGCCTCAGGCTCACTGGCCAAATCCATTGCTGTGAAACAAATGCTCAGCTCCCTCGGACTCTGAGCTCCACTCTGGAGCTGTTGAGCATGAATAACAGGCTTCAGGGTTTTATTCACCTCCAACCAAAAGCTGGATACATAGTACTTCTGTGCATGTAGCTGATTTTACTCACTACATTCCTCCAAAGTAAGCGCGACCTCTGCAGCAGCAAGCGAAAGAGGAGAAAACACACCATGCAGAAATAGGCTGTGAGGCACCATTGAGGAAGGCCCCCCCAAATCCACCACACGCATTGGCATAACAATTTAAACACCTGGATGAGAAATGATGGAAATGCTCTTTCCAAAAACATAATGTGATGCTGTTGGATATCATCATATCGACAGGAAGCTTATCAGTCCTGAGACAGAAAAAAAAAAAGAGATGTTGACCAAAGGTGATGCACCCTAATTTCTTATGAGGCGCAGCTGAAGGAACTGGGATTGTTTAGTATGAAGAAAAGGAGGCCGAGGGGAGACCTTATCATTGTCTACAGCTACCTGCAAGGAAGTTGTAGCGAGGTGGGTGCTGGTCTCTTCTCCAAAGTAACAAGAGGTAGGATGAGATGTCTTCAAGTTGTGCCGGGGAGGTTTAGGCTAGATATTAAGAAATATTACTTCACCAAAAGGGTTGTCAAGCACTGGCACAGGTTGCCCAGGGAAGTGGAGCAGTCACTATCTCTCAAGACATGTAGATGTGGCACTCAGGGAAATGATGTAGTGGTGAACTTAACAGTGTTATGTTTACAGTTGGACTTGATGATCTTAAAGGTCTTTTCCAACCTAAATAATTCTGTGATTCTGAGACTGTGAGCCCGTGAAGCAGACTCCAGGAGCTGTGTATCATTTTTCAGTCACTAACATTAAACCACAGTGACCACAAAGATAAGTGCCCACATGGGATCCAGATTAAATAGGGTCAGGAAGGGCACCATGGATAGAGAAATAATCAATAAGCTCTGCTATCAATAGAGCCAGGACAAGACTGGGTGTGGGGTTTTTTATGAGAATGATTACTTCAAAATGATAATGCTTTAGGACTTGGTTTCTGCCAGGTTTCAGGAGTTCTCTAATGAGACACTGGAAGGACTAATTCGCCCCTTCATATCATTATCTCCTCCTGAATAAATTGGTGTTTTTTCCATTGACCTTCAATTGTTTCCCATCACATCATGGAAATTGAATATTGGAAACTTTCAAACACAGTAGTTTTGAAGGAAATATTCCAGTATTCTGTTTCCCTGCTCCCTACTCACAGAGCCAGTAGTGTTCCTTTTAGAATTCAATCCAAAGGAGAGTATTAATTTGTGAACAGCTATAATTACCAGTAACAGCCAGCTATACTGAGATCATCCAGCACTATAAAGCTGGTAAAGAAAGCACAGAAAAATGCTTTCGAAAGGAAAAGATGAGCAAGTCTTACATTGTAATCTCTTCAATGAGAATTCATTTAAAATACTCCTTCTAGTAAACCTAATTCAGTTACAAGAAAATTTTGGTGATGCTTTTATTGAAGGCTGTATATTCAGAAGTGAAGGAGAGGGTGAAAAAAAAAAATCAGATATTGTTTCATATATTGAAAATAATGAATTCAGTACTAATTCAGTGTCCATTATTCTACATCCTGAGTTTTAAGGAGAAGGTTTCCAAGGATTTCATTATTTCTCAGCTAACTAGCAGAATCTGGATAACTTCAGTTTCACTGTAGAACTTTAGATTGACCGGGATTAAGGACTCAGTATCTAAGAATATTAAACCCAGCAGAGCAACCCTACAGCTTACTAGAGTCTTTCAACAGATAAGGAATCAATGGGTCCCAGAACCCTGCACACATCTAGCAAGGCAGGGAGAATCACCTAGTCCTGCTCACTAGCTCTGACCTAAAAAATTTCAGATGAAAAGGAAAATTAACTAGGAAGACAAGGCCAAAATGGAAAAGAAAAAATGTAGTTACAATCAGAACTGGTCGTTATATATTCCATTGTACAAATATATATATATATATAGTATATATTATATATTCCATTTTAATTATTTTTTTTCTGAAACAGTTTTCCACATTTTTCTCTAAACAAACCACTGAAGTTCACAGACCTAACTCCAAGAACTCCTTGAAAAAGCCACAAAATTGAGGGAGAACTAAATTACTCCCTGGTATCAAGACAGCTCCCATCATGAAACTGGAGACTTTGTTCCAACTCAGCCTCCAGGTGTACAACCACTGGTCCCAGACAGCTCTGCACATTAATACTGTTGCTATGATCCTTGGTGCTCTAGAGAAAATTCCCAACAGGCTACATGGGAAGCCCCCACCCAAAGACAACTTCATCTGTTTTTCAATTAAGTCCAAATATAAGGTGGGCAACAGCTTTATCACAACAACAGGAGTTTCCCTGAACTTCTTAGAAAAATGAGATAAATGCCCAGCAAATCATGAAACTGATGCTACTCCAGCACATTCCTCTTCCTAAATTCTTAGAAAACTTGATTAATGTACGTGGATGTTCCATGAAAACCTTATTTTCCTTACCAACAAGAAGTTAGTTGCACTCGAGGGATTCAACAGAAGGGTTCAAATGCATAGATGGTACTGCCAAGGAACAAAGTGTAAGCAGCCCTGGCCAAAGTTCTAGGATTGGAGCCTGTACACGTAATGATGAACTAAAGTAATGCCACGGCTTTCTATTATCGGCCAAGTAAGGAGCAACTATAGATGCGGCACTAAAGAAAGCTAGTGCTCCCCACAACTGTTTACAGAAGAAAGCACTCCCAGAACAGCAACAGCCCACATGAAAGAACTTAAATAATCTTCAGCTAAAGAGGATGAAGGTCCAAAACTAATTGCCCCTGGTTCATCATAGCTTTAAACTATTACAAGGTGCAGATGGTCCCCTTGAAATGTCAGTGGAGAGAAGGGAACAGTGGGTACCATTGTCCAGTGCCCTGCCCTCCAAACTTTGTAGTCCACACCTTGCCCTCTCTTTCATGAGATGTAGCCAAGCTGTCCCCGAGTGCCTCCCTGCTGACTACACAGTTGCCAAAGCATTCATAGAATCATAGAATAACCAAGTTGGAAGAGACCCACTGGATCATCGAGTCCACCCATTCCTATCCAACACTAAACCATGCCCCTCAGCACCTCATCCACCCGTGCCTTAAACACCTCCAGGGAAGGTGAATCAACCACCTCCCTCGGCAGCCTGTTCCAGTGCCCAGTGACCCTTTCTGTGGAAATTTTTTTCCTAATGTCCAGCCTAAATCTCCCCTGGTGGAGCTTGAGGCCATTTCCTCTTGTCATGTCCCCTGTCACTTGGGAGAAGAGGCCACCACCCTCCTCTCTACAACCTCCCTTCAGGTAGTTACAGAGAGCACTGAGGTCTCCCCTCAGCCTCCTCTTCTCCAGGCTAAACAACCCCAGCTCTCTCAGCCGTTCCTCATAAGGCCTAAAATAATAAAAAAATAAAGTCCTCTCATTGAGGACGTATCAGATATTAAACTGATAAGAACAGATACTACACTTGATCTTAGCCAAAAGGCCAAGAAGTGATGGTTTGCTTTTCTCCTTGATCACTCAAAAAGTGAGCTTCTAGCTTTTCCAAAGCTTTGCACTAACATGCTTCCCACTCTTCCAGGAGCTGCACCATTATGTGGTAGTTGATGGCCAGTGCTGCCTTTAGCAATCGAGTCTGGAGGACAGAAGCCAGCTGTTGTCCAGTAGCCAGCTAGATAGAACATGAAAGAGAACTTCCAAAGTACTTTCATCTTATTTTTGAAGGTGAACCTTTATGATAGCAACCACTGCATATTTAGGACGGCCTGGCCACTTACAGTAAAAAAGAAAAAAGAGGCCCTGAAGCAGATCAAGGAAAAGCATGCAAGCCCTTTCCAGCACCACTCTTAATTACTGATGTAACAGGCAGCCTTCTTTCAAAGACAGTAATAGCAAATTCCCTCCCACTTCTCTAAGTAAAAATTAATGTTAGAAATGAGATGGTGTATTTTAAAAGACATCTATTTTGATTTTAGAATCCCACTCTTATCTTTACACACAGTGTCAGGACGCCTTAAAATGTTAAATAATTCCCTGCCATACTCTTCCTTGCAGAAATGTCATTTCTCTATTCTTCCCTCCTCCTCCTCTGACATTAATAATTATAATTGACATTATTGTGCTGGCCTAGAACTGAGACTATCTTTCGCTAGGTCTTAACTTTAACACTGATTTTTTTTGTATGACCTTGGAAATGTCATTTCATATCTACTCATTGGTTTCTATGAGGCCAGATGTAAGAAATTTTATTTTGTATAATCCTTCCCTTCTTTGGCACAGAGGATGCACAGTGCTTTACAGAATGAGACCCCACTCTAGGTTATCAGCAATAGCCATTCCTGTTAAATAAACCCTGCTATGCTACCATACATCTTTCCCACAAGCACTGCCAAAAAGACAACACAAAACCCAATGAGCCATAACCTGAGCCCTCTAGAGGGAGAGACAAGGATGATTTAGGACTCAGCTTCAAAGAGTAAATGTTTCCATTCTAAAATGTTTCAATTTTCCACATTCAGTATTAAAAGACCTAATCATAACATCCTCCAACTGATCACAGGTACAATCAGTCAAAAAAGAGCCCCTGAAGTAGTAAAATAGCCAAATGCTGCTGAACATCAGTGGGAACTCAGTGCCCAATTCCCTTCCTGCTGCTTTGAAAGGCTAGGATGGAAGAACAGCTGATAACTATTGGAACTTCCATTATCCCTGCTCCCTATTGTGCCTCTTTCTGTATACTGGGCCCTTGTCAGCGATATCCATTTAAGAGCACTCTCCTCAGCAGAGGCCAATAGCTGCACCTAAAATAAATTGCTCTGCTAATCAGCACAAGCTGAAGTTAAAGGGCTGAGTGGCTCTGTGAATTTCAAGAGTAGCATTCCATCTGTGGGATGCCATCTGTGGCTTAGGCTCAACCAGAGATCCTATGTTTAATTAATGTGGCTGTAATTTGCTCAGATCTTAATAGATTATAGACCATTCCACTTAATCATAACACACAATTTGGCATATTTGAGCCATCCCACATGATATTCTGTCAGTTGAGCTGATGCTGAGTTTGAACTACCTCTTAGCCCCCATAAAAGACTGGATCATTGCAAAGGTCAGTGCTGTGTAAAGGAACATGGGAAATCTCAGATTGCATTGCTTGTCCTGTACCTGACCTGTAAATAAACACAGGTTTGATGTATCTAGCTTTGCCAGTGCCTTCACACTAGAAAAAGCAGAGGTGTCTCGTTTGATACGTGAGAGCAAATCCTGAAAGTGGAGTTAAAGATCTACCAGAGGCCAGAGGCAGAGAGAAGTCAGGAGTGAACTCTTTCCGTCTGGACACTGCGAGGTGACGGTGGTTTTTGCAGCAGGGAAAAGGAGAACTCAGCTTAAAGGAGGTGGTTGTGGCTGAACAGAGGATGCTGAGATGCTCAAAAGAGACATGAGAATGCATAGAACACAAGGAGGAGTAAAAGGAGTATTCTTTCATAATCCCCTTCTTCCCTTTTTCACCAAGCATCTTCCCTGTTAGGCTTATGCATATATCATTATACATTTATTTTTTTAAAGAAAAAATTTATAACTCAGTTACAGAGTGCCCCCCCATCTGGTCAGAAATCGTCATGGTTTATGAGCCAAAACACAAAATTAAAGTTACTGAGGGAGTGGAAGAAATTAAACTGAGCTGTTTCCTGAGTTGTTAATATTCTTCAGCCTAGTCTTTGTTAATAAGGTCCCACTTTAAAAGTAAAAACATTGGCACACTTTAACTCTCACCATATAGCCCCATTCCTTTCACAGACCTAGAATCCCACATTTACTTTCCTCCTGTTCTCCCATCAGCCATACATTATCCATTGCCAAAGGTTAGTGACTACCAGTTAGTTAAGTGAATATGTGCCGGCATTGGAACTTGGGGTCCGAGAACCTCAAAACTAAGGATTAGCTGTTGTGATGTTCCATCTGTTACTTAGTTGGTGCTCAGGACTGAGACAGAAGACAGACGAATAAGCAGGCAACTCTGGTTTCACAAAAGATCCTTCCCTGAATCACATACAAAGGCTTCCAGAGTAGAGGGTTTTCTCTACATGCATACGGAAATATACCTCCAATGCTGCCATCCTTGGCCAACATTAAATCAGTTTCTCTGGCATATCTCGCATCTACCCATGGATCATCCTGAAATACCAGGCCAGGTGCTTCCCAGCAGTAGTAAATCCATCAGTTCTGCCTGTATTATACCCAAGCTTCAGCCTTTTCAGCCTCTTATGGCTGTTATATTTGACACTTCTTCATTGCCCTTTTTTACCACTCTTCTTGGGATTTGGAGATGTTTCCCGTTAGTCTGAATACACATCTCTTTAAATGACAGTACCACCCAGCTATGGGAACAACTTTCATACCACTGCTGCTGTTCACAGCTAACAGTGTCTAACATTCATGTTTTGAGAATGCAACAATTCATTCTGCACCAGTGGTGATTACTGAGCTACAGCCAAGCCAGAGACCTATCCTGTAACCTTGCTTCGCAAATAATTTACAGGACTGACATTAGTTCAGTCCTTTGAATTACAGAAAATTGGAATTAGTGGCAATATGTACTCACTGCAAATTGCTTACATTTATGCCACAAAACTCCGGATCACTGTCAGAGCTAATATGTCTACTGAAAACAAATGTGACAGGTCTCATCTTAGACTTTGCTGATCTTCTAGTAGGACAGTAAGACAGTGCTATCAATCCCCAGCATATTCAGCTTAGTGTGTCACTTTGTGGTACATCACTTTGACCATTCTTTTGCTTTCTAAAACTCTTTTTCTACTGTGTTCAGGATTTCTGTGTGTTTTATGTATTCTGGTTTGGGCTTGGTAACTTCCTTTACTTGTCAGATGCTAATTTTCACAGTTTAGTTCTTTTTGTATTATTTTTGCCCCATGTCATAAATACAGGATCTCAGAGACCTAATCTTTCCACTAAACTGGTTCAGTTCCAGATCAGTACCTGATTTGCCATAACCTCCAGTTCTCAAATTTCTGTATACTGCTTCATCTTTGCCCTCCTGAGTTACAGGAAAAAAAATAGTGAAAACATCAACTTCTTGAGAAAATGTTATCATCAAAATCAGGTCACCTTCTGCCATATTCCTACCTGCTGGCACTTGTATCTTTCAGATACAGAGTAAAATGCTGGGAGCTTTTTCACCCCAAATAGCCACATAAAAATATTTAGCTCTAGCGAGACTTTTAGTTGTTTTGGTTTTCCACTCAGCATAATTTCTTGTTCCCTGGATTACTTTTTCTTACCTTCTGGGCCACACTTTGTTCAAAATTCACTCAGAGCCAAGGCATATGAGAGCAGTGTGATTTGCAATGTTTTGTCTTTCTGACACAACGCCTTGAGACTCTGAACCTTTAGGGCATCAACATATGCTACAGAGGGGCAGCAGTTTAGACACAAATGGCTGGAAAAAAACTTGCTGGAACAGTAAACATATATGAACATCAACATTAGCTCCTAACAAAGCAATGAGCAGAACAAACAGCGTCTCCCCTTTTGTGTAGGAGAAACGTGGAGAGGGAGAGCCTTTGCATGCCACATCTAAGAAAATCACATCTGTTGCACTTTCCTGATGGGACTGGCAACCATGCCTTATAGACTCTAGCAAATTCGTCTTCATGTCACTAAACCAATATCTGCACTTTACCAGCTGGAGCAACAGGCACCAAAGTTCAAAACAAGTTAATTTTCTCCTGAAAAATCATCACTAAAGTGTTAATGTTAAACATTTGTTTAACAAATGGTCAATATAACACAAAAGGGTCACTAGTGTTTCTATTCCTGGACACAAAGCACTAGTGGTAGCTGTGCCCATGCATGAATTTTGCCATAAAGGGAGGGCGTGAGCTGAGGGTGGATGGTGGGAAAGGGGAGTGTTATGGTACCAAACTAGGGGGCCCAGGCAAGGACAGGTGTATGCTGTAAGTGTGTTACATACTGTCTGAAAGGAGAGCATCTCGTACAGAGAGGGCTGAGGGGCACAGGACAAGATGACAAGGCTGACAAACCTGCCAATGCGCATTGTGCATGAGTAGGCAAAGGGGACCACAACTCTGGGAAAAGCTTAAAAAAGCATCAGACCAAGGACTGAGTTGGAAGGGATGCGGAGAGGGAAAGTAGAGCAATAAAGGCAAACTAGGAACCCAGAAGATGTCTAATTTGTAACAGCCGGACAGAAACAATCCCACCCCTTTAGCAGCTGGAGCATCGGGCAGCCGAGTTCTAATGGAGTCAATTTGCTGCTGGAAATAATGACTAAATTACTCCCATTTGCCCAGTGAACAGGCTGAAGTCTAAGTAGATGAACATCAGGAGGTAGCAAACTGTTAGGAGCAGACTGATGTGTTGTGAGGTTTTCCTTGCCTGCAAAAGGGTGCTGACAACCCCCAGCACCCTTCAGCATCTCCAGACCCCTCTCACTTAACTGCAGAGCCCTTCCACCAAGTTAAACAAGTTTCTAGTGCAGTTCCTGCCAAGCCCCAAGGAAACAGCTGGGCTGAAATGTCAGCTGATAAATGAAAGGGTTTATTAGAGGAATAAACAAGGGACAAGCCTTTCAGCGGCAGCACTTTCAACCCTGCTCTGCCCATCCCCCTGCACACGGGGTCGGGAGGAGGATCAGTCGCTAAAGAGAAGTGGGAAAGGACTGGTTATTCACCAGTTCTGAACAGGCAGTAGCAGTCAAGCTCTTTGCGTTCATGCCATGGAGGCAGCCGAATCTGCTGGGAGTACAGCAGATCCTGAGGAATTTCTAGACCAGGGGCACGAAATCCCCCTGTAAGAATCTGAACGTCTAAAGGTATCTCTAGGACAGCATTGCTGGAAGGTTTGAACAGCATGTAAGGAGTGACTTGTTTATTGAGTAACTCCTACAATATTTTGGTCCAGATGGATACAGTTCAGATGCTTCACCTGGCTGCCTCTGCCTGTTGTGAGTTGAGTGCAGGACCCAAAAATGGAAACCAATGAAAACCTCAGGTGAAATACTCATGCAGCTTAATTCCCAGCTGTTCTAAAATAAGCAGGAGTTTTGCCAAGAGGCAGATCCAGAAAACTACTTAAGAACTGAAGCCCTCACTGTTTTCCTTGTGCCTTCACTGTCGGAGCTGCAGGCTCCACCAGCAGGTGGGAGACATCTCCCTGCTAAGCACTTCGGCACTCCTTGGGGCTGGACCTTCGGTTTCACAGGCTGTTTACACTAAATACTGAGTTGCAGCATCTCGGCCAGCCTCCTTGTACTTAGATGCCCTGATACTTGGCTTTCAGTAGTTCATCATCTTTGGATATTTTCCTAAGAGCCATCGAGCTATCAAGATGTTTATCTGTCGATCCTATCTAGGCAATTATTCAATTACTGTTCCCAGGATAAACTCAAGAGTAAGACCTTGACTATACAAGCCTCATATCTGACAAGCCCTGGAGAGCCCTGTCAAAGGGAAAGCGAGACTGAAGGAGACCATAGTCCCCCTTTCAATGCAAGCTGATGATTTATATGCTGTCTGTCATTCAGGGGGAAAGATATTGCAACACTCCATCAGCATCACCCAGCCCTGATCCACACAGACATCCCTCAGCCAGGCAAACTTCAGAGTTAAAAGCAGTAGCAAGGTAGGAAGCTGAGATATTCCACAGTGAGCCTTAAGCGCCTGAGGATGGCTGTGAATATTTTGCAGCAGTCGTGACTGTTCAGTAGCAGGTCCTGCTCCATGAATCCATTCATCTCTCTTGTTCCTGTCACATCTCCCACTCCTTCCCAGTGCAGTTGCCTGAGTGAAGGATCCTTACAGTCCCCTGGTAGTGCTAAATTTGGGGGGAGTTCATTTCAAAAGCGTGGGTTCATTTTGTTTCCTAAAGGAATTTAGCTATTCTAGGCCTTCCTGGTGCTTTGGCAGGTGTGAAGCACTTGAAAATGAGTCAAACATTATAAGTTACAGAGTCTTGATTCCACATGTCAGTTTTATATGATGGGTATGCACATTGTTTTGGAGAAAAAATTCTCTCGTGCATCAGAGCATTGAATAAACATACCTACTTTATAACATTATAAGTTATAAAGTCTTGATTCCACATGTCAAAAGGAGGGTTCCAGCAATGCCCTTTCCTGAAGGAATTCCTTACACCTTGCAATAAGCAGGCATGAGCCTGTCTAGGATGTACACATGTAAATGGTGCTCATGTAGATTGCATTTATCAGGTGTCTATCAGATGGTAGTACTGGATCCTTCAATTAAACAATGTCACACCTTGAGAAAGGAAGGCACCTACCAGCCTATTAGATGCTCTTAGTACAGCTGCATTTTCAAACCATGCTTCAACTGTCACATGAAATGCTCCTTTTAAGCTTTCCAAACAACAACAACAACGCAGGACCAGAGCATGCAGACAGTGATCTAATCTGCAGTACTGCCCTGCCATTTCAGCAGAGATGCCCAGAGTGCTTGGACTGTGGCATCATTGCCAGGTCGGTGTTTCAGCCCCAGGACCGAGGACACGGCTCACTCAGTCCACTGGCTGCCAGTAAGCAGGCTCAGAAGCGGCTTATGAGCCTCAGCATTCAGATCCATCATCTTTCTGGTGTGGGCTTCTTGTATGAGTCATGCATTTAAGCACATTAGGGATACAGATAAGGTGCTCTGCACATTAGCCATGACAGGGATGCAGGTAGTGGAAGAGCAGAGCTGTTTCCATCATCTTCCTAACTGGAACAATCTTTCGCTCTTCATTACCCATCCGGCTGCACTGCAGCATTAGCATGCATGTCCCGATTACTCTCAGGGTGAGTCACCAAATGTAAAAAATTACAGTGCAACCGGATCTTTAATAAACAGGGCTTTTGTTTTTTTTAACTTGATCTCTATTTCCATAATAAAAGCTTTCTGTTATTATCTGTGCATGTACTTGTCAAATCAGAATATTCACAGAGATATTCTCAATTCCCAATCTCTCAATAACTTATAAGGCATACAGAGCAGACACAAAAGCCTAGTCACCTGTGTCCTGTGTCTTGGAGTACAAGTAGAGCAACGTGGCTTGGAGTGAATGTACTGCAAATCTGCCCTGGGAAGCTTCGGTCTTACCCTTGCTGAGGTTAAAACCTCACAGTGCTGGGCAGCTCTGTGCTTTGCACTGCACCAGGGTCTGTGGTACTTGCCACCTATTTTGCCAACAGGTGTAACTGGTATACCGCTAGTTCATCATTCAGGTCACACCCACACACCAAAGAAGAAACAACAGGATCTTCTTCTCAAAGAGAAAAAATCTTCAGTTAATCTCTGTGGGAAATACACCACTTTTATCACTACGCAGTGACTGTGGTGTCCTGGACCTTGTACCATGCTGCTGATCTAGGTGCAACAGCATTGCTTCCATCTCAGTTCAAGTAAAATAACCCCTAAAGTAATAACTTTCTGCAGACTCCTCATGCAAGGTTCTTCAGTGTGGCCTTGGTTTGGAGACAGACAAAAATCAATGTTTGACCTGTCTTCTGGTGGCACGCCTGATTTACAATGTCTATCATATTTGTTTACCTCCAATGAAATAATGATTTCAAGATTTTCTAATCAATATTAGACAGGACACTAAAAAGGTGCTGAGCAAGATTTAAATAATTTAAGTGAATCAATGAAGACACCTAGAATACCAACAAAGTTATTGCTGCATTTGTATCCGAAAGGCAGTGAGGGACGCTGGGTCAGGCTGATGTTTTGCAAGTTTGCTCTGTGACTATCCAACAGAAGTCCTTGGGGCTGGGCTTCAGTGACATTTTCATAAACTCATAATCATGACAATCATGGAACAGATACGGTAGACAGAGGAGAAAAGATTGACAGTCAGAGTAAGTTTTAAAATTGTTTCCAGGAAATGTTGGAAGAACAGGGAGGTGAAGGGATTGGAAGGGTTTATACTGGGATCTGTGCTGGAAGTCCAAGAAGAGGGTAGCAGTGGAGGAGAAAGAGGGGCAGGAGGACATGCATAATTCAGGGTGAAGCCTAGACTGTTCAGAAGGTCCAGAACTCAGGAAGGAGGGCTTATTCCAAAGGGCTTCTCCACCTGGTCCCTCAAAATAGGCAATTAGATAAATTACCTCCTGGCAACAAACTGTGACAGGAGGTATCTGGGTTGCAGCTGTGCCCTTAGAGGCTTGGCAACCTGGTCTGGTCCCTGCTGTAGCACAGGAGAGGTTCAGGGTGCCCTTCAGGGGACAGCACGGTAGGAAATGAATGGTGGGGTCTCAATGCGCCACCATGCTGGAAACCTCTAGGGCTTCTGCAGGTCCCACAGCAGCACCAGTGCAGAGGGTTTGTGTGCTGCCAGAGGGTGTGAGAGAGTAGGGTGCAGTGAAAGTCTGTTGCTAGCTTTGAGAGCTAAAGGCTTTGCTTGTGCATTCTTTTTAAGGAGAGATCTTTCAACAGGATGAAGGGAAATACCTTGAGAAGATGAAGACTGGCAAAGACCCATGAAGCTGAGATGTGGAGAGCCCTAGATAAGGCTCCAAGCCTGCTCTTAGGTCCTAGCACCAGGATTGCTGCAGCAAGCAGCACCAGGAGGGGTCTGTGCTGCTGCAGCCTGATGTTATGCAAAAATTTCAGTCCTCCTTCTAGCCTCTCCCCCAGCCTCAATCTTCCTGCTGTAATCCCATGTTTGAGCTAGACATTGAAACACTGCCTTTGAACTGGTTTGTGGGGGGTTCTTTCCCTTAACAGTCAAAATTAACTGCCAAAGAATTGCAGGTAATATGTGCATAATGCCTGTTAAAAACCACCATGACTCACCCAGCAGCATCCCCTGATGCTCTGCACTGGACTGTACTCTTTTTCCTTGTAAAGCAAATCACAGTCTTTTCAGATAGTGAAGGCTTAGGGTACAGCATAGAATCCTTTGAGAGATTCCAAATCTTGAGAGCTAAGACTTCATAAAGGAGTGAGAGTTTCAGGCTTCAGTCTCCAGCAAATCCCAAAACACGTTCTGATAAATACAAGTTTGAGGAGTGATTTAGGAATGAACTGCCCTGCACAGAGAGAGTCTGGGTAGATCAGATCTTGAACAACCTGTAGGTAAACTACAGGGACTGCCTGTAGGAGACAGCCCCTGGAGGAAACCTTTCCCAGAACAATACTGGGATTTAAATTCTTAGAGAAATAGCTGATTGTCACTGAGGGCCTTTTTCAAAGCAGGGTGACATTGCGGAGTGCTGGCAATCAAGGAACCAAAATGTGGGAGCAAGCACTGGCAAACAATAATTTGTTGGACTGTTCAGGTCAAACCTCTGAGACTAGGGATTATTTGTGGAAAAGGCTGTTGCTTCATAGACGAAAAGGGAGTGGAGGACCTCGCTTTTCCTTGAGCAAGACATAAAAAAGAACGATAATTGGACCTTGGCTATCCCCCTGCCTTGGTCAAGGCCTTGTCCTGACTAGACTGACCCACAAGAAATGGCAGTATCTGAATTTCCTTCTTCTAGACCAATCACCTTTTTTGATGCCTGGGCATCTCTGCAAGACACTGTGATGCACAGACAAGACGCTCCCAGAGAGTCTTTTTATGTCCCTACTAATTACCTATATTTTTAATTGAAGAAAGGGAATTTTGAAAGCCACACAAAGAAAAAAATCTAAAAGCAAATTAGTCAGGTGAAATAAAAATGCCCTGAAAGTATATATTAAGGTAGAAATAAAAAGACTTTTTCTATTGTAGGTTAGAGACATACAATAGAAGTATATTTTCAGCGCATGGCTACCACAAATAACTGTACTACAATTAGATGTGTGTATTATAAAATTGTGTGGGTGTGGTAATTATCACCCTTTACAGCAGAATGTATTTATACAGATCCTAAATTACAGCACAAAGAAACATCATTTGAGAAGGTTTAAAAAAAAAAAACAATTTGGAAAGGAGTATTTAACTTTCATTTTTATTTTTGGGAGGCTTTCTATGAAAAAATAGGATGCTTCACACGTCATGTTGGTCTTGAAATGGGTAACCATGCAGTTAGACCTGGGGCTGGAAGGAGCAGCTTCCATATGTCTCTGTTCATCAGAGGAGTGTGTCTGTGTGTGTGTGTGTGTGTGTGTGTGTGTGTGCATATGCGTGCACACACGCCAGGCAGAACTAGTACAGAGCTATTTTTAGAGCTGCACTCCACATAAAGTCCTCCTTGCAATGCACTGTGCCTAGTGTAGCAATCCAGACCTCGCTTTGGATGTACATGTGTACAGCGCAACATGCATAACTAAGATGAGAATCAGGCCTGCTTCTTCAGTACACACGAAAATCCTGGGTGCAGCTGCAGAGAGCAGCTGGATCCAATGCCCACAGGCTGTTGTCTCCAAAGATCTCCCTTGCTTCCTAGTCTTTTCAGCACTAACCTTGCATTTACTTTCCAAATGCAAAAAGTCCTTGATCCTAAAATCTACTCAGGGTATAGCCAGAGATTTATTTGCCCTTCTATGCTGTAGTTCATGCAGTAAGCTCAGATGAGTCCATCACAGCTTCCAGATTTGCTTCTACTGTCATTTTCAGGAGATTCAATTTATTCTAAGAACTGTTTCAACTACATGTGGATCCATCCTATTTATCTCTTATGTAATACTGCTTAAGCATTTGCCTGAAACCTCCAAGCACCTGCCTAAAGCCACCACAGCTCTTTGCAATGAGATGGATCTTGACTGGGAGCTTTTTATTATTTTGAATCCAATATTCCCAGCTTGCATATTATATTCATAGAAGCCTTGTGAAGCTTTATAAAAAATCTGTCACATATACTCTATTATGATAGGGCTATTTTCATTGTGTTTCCAACTCTATTATTTAAAAATTGTCTAGCTTGCTCTCCCAAATGCCATTTTCAGACAATTTCTTCTCCTAATTTGATGAGAATCTACTGTTTCTCTTTCACTTTTTATATAGCTCTGTTAAAATTTTCTAAGGGGTCAGCTTAGGGGTCAGAACATGTTCACTTTAACTGGTGCATTCTGGATTTTCTGAGCTGTGTAAATGAAATGAATATATTACCCTTCCACATTGTTATATTGACTCTCCATATGTTGAAACCTGTAGTCTTATTTGGTCACAGTATTGTTTGTGTGAATATAGGGCCAGAGGTCAGTAAGGTCATGAGTTTATTACAATAGCACCGTCTTTGTGTGCCTCATTTCCTCCCTTGCACATCAGTGTTGCCAAAGAACGGCCCAAGCCAGTCTGGTGAAACATAGTTGTCTGCAAATTCAGCACAGAGCAAGGCAGATCATTGACTAGTCTTTGTGCTGATACCACACAGCAGGATGATGCCATTGACGGAAGCTTTGTTAGGGCATCCTTAAAGTAACTCACAAAGTTACTACCCTCTGCTGCATCAAGGGCTTTCTCAAGGCACGCTTTTACCTGATACCTACAGCAATGCATGATATTGAAAAGACCAAGCTGTCATGACCAGTATATACTTACCATAGATCCATCATTAGCAGAAATCAGTGCTGTACCTGTGCCTCTCTTCTGGTAGCCAGGATTACACAGTGTGGGGGAGTTCTTGTGCTTTCAACCTTTCTCAGGTCACTGGCCCTGTGTGACACTTCGGACAGACCAGGATGATGAGGTTTCAGGTCAGGTGTGTGGGCTGCGGGTACCATCTAGGATATTAAATCTATGTTTCCAGCAGCACTGAAGACAAATAATCTGTCAAGACAGCTTTTCCACCCTGCAGAGGAAAGATTTTCTTCCTTACCCTTGGCAAACATCAGTTTTCTTACAGTTACACTGATAGGGCTGGCAAGGGCCAGGTCAGTATTGTCCACATGACACTGGTCAGATCCAGCAAGTCTATGGACTTTTTTGTGAAATAAAAAGCCCCTCTATTGAACAGAAAAAAGTCCTTCCCAATCTAAAATCTTTCTTTCTCCAGACTTCATGATTGCCAGGTCCCTGCTCTTCCATGTGCCCATAGGCTAGCCCCTTCTAGACACGTTCAGCTTTGACAATTTGCAGTCTACTCCATATGGTCCTAAAAGGCTCATCATGGCTTTTACAAGGATTTAAGGTGAGAAACTAATCCAGTCTGCCCCACTGGCTAAAGCAAAGCAAAAAGCTGCATCAGTACTGACCAGATTTAGCCTACAGTTATTTTTTGAATTAGGTTCTTACTGACATAGACCACAAGTATCAGAGCACCCATCCTAACCGTAGAAAGGGCCCACAGCTGGAGTAGCACAGCTCATAGCATTCTGGCTATAGAATCAGTGGGGAATCATAGAATATTTTAGGTTGGAAAAGACCTTTAAGATCATTGAGTCCAGTTGTTATGAAGTCGGGTACATCTGAACAGAGCGAAGAGACTAATGCCTTGCTTGTAGCATCCCAGAGTCTTCCTGAGGTGCGAGTCCCCTGCTCTACACCCAGTCTAGTGGCAGTATCTCTAGATTCCCTTAGTATCCACAGTTATTTCTGGGCCAAAGAATATGTTTTCTTTTGTGATTTGACAGTGAGATTTATAAAAATATATTCTTCTGGAATATCACCTTCCCTGGAGGTGTTTAAGGCATGGGTAGATGAGATCCTGAGGAACATGGTTTAGTGTTTGATAGGAATGGTTAGACTCAATGATCCGGTGGGTCTCTTCCAACTCGGTGATTCTATGATTCTATATCTACACTTTTCACTCAACCAAAACAAAAAAAAAAAGGCCTAGATTATTAGTAACATGCTGTACAAGTAACTGTAAAAAAATATAATTTAAAATATGTAGAACTTCCCTCTCAGAAGTTTTCCCTTTTCTACCTGTGCTTGACATTTCAATGAAAGGCAGATTTTAAAAAGAAGCATCATCTTTCCTTGAAATTTTCTGGTTTTAACTGAAGAAGAACAATCACTTCAAAAAAGAACAAGACTATTCAGCCAAAACCCTGGAGATTTTTTTCTGACGCTTTCAACAGACTCATTTTGAGAGTCCGTTGTTTCTATGTTGATGAAAAGTCTGTGCAAGATTGTTTTCCCCAGTCAGTTTTGAAAATGAAAAGTAGGAGTTCCTTCTTCTTTTATTGCATTTTTCTCCTATGAAACATTCTCACCCAGGTTTACTATTTTTATATTTGTGGCCCAGCTGCTAACTAAGCCTTGGCATAGTGCTCTTAATGCAATGATGAGGCATTTCCATTTCTGATTTCTGGCATATGTTGCACTTAATATATCTCTGCCCTTGTGTACCAGTTACCCCAGAAGAATGGCTGTGCCGGAAATATAACAGTGGTATAGGCCCTTGAGAACAACCCGGGCATGAAACTGTGCCAATATGCAGATGTCACATGATTAAAAGGACAGTAATGGATCTTGTGAACTACGTAGAGAAGTATTATTTTTTAATATTTGCAGAAGATGTTTTATACTGTTATAAAAGCTTGGTTTTTAGTGTTTCTCAAATGAACTCGGAAAAAAGGTATCTGCAAAACACTCAAGAGATAAAACCTGAACAATTAATTCTGTGCGTGAAACATTCACAGCCTGAACTGATTATTTTTCCTCTCATAGATCTGTAACCTGAACTAGATGTTTGCAAAGATCAGGCTCTTTTGCATGATTTATGGGAATTTATCCTTTTCAGAGAGGAGATACTGTATTATTAGAGTTCACTTTGTAAGTTCTTTTAGGACTTCTGCTTTGGGCAACCAGAGTAGAACATCTGAAAGGAAGAAAATAAGCAACAGATTTGAAACTGCTATTGGACATATCAGTAGTAATTATTTGCTGATATCTGATGCTTTGTGAGAAATGGCACAGATTTTATACTGACTGCATCCTGCAAGGTGCTAAGCTTCTTTCACTTCTTCTGTACAGAAGAGGAGAGGACCAATGCCGGCACTTTGCCACACCAGCTTCACCAGTCACCTGTCTGGGTTCTGCAGAAGTTACGTCTGATGACTCAGACCCGTGTTTTGCTTTATTCTGGGAAAGAATTATCTGAGAAAACAGATTCAGGGGCACAGGTTTTGGCTGCGCATTGGAGTAGCTCATCTCCTTGCCCTAAGACACAGCTGAGAGAGTCTTTGTGAAGGTGCTAGTTGGAATACTTCCAGGCTTCTGGGTGGTTCAGCTAAATATGCCCACCAGGTCTGGCAAACAAAATCCACCTTAAAACGCAGCTTTTGGCTGACATAAGCGTTTTTGAAAACTAGTGTTATCCCCCACCAACGGAGTGCAACAGAATCTAGCAATGTATAGACAGGGGTGGGAGGATTCACACAAGGGGCAGGTTTCCCTGATTTAGGGCTAATTGTTTGTACTTCCACCTAAGTCAGAAGTTAAAATAATTCTACCCAAGAGATAAACAGTCCATTACATAGGAGTTCATATGAGATTTGTTTTAGTTAGAAAAACACTGTTCTGTCTATGTATGTAAAACACAGACCTTGTTTTAAGAGGCTGGTGAGAAAGAAGGAAATATTATATTTGTGTTTCCTTGTTGTAGGGCTTTCTACGCAGGGACTGGTCAAGCTTTTGGAACTGAAATATTTTTTAAAACATATTAAAAATAAAAGCATAAAATAGTATAAGATATAAATCTAAAGTGGAGTGTTTGATCAATTTTCCGTGTATGTGCAATATTAGAACAAAGCAAAAATATCAGACATAATACTCCACAGTAAATTCTGATCATTAGTTATTTGTTTTTATCTCCAAGCTGGAGAAAAAGCTAAAATATCAAAGGCCTTTTCAGAATTCAAGTTCAAAGATTATTTAAACCATGAAAGCTCTTATTTTAACATGTCATTAGAAACAGCTTGCTTCAAGGTTATTTGGCAGTAACTGCATCAGTTTACGGTCCTTGCTATCTACTGCAAGTGAATGTTTGGGAGTGTATTGCTCTTATTATTTTTTGTGGGCTGGGTTTTATACCCAGACTATATCTCCTATGATGCCTCTATAGAAAAAACTTCCATGATGCACCACAAAGACCAGTCAAAGTAGAAATAAGAGACAGGAGACCAGATCTGTGCAGTGGGCAGCACTTTTAAGATATGGACAGACCAAATTTAACAATGAGCTGATTCAAAACCAGGTGCTTCAATTTGTTTCAAGAAACAAAATATTTTTATTCAAATGAAAAAATATTGGTTTGGATTTTTCATTCGCCTGTTTTTTTGGTTGGGTTTTTTTTTTAATAAATAAAAGATTTCCTTACAAGAAATTCTATATGAACTGTGAATCCCACCAAAAACAATCGAAGTGTTCAGTTCCTTACCAGGTATCAAGGACAGGAAAATCACATTTAATTAAATGATCAGTTAAAAAAAAAATTATAAAAACTCATCATCTAAATTCTTTGTCCATTGAGCTGATGCTTTCCCCATAAGTCACACAAAAATCTCAACAGAAAGGAAAAGCAAAGAATCTTGACTGGATACACAAGGAGGCCAGTCAGTAAACTCATCACAATTAGCATCAGCTGTAGCCTAAATGAACTTCCCCGTTTAATGGTTCACCGGAGTACACATACATACAGTAAAAGCTACCAATCAAATCAATTCACTCTCCTTCCCTCAGACTCCCCTCCTCCTCCAGGTCCTTCAGACAAAAGTCTATTTCCCTCCTTAGCTATTAAAAATATTTTTAGAGCTCTTCAATATGAAAAGCAGAAAAGGAAGAAAAAAAAACAATAGAATTTGACACAAAAGCACCCTTCTCATTAGGGTTTTTTAAATAGCATTAGAGCTCATTGAATTTCATGCACTAATAACATTCCTACTCAATCCAAGGCAAACCAGTCAAATATAAATCTATCAAATTTTACAAGCAAAGGAATATTGCCAAGGTCTAATATTTCTCTTGCATATATTGTCAGAATGGAGTAGGGAATCTCTTCCAAACTTCAGCTTTCCCATTTTTTAAATCCCTTTTCAAGCTACTACTCTGTGATGATACAAAGGAAAAGTTAAAAAGGAAGTAAAATCTCAAGAGCAACATCTATACAAGATTCTCAGACATACAGTGTTTTGGGACTTAAGCGGTCTTGAAGCTGGCTTTAGCATAGCAATCAGCCAGGATTTGAGATTAAAAAGTAACTAAGATCCTACCAAACAAAGCCGTTGGGCAAATGTAGCTGACTGTGGCAGTTAATAAAGCCCCCAGAGATGCAGAGACTTGTCTGAACCCTTGGCCCTTGAGTCCTTCAGCCATTCAACATCAAACTGCATCCTAAACTTTGAAAAAGCAGCAAGCGAGCCTGGGTGCCACTGAAATCAGTGAGACCAGTTACAGGCCCAAAACTAAGCATGGGCTGCTTGTTCCTCATGTGCTGCAGGGCCCAGGGCACTGCTGGATTGGGTCTCTCTTGGATAAGCAGTTAGACTCGCATGGACCTGTCCCAGCCAGGTCCACATAGCCTTACCACAAGCACCAACCACTTGCAAAACCTCAGCAGAAGCTCTACAAGTGTCTTCACAACCAGCTGCCTGGTGTGTGTAGTATATTTTCATTGAATGACTGGTGAATGTATGTGATAAGGAGGAATAAAGCATGTAGTTAAAGCTCATTTTGTATGGTATGGTATGTCTTGGGGGTTTTATGGGTTTAATATATTCACTGTTCATGCTGGATCTCAGCGCAGACCTCCAGATGAGAATATCTACTTGTGATGCAGGTTGCACTACAACTCATTTATAATGAATATAACAACTTGTGAAGTGGATTTAGAAGTCATTGAGTTATAGATTATTTGGGTAAACGGGGCACAAGCACTGCAGCAAGAAACCCATTTAAATATTAAGGAGAGCTATAAACTGAGAATAGAATGGATGGCAGGGTAATATCACGTCAGAACATGCCCTCCAGAGAGAGACTGCTACTGCATATTGATCAGAAAGAGCTCCAGAAATCATCCTGAGAAGCCATAAAGCTCAGTCGTAAATGTGGCCAGAAAGGTGAGCTTGCAAAGACCAGCAGAAAGCTGAGATAGAGAAGTTGGACCAAAAACTATCAGCCTTCTCTCATGAGCAATCCCACGGCAGATTCCTCTCTCCTGGTCTGTAACAACCCCACAAACACAGTGGTAATCCAGTGAGTAGGAGTGGAAGAGTCACACATTTGGACTGAAAAACCGTTTCACCTTCTGTTTATCACTTCACTTAATGTCCACAGGCTTCTTGTGTCTAAAGGAGCACATTTCTGGAGATGTCTTGTAGGCATCTGTTATTTTGCATCACGCCCAAGGGTTCATCTGGCTAGGAACAAAGACCACAGTATTAAACCTCTGCTAGAAATACCTTGTCCAAGGTAAATCCTGGACTATAAGCTGCTAGTGGGACCTAGCACAGGTTTCTATTCCTGCTACAGTCGTTCAGGATGCTATTCCTGAAGGTAAGGGGGAAGCTCTAACACTGGTTGGAAAGAGCCTAATGAGGCTGCCCAAGACTGCATTGTGCTTAGAGTTTTGGGAGAAATACTGATCACACTCTGAGCCTGCCAAAATGTACAGCTTGTGCCTGCTTCAAAGCCACCAAGAAAAGTAGTCTGAACACACACTCAGGAAAGCATGAAAGAATTCACGCACAGTAATTCAGATGCATAACCTGAACACAGCCATTGCCAGCAATCTTCCCTGGTTACTGCAGCACCCACCAAATCAAGGCACGGGTAGATGAGGTCCTGAGGGACATGGTTTAGTGTTTGATAGGAATGGTTGGACTCGATGATCAGATGGGTCTCTTCCAACCTGGTTGTTCTATGATTCTATGAAAGGTACCCACCCAAGGAAGGCCTACAGAAGCAGCTCTGGTGGATACTGAATAGCAGCAGAAATACTTGGAAGCCTGTACAGAATGACCAGGGAAAGAAAAATTAATGATCGCCTAGGACAGAAATACTGGTGGATCTTTCAAAATGTGCTCATAGAGAAAGCAGCAAATGGCCTTTTCAAACTTCCCCAGTGAAAACTCCCTGCTTAGTTTAGAGGCATTTTATTAAAGTTTCAGAGCATCTCTTGAACCCAGCACTGTCTCTCCCTGCTGTGTTATATGCAAAGCCAAAGTGAGATGAAGCTGCGGTGGTGATTCAGCAGGAAGTGGCTTTAAGAACTCTGCAAGAGAGGTGAGCATCAGCCAATTCAAATGTATGCAGTGCCTGAAAAACAAGAGGTTCCTGTTTGGCATGCAAGGGCCCTTTGAAATACAAAAGCACTGTTACAATCGCCTATTTCAAACTTGTCCTCTTCCCTCTCCCCACCCTTGTTTAGAGAATGCTCTCCCATTTTTTGCAGCATCAGGGAAAACACTCTACATCTGGCTGACGGGTCAGAAGCACCTGACACTACCTAGGTGAGGTTAGTATCTGCTTTTGGCATGAAAACTGAAGCACACTACCCAGCTCAAAAATCGCTGAGGAGCAAAATTCAGGGTGAAGTGTGGAAACCGTGACCCTGAAGATGTGAACTGTTATTCAGTGAGCACAGAGAGAAGCATGGTCCCAGTGAGATGGAGACTGGACAGTACAGATAGCTCTGTTTCAGTCCTATGCCTCGTCTTAATATAATTTATAGCACGACATTATAACCGGTAATAATAATCTAATGGGAGGACAGAGCTGGCACTTTTGAAACTCTTGGACGTGAAGGTCACTCATTTTATCATAGAGACAATCCTGTAAAAGCGCCATTGGTGTGAAACATTAATGGGAAGTGATCAAGGTTTTAATCTAAAGCTTTTTATTGACGGCATGCTGCAGTGGCACATCATGCACCTGAAGACTGGGATGCCCCACTGAGCAAACACAGCACGGTACCAGCCTCTGAATCAAATTACCCAGACGTCCAGGAAGGAGGCTTCATGCTACATTACTCTTTGCAGGCTGCCATCTGTGGTGGTGGCCAGTGAAGTGCTACAAAAGCTAATTCCTGCACACTTAACTCCAACGAGAGTGTTTCCCGTTTGGTCACCTGGACTCGTGGCACAGTGGAGGCACCACACCAAAGAGGATGGCTTTTATTAGGGTCAGACATCACCTAGAGCAATTAGTGGCAAAGCTTAATAATAGGATTAATTAGGATATTGCCAAGGGAGACTAGTTGTCTACTTGGAGGCTGACTTTTTAAACCATTTCTTGGCCAAAAGCTTCTCAGTAACTTGTACAAGAGCCCAGCAAGCCCTGCAAGCCAAAAGCAGGTGTAGACCTAGAAGGAAGGTAAGAAGGGAAAGCATAGTACAGGACTGTGAAGAAGAGAAAAGGTCTTCATTCACAGAGCTTCTTTATAAAATACATGAACAAGTTTCTGCTGAGATTTGATGATTAAAGCCACGCTAACACCAATGGGTGGCAGTCCCTTCTCTGCTAATATTTTATGAGTTCAGAATTAACATCTTTCTAATGGATAGTAATTTATATTTGAATCTTAACTTAAAAACAAGGAAACAGCACATTTATTTTTAACTCAACTGTGACACTGATTCCTGTTGGGCCAGAATTAAAAACATGCTAAATGCAATTAATCTAATGGCTTACATTCTGTGTTTTACCTTTTACAACCCCTTCAACTAAGGAGGCACATTACTGCCTTAGTAAAAATAAATAAATAAATAGAAGGAAGCATTGCTTTCCAGATAGCTTTTTGCATGTGTAGAAGCAGAGATGTATATACAAAAACTGAACTTCCACTGAAAAAATCTAAGGGTCAGAAATTGCATGAGGCATGTGAACTATTGGATATTCCTTTTCTCCAAGATAATAAGAACGATATCTTCAGATAGAGTCCTGAAAATCTTGTCCTTAGCATTTTGCTGTTGCCCTGGGGTTATGAATTAGAGGTGCAGTAAGACAATTCCACAGTATGTCTGTTTCAGTCCTGCCTGGGGCTGCCTGAGAAAGAGCACTCCAGTTCCATACAGAATCACAAAGGTTTTCAGAAACATTCTTCATCCCAAACTATGGCAAGAGGCCAACACTTCAAACATTTTTGGTTACAGTGAAATCCCCCAGGATCACATTTTGGGAACATCAAAGCACAACATGCTCCTCAGCCTCCTCCAGCTGCTAGTCTGGCACATAGCAATCAAACTGTAGCTGCTTCAGATTACAACTGGCACAGTTTCTCTCTCACCTATTCCTTGAAATAAGTTTAAAATCCATTGTTGCTGCTGCTTCAGAGGCCCACATCTCCGAAAAGCACATTGCAATCCACAAGTATTTTCTGAACTTTGGCTACCTTGTGCCTGTGGTGCTTAAACCTCCATCTGGGATTCATGGCTCAGCAAGCTGATAAGAAGCCAGACAGGTGAGCTGGCAAGAAACTATCAGGAGTTTCTTGGAGAAGTCTAGCATTGAGAAAGATCTCCAAGAAAAGTCCAGGCCCTTGAGGAAGTACAATTAGTCATTGACAGCTCATTTCCATCCTCTTTTTTTTTTCCCCACACCATGATACTGTGGTAAATCCACCAACAGGAATGGCATGCTAACTAGTTTTCTGGTATTGTGTCACCTCAGATAGCTAGGATCACATTAATAGCTGCTTAGTGTTTACTCTCCAGAGCCTTTAGTAGCAGGATCTTACTAGGGGAAGTTTAGATTGGACATTGGGAAAGATTTCTTCACCAAAAGGGTTATCTGGGACTGGAACAAGCTGCCCAGGGAAGTGGCAGAGTCACCATTCATGGAGGTGTTTGAAAGGCAGGCAACGTGAGCTACTTGGAGACATGGTTTAGTAGTAGACAGGTACAGTTGGTGTTGATGATCTCTAAGGTCTTTCCCAACTTCATGATTCTATGATTCTATGATCCAGTCTCCATGGAGAAATTACCTGTGTCAGTACCAGTCGTGTGGACAAGGCAGAGAAGGGAAGGAAGACAAGGATAAAGCAAGTGGAAAATAGTATGAAATGATAAGTGCTAGATATGAAGGGTTAAATCTGGTATAGTCATGAGACAATCCTTCCAACTCGCTGGGAGTTTCGGTTACGTCCTTAGGTGCACATAATAAAGTAACCATGTATAAGGGTAGCGCATACCCAGACTCCCACCACGCAGGATCAGCTATTAGAAGCAACTCTTTCAGGCAGGATTAGGAGAGATAACTTGCCCCAACTCCCTGCCCAAGCCTTACAGCAGTACCTGATTACCTGGCTCACACTAAAGCTGTTGAATAAACACAGAATACTCATTCTGTCACCTGAGTAATGAGGCTTCCCAGCAGGCTGAGTGATCTCCCTCCATCCTGACATGCCAAACTGATCACTTGCTATCCCTCACCACAAAAGTTTTGTTTGCACTGCACATTTGGAATGCTGCATAATCACATATTCTCCCTCCCTTTTACTCTCTTTCACCTAACTCTGTCAATATTTTAATGAGTTAAAGCAGTTACTCTGTTCTGCCTTTGCCTTTTACCCCTACCACCAGTGTGATTTAACTATAATGAATTATTTGTTTATTCCAGTAAAGTTTTTCCCACTTTAGAGCCAAGCAAGAAGGAGAAATATGCTTAATTTAGAAAGATCTGAAATTCCTGAAATAGATGACAGCTGAGAGAAGACTGGCATGTTAAATCATTTCACTTCATAAACATCCTGCTCTCATTTAGGCTTGACAGATGTAAATGCCAGCCAGGTACTACCTACTAGTAATGCTGTCTTTCCTTTTATTTATGCAAATACATGATACAAAATCCTTTTTATGTACATTAGCCATCTGCAGAAATGTGGATCTATAGCTGCTTTTTTCCTAGTTTTTCATTTACATCATGTGCAGAGGTGGGAGGACAGGTTTGACACCTTCTTCGGGTTAAATAACTAAGAGATCATCAAATGTTTCAGCTTAACCTTAACAAATCATGTCACAAGTTCTGCCAGTGTCCTGTCCTGAATAACATACATTCCTTTTATGAAATCGCCAAGAAAAAATACCTACTAGACCTGCAGTAATCGCGATGATCAGTTAGCAGGATAAGACCAAACTATAAGAAAGACAATCTTTGCCAATGTATGCTGTATAAAAATGTCTACTAAAAAAAAAATAAGAAATGGAAGCACACTATCTATTTAGAAACTTATTCTGCACCAGACTGAAATTAAAAGTGAACAGGAGGTTCAAAGCAAATTGCCAGGCACACCAAAAACCAACACCTTCTGCTCTATGTAACAGACTTCTGGTTATACTGGCAGGTGCAGAGAGATCTGCTACAGGGATGGTATTAAGGTCACAACACGATGTTAACTGAAAGTCACTCTGAATGCAGTATAATCCAGAGACTTTGATTATGTCAGCTGAAGATTGCAGGGAGTGAAAGGATGGGATGGTGATATGCTTCAAACTAAAAGGTCCCCATATTTTATGATTTTCCCTGAAGCAAGGAGATTTTCCATCACGAGAATTCCCAGCGGCAATCTCAGACCCAGAAACAGCCCCTTTCTTACACAATCGTTTGTGCAAACCAGCACCTTCCAAACATTGTCATTTTCTTGCTCGGTATGTGAGTGCCAAGGAAATACTCAGTTAAAACTCGTTGCTTTATAGGTGGGAAGCTAGGTTATTGCAATGCTTACTGGTTTGCGTATGATGCCTTTCTGCAGGAGGGTGGAACAGGAACTCATTTTAACACTGTCCATGAGAATGTATGGTCAAAAACACAGGGTCAAGAGTTTAAACAGAGAAAAAATAGGAAGCATTCTTTGTCTGGTTCCTGCCGCTGTAACAGTCCACACACCAAAGGAGGATATCTTGAATACCCACCCTGGAAGTCCAAGGGCTTCATCAGGGATCAGAGCCCTTCTGTGCTGGGTACTGTGCAACTACATATACACAAAATATACATAAAACCATCTCATGACCCAAGCAACCATGTTCAAGATGCTTAATTAAGTGAAGTAAGAGGGAAAAACAGGAAAAGGCAATGACAAGCCAGTTTCTTCAGGTTTCCTGCCTGGAGTGAGACTACCCCATCCAGCTACCTCCACAACAAAACCTTTATCTCTCAACTTTCCCCATCTTCAGTCCCTCATGCTGGGTGAAACATGTTAGCCTACCTGACGCAGACACAGAGATCCTTCCCCCTAACATCACTTAAGGTGCTTGGGAGAAAGAAAACACATCCCCCAGGTCTGCACTCTAATTTTATTCCAGTTCTCCCTTTACAATCTCTTCTGGACAACAACTGAGACTTGATGTAGGAAAATGCTTCCTGGGGAAAAAAAAAACCAACAAGGATATCATGATGTGTCCCAGGGATGGCAGAAACCTGTGGCACCTACAGGTGCACAGATCCAATTCTCTGCCTTAAGCTCTATCTGCAGTTGTGCAGCTTTAATAGGATTGTTCACAGCTCCTACTTCTGAAGACAAGCACTGATAACAAAAGCTGAGGTCACTTCTTATTAATTGTATCTTTCACTGGAGGAATGCCCCAGTTTCAGCCTTTTCCCCAAAACTTTAGGAAGAAAACAGCAGACTTGCTGTCTCCCCCTTCTTGTTAATTCCAGTCACCGGAATGCTTTTCTGAGGCTGTTCAGCTCTGCTGCTGCACGGGGAAGAGATGCTCTTACAAAACGACAAAAAGATGCTTGCCATATCCTGAGAAATGCAGGCAGTTTCCGCATTGCCAAGCACAGATGAAAGCCTTGGGGGCAGCAATTAGGAGGACCGCGGGTTTATGCCTGCAGCAAGCTGTGGTACTTCCACCCCAGGACCCTCAGAGATGCCAATATAAAACCTGCCCAAGAGAAGAAGTATATTAGAGTAGCAGCTCCAGTGCCATCAGCTCTGCAGGGGCAAGAAGGGCAGGGACCAAACCCAAAATTCCTTGCATAACACCTCCAAACGCTCTGCTGGGTCTGCCAGGTAGTGTCATGGCCAGGCCCTGAGTATGTGTGATCTCTGGTGAGCTGTTGAGGGTCTTTTATCTGTATGGCCCCTTGTGGGACTTCATGGTGTTCATCTCTGCCCAGGAGGTGCTTTAATACTGGTGGGGTCAGAACTAGTGCTAGAAGGAGCAAAGGCCTTGCATACCTAGCAAAATTATGACTCTGCTGCAAGTGAGCGTAAATGTTAGTGTGCTAGATGTGTTAGTGTGCTAAATATGTACAGATACATATTTAATAAAAAATTCTGAATACATAGGTTATAAAATTTTATATAGGCCATTAAATATATATAGAATGCCACATTTTGCACTAAAGTGCCCCTTAAATTGCTAAACTGTGTCATCTCCACTGTGTTTCGGGCATGCTCAGATACAAGCTCAGGCAGCGAATGTTTCCCTCCTACTTGGCAGCATAGCCTATCCTCCGGGAAGAGTTCAGAGAAAGGTATTCCTCACTGCAGGGAAATAGCAGTATATTTTAAGCCTACCTCTAAATAACCCTGACAGTGTCTCCAAAAAAAGGATTTTGTTTCCTTTGGCAGCAACTTCTGCATCACACCCAGATGCTTTCTGTGCTCCCCGCTAGAAGGCTCATCCCAGATCAGAAACTGTCAGGATCTCTAATAGAAGCAAACCCCAAAGAACAGCCCTTCAGTTATTCTCAGGATGCACAGAAAGATCCCTTTGTCTCTGTGATGCAAATTCCAGCTCTCTCCACACCTTTTGTACGCCCTCCTTTCTGCTACCACCCCTGAGTTAACTGCCAGCAACCCTGACTGATGAAAGGTGACAGGTCTATTATATTAGTTCCCCCCAGAAAGTGGAGTCTTGCTTACTTTTCATATCAAACACATAACACATTTCAGAGCTTCAGTATATATACTGTCTTCTTTTCAGTAGGAAAAATGGCTGTTGAATGGAGTACCTTCCAGACTGGAGGATGCTTTTGTCAAACAAATGACAGAATTTACCTTATTCCTATTTTCATATTATGCAGGCATGCAAGATTAAATATGCTTGTGCTATCTTTGGCTTGCCTAGTACCATAGCTGCTCCAGTTTAATGGACCCAAGCCCTATACGTATGGCCTGAAAGGTTAGTGTGTGTGTAGAAGACAGCCCCAAGGTTGTAATGCTCCAGTATACAAACTCACACTCTGTCTTATCATAAAACTAACAAAAGCTAAAGCCCTAAGTTTTCTCAAAGTAGGGAACTTTTTCCTCCAAACTATATAAACTCAGATTAAAACATATCCTGTAATTGCATCTTCATTTTAATGACAGCTTGCTTACAATCCTCTGCCCATCACACTATTAAGGATTTTTTTATAATTTATTTTTTTAATAGTTTAAACATCATCTTGATATCAGCTAACTGCACCAATCAGCATAAAGTTTCTCCTTATGACAGTAATTCTCAACAAACACTGTCATTTGATCTCATGTATCTCAAGTCTTTTTCTCTATTTCCCTTTTACAAAGGCCATGCTATGGCTTGTCCCAATACTGTGTCCTGCATGCTGGCAAAACTCCCTCTTCACCACAACATTAACCACAAGAAAAGAATCTTGACCAAAGAACCCATCTCATCTGATAAAAGGCTTATTTATTGACTAACTTAACAATTTATTCAAATCAGACCATGGGAGATGGTTATCTCTAGTGTCTTTAGGAGTTGGTGGGTTCCCTACAGTTTCTTTCCAAACAAACAGCTCACACACACCCTGTCCAGGGCTAGGTCTTTCTTGGAGGGCACCCTAAAGCCCTCAGCCACCTTTTCAGCATCTTCCCCAAGTTTCCAACCAGGCCCTCTGCCTCCAGAGCAAACTCAGACATAGCAGAAGCAAAGCAAATGTCCCCAGGACACTCAATCCATGTCAGGATACTGTCCCAGGCAGCCAGCTTTGTAATAAGCACAAAGCAGTCAGAAAAGCTGAAAACACTTGATCGTTGTCCTCTCCACCCATGTACAAAGGAAGGAGCACAGCTCCCAGGCTCCAGTTGCAGCCCGAGGACTCGGGAGCACAGCAGGTCCCAGCTGAGCTCCAGCAAACAGAAGGCAGCAGGACACAGAGACTTCCCTTGGCAGCCAGACATGCCTTTTACAAAAGTAGGGGAACTAACTGCATTTTGCCACTTCTCGGTTTTGGGCCAGTTCCCAAAGCCTTTGTGCCGCGCCGGGTGGAGGAAGAGGACCACCCCGAGGAACAAAGGACAGTCCCAGCTTCAGGCTGCTGCCGCTCCTCTTGGCGGTAGACTCTTTCCTAAAAATCCCTCCCAAGCCTTTTCCTTTAAGACTTTGTCCAAAACCCTCCATAGATTGGGGACTGAACACCATTCAGTGACCTTGGAGCCAGCCCCTTCTTTTACAGCATCCTACCGACCACAGCAGTAGGGAATAGCTTTACAGCTGTTCCTGGGAAACTAAGAGGAAAAGCAACAGGCGGTCGGACATGCATCACTTCCTTAACACAGTTTGCTTGTACAGTCCAGCCAGTGCTGCTAGATGCAGGAGTCAGACTCTGACAGAAGAGGATTATTTTAAAATTTAACAATGAAAGACTGTTCTACTCATTACAAAAGGGAAAGAGAGAAGGACAGTCTGTTCTGCAGAAGTTTGTCAAACATGAGAGAAACTATATGAGCTGGTTTTGCAGGAGAAGGGGAATTGACGGCACATCTTTACCTTCATATGGTATTTTGCTAGGAAGAAGAGGACATGCACATTTAAAAAGTGATTAAAGTGTATGCACACACAAACATGAACATTTATTCAACACAGTTCCTTTGGGTGCTGCAGCCAAAAGTCCCACAGAGGGGTGTCTTCCCCTCCCTGCAGGGCCCCTGTGATAAACATTTCCATAAAACACCTGCACCCAGATGGGCTGGTTCAGGGAGATCTGGGGACGTCTAAGGACACAGGAAAGTAGGACTTGCCAAAATGAGTGGTCTCCCTCTCCATGTGGGACCACATCTCCTGCTTCACCTCCCCAGCACAGCAACGTTGCTCCTGCCCACCAAAGCAATCCTTTGAGTATGTCAATGAGACCAAAAACCTAGAAAGGAGGAGGAAGAAATCACAAGGATGTTTCTACAGCAAGGACAGACCCTCCCAAATAACTTAACATGGCCAAAACAGCCAGCAAAAGGACAGCCTTCAACTGCCATCTGTGCCTGTGACCTTTGAGGAGCAAAAAAAAAATCTTAAAGCTTTTGAATTACAAACTGGAACATAACTGGAACATTTGAATCTGTCAAAGTCAGGCACCAGAGATGGCGTGGGTGAACAGAGGACATGGAGGCACTTGGGAACAACTGCTGTCTGCCATGGCTTCAGCACTGATGTACCAGATGATTTGTCATAAGTCAGTCCTGTTGGCGGTCTCTTCCAACCCAGTTCACCATAGCAGGGTTGTGTGTACATTGTCTTGCTGGAAGCTGGGGCTCAGGTCTCACTGGAACAAAAAAAAACCAACTGTGCCACCTACATGGATGAATGCTCATACAAATTTACTAGTTCAGGAAAATCATCTGCCAGTGGGCTTAGTGAAGAGGAAGGTACCACACATGAAGCAACTCCATCACACAGCCCATCTTTCTGCCAGGCCACTTGTAGCACTGCCTGTCCTCCCAAAGCCAAATCTGAAAACCATGAAAATAAGATTCTTGACTGATAGAAAAGTAGGAGGCTAGGAAACTCACTCACTATGGCCTGTGCAGCTTGCATTTAGGAGGTTATTTCCCTGGATGGTGGGTTTGCACCTCGTTGCCCTCCTGTGCCAGTCCATGGAGCCACATCAGGCAGTGTTAGCAGAAAGATGAGATTTTGCAGCTCTTTTGTCTAACATCCCTGGAAAATCTGGATCGGATATATTCAGTGTATCTTCTCTGTGTTCTATATTAGCTTCATGGCATTAGTCTGTATTAGGAGCAATGGTACAGTCACTAACTTGGACAAAAAGATGGGGAAGACCAAGGCTGTGGCTTCTTCCACAGCTGAGAGATCCTGTGCACATGTGGAATTTCCCTCTCTGACTCTATTAGTAGAAGAAGAAGTGAGTGATGGGAGCAAACCTATTATCATATTACAGTATGAAGTGTCTGTCCCTGCACTCCCTGCTTTTCCACTGGATTAAAAACGTAAAGAATTTTCCCTTGCACAACAGCATGAGAAGACCAGCAGCTCAACCACAGAGGTGGCCAAGGAGAGGGTGTTCAGCATGCTTTGGGTTTCTTGGCAAGGGAGTGCAGATATAACCCAGTGTGGTGAAAAATCATCAGAAAGGTTGCACTTTTAACTTCTTCTGCTTTGTCTCTATCAACTCATTCCTCATCCAGCTACTACAAAAGTACTCTTGGAGTGCTCAGAGGTTATGTACTATGTTTTGAGTGTTTGCCAATTCAGTGAGGCTTTTCTTATTTTTTCTTTTTAAAAAAAAAAAGAAATATTAAAGCCTTAAAACTCCTGCTAGAACTGTGTCCTACAACACAGACCTTTATTGCTGTGGCTTTGCTGCCAAAACATTCCATTAGTGATCACAATAGCCTGACACCAACTAAAGAAATACTACGTCTTCTCCTTGTGCTCAGCTTAGATCACAGATGTCAAAGTCATTGATGGCTGCAGTTGCTTGGAGATTTCAGAATGAATCCAAAATTTTGTCAAAACACCCAAGTCCCCTGGAACAAAAATTATTTTATTCAAAGTCTCTCAAGTCTGATAAACACTACATAGTACAAGGCAGAGGTTTCCAGTGGGTCAGTAATGAGAGCTGGGACCAGTCTGAAGGCAGGTGATGAATGCGAGCAAGACCTCAGGGCCCCAAACAGCTGTATAATGTAATTGCAATGTTGGCCACCATCCTGATAACAAAGCTGCTTTTACTGAGCAGCTGCATGGTGTAGGGACATGCTTTTTGCCAGAAAAGTGGAAATATTTTACTTACATTCATAGCAGGATCGAAAGCAGACATACAGAACCCAAAATTTCTGGTTAAACAGACTGCATGATTTCCAGGCAACTATCTTTGCAACCTCAAATACAGCTTTCTACCTCCAGCCTTCTTGCACTCACCCCATCCTCACATAGACATCTCACCTCCATGAGGATTTATGTTCCTTTGAATTCCATCACTCTCTTCTGTCCTGTTTCTACTCATTCCTCCTTCAAAATTTCTCTGAAGATGATCCTCATGTCCCTTGTGCCCTGATGAGAGGGCCCTTCTGAGCTTAGCCTTCAATGACACCTTCTCCCACTAAAACTTGCCTCCAAGACCACCCCCAACTCAGACACAAGTTCAGCCAACCCTTCCACGTGGGTGGCTTCTGGTTCAATTCTGACTCCCAACCTGCTCAAACAAAGCCTTGCACTGTCCCTCAGCTAGATCAAGTCCCTGAGACAGACTCTAGCCTCCCTCTTCTTTCCACACCAGAGCTCAGCAAGATCACGCTTCCAGTGGCCATTTCCAGCTGTGACCTTCCCCAGGATCAGCACCCTCAAGATAAACCTTCCAGGTTTGGTTGTAATACCACCCTCAAACATGGCTTTTTTGTCATTCTGCACAGCCAAAACCTGGCCCAATTGTCAGCTTCTCAGTTATTGCAGCATCATCTCTTCTGCTACTCACAACTACGATCCTCACCCCTTTGGAGTCATTCTGAATGCTGCTGCAGAGACTCACCACTCACCATTTGCATCTATATGGTCCCCAAATTTCCCCCCAGAGCACTGACTCCAACACAGGTCACTTCTTTTTCTTTTCCACCCACTCTCCCCATTGCCTGTTGTCTCTGTGCCAGAAGCTCACCTTTAAGATCTCAGCTTGTGATGGAACTTTCTATAACCATACTTCCAGACAGGCACTTTGATGCTCTCCTCATCTTACTCTGTGAGCTGAGCTTATCCTTCAAATTCCTCTTTGCTGCAACACCTCCAAAAGCCTGTATCCTTCGTAAGCTTCTGCTAAGGTGCCACTGCAGGTTCTGGCTGTCTCCTGCTTTCTTGTGCTGCCCCATCTGTCTGTACCTGCCTGCTGTTACTAATCCTATATTTAGACTACAAACTCTGCAGGGCAGGGCCTGGGTTTTGCTCTTTGTTAGTACAACACCTGGCACAATAAAATCCTGACTGTGTTAAGAAAAACAGCTGGTAACAGTAATAATGGTAATACATCTATCCAGACTAGTGGACTTAATTCAGTTTTTGAAAGAGATTTAAGGCACTTTGTATTTTATCAGCTCAACTCACTCCCTAATTCACTTCAGCTTGAACATACTATTATTCCTCATTGCTCTTTTCCCAGTGCAGTTCGCCTGAGTCCACTAGCACCAGCACTGGTCCCACAGCAAAATCTGTGGTCAGACCTACCCACACTGCACTGACAGGCAAAGATCCTGAATCCCATTAGCACTTCCCAGGTACACACGACAGTTTCTTACATGGAATCGAACCACCTGCCTTTGTCTTTCTTGAGAAAGTTATTATTGTCCTACAGCTAAAGTAACATTTATGAGGTTTGATGCTGTGCCGCATACAAGGTTTTATGAGTCACTTCACTATACTTGCAGCAACACCATTCCTGAGCAGGAAATCATTCAGCAACTACTTTAAACTGTGTCCAAAACAGTGCTACCAGTAATCATGGCACACAGCGTGATAGTACTGTAACAACAGGCATGTTTCAATGCACAAAGAAATGAGCTCCAAAGTGATCTTGTTTAGTGCTGTCTTCAAGTTTGCCAGGCTGTTCAAGGCTATGCATGGCCAGTGCCTCTTTCTCATTTTGGACCCAGGAAAACCAAAGACAGCTAATCATCCTGTTTTACATGGTCAGCTCTGACAGTTTCAGCTCTACATACTCACCATCAGACATTGCCAGTTTGGTCTCTGTAGGATCCACTGTGGCAGCAGCTGGTCTGGAGGATCGGTGCAATCGGTGTTAGGGCTATGCCATGCAGTTGGAGCACAGCCTCATGGTGAGATCCCTCCTCACCATGAAAACAAGCTAGCAGGCACAGCAGTGCAGAGCTGCACAAGCCAGGTTTCTCTTGTTGATTAGATTCTGGCCCTCAGTGTGACCGAGCTATCCCACTTCTAGGACTAGGCTAGTATCATTGAGCACCCGTGTGTTGAACAATCATGACATCCTGCTCAGTGGCACCCAGTGAGCAACATTTATCTGATGCAGGCATGGGTTCAGCCACCTACAGCCATGATGCTTCCTGGAGGGTCTTTAAATGGGATCAGCCAAACATGCACAATTGAATTTGGGTCACTTCTCCCTGTGTTTGTTTGTTTTCCCCTCGCCCTGAAAATTCTCCCTTCCTCCCACTCTTCCTTCGTCTCTCCCTCTCTAGCTCAGTCCCAAAGACTGTCCCTCTCCCTGTGATGCGTAGTTCACCGTGTAGTACAGCACACCCTTACTCACTCCTGAGCTCTCCTCTCTGTCCCAGCCTGTTGTATCCAAGATGCTTTGACTATACAGTTATTCTTTGACTATACAGTTATTCTTTGACTATACACTTATTCTCTTGCTAGTCTTTCTCTTGGTATCCTTGCCAAGGACAGAGACAGTTTCAGCTCCAGGTCTGTTTGCACACTGCTGGAACATCATCTTAAGCTACATCATTTCTAGGTGTGTTAAGACTGAACTAATCCAGGTTTACAGATCTGGTTCCTTTCTTGCTGTCATTCTTCACAAGGCGCATGAAACACAATGGCCACAATCAATCTGGAGAGACACAAAGTAGAGAAACTATAGCTATGTTTGAGCAAGAAAAAGAATGCTAGAGCTGCCAGGCTGGGTACGTACCTTGGCTGTATCCTGACCTTTAGCCAACTTCCCACAACACCCACGTTTTCACCAGAAAAAGCACATAGGCATGGAAAAGTGATTTACAAATCCAAACTCTAAGTTTGAGTTTCCTGTACAGTATAGTTTCCCTTAACCCAAAAGAAGATTAAGAAAAAAGATATGAGATTGCCAAGTTGAGCAGCCAGTTGTAATAAATGCCACAGGCCATTACCTATTTGGTAATAATGCCTGTATCTGGACACCAAGTGCACCACAAAGAAATAGCAAAAGGTAACAGCCAAATTTGTGATGGGAACCACACATCACACCAATCAGGTACGAGTCAGGACAGAATGAAGATGAGGTTGTTAATACCTGCATAGTGCCTAGCAATGGGCAAAACCCATAAGGATGGCAACAAGAGCCGGGGAAAAAATCCTCAGCTGCTTCTGTCTCTGTGTCAGGGAGTCAAAGTAGGACCATCAAGAGACAACTTCTTCCAGCAGAGGCAGTCAGGCACCAGGAAAATATCTGCCAATAATGATTATGCAAAGATGATACAACTCTATTTCAAAACTTGGCAAGCCTGAAGGATAAAGGCACCTGATAGACCACAAAAGAATGACAGTAAAAGCTGTGCCCTTAGGGTAGCTGGAATACAGCAACTACTGGATCCAGCAAATCCAACAAATATTTGTGCCAAAATAAATGAAATAAATAACTAAATAGTACCAAAAGACATGGTAGACTGCCTGTAACTGGGAGAGAGGTACACAAGTTGCAGAAGGGGAAAAAAACCTGAGAAATAGAAGTAAACTAGGGCAGTGCAAATGCTATCTGCAAGTGCGTTTTGGAAATGATTCTGCTCATAACAAACTTGTGTTATTGTATAAGAAAGCCTGATGCACAGAATAGCAAAAGGCCTCCTGTATAAGCACCAACTCTGCCCAGATCATTTTCATCTCACAAAGTTGTTGCTACTTCTGAGCCTGTGCTTCAAAGCAGCTAAGACAAACAAAGTTCACTCAGATATACATGAAGAGAAGGTAAACTGCCTCGGAAGTCAAAAAATAAAGTCCAGAGAAGGGAAAATAATTTATGAGTTTTGTTGTAAAAGAAACTTGTATGGATAGAGGAAACAGTCTAGTACTGAGCTGAAAGACAGCACCAGAGAACTGAGAGATTCCTGTAACAGCATCACCCAAATTGAAACTGGACTGTAGAAAGCAAATAAATCACTTTAGATAAATGAGCTAGGGTGCAAATGAACAGATGGTGTCACTGAAACAAGATTGACATTTGACTGTAAGAGAAAGGTCCTGCACTCCTTGTATTTCCAGCCAAGAGGAGAGCATGCAACCAGCTCACAAGTAGCAACGACTGTGGCTGGACTCTGGGACACTAACAGCAGGTCCCACATACAAGCAGCATGCACGCATACTTCCGCATCTGAAGAAAACACACTGCTGTATTTGATGGAACTTAAAATCTGGCAATGACAGTTTGGTGGGTGTGCAAAGACAAAGCCCATTTGGGTTTCACAGTAAAGACACAAGAGGAACATGGCACAAAAGCCCCCAGAGCCTCCAGCTACTACTCAGAAACTATCCACAGCTAGCAACGCGGCTTCTACACCAGAAAGGACTGAGTTGATGCTTTTTTAACAATTACCAACATGAATTAACAGTTGTTCAGCAGTTCTGAGGCTTCTTGCTAACACATTAAAGCTGGACAGTAGAAAAGCATGAAAGTAGAACTTTAACTTCCCACCTGCACACCAAGACTCCATCAAAACCTCTGTTCATCTACTAACATCTCCCCTTTATCAGATTTTTCCTTCATTTCTGTTTTTTTTTCTGAAAGATGGAGGAAGTCGAGCCTGGACCAACTACTCCGAAGCTGACTTTCAGAAATACAATAGCTCCATCTTGAATCTCCTCAATGTGTTATATCTATTCATTTCCACTGGAATAAACCATGTGAATGGAGCTAGGTGTGCACATAGACAAATACAGAAGGAACAATTCTCAGGCTATGAAAGGAAAAGGGTTGGAAAGCTCCCAAAAAAGGTCTCACATAGGTCAATACAGGAGGCTCAGCTCCACAGTGCTCTGGGAGGAAGTGGCTTCATGTTACTTACTAGTAGGTGAGGTGTGCAAAAGTACAATAAAACACTTCAGCTGTGGGACACTTAAGATTATACTTCAATGTTTCATGTCGCACCTAAATTAGTATGTCAGAAGTGACATTTGCGATGGCAGTAATGCCACTGAGCTCCTGCAACAAAAGCACAGAGTTTTATTACTCAGGATTTTATTACACTCTCACTTACAGAGAGGCCCCTTTACGCCTGTCTGGAGCTGGAGAATGGTCTTACAGTGGGCACGAACAACATCACATTCATCTTTGTGCCCTTCACACTGGCAGAGGGCTGCAGGGGGGCCCCATAGCATAAAAAAGAACTTGATCTCACCTATTGTCTTAAGGGACTATATGGTCTGATTCAGCACAGTAAACACTTTCTTCCACAAGCATCTAGATTCAGAGGGCAGTTTCACAAGAAACATGATTTCAATATATATAAAATATAAGATTCTATGTCAGTGTTCTTATTAGACCTTCACAATAATTTCCACCCCAGTACAGACTTTGGCTTTCTTAGTATGTTCTTAATATTGCTGTTGAATCAATACAGCAACTTCCAGACGTGCAGCTGGATTTTCAGCTTAAGTTCACTGGCATAGCTGGTCTCCTCTTTTCCAGCTCCAAAGCTAACATAAAGAAAAAAGAAACAAAAAACAACACCGGTCTTTCATGAGCCAAGGGCATCTCAGATCTAGGTTACTGCTGAAAAATTAGTCATATTCATTCACAGCCAATTTCCTTCTCTCCCAGAAACTTCAGTTGGGTCCAACCTTCCACTGCCATCAAAATGCCCGTATTTCCAGGCAGTACGGTCTTTTTATGGGTAACAAATATTGCCACAGGCAGAAAAAAAAAATGTTTTAAGCCATGCCCAGCCTCTCTCCATGCACTTGTGCAACCCAGACAATTCCACTGCCAGATCCTGACTTCAGATATGTGAGGATACCAGGAAGGGAACAGTGTGCCAAGCGTCTGGCTTGCAGACACTGCCCTAGATGCTGCAGGTTTGCATGAACGCTTGACAGTGTGTGGCCAGGAATTAGGTTAGTATTGATTTGGGCAAGCTGGCGGGAGCATCCTTTGCTTTACCCATGGACAGGCTGGTCACATGAGGAACAGCTGGAGTGCACACAGAGCCTTCTTTAATTAAAGTGCTACTCGCCATTTTTCTGGCAGGGCTCCCAGAAAAGCAATAAAATGGCAGCAGAGAAAACAAATGCTACATAACACACTTCCACTCTCCTTTATGTCCCGAGTCCCCCATCTCCCTCTAGTATAATCTTCTTACTTTTTTATTTTTATTTTTTTTATTTCTGTTAATAATCATTCTTCATTTGTGACAGGCTAGGAAAGGAAAAGGTCAAGAGGGAAGGAAAAAGGATCAGGAGAATTGAAGCAGCCATTCACTGCCATTCGTGATTACACATGTGGAACAATGTACCTGCTTATTAGGACATTGCCTGCTCCAAGAAAACATCTGCAAAGCATACACACCTTTCTAGGAGAAGCGTGTGCTGTGAACACATGCCGGTACCTCACGGGAATGTTAGCAGCATTCACGCGTCAGTCGTTATGGAAACATTTTCTTTTCCCCCCCTTTTCTCCTCTCAGCTCAACCGCTTAAACAAGCCTGGGATTGTCAACACACCAATCGCTGCTGTCAGTTCCCAAATTAGCCAAAGTTCATTGGGTTTTGCTTTGTGTTTCTCCAACCTCCAACTCCCATTGGTGGAGCCCAAGGAGGCAGGAGAAGTGCCCTGTCCTGCCCCACACGGTCCATTTCACAGAGTGATCAGTTCCCAGCAAGAAACCTGTCCGGTACTAATAATAACCATGATGCTATTTTTATTGTTACTGTTGTATTATTAGGTTCTTTTCAGCACAGGGCATGGAAGGAAAGACACAGGGACACGTGGAACAAAAATGTGAAACCAAAGACAGGTACACATTGCTCTCATTATAGAGGAAATGCGTAATCATCTGAGTGGGAGCAAGGTTGTAAAGGACGTACATGACAAAACACAAAGCTTGTTTCACTCTGGGAAAGCACCTTGGATTTGAGAGAAATCAGGAGATAATTCAGTATATAACTGGAGATTGGTGGGATGTGGTCCAAGAACCAACCTTCTCCAAATACACGGAAGGAAGCTGCACCTAAACCAGTCCCGGATCCTCACACCTCAAGTCTACAATGGATCTGATCTGAAATAGACAACACTGGCAATCTGGATTTGAGGATTTCAGACAGAGCCCATCTCTGTGCCTGAGATTTACAGTTTGACATGTTTATATTGAAACAAGCTGGCTATAAATACAGTATATTTCTCTCCCAGTAGAGTCTAAGGAGAGGAATGTTTAGAAGCACTCAGCAGGGGACTAGCATAGCTCCCTGTGAATTTAATTATAAACTCTCTCTGCTTTTATTCCAAAGAGTGTAGGCTGGGAGTAGATAGACTCCTTTTGAAAATCCCGTTTTACTTTTCTGTTGCAACAAAACATCTATATTTATATAGCTAGATGTGCATCATAAAAACATACCCAAGAACATATTTTTACTAAAAAAGATCAGTAACTTTCCATGCAGGATTTTTTAATTTAGAGGATGAGGAAGATAATACAAAATTAACTCACTACATAGACAAAAAAATACCCCAAAATAATAGTTTTGACAAAACAATTGGATAAAGTGAATATTCAAACAAATTAGTTCACTTTCACACCATTAGGATAGATGGATGGACCTGATCTCCTTCACAGGCTGGGCTCCCTGGCCAGATCACATACCTCATTGTGCAGAAGTCTCATTACTGATTTAAGAGAATCCAGGTATCATGATGAAGAAAGCTAACACTGCTATTAACTTACTGGGCAACACTGCCCTGCCTAGGAGTTTTATCAGAGATCTGTCTGATGATCCATGACATGGACAGGAACCTGTTGCAAAATTTCATCTGTGGCCATGTAATCCTACATGACTCTTTTTCTCATAATCTGAGTAGAATTATTTTATCTCATAAGCATTTCTGGCCTTTCACTCTGAGCAGAATGAACCAATTTTTTAAACCAAAAAAGGCTGAAGGCGCAAAAGCTATTGTGGCTATACAGAGCCCTTAATTTTGACCCTTACCTTTGGAGAAAACTATTTTTCATTAGCTGAACGGGTAATATTATATGATGGTGATTAAGTTTAATGGAGCTGAGACCAAGGTGGGGAAGATAAAGTTACAACTGAGATTCCACATTAAGTGCAAAACCAGCTTCTGTTTGGAGAGGCGTTTGATGGAAAACTGTACTGCTTCTAACTAAATGAGGCTTAAATATGTGTAATTTTGTATGTATTAAAATTAAGATTCCTTTAGGTATAAACCATGCAAGTTTCCATGCAATTACCACTCTCAAGGAGCAGCAAAGAGCATACACCATAAAGAAAATGGCACTTCTGTATTTTATAAATGAGACGAAACACATGCTTTTCCAATATGAGAAGGAAATACGGCTATCAATGAGCTAGATTTAGCCAAAATACCTGAACAAACTTCAAAACTATCTACTCCAGCAAATTTTATCTGTTCCGGCCTAAGGGTAATATTTTTCTTCCTCAACCTGGCTCTCCTGACTTGGTTTGTATCACATGTCCTTGCTGGATTCATCCCTCCAGCCTCTCCACCTGCCTCCTGTGGGCCTTCCAGCCCCTCTTTGCCTTGGCTCTAGCCAGGAGGCTGTGTATTATTAGCATGGTCTTTTGGCATCTTTCACCTGCCTCTGCTCCCTGCATTTAACCAAGAGGTTTCTCCCAGGGAGGAAAGGGCAAATCTTGCAATAAGGATTTTCTCCTCCGCGTGCTAATTTGAAGTCAGCCCCCATGGGCTATGCAATGACCTGCCCCCATTTTTCAAGCACCATGAAGCACAGAAAGGGCTATAACTTCTTCATTAACCACTGTCAGCAGACAAACCAGAATAATAGAGTAAAAAGGTGGGAAGATAATAAACAGACACCAACTCACAAAGATATCTCGATGAGACAAATATCAGAACAAAATGCATCCCCTCTTAAGTGGCATTTCTATATTTAACACCATCTAAAATGTGATAATTTACACTGTCACAACATGTCTCTTAGAAACAGTCCCATTTTATGAGCAGTCAGCTGAAGTCTGGAACTCAAAATCTGACCTCCTTTCATATTGGAAAAAAATAAAAAAGAAAGAAAAAAAGAAAAGAAAGCTAACATCTGGCAGAGCTGGGTATTTATTAGACTTTATAAAACTCCACACTTCTGTTATACATAAGACAGGCACAAAAGGGGCCCCCAAAGTGTTATTTCCCCAGCAGTGTGAAACAAGTGGCTTATTCAGTAAATGTTCAAAGAACAGAGGCAAATGGATTATGTCAAGGAGAAGTTAAGCGCAAAGAAACTCACTGTAGCTTACTGTTGTGTTTAGCTGCCTGGTGTATGTGGAGAGAAGGAGGGGAAATCTATAAAATCTATCATCAGGGTGTCCAGCTGAGACTTTACACTTCTCAAGGAAATCTGAGCTGTGAACCACCAACAGCTGCTTTTCTCCCAACTTGTGAAATCAGCCACGGAAGGAAAGTGTTTTCTTAAGAAATTCTCAAAACACAGCAAGGAAGAGCCTGCTAAATCCTCCAGCTCCTGACGCCAGGTCAAGATGACAAGCTTTTTCCAGCCTAGCTGTGACTGTTGAGTATGATGAGGTGTGATTTGTAACTAACATAGCTGGGCTAGCAAAAACACCAGCCTAAGGAGAAATTCATGGACTTCTTTGCTTGTTTTCCTTCAGCATCACTAAAACACAGGTTACCCACTCAAAGTCAGGTCCACTCTACATGTGTTCAACTTGTTCCCCACTCCCAGCTTCCCAAACATGGACCTGGGCTTAGCCGTGACACAAGGGCGGTTCCCAGGTAGGATCCACTGTCCCCTTCACTTCTTACTCTGGCATGGCACTTCTGAAATCTGCTTCCATTACTCTGCCCAATGCCTAGGTCAAACAGAAAACCAGTGCTTTCTTAGGTACGTGGGCTAAAAAAGGCACAGTGTTAAGTAGCCAAATTCAGTCAGTGAGAGGCATGGACTGAGAACAACATGTAACAACAAGGATAATGCCCTAATGTTGAATTTTTAAGTTGTTGCTATCGGTCTTGCTGATAAGACATCCTTTTCTGCTCATGCTGCCATCAGTAAGGTCTTCCATGGAGATGAAGGAGCAGAGTTTTACAGTCCTGTACGTGGATGAAACCCTTCATCTATCTCATACCTTGCTGCCATTGCAATGGGGCAGCATCAGTTCTTGTCTGTGGCAGTAAACCGCAGGGTTCAAACTCACTCTTTGCAAAAGAGCAAGTGCTTTTAGAGAAATAAGTTTTGAGTTTGAGATGTTCCCGATCTCTTGGGGATGAAGGATACAAGGCTAAAAGTGAAGGGTACAAGGGTGCTGGTGAGCAGCCCCACAGGATGGCCAACACAGTATTTGGTCGTGGGGCTGTTTGTATGGTACAGAAGTAAGGAACCAGAGCAGAACTGCTGGGCAGAGGGGCACAAAGTCCAGGCTGATTCCTGGCTCTGACCATGACACAAGTTCCACACACACCTGGGACAGCACAGGGAGCTGAAACTGAGCCCTTTCCTGGCAGGACTCAGCAGCCCAACTGAGCTAATTATTTTTCCGTCTCCACACCAAAGAAATTACAGCTGCTCTTTGCCAAAAAGCCAGGTCCTTGACAGCGATATATCATTGGTCAGTAACACTGGTTTGCAGATGGGCTGCATTTCTGCTTGTTACAGTGGTGCAACAAGCTGGAGGATTCAGACCTGAGATGGGGAAGAGCTATTTTTTTAAAAGCATGCAGTGAAGCTGCTAAAAGGTCCTATTTCAGCCAACCTGAAACCGTTAGCGTTGCTCTCACTGAGTACTCCTAAATGTATAAATAGTTTCAGGGCATTTGGCACCTTTCACAGATTGAGAGACGCAGCTGATGTCTCTTGTGTTGCAGCATCTCAGGCATTATCTCAGTTCAGATGCTGTCCCTGTTGAATTCAAGGTCTTTTTCCTCCAAAAATAGCCTAACCATCCAAGTATAGGCAAGTGATGGGCACAGCAGGGTATCCCTGCATGCTGGAATCTGTTTTTTCCCTCCTGGACTTGGCCTCACCAGACTGAAAGCAGAGCCAGCCTGACTCTTCTCCCCTCTATCTATTGTGTTCCATACAAGAAGCAAGGCAGCTGGGTGGCTGCCCATGCCCAAGGTACCCTCCTGGAGGGTCAATAACCGAAGCCGAGTCCTTGTACCAGTTTACAGCCTCATAACCAAGGAGCCCTGTGACAAAAGGAAAGGGTCATGGCAGACATTGGTTTCCTGCTGTTTGGGTCCCACCTTTTACTCTCATTTACAGGAGTCATAAATAATGCAGTTCTTTTTGTCAAATAAAGCATTAATTTAACCCTGAAACACCTTTATTCTTTCACTTTGCAAATCCCAAAACAGTCAGTTGGGGCCAACCTAAGTAATTGCAATAATTGCTTTAAGTTTGAACTATTCCCTTAACCTAAAGCAATTTATTAATTCAGCCTATGCCCTTCACCCAGAGCCCAGGTTTTATACCACCCAGTGGGGGTGACACCCAGCCCAGGGTGTTTCTACAGTGTCCTACTGCTTCTGAGGATTGCCCCACACACACACAAAGCATGACACTCGTTTTGTGTCATGTCCTCTTAAAGCACTCAGAAAAAAAATAGAGGCTGGAACAGCATCCTCAGTCCTTGCCTTATTCTGTCTGCAGCAGAGATGTGCCAGTTACCTAATGGCATCAAATTAACAAATGAACAGGTCTAGTAGACCAATTAGCAGAGAGTGCAAGCAATTTTCAAACAGGCTGCAATTGTTAGCTAATGACCTCAGAAGAAGATCTTTTTCCCCCTGCCTTAGAAAAGTCCATAATAAAACAGAGTTGATAGTAGCTGAGTGTCACTTACTAGGCTTTCATGCCATGGAAGTGCACTGGGTATACATAAAAAAAAAAAAAAAGGAAAATTGGGAGGCCGAGTTGGTGTAATTCAAGCAGCACCTCACTGCTTTACCAGTCTTTTAAGAGCACTGCAGCTTTGCTCAGCAGACATACAGGCTTCTCTCCAGGAGCATTAACCTCTTTGCTCTGTGTAATGCATGACACACACACTGTAGCAGCCTCAGCATGAGCTGTAAGCTCTTCCCACACTTCCTCATGAGCCCAGGTCATCTCAGCCGCACTGTGTTCTTTCAAGAATTAATAAGGGCTTTCATCAGTGAAAAACAGCTGTCTTCTTACACTGTTCAATGAATGGCCCAGGACTGAGAGTCTCGCCAAGAGACTTTCCCTGATGCTCCTCGTATTTTTAAAGAAAACAGAAGCACTGTATGACCCACAAAAAATTGTCCAGCCCCATCCAGGAGTGAATAACTTGCATGTACCAAGGGTTAGTCACATTTCAGTGTCTTACAGGAAAGTGCAGTGTGGAACATAAGGTGGGACAAGATAGACATTTACACACCAGAGCATCTTGTGTGGGACCAGAGCACCATGGAGCTGGGGTGTGTGTCGTGTTATCTCCCTTCTCCAGGTGGCCCCTTCCCAGGAGCTGCAATTAGTCCTGGACCAGGAAGAGAACTAATAGCCACAAGCTACAAGCACACAAGCCCTCAGGGCTGAAATGCAAGGTCAGGTACTCACCCAGAGGAAGCTGGAATGGCTCTGTCAAAGCCAGAAACGTTCCAATGATTTGCATGATGAAAGAGTCATGATACCACTAGGAAGGAAAATCCTGAGTCCTCACAGGCTGTGGGTTTTGATCCACATCCCCACACCTTCAGTGTGGTGTTGCCAGAATCAAACTCCTTAACATTTAGGGCTAAAGAGCAAGTATGGCTTTATTATGGATCCAGGAACACTGGGGATACCTCCACCAAATCATGTTCACTGGTATCACGACTTCAGCTTCTTTAAATCAGGAAACTGATACATATCATTAACATTTCTCAGAAAACTATTACATATTGTAATTATTTGGGGAAATTATTTATATTGATACCTCCCAGTACCGCACCATTATTGTTCATCTATGCATGTCCAAAGTTATCTTGTTATTGGGTATTTTTGCTGGTCTCCAGTGAAGTAATGAGGGTTCTCCACCTTATCCTTCTAGTGACTTTTCAGTCCTTTCTCCTCATATGGTTTTATCTTGTCTCACAACACAGACCTTCAGGGCCTGTTTATATACAACCTATGCTTGTCCAACAAATTCCAGGAAATGCTTACTGCATTCACACAGTAACAATGGCACTCATGGCCACTGTACCATACACCAGATGCCATCAATCACAAGGTCAGGCTAACTTAATACAAAGCTTACACAAGAAAGAAAAGAATAATTAAAAAAAAAATAAAGTCCACAATGGTGAACTTACTTGTTTGGCATTCACCACCCTCTTCATCAGAAGACTGGATTTCATGATTGCCAGAGAGGTTCCAAAGAAAAGTTGAGAGAGGGAACATTAGAGCAGAACTACTGCTAGCTAGTTTTCTTGTGTGTCCTGGATTTTAATCTCTTTGCAACATACTGCTTTCCATACACACAATACCTCAGGTGCTCCCCTGCCTACTACTCAGTTCTGCCCATAAGTGGGAAGGTCGTGCTGGAGTCTCCAGTGGTCGTTTTGACATCTCTGACCCTCTCCTAGCCATAGATGGAATTAACTGAGGGGCTCACCTTTGTTAAAGGTTGAGAGGAAAGTGGAGAGTGGGTGGATAGCTCTTGCAATTGTGTATTCCTTATTCCTTTAGGAAAGCAGGTTAACTATGGTTTGGAAAGGATTAAATTATCTGGAAATGCCTCAGAACACCATTTCTAAAAAAAACCCCACTGCATAGCCACAACTTTTCACAGGAAGGAACAAGATGAAAAGATTTTATTAGTAATTGTACCAGGTAGAACAAGTTACAAATTACTTCTGGCTTGCATGCCCCCAAGTAAGGGATCAGTTCAAAATGAGTCTGATAAAGCCTTTGTAATATCTCTTTACTATGAGGTAGTGTCCTACAGCATCAGGGTCACAGATAACTGTTGTAAATCAATGAAGTAGACAAGCATCTTTCATCTGAATCACCTACTCTTTATGTTGTATATTTGGTAGTACAGTGACTCGGAAACCTTAATTCTAGTTCTGTGACTGGACTTGGCGCAAGACATTACCAAGCTCTCATGACTCAGTTTCCCCACTATGCAATGGGAATATTAGCCTCAGCCCAACTTCAGAAAGAGTTTCAAAAGTGAAACTGATAATAAAAGGTTACTGTGAACTACATCAAATCTCCTGCTGCCACATAACCTTCAATGTTTGTTAGCACTTTCCTCACTTGCTTTTACAACAACAAAAATAACACTTCAGTACATCTCCACATACAGGTGTAGACAAGCTGCCCTTTAGGCACCGTAGACACTACCAGAAGCAAAAGTTATCAAAATAAAAAAGCAAAAGTGGGCTGCTATCCACCCTTCAGCAGTGTTGTTTTGCAATTGCAGGCACAGAGATGTCTGAAGCCCTGGGGTGGGGGTTACCTCCCCACTACCAACCTACTCTGCTCCTTTGCTGGAGGCGGTGAGATGGCTTTGGGTTGGCTTTCCTCTGCTCCCCTTCTTTTATGAAGCAGTTGTCAGCATAGTCAAAGTATTTCCACAAGTCTGACACAGGTGTTGCTAGTCCTTGCTTATAGCCAAGGAATCAACAACATAACTTCACAAAGACTCTCCAGGCCTTGTTTTCTGTGATGTATTTTACGCCAAGTATTTTCATACAGACTCTATCCCCATATTGCATTGGGGAAGCTAAAGGGCAGAATCATTCTTCTAAATAAGAAGCATGAACCGAGAAGATTCAGTAAGAGAGAAGGCATTCTCTGCTGAGATAGGAAGCGAGATGATGAGCTGATAAGTAGGAGAGATTTTATGTGTCTATGAATACATTGTGTTTATATGGTTTTATACCATAAGTATGAGTTAATAAACAAGATGTACTTACATGGCTATCTATCACATCCAGCTGGTGATAAGTACATCATAACGACATAGCTAGGCATCCCATATATCCAGACATAACTACATTGCTTCTTTTGGCAGTGCACTACACTGTTTCTGGACCTAGGTGTATTTACTTGGTGTTTGTTGGTCATATACTCCGTGTGTGTGACAATGATTGCATTTCATTCATGTTTCTCTTGAACATCTGTGTTTGTGTGTATGTGTTTCTATCCATGTTACAGACTTATTCAAACATGCCCTGCTCCTGCTGTCTAAAAGTTCACCCACACATTTCTCTAAATGTGTTGTATTCGACCCCCTGACAAAGTGGATTGGTGCACAGCGTGAGGAATCACTACAACATGGAAACAGATACTCTCATTTTGGTCATTACTTTGAAATCACACTTAAGACAAACCAGGTTAAGCTAAAGTCTAACAAAAAATTATATATAGAATCATAGAATCACCAGGTTGGAAGAGACCCACCGGATCATCGAGTCCAACTATTCCCATCAAAATACATGTGTACATATATGTGTGTGTGTGTGTATATATATATATATATATATATATATATATGTGAAAATCCAAAATGGACCATAACATTTCAACGGCTCATAAAGGCATCCACCACAGAGAGGAAAGAAAAGGGCATTTCATATGGTTGTTGTATGGTCAAAACCAACAGGAAACTTCCTCCATCGTGGTGACTCAAAAGTCTGGAGACTCTTATCTCACCGCCGGTGTGGTCATGGGATGCCCTTTCGGCATTCTCGGTTTGCATTCACAGAGGGGGAGGAAAACCAGGTTGGGGCTGTTTGTAGCTTCTCTTCCTTAAATTCAAAGCTCTCTTTAGCCATTACAGCCATCCAGGATGCATTGATCCCCCTCCCACAGGAGGCAATTTCACCATTTTCCCTCTGGGCTAGGGAGAGTTTTCGAAATGCAAATATAGAGTTGGGTGGCCAGGTGCAGTCATCTCCTGTGCTTTGAAAGCTATTAGCAAATCATTCAACTACTAGAGGATAAGCTGAGCTTTTTTACCTGTGCAGGTGCTATACAGCCCTGAGTGTGAAGTCTTTCTGCATACTTTGTCACATGGACATGTAAATTACCAGCTCAACTCTGTCTCCAGGCATGCATATATGTTTATGAAGGGTACTCACAAATGCCTCTTGATTGAAACCGGACACAACTGAAAACAGACGCTTTAGAATGCAAAAGACCTTTGGGAGGCTGACTCTCTCACTCCTGTCCGGAGGAACAACTGTGACACCAGCTCTGCTGGAGATGAATCATTTGGACACCACTGAGAAACATTCTCCAAGTATGAACACCTGCGGAAGGGTGTCCCCTTGTATTTTCTTTGTGTACTATCATAAACAGCATTTATAGTTCACTTAGAGTGAAAGTATTGGTTTTGTTTTTTTAGAAGTTAAAGTCTTCATGTAGTTTTCTGAAATATCCACATTATAATGTTGTCATTCGCTCAGATGAGTGGGGTCAGTTGGAAAAGACTGCTTATTTTCGACTTTTCCTCCTCGAAATCTCAAACTTCTGGCACATCCAACCTAACAAATATCTAAACCACACCATTGCTGATGATGGAAAGTTACAAGCCCTGAAAGAAAACTGTGAACTTGGGTAGTTAGGTGAAAGCAGTGAGTTGTGAAAGTAGTGAGTCATCCCGAGGATGCCACTACAAAAGCCCTTTTTTTCATATTGCCTTTGACAGGAGGAGAAACTGTTTAAACACATTAACCAATTTAAATAGGCAAAAAGAAAGGGAGTTATTTCCTCTAGAATCTGTAGCACACTATAAATCAAAGACACTTTCTGAAAACCATAGTAGACAAGTGATAACAAATAAAAGACAAACAAAAAAACCTCAACTAGTTGCTGCAGAAAACAAAAAATAAAATATCAGAATCTGGTGTGTAGGTCCCAGTTTCCTGGCTACTGGACTTTCCTACCAGAAGGAAACTGAAATAGGTGCAGAGATCTGGTTTCTCTCTGCCTTGGTTCATTCAGCATGTGCCCAGATGATAATGAAGAGTTTGGTCTATGCTGTCATCCGTCTCTAATATTTCAGCTGCCCGAGGGGATGCTGAAGATGTTAGGGAAATGAGCAGCCTTGTTCACCCACCTTTGATCTTTCATCCATGAGCTACAGAAATAAAACACCATACATTAAAATTGGCTTGATCTTTGAGTTTACTAGGATAAAGAGGCACAGACGGCAGAAAAGGTGAATGGGTACTGGGTCAGAGAATGTAGAGCTTGACTGGTGACATTTGAAGACTGCTTTATGAACAAGACCCCACCTGAAATTCACAGAACAGTTTCACTGCAGTGGTGGAGGTGCATGTACCCACTCATGCTGTCACCTAGACACAGTTTGCAGGATGCCTGCATGGGACACAAGGCTCATCTGCCAAGTTTACAGTCAGTCCATGACATCATTGAAGATTGCTCGTTATTTTTGTCATTATTTTTATGTATCAGATATATGGTTGCTCAGGGACTAATAAAACTGTTCAACCAGCCCAGCGTCAGGAGCTCACAGTGGGCAGAGGAGCTGTGAGGATAATCCAGCTGGGCAGAACCCAGCTTGCCTCCTTCAGCCCACCCTGCCTGGCAGTATGTGTCACAGCTTAGTTTTGCATGTCTTCAGCTGCTTTTATCTATGACGTAGGACTAGGATCTGTGATTTAAATGTCTGAGGCCATCACTTCAAATTGCACATCTCCCTACTAAGAGCATGAGACAGATGCCAAGGATGCTGTTTGACAGTCAGCAACATCATGGCTAACTCAGAGAATGAGAGAAACCCATCCTCTGCTGAAATCAATGACATTCCTTTGCAAAGTACCTTACTGTTAGGTTTGTGAAGCATGAGATCTCGAGAAGTCATTTGGTATAATATATATTTTGTTATTATGTTTCACTACACAGCCACTTGACATTTCTTCCTCAGTGGCAGTGGCTCAATGACTGTGTCTGAGGTGTGAGTCAATGCCAGGCAGCAAAGGAGAGCACTTACAGCCTTCTTGGGAAGGGAAGGGAAATCTATTTGGTTTAGCAGTGTGATCTCACCACTCATCTCCCACCACCTAATGTGGTTTTAGCATGGCTCAAGCATCAGGGATCTGCTGATAACGAGGGCTGAACCCTCCTGAGTCCTGTCTTACCTCCAGGACACTAGTAAGAGGTAAAGTGCTCTGACAAGTCAGGTACACTGCAGGCAGCCTTGCAAACCTTTGTTCTTAGTATCTCTTCAGACTTCCATTCACTCATTCACTCATCTGGCAGCAATGGGCACAATTAAAATCCAAGAGAGCTCAAAGTGAGCACAATAGCTCATGCCTGGGGCTGTGCATGAGACTGTAAGGAGCAAAGTGCCTCCAATAGCTGTTCAGCAAGTGAGCACCATCCCTTCACTGCATGAACTGTGACAGGCTTAAATAAATCGTGGCAGGGTAAGTGAAGATGAGATCATGGTGAATTAGGGTTGCATGAGCAAACTTGTGCCTGGCCTTGCCGAAGAATACTGAGACCTGAACAATGCTCTGTGGGCAGCAGTGGGATTTGCAGAGAGGTAGCATGTAACAACCCACACTGAACAGGACAGTAATCACAGAATTGTGGATAAGGCAAATACAATATTTATGGTTTTCAGATTTTCTCAAAAAAAGACAGAAAAGTTATAGGACTTTCATAGCACCATGTTCCCACAGAAGCTACATAATCCCTCCCCAAAAATATTGCATTACAACAGGTCACATTGTCCTTCAACATGCAAGGTAACAGTTAAGTCATGAGGCAAGCTAGACACACCTGCTTTTTGGACCAAAAATTCTGCATTCACTGTGATCTCATGGCTTCCTCATCTGCTTAATTTTCCTGTTCTTGCCTCTCACAATAGACTTCCCAAAAAGTAAAGGTTTCTGGTTACAGGTGAAGGCTGGAAATGTCATGCCCTGGTCTTCATGCTCCCTGGCATCAAAATAAAGAGAACATATTAAGAGTGCAGCATGATGAGTTTAGGCCTGAGAGTATGAAACACTTGCTAATGCTCAGAATAACAAAGTACTGACAAGAACCTGTGGAGAGATGGTCCTGATTTCTCAGGATAAACAGACACATCAGGAAGGCCAGGCCAAGGTAAACCTAACAAGAGCCAAGACAGTGGATAGATGAGCTCCTGCAGTTCCTTCTAGCCTTTGTTTTTGTGATTTGTAGTCACCATTAAGAATATGGAGTCAAAGAGGAGTAACAGAAGTGGGGACATGGGTAGTTTTAACATGAAAATGTAACAATAAGATTATCAGAACAGCTTTATTGGATTGTACCATGAGTCTATATCATCTGATGTCTGGTCTCCAAAATCAGTCAGCCAACAGTAGACACCTAGGGAAGAGTAAGTGGACAGGGTAATTGTAGGGTAATAACTCCTCAGAAAGCTCTCCTAGCTCTCAAAATTTGCAATTTAAAAACTTCCTGAGCCAAAACCACAGTCTTTGATGTTAATATACTCCAATGGACTCTGTCCAAGAGTTTCTCCACCCCTTTCGGAAATGCCGAGTGATAAGTTCCGATGAAGCTATGAGACACATTGACAAGCCACCCCCGTGGTTTTCTTTGAATCTGTACTCATGTAATGAAATTCTACAGTTTTGTATTCAGAATTAGAGAGAAAAAAGTGATTGAACAATGAATTATTCCCTATTCATCTGCTCCTGATGTTGTAAGCAATCTGTCCCATCCTAAAGGTCAACCAATGGCCTCTTCTAGACCCTCACCGAAGCTGAAGACACTTCTTTAGCCACAGGCACATCAGAAGGAAGCCACTCCAAATCTCCCCTCATCTCTGCAGTGTTTCTAGATTGGTGTACCATTTTGAGATAGGTACATGCATTGGTACCATTGCAGACTGACATTTCTGGGTTTTACTCTCTTTTCTACTGGCAATGACATGGCAGCCTCAGCCAGGGAAAAGTGCAGGTCCAATATGCAGCCAGATTGTCTGCTTGATTTTAAACTTTTTGTACTGTTTGTATTTCCAGCTATAGCTGGATTGAATGGTCATGGTAGGAGTGCTCTGTGTGTTTATAACCTCTTATAGAATGGGGGTTTAACAGTAGGATGACTGTACCACAATCCAGTTCACAGCCCTTCCCAAGCACACACAGATCATTCAGCCAGTGGGACTAAGACACACAGATGTCTGTTGCCAACAAGACCTTGTGACTCTGAGTTTCAACTTTGAACAGTCATCCAGGAACAGCAGGTTCAGCTCAGCACAAAAGCAAGGCTTCAAATCAACTCAGGTTTACTCTCTCTGGAAACACCAGACAGTCTCCCTCTACCGCAATGCACCTGAAAAAAGAAATCAATGAAATGACTGAAACAAACATAAATTCAATGTTCTTCTCCTCAAATGTAATTTTTTTAACAGCAGTCAAAAAGTGGTTCTGCAAGTCCAAATTGTCTGACCACTTCTCCCTGCTCTCCAGGCTGTTAGAGCAATGCCTCTGCTAAGTGGAGTTTTACTTTGTTAACAGTATATCTTTCTTTTTTTCCAGACCACTGCTTCTCTTCTTCTTGGGGACATTTGCCATCTGTTTTATAATTTCACCATTATCTGATGGTACGACTCAATGACCTTTCTAGACTTTAATTAAAGTTTCTTTCTTTTTAAATCATCTTCATCAAATTCATGTTTCCAAGCCACCTCTCTTGTGAATATTTTATCATTCTGACTGCAAGGAGACACATGACAGAAATATATTAATTACTTTTTATTTTATCAAACTGATGAATTAATCGGTGATTGCATATGAAAAGGGTAAAAAATGTCTCCTGAAGTCTATATAGATGTCATGTTAGTCTTTTTTTGAGTCACTTTACAATTTTTACACTATTCAAGTTTTCAAGAGCAAATGTAGGTTTTAAGAGTCCAAACCCAACATGTAACCACGTAGTTATGCTTAGTTAATGATTCACAGCATCTGAATTTAGCTACATTGTGCACAGAGAAGTGGGATTGCTTTCCTCTGCAGCAAGTGCTTAAAATGGTAGAAAGGAGGTAAGGAAGTTATGATCCATCCTAGATGGAGGAACCAGCATGATAGCAATGGGGGCATGAACTCCATGCAGGTTTGTTGTGAGTATTGCTCTGGAGCAGGCAGGGGATCTCCTGCTTCTGGAGCACGGGGCTGCCCAGGAAGGGAAATGCTCCCCCAGCCACGGCCTCTCTGGTGCTTGCAGTGGCTCCGTTGGCCAATGTCGTGCCACTGAGCAACTCTGCACACCGGAAAAGTACTTGGTGACAGGCTTGTTTCTCTATTGTGGATTTCTTTGATGGCTGTGGTCAAGACAGGCTGAGCTTTAGCATCTCTGCTCCACTCCTCATCCATAAAACAGAAGGAGAAAAGGGGAACACACTCCTCTGCATCCCAGGGAGATGAGAATAAATACATCAAGCTCTGCCATGCTGTCAGACACTGTCTCTGTAAAGAGACATGCAGAATTGCAAGCTTAGAAAGTCAGCCTCTCATTTTGCATAATCAACAGGACAGGAGTGATTACATTTCCCCCTTTGCTAGCTTCAGAAACAGACTCTTTCCTCTAGGCTGGGGAGGAAGGGAAGAAACACTGTGGGTCTGTTTTCTCCACTGAAGGCAACAGAGCCCCAGCGATGAACTGCAAGTGCAGACTGTGCCGCATCTGTTCAGGCACAGTTGCTGTCAGGACTGCTGCGATGGTGTATCCCAGAGCACTTGCCTGTAAGTGCAAATCTCTACAAGGGCTGAAAGATGTTATTCAAATTAAGAACCACATTTCTTATTTAATCACCCTTCTTGTGCTTCCAGAGTAGTATTACACCTAAATAACAGAAAAGACTGTGCCTTTAAAATCTTTGTAATACAAGGTACAAAGTTTACCAGAGTATCTCCAGGATGGAGGTGGAAAAGCAAGTAGCCTAATATTCGCACTGATAGTTAAAGCATAAAAAAAAAGTAATGTTACTCAAGAAACCTCTGTGGATAGCAAGGGAGCAGGTGAGTCCACCCCTTCCCAGTTTCACAATCACATATGTTCTCATACACCCCAATCCTTCAAACAATGAAGAAAGGATTCTAAAGGAGGGCATAGGCAGGTCTAGACCATTTTAACTTCAACTAGCATTTAATTTGTTCTGTGCTTTCGTAGGTAAATCCCCTAGGTAAGGAAAATCCAGCTTGAGTTAACAGAGGGTGATTCCAGGTTGACCTAAGTGAAAGATAAATCAAAACTAGGAGGTTAAATCCTGGATATTAAACCTGAGGCCCAGGAACATCATAGCAAGTATCCAGCTTCCTAACACCCAACCCCTAGGCTGCTCAAAAGGCACTCAAGTGTGTTAACAGAGTAAATGCACAACATGGCATGAAATTTGTCATAACAGGTTTGAGGAAAGGAAGAACCAATTTTCATTGTCCAGCCTGATCAGGAAAACTGTGTGGCATGGGTAGCAGTAAGGAGCCGACCTGAACCCCAAGGAACCCCATGGAATTTGTGAAGGCCACTAGTTCTAACCAGCAAAAGACAACGTGCTACTGCTATACCCATAAAAGACCAGTACTTAACGTTCTCCTAAGCCCCCACAACTGCACTTCTCTGTATGACCTATACTTAGAGAAATCTGCTTTCTCTTCAGATACCCAGTACAGTAGTGCAAATGATACCTCAATTATGCATGAAATACCTATAATGACACTAGAGTTGGGAGTTTCATCAGAGGAGGGTCCTAGCATTGCAAGAGGGAAAGATGGGAAAGGGCACAGAGGCTGCCCCTCCTCAAAGGCAGCAAACCCATCAGGGTGAAGGAGAGCACCAGCAGTGCAGCGAACACTTGGGTTATGGATGGTGAGAGGATACATGTAAGATTTCTGTGTCATCTGGAAGCCGGTACAACAACCCTCAGAGAAACTGTACATCTTGAAAAATGTAGAAATGAAACTTACATTTATATTGAGGGAGCAAAGCTCCATTAAAGCAGGACAGGGAGCAAGGATGCCTCTACTCTGTTCCTTGGTTTACTGTAGACTATCTGTACTAACTGCTGAAGTGTTTAGTGCCTCAGTTTCTTTGTGATGCAGAGGATGCTGCTCCATCCCTGAGAAATATTCTAGGAGTACACAGACCCTCTTTAGGGACACAAAACTTTCTTAACATTCTGGCACTTAAACTGGACAGCACATTGCCTGTCCCTCCATCCCTCCATCTTCAGGAAGCATTACATGGTCCACTCAGGGAGCTTTCCCCCCTCTCCCCCAGCCCTTTCAGGCTGCAACTCTCCATAAACCCCACAGCACAATCATGCTTCTATTTCCCATAGCCCTGCCTGTTCTCCAGAGCAAAGCAATGCACAGGGCCCCAGGACCCTTTAGGACTGTTAGCTGCTCTGAAAAAAATCCCCTTTCTCCTCCCACACTGAAATCTGCTTCACATACCAGCAGCTCGGGAAATAACTTAGCTCCATTGACTGCCGTTCAACTCCCCAACCAATGATCCCACTGATGATTTCCTCCTACCAAGCAATTCTCTGCTGACTTTATGACATAGTCCAAACAAGCACGTTGGGCTTGGTTGTTTTTTTTTTTCCCCTCTCTTGAGGAATAATTGCATTTGTCACCTCTGATCATATACCCACAACCCACTGAAAGTGAGCCATTATTCTCATTTACAAACAGGTAGGTAATCTCTTCTCACATGCCCTTAAAAATCATTGTGTTATCGGAGCAGACTGTGCAGATTAGCTGATACTGGGAGATTGTCTTCAGCAAAGCAGTAAAAGCCCTAAGTGCACTAGATTGGTTTTTGATTGACTTTTCGAGGAACAGTATATCAGAAGAATCCCAATAAGCTTTCCCCGTGGTATTTTAAGTGGATATAATGGTCAGAAGTGACAGACAGTAATGAGCCTTGTAGACAGGGGCAACTGTATGTTATTTAATTTCCACTAAAGAAGATATCACAGCAAGGAAGCCTGGGTTTAAGACAGTACACAAATACTCAACAGCCGGATTTTGTTTCCCTCAATACAGAAGCATGAGGTGGTCGAGTTCTTTCTGCAGCTTAAATTTTAGGGACAAACATCTTAAATGTCACCAGTAAAGGAATGCAAATTAAAAATTACTTCCTCTTTGGAAAGACCAAGCGAGAGCATCTCTCATACAACCTGCCTCTTAGCATCTGATGGCTTTCACACAAATGGTTTTAAGTTGAAAATGTGAAATTGCTGATTAGTACCTGGGGAATATCAGCTTGGATGTGGAAGAATGAATCCCCTTTGCATCAAATGTCAGACAGCAAGACATGGACACCCTGCAGCCAGAGGCACTGTGGCTTTTTTTTCTTTGAAGTTGTGAGACTTGAAGGAGAGTTTCTTAGAGAATGTGGATTAATTGCCCTGCCAGGCGTTCTGCACCAGGTCTCAGGAGGGTCTCTTTGGCTTTGCACTCTCCCCTGATTCAGAAAGACAAGAAGAAAAATTAAAAATAACCCTTTAATGATAACTCCTGACAACCCATAAAATGTTTGCTAAAATAAACAGGTTGGATGCTTTCATCCACTCTACCAAAGATATGAACAGGCTCTCCGCTGACTTGCAATACTGCTATTTTCTCATGGTTTCTTCCTGACAAACAACCAGAGACTGGATTTTGGCTCTACCCTGCTGGGTCAAATCAGGCTGTGGGCAGAGCAGGCAGCTGCCAGGCCAGGAGGGAAGAGACACCACTCCATCCATACCTTGCTGAGACCTCTCCTGGGAGAGAAACAATTACTAGACCTCACTGCCTCTGCTGTCCAACCACCCAGACCATCACTAGCAGCTGCTGCTCCCACCAGTGCTGGAGTGGTCAGCGGCAATGTTTTCACTGAGAGCTGGCCCAGCAAACTCAACGCTCTCAGGCTTCCTCACAACACATCCCATCATCTGGCAGAAGCTATTCACCAGCCAGCTCCTTTCCTCTTGACTGGGGGGAAGTGGGTGCTGAAGAGGTGGGTAAAAACATTATAGTGCTTCTTTGCCTGTTTTCATACAGTTGGAAGTAGCTGTAATGTATTTACTGCCTTCCTTGCAGGGATATAATGTTCTTCAGTGGCTCCAAAAATTGAAGCTCTTTTTTGGCATTTTTTCCTATTTTTCCTATTTTCATCTTCGTTGTTTCAGTAGTCTCCCCATTTATCTCTGCTGTTGCCTATCCGCTTACTTGCCCATCCTCTCTCACAGCTTCTTAATTAGATGCAGCCAAAGGCATTAAGCCCCTAAAAGATTTAAGTAAAACAAGTGTAAGACCTAAAGATGTGCCTTTTGCCAAGAGAAAGGTGGCTACAACTCAGCCCCATACCTGTTATTAAAGGTAGTGGTTGGTGGCAATCGACACATGTATACTGGCCTGGTAAGCAGCAGGCATCATGCCCAGTAAATCAGTGACTGCTGCTATTTGCTGCCCAGATGGGAAGCTATCAAGGGTGGGAGGCACAGCGGATAAGAGGCTAAGGCAAAATCTTTAGGAAAGTGGAAGGCAGTAATTCTGTTTGTTTAATGAGGGATTCAGACACTGGGGCTTGAGCTGCATTCAAGAAAAAAAAAATTATTAGTTGCTGCTCAATCCATCTACTGCCAAAGCAAAAAGACCAATATTGCGAGATGCTGCCTGTGTGCTGCAAGATATGTATCCAAATGGTCCCAGCTAAGATTTATGGATCCCTGTGCAAACAACAGCATGTAAGTACCCTGATAGCCCATGCCTGGAGCTGCACACATACGCACATGCTCTCCCACAGCAATCCTCAGCCCATGCATCGGGTGCAGATGGAAGCTTTTATGTGTCCTTAGGGGAAGGGAAAATGTCGTGTCAACGAACTCCACTGGAGCTTAGAGCAAGGCTCAACACAACTCTGCAAAATTTCTTTTCAATGCATTGTGTTTTCAACACAGAGGCAAAAAAACAGGCTGTTGTCAGGATTGGGCACCGTGGCAGTGCACGACTGCTTCTGCAAGGGCCAAAAATTGTGCTCAGCTACAGCTGCTCTGAGGGTCTCATGGACAGTGCAATATCCTTGCATTTAAGCTGAAGTCTTTCCTCCTACAGGCAGGAAAGACCACAAGGCACTCCCTCATGCTGTTTTCCTCAAAGCCCTGCTTTCAGCTCACATCCAAGTATGATATTTGAAGGCACTGGCAGTGAATTAAAGGGTAAAAGGCTACCTAAAAAGCACATTTCTAATCCCACAAAACCACCACATTCTGTTCTGTTTCTTTCTTCAAGTGCTTTGCCTCATTTCTTGGATTTTTTTCAGCTTTGGCAGTATTCTGTGCTCTCCAGAGATGGTCTGACAAACGTTGCCCACAAGCCTGGGGGCTGCACTGTACACCATGACCTCCAACCCATTACACCTCCATCCTGCAACCCACACAGCAACCCCAGTGGTATTTTACTGAACCTGTTCCCAGAAGGAGAAAAGAGGTGTTTTTTTTCCTCTGTTGTTGCAAAGGGTTGTGACAGCTAGGAAGCCAAATGGTTTCCATGATTTAAATGGGTTTCATAGGCATTAGGCATGAGCTGGGCAGCCAGCTCAGGAGCTTGCCTTGACTATATGTAAAAGACACAAGACACTTACATAAAACTGCTGGTCATCCTGCCTCCTAATTATAATCCAAATATACTAATACATGACACAGCATACAGAAACAAAAATTCACACAGGAGCAGTAATTCAACACACTGAGATAGCAATGAAAGTCTCATTTCTGAGCCCATCTCCTGGTGCCTTCCCTACCCCTTTCAGAGTGATGAGGGCTCTCCCCTTCCCAGAGGTTTGCAGTAAAACTCGTGGTTTGTAACTCCATTTTTACCCAGATCTCCATTCCCCAGTGCTGGCTCAATGGCCTTGTCCTTACAGGAGGTTTCAGGAAAATTAGCCACCACAAAAAAACCAGCTCAACAGGTTTTTACTTGCTTTACACTTCAGAAGAGAAACAGCTAAGGAGAGATGTGATAAAGGTCTATAAACCCAGGAGTGATAAGGAGAGTAAGGCATAATGTCTCACTGCCTTCCACAGCACAAGAATGAGGTGGGGTCCAACTAGTGAAGAGCAGATTGAAAACAAATTTAAAAGAGCCCTTTCCAAAAAAATCCTCTGGAAGATCCTTGCAGCATTGCCCCAGGGATATTGAGGGTTTATCCAGCTTTGAGGAAAGAATGAGCCTGCCCACAGAAAACAACTCTTCTGGGGAATGGTTAAGCATACAGACACCACATCATGCTTGTTATGTCCCTGAAAACTAGTAAGGGATGAGATGTTGTTGAGAAGGAGTCATTATCCTGTATATATTCCATGGTCAGACAGTATCCTGCGACATGGCATGCTTTAGTGGCTTAGTGTTTGATAGGAATGGTTTGACTCGATGACCATATGATTTCATAGAATCATAGAAGCACTAGGTTGGAAAAGGCCCACTAGATCTACGAGTCCAACCATTTCTATCACCTCCAGGGATGACGACTCAACCACCTCCCTCAGCAGCCTCCGACAGTGTCCAATGACCCTTTCTGTGAAAATTTTTTTCCTGATGTCCAGCCTGAACCTCACCTGGCAGAGCTTGAGGCCATTCCCTCTTGTCCTGTCCCCTGTCACTTGGGAGAAGAGCCCAGCTCCCTCCTCTCTACAACCTCCTTTCAGGGAGTTGTAGAGAGCAATGAGGTCTCCCCTCAGCCTCCTCCTCTTCAGGTTAAACAACCCCAGCTCTCTCAGCCGCTCCTCATAAGGCCTGTTCTCCAGCCCTTTCACCATCTTTGTTGCTCTTCTCTGGACTGCCCCCAGAGCCTCAACATCCTCCTTGTGGTGAGGGGCCCAGAACTGAACACAGGATTCAAGGAGCGGTCTCACCAGTGCCAAGTTGGGGGCATTGAGGGTACCCTTAGCAAGTTTGCAGATGACACAAAGCTGTGTGCAAGTGTCGATCTGCTGGAGGGTAGGGAGGCTCTGCAAAGGGACCTAAACAGGCTGGACTGCTGGGCAGTGTCCAACGGCATGAGGTTTAACAAGGCCAAATGCCGGGTCCTGCACTTGGGGCACAACAACCCTATGCAGAACTACAGACTGGGAGAAGCCTGGCTGGAAAACTGCCAGGAGGAGAGGGACCTGGGGGTGTTGGTTGACAGCCGACTGAACATGAGCCAGCAGTGTGCCCAGGTGGCCAAGAAGGTCAATGGCATCCTGGCTTGTATCAGAAACAGTGTGACCAGCAGGTCCAGGGAGGTGATTCTCCCCCTGTACTCAGCACTGGTGAGGTCGCTCCTTGAATATTGTGTCCAGTTCTGGGCCCCTCACCACAAGAAGGATGTTGAGGCTCTAGAGCAAGTCCAGAGAAGAGCGACAAAGCTGGTGAAGGGGCTGGAGAACAGACCCTATGAGGAGTGGCTGAGAGAGCTGAGAGAGCTGGGGTTGTTTAGCCTGGAGAAGAGGAGGCTGAGAGGAGACCTAATTACTCTCTACAAGTACCTGAAGGGAGGTTGTAGAGAGGAGGGAGCTGGCCTCTTCTCCCAAGTGCCAGTAGACAGGACAAGAGGGAATGGCCTCAAGCTCCGACAGGGGAGATTTAGGCTGGAGATTAGGAGGAGGTTTTTCACACAGAGGGTCATTGGGCATTGGAATAGGCTGCCCAGGGAGGTGGTTGATTCCCCTTCCCTGGAGGTGTTTAAGGCACGAGTGGACGAGGTATTGAGGGACTTGGTTTAGTGTTAGGAATGGTTGGACTAGAAGATCCTATGGGTCCCTTCCAACCTGGTTGTTCTGTGATTCTGTGATTCTGTGAAGTACAGAGGGAGAATAACCTCCTTGGACCTGCTGGTCACACCATTTCTGATACAAGCCAAGATGCCATTGGCCTTCTTGGCCACCTGGGCACACTGCTGGCTCATGTTCAGTTGGCTGTCAACCAACACCCTCAGGTCCCTCTCCTCCAGGGAGCTTTCTAGATAGACTTCTAGTCTGTAGTTCTGCATAGGGTTGTTGTGCCCCAAGTGCAGGATCCGGCATTTGGCCATGTTAAACCTCATGGCCCTGCTCTTACACTCTTACACAAACCTCATTTGCTTTGCTCTTACACTTTCCCAGCTGTACCTGCATGACCAGCCTTGCAGGCTCCTTGGGTTTTGCTATGCTCAGCTGATCCAAGTGATGCCATGGATTTAGACGGAGAAGCAACTCCACTGCCCAGCTTATCTGGGGACACCTACAACATAGCCAGAGGCCCAAGGCGCAGCCTGGTTTCATTAAAAGCACGTGCATGCAGGCAATCCCGCTGCTTCCAGGCTGTGCTGACGCTGCGCCCTGGCTTAGTCCAGCCTGTCTGTGATGCAGACGTGTCCCACGACACCATCCCCAACCAGTTTAATTTTCAGCTGCAGATTCAAAGGAAAAACAGCATTGATTGCTTAGCCAGTGGCTTTCATTTTCCACTGCTTTCTAATCAACTACTAATTAATTCTCAATGCCTCTGTGAGGTAAATATATCTGCTTCATGCATTAATACATATATATATATATATAATGTTTGATCTTTCCTTAACAAGTCCCCATAGCCCTGGAAATTCACACTGAAAACAGAGCATGGAGAGGGAGAAACAGCACCAGCTTTGAAATCCAAAAGATCTTCATTTGTATGTCAGATTGAAAGTAAAAAGAAAATAGCTATTTGGCAGGTCTGTTCCCACTGAGGGACTGGTTTGCCTCAATTTGTATTTAATAAGTGTACCACCAAAAAGTATTTAATGCATAATGTATAATATAACTAGCACTGCACTAAATAATAACCTGTGACTTTAAACATTAATGACTGTTTGTGACTATTTCTTTTGAATTTCAAACTACACTACACAGAAAATATTTGTCAGCAGTAAAAATAAGCTTGTGGTAAATAAATAAAATATTGGTGTAATAAACCCAAGTCATGATGTGTCTATTTAAATACATCTATACTTCTGTTTAATGGAAAACAGTCAACACTGGCTTTGTATAGTATTCTGCTAATGTGTACACTACAATATAATAATATTCAACATCTTTTTACTTCAGCTGGAGAAGAATTTCCAATTCAGTACAACACTTGTAGCTCAAGGATATGTTTATAGCTTCTCACTTTTTTCACTTCTAGGGTTTTATGCAGGGATGAAAGAAATCCTTTCACCCACATATAGACAGGAGATTTCACACCAAAGGATATTTAGATGAGATAAATTTGATTACTGCCATTTTATGTAATTACAGTTTTTACATTTCTGCAAATTTTGCACAAGATTCATTCTCTTTATCCAAGGAGGCAACAGCTTCCACAGGTTCCTTTTGGACTGCAGTGAACTGAGCTCTGGAAAACACATAATTATTTTCAAGAGCATGTTTTGGTCAAATTTAAGCAGAGCTTTAGTATGCATTTAAATTTGGGAGCACATTTAAGTGCTGTCCCAGCTAAGGTTGAGTTGAATCAACTGTATAATAGTTTTGTAAGCCAAGGTTAAGTCATTTATTTTTAATTTTATATTTTAAATTGGGTCTGATATCACAATCAGTTATTAATATAACCTGTACCCTGATACAACTGCCATGCAACACAGAGACTTTTCACTAGGGTGGTTGTGCAGATCAGAGCATAAAATTTTGTCCTTCCCAATATCTTTTAGTCTTTCTGTTGCTCAGAAAACTCCTGGTCTCTGGGTAGCTGCCCTGAGTTGTCACTGGAGACACCAGTGACACATCCTGAAGAAACCGCTGCTCTTCAAGCCAAAATCACGCTTGACAACACAAATGTCAGTTCACCCAGAGGTTTCACATGGGGCATGGTGCCAGAGGCAAGGCTTGAGGGCATCAGATTGGGTGCTCCATGCAGGAAAACCAGCCAGAAATATTAAGTTGAAACAAGAATTGACTAAAAAATTAAGTTCTCAGTATGGTCAGATTTTATTAGCTTGGACTGAACTTCTTGGGTATGCTCCAAATAAAAAGAAAAAAAAACAGAGGGGGTGGAATTCTTGGAAATTCAGGCATGAAATACATGGCTTTGTTTCAAACTTCATAATGAAAGGATAACAAAGTTAAGTATCCAAGCAGTTAGACTTTATGTTCTCAGTAAAACAAAACATTTTGCTTAATATTTCACCTTGCAGTAACACTTTTTTTAAAAAAATCTAGTTTAAATTAATTTAACTTGAGCTGCCCTCTCAGTTTGATCAGTGAAAAAAAAAAAAAAAAAAAGAAAAAGAAAAGAAACGCAGCATTTGCACAGTTTCCTTGTGTTCAAATGGACGTCCTGTGATGTTGTGACTGAAAAAGGGATCTTTCACTCCTCTGATACGTGGTGAAAGGGAGCACCAGTTCCTCCTGACCTGCCCAGCGCCTCTCTGGCTGTGGAAGCTGGGCAGAGGCAAGTGCCTTAAAAGTCTTAAAAAAGTCTTAGAAATCTGGTTTCCAAGGAAAAATTACAAAGTGTGGAAACCGTACAGCTGACGCAAAGGCATTTTCTTGAGTTTGTTGAGAGCCTGGAGCAAACCAGGGGTCTCTGGGGTACCTTGATCAGCCCACCAAGAGATGGTTCACAGGGCTGTTTTATAGGTCTTCAAGGAAACATAGGAAAAAAACCCTAATCTTATAATCTGGCAGACTGCATAAATAGCAATAGGTCAAGGGCATACTCCTTTTGGTACGCAGAGGCCTTTACAAGCCATTCAAACTATAAACACTGCAGAAGTGCTGAGTTAACTTCTATGTTGGTAAATGCAATTTTAATCCAGGACACAGGCATTCCTGCAACACACAGTTGTCAGGGTGGGGTCATAGTCAGAAAAAGATGGTTTCTGAGGCATTCAGATCTGCGCCCCTGCTTTATTACTTGAGAACCACTGATAGCTGTGAAGTATGAGCCATATGCTGCTCTCTGTTATACTGAATTAAATCTGTAACCTACAGGGTGCTAAATCTGGATTTACACTTGCTTTGAAAATGCAGAGTCTGGCCTTCAGCCCTGTAAAGCGTCAGAAGGCACAAACACTTGAAACAGTCATTACAGCATCTCTGGACCTCTCTGAATGCAGGATCTTCCATGACCCAACCCTCACTCACAAGGACCCAACAGATCTTCTAGACAGTCTGTCAGAAGATAATGACAACAGAAGAGCAGAAGCTATTCCCAAAACATAAACTATGCAGTGTCTTACTATGCTGCTTTATTGATTTTAATGAGGTTGCTTCAAAGAGGCACAGTGGACACTGTGCTTTTACAAAAAGCTGTGCAATCTCCATCACCTGAACTTCAATTATTCAATTTCCCCAGTACCTGGAAAAGCAATGCATGTTAATTACATCAAAAGTTATTTTAGTAACCCAATCATTCGAATTTTGCCAAGCTTCTCATAAATTTAGAGAAGCCAAGGTTACGCTATAGAGATGGGTGTGTTCACATGTCAGATTTATGTATCTAAAAAATTAAAGACTTGACAGCAATCTAGAAAATGAGTTGCTGGGGTTTTTTACACACCATGCAGATCAAAGGTTTGACGCAACTTGGGGACATGTTCTAATTGTTAACTATTTTAGAAGGGATCTCCCAGCCAGGCATTCAGTTTGAGCAATCATTTGCAGATATGTAGGATCACTCCAATCCACATATCTTCCAGCCTCAGAACCAGCACAGAAGTATGCATGTGATTTACTGCGGCAGGGAAAAAAGCCCTCCTCATTTGGAGTTGGGCTAATCTCAGAGCAAGACAGCTGAAGCAGGAAAAGCCATTTAAGTAATGTAGTGTTTAAAAGGCCTAGACTGACCTTCATTTCTGTCTATCTGCTTCCTTGCAGCGCTGCCTCTGAAGTGCTGTACAACATAAATAGCATCTGCCTTGGGATTTTCAGCCTGAGCTTAGCAGAAATGGCTTTGGTGGCTGTGATGCACCCTTTCACAGTAATTAGTCCATGAAGTTTTTCAGTTCTTCTGCCATTTGGGGCATATGTTACGCTTCTATTTATCTAGATATGACTGGGGAGGCAGCTGATTAGGAGTGACTGAGGCCACTCTTGCTCAGCAAACCTGTGCACCAGATAAAAATAGAATGCAGAAAGCACATAAATTGGGAGGACAAGAACTGGTGCAGCAGGGGAAGCAGCTTTAGGACACAAAGTTCTCCTTCAGCCTTGAAGCCTGCTGGAATTAAACCTGTCACCAGAGACAAGTGAACAGACTGGCAGGATCTGCAAGGACTTTCTTGCTTCCTCTGTAGCATGGGAGCACAGGTAGCTTCCCAGGGCAGTTGTGCAGGAAATTGTTACTCCAGGGACTTAGACATTGCTGATCTTCTCTGCCTCCTGTGTACCTTTCCTACCATATTCAGTCTTCACTAAAAAAAAATAATTAAAAAAGCATTAGGTGCTGCAGAATGCCAAGAATCATCTATAACCTATGGATATTTCATGACTCATTCTCAACATAACACCACTTGCTCATCACCACAGGAACTTATCTCCAGAGCTGGGGTGATTTCTGGCATCCTATGTGCCTTGGCGTGACTTGGTGCCCAAGAGCCAAACTCAGCCCAGCGAAGTCTGAAATGCACACAGCTGTTTGCCTGGGGACATGCACCCCCATGCAGTCCAGCACAGCGACCTCTCCCCTACCCCACCCCACATCCTGCAGAGGCACTGGGGGCTCTTGAGGTCTGCAGATTTCATCTCAGGCAGAGAGCCTGGTATAGAGACAGCAATGTTCATGCACGATGAGCACAGTCCCAATCAGATGCAGCCGCATGCTTCTTTTTATCCCCAGAAGAAAGGAAGAAGCATGGAGGAGTTGCACCTAAGAAGGTCTTTGAACTACCACACAAGTGGACCATCCTTTTAGGTGGAAGAAATACCAGTGTGGTTTCACAGCACTCCTGGTAAAGCCACAGAACAGAAAGGCTTTTGAATACCCTGCTGGGCACCAAGGAGGGAAAGCAGTGACAAGAGTTTCAGATCATCCTCTGTGAATTTGCACACATATCATAGAGTTCTTGCACGTTTAAGGAGAAGACTAGAAGCAGGACTGCAGAAAACTTTAATGTACAGCTCATCCTGCAGCTGCTACCATTTTAACAATGCTTCTCTTCAGTTTATTACCTCCCACCTGGTTGCTTTTGCAGTATCATCCATTCTGTGGCCTCTGAATTATGTCACTGCTGACTGGAGCTGGCAACAACAGGGGCAACACTCTTTCCTCGCTCTGCACAAAACGCTGCTGCAGCACAGCAGGCAGGAGAGGGACCAGGGTGATGCTGGAGTGAAGGAGTGACACAGGGAGGGATTTGCAGCTGGACGGAGTACAGCCACATAGATGACAGGGGCTTAGAGCAGACACAAGAGCAGGGATGAACTTGCAGAAGCACGCAGGGAGGCTAACAATACGTCAAACCCTACCTGAAAGCAGAGTGTGAGGCAAACTAAATATCAGGCATATGAATAGCCTTACTGGCTTCAATAATATTATTCACTTATTTAAAAGAAAGACCACAATTACATACTTTGCAGTTATGGACCTCAGAGCTGTTGACAGGCATGTATAGTGCCTTCTTGCATAGGACAGTGAAACCTGAAGAGCAGTTCTTATTCAAGCACACATTTGGAGACCAATATTTTGGGACACTTTCAAGGTCTGTCTGACCTTTTGGGAACCTTACAAAGTTTCTCAAAGCACTGTCAAGGGCAGACTATATATTAAAGGCCTTTTAAAAGTCCAGTAATTCTTAACACATCCAGCAAGCTGCCAGCACCTGATGGAGCAGAATCAACAGTCCTGACTAGACAGTGAAATCATTCAGAAACATTTAGCCTTAAGCACTCACTTGTAACAATAATCTGGGCACAAAACTACTTGAGCATTTCTTCTCACCTCATCTCAGATGTTATACAGGGGCGGAAAAAAAAAAAAAAACAAACAAAAACAACTATAAGACATCATCCTAATGCAAATCTAAGTTGGTGGGCTCCTATTCGAAAGCTGTGGAGAGCAAGAGTTATCCTTTCTCCATAGACTTACCTGAAATACAAGGTCAGATCCTCCCACATCTTCCCTCCTGGGAAGTCTGAGATCTCTATAAGCTTTCTGCAAGTTTTTGCTTGAGGTTCCTCATATGGTTACTGCCAGGACATAGCACAGTGTTCCTAGATGCACCACATGTCTGTAGGTACCTCATGCATTACCATACACCAAAATTGCTGCCTGATCCTCTGGGTTACCAATTTGATTGTTTGGACAGATAAAGAATGGCTGATGGGAATAGCAGCATCTTCAGGTTACAGGCTGAAGTGTAGCCTCTGGACAAGGTGCATTTCAGGCCTCCTGTGCTCAGTCTGCTGAGGAACCAGCTCTGGTACAGCTGAGGGGGGAGAAGATTCAGGAGCCCTCAGACTTAGTGTCAAATCCAGTTTCCTTCAGATTTGGTGTCAAATCCAGTTTCAGAAGTTCCTCCTCCCTAGCTGACCCTGCAGCCCCCATTGCAAATGTGACCACTGAACCCATCTTGGATTTTGTTTGACTTTAGCCTGCATTTAAAAGGACCTGTATCAAAGAAGGGTATTTTTAAGCTAAATTATTTCAGGGGTTCCTTATTCAAGGACTCAAAAAACCCTCAGCAGAGAAGGGCATGGTGACATGTCCCTGACACATCTGGTTTTGTCACATCTACATGTGATCCAGCAGTGCCACTGAGCATCCAGGGACCCTGGTTAGAACATCTTATTGTGGCTTTCCAGTGGGAAAGGAGGCCTGGCTGCTTCTTTCAGCCAAGATGGAAGTTCACACCCCTTTTCAAAAAGACCTGGAGGAACCTGTGCTTCATCCAAAATCAACTGTTGTGAAGGGGAGTCAAGTATTGACTTCCAATGCTGAAACTCCCAGTCCTTAAGTCCTTAAGTAAACAGTACCTGAAATTAGAACAGAGAGCAGATAGAAAGTACTCACCATTTCCAACGTATTTCCAAGGAGTGGTGTTCACTCTCCAATAAGGAGGAGGAAGCCCAAGAAGACAGCAGGAAGAAGTTAATAAAGTTTTTACTCGTGATTTTTATCTGGTGTCAAGCATAAGCCAGTTTGCCCATCTGGGATATTAATAATGCAAATAGAGCGAAAGGTTGCCTTGCACAGAATAAGCCACAGGAACTTACAGAGTTCATTAGACTCACATATTTCCTCTCAACCCACTTAAAAGAAGAAAGGAGATGTCGTACCATTTCCTTTCACAAAAAAACCTGTTGGGCTTTGGCAAGGTTTTTACATTATTTAATTAGCCCACACAAATTTCACTGAATTGGAAATATTCTAGTGACAATAACATCCCTCTCCTGCTGAGTATCACAAGGTGAAAAATAAAAAGCTCTGTCATGCAAATGCAGCCTCAGCAAAATGCCTAAGGTGGTTGGAAAATATCATTTAGTCAAATTATTCTTCCTGCTTTTGCTTGTGAATTTGGGAAATGAAAACGAACCAGAGTTTTCCCCCTCTTTAAATCCTGCTGCTGCCTCATCTTATGAGGAAAAACACTCCACACTTCAGCATCACCCACTGCTGGCGCAGTATCCCATAAACCCCTGCAAAACATATTGTGCTCACTAAAAAAAAAACACCAAAAAAAAAACTACAACCCAAAACATAATAAGCAGCCAAAATCTGATTCGGAGCCTAATGCAAAATATCCTTCTACCGTTCATTGAAGTCAGTAAGCAGACATATTACTCACTGATTGATATATTATCCACCACTGCCAACGCATCTGGGCACATCGCAAAATGGAAAACAGTACATTAATCTCTGTCAGAGGGAAATCAATGGGAATCAGGCACCTAATTCCCTTAGCTGCTTTGGAAAGTCCCGCCCTTTCTCCACTTATCATAAATCAAATTTAAAAGAAGATCTCTCTATGTCTGCAAACAGACTGTGTCTGTCTAGCCACCATCTCTACCCTCTGAAATTCATTTCTGGGCAGCTAGTCCTGGGGTCCAAGGACCATGAGCTATCAAGGCTATTCCTGAGGCCCATAGGTGATGCTGAAGGGACCATTATAGGTTTTGTGATAGTCAACCCCTCTGTGTCAAATCATCCCCTAGCAGGTAAGTACAGTGGAAACCAAAGTGAAGGCGATGCCTCAAAATAAAGACAGAATCAAGACCCAGGTGTTAATTTTGCAATCGGGTACCTGCTCGCTGAGTTATTCTGCTCCTCAAAGTGTTGTAGCTTCTGTGGTGCATTAGGGACATTTGTCAAAATCACAATTCTTATTTGGTTGGTTACAGTTCAGCAATTTAGATACATATCTATGAGCAATCACTTTCTCCTTCCTGGCTTGTAACGTTCTGGATAGTTTTTTTTCATGGGAAAAGGTGATTAATTATAGGAGTCTGAGGATAACATCAGAAAAGCTGAGCACAATGGACACCTGCTGGGTTTGCCCTCCACATGTTATGGAGTTGGGTCCACAGTTGTTGCAAAACTTTTTGCTTATCAACAAGTTCTTGAAATTCACCCATGAATCTGTGCCAGGACCTGCTGGTGAGCTCAGCAGGTCCACATCTCTCTAAATTTTTCTGAGGTGTCTTTTTCTGAGGAAAGAGTTACATAGTTTCTTCAGACAAGATTTCTTGGGTCGTCTGAAGAAGAGCGAGTACTGCCCACAGACCAAGAGGAGCCAGATGACTGTCTACTCCCCTTTTCCAGACTTCTGCGGCTATTAGTTCTCTAGAAAGCATCTCAAACCAAACCACACAAGTACAGGACAGTCACTCTCAGTCCAAGTGGGCTTTACACTTACCTTGATAATGCCTACAGAAGCCCTGCTAGCCTCATTCCTGCTGAGATTGCTCCACCAGTGAAGATCTAAATTACTTCCAACCCTGCTGTCCTTACTGCCTGGGCAAAAGAAGACATCTGTCTCCAGCATCCACTACGAAAAAACCCACAACTGCTGCAGTGCTAAAAGCAAAAGTATTTTCCATTATGCTCTTCAGGTGGTGGGGTGGGGTTTTTTTTCCTTTTTTAATCTTCAAGAGACACTCATTCATGCTAAATTGTATAGAAATAATTTTCCTTTCACAGCACAGCAAAAGTCCCTTTCTGCCACAAAGTCCCACATCTACACAGCTATTGGCTTCATGCCTATTAATTTTCTCCTTCAGAAAGCAGCAGGAGAACAGGCAGAAACTATCCCCGCAGAGAGCACAACCAGGAGCAAGGAGTACCGTAAGACTCCAGCCACATCCCTCAGACCACCAAGTACATCACTACAGAATGCTACATTCTTATTTTAAGCTCTGAAATTGCTGCTGGACAAAAGGAGTGGTACAAACACTTCCCAGCCAAGAACAAAAGGAGAGAAACAGGGGTAGGTAATAGCACTGGGGGCAGGGGAAGCAGAGCAGCTTTTTCCAATGTGGTGAGGAAACCTCTCTGTTCAGAGCTTAAGCAATTGAAAATGCAGATTCAGTTGTACCCAAAGAGTTCACAGGTCCGTGTCAGATTGATCAAAGCAAAAGGGAGCCAAAAGGATTGTCCGGTAGAGGAAGTTTGATTGTAATTTTTTTCTTTATATTAACTTTTCTTTTTCATGCAGTGTTTCAAAAGTTTACATACAGCTCCTTACTGTAAATGTTAAAGCAAATGTACATTAACTCTAACTTACATTTAAGTGTGGTAGGGCAGATAAATGCTACAAATATTCAGTTTATCTGAAGTGAAATGAGATTTAGATCAGGCAAAATGTTTAGAACTGCATTTTTTCTTCCCTTCAGTGTTTCAGTTGAGCTGACAAATCTAAACATCTATCATCGCCCTGCTTGTTCTTCTGTCCTGTCTGAGCTCACAGATAATGAATGCATCTCCGCGCAGGGATCAGAGGCAGTGTCTTCCCATAAAGCCCACCTTCCAAACAGCACAATAGCTGCCAAGGAGCAGAAAATGCACCCACATGAAAATGAACTAGATCAAATCCAGAGCTGCGTATTCATTTGACAGGTTCTATCCTCTGTAGTTAAAATAAACCTACTGTACCAGAGATGTTTTCATTGTAGTGCACAAACATCAAGTGCTGAGAGAATTTCAGTTTATTGCAAAGAGTCTGTTTCCCAGCAGCTGCTCTGAATCAAATCTCATTTCTCTCTGATCTTGCTCTTTTTGCATCTATCAGAGACTTTAGTCTCCTGCTACTTCTACAGCAACTCAAACCCCAACTCTGACAGGCTTTGGGAAGAAGGGCAGCCCTGAGAAACACCTGGCAGAGCCAGCCCTCCCCTTGCAAGCTGCTTTCTAGCAAAGCAGTTTGTTCACACCGTTGCTGAGATAATGAGAGTTTGCACGTGCGTAATAAAAGTACATCATCTCCCTGAAAGTAGGAACAGTGAGGGTTTGCTCACATTACCTGCTCTGACATGGTTTAGCCAAGCCCAAGTGACCACTAAAGACCTGAAGTTTTCCAGCTTTGCCTGTTCTGCTTCTCTTCATAGCATAAGGTCTATATTCCTCCACTTTATGCTCAAAAAACCTGATGTGACATCAGCATCACCCCTGTTATATTGCTATCTAAGGGTTAAGGCAATGCCTGCTTCTGTGGAAAAGCTCATCAGAAATACCCAACTCTGAGTTTTGTGGGTCCACAGATTGGGAACCTGGATCTAAAAACCCAGAGAGTCCCCTAGCCCTGTAGCATTTTGCTCCTCCTACGAGAAGGTGTTTATCTCGCACAGCAGGTGGAGAAGGTGTTTATTTTCCATCATACACACGGCAGCATTGCCTGGCAATCCTGGCAGCAACCTGCCCCACCAGGCTTTCAGGTGCACTGTGAACCACCTCCCAGCAGAGCAGCATCCTGCAGGGAGCCCAGGTCTTTCACAGGCATGGAACCATAGTTCATTCAGATGGTGGAATTGATCCATCTCTGTCCTCACATCCTGCCCTGCCTGTGCTATTAATAAATACAGGGAGGAAACATGAAACCTGCCACTGTTTTTTCTACCCTTAGGCTCTGTGCTGGCCAGGCTTGAGGCTGGTATGTCCCACTTGTCAGGACAGAGCATCATAGCAAATTAAGTGTAAAACGCCTCCCTCGGCCACCTGAGCCTCTGCTGGCTGCTTTCCTGGGTGTGAAGGGATGAGCTCCATCAGGACATCAGTGCTGCCAGCATAATCCTACATTGGCACGCTCTACAGTTCATGCTTAACTGTTTTGTGAGCATGAACTGAGGTGGCACAGCAGGAAGATGCTATCCCAGTGCATCAGGATCAGATGTAGGACGGCTGATCCCTAAGAACCTCTAGACAAGGGCTCCTGGGAAAAGCAGATAACATCCTTTTGAACAGAGGCTTTCAATGCAAGTGGGAAAATCCTGTTTCACTCACCGTAGCAAACCCCCTTTGCCCCTACTCTTTGCAGAGCCTGTGGCTGCACTGGGAGGGAACATCAGCCAGGATGTAGCTGCCAGAAGGGTTTGAACTGAATCTGGGGACACATTTGCAAAACCAGATAGTGGCTTGGGAAAAGGAATTAACTAAAAGTTATCACCTTCCCCAGCCTCAGAGTGGCCTTTGCAGCACAGTAGCACCCCTGACTTTAATCGTTGCTCAGCCACAGCATCTCACCTTTTCTTCGTTTGCCAGCTCCACTGACATGGCATGCCAGCGCATGCAACACTGGAAAGTGATTTGTAGCTGAGGAAGCAAGGGAGAGTTCTTACTTAAAGAAGAATGAAATGCAAAGTTAGTCAAGTTTCTTTTTAAGGAGACTTCTACCCAATCTCCCTGTCGGTGGTTCCATTCACAAAGTCAGTGGTGTGACCCTGCAATATGATATGTGTTAGGAAGTGGGAAAAAAGCTGGCAGTGAAAAAGACAGGAGCTATAAAGGTGCGGGGGTAAAGGGGGGAAGCCTGAGGTGAGATTTCAGCTGTTAACACATAGCATCATCTGTGCAAGTGGCACTTGGCACCTACTGTGGCATTCACAGGTCACCTCATTAACCCTTGCCCCTCCATCTGGCAAAGAACAAAGGTAAAGTTCACCCATAACTTACAGGAGCATTGCTGCAAGGGATCTGTGCGCCAGAAACCTTCATACCCTAGAAGGCTGGAGCCACCTTCGGTCCCACCTTCCTCACGTAATGGGTCCTATGGAGTCTGGATACTGATGCATGAAAGGGAAACCTGCACCACCACAGACTGAAAACTATATTTTATTCAATTAAATGCCAAGAGTGAGCATACAAATCAGCACAATCCCACCTTCTTCCCATGACATTTTTCTGTTCGGGTTAATTAACTTTTCTATTGGCCTAACATTTCTTGGTTTCTAACCAGGAGAGTTTTTGCAGCATCATTGTTTGACCCTATCCAAGACAGTGCCAGGAGTTGGCCCCAGGCAGACACAGAGGTGGGATGGGGAAGAGGGTGCTGCCTGTCAGTGGAACAGGACAGGGCTTGGGATCATTCTTAAGCACATTAATTTTATGCTGCTGCCAGAAGCAATCAGCAGCAAGGTTGGCATGAACCCAATTGGTCATTACATTTCAGACTCACCCTCTGGGATGAAGAGGGAAGCCTTCATCTCCCTCTCCTGAATAAACAGAACATAAAAGCAGAAAAGACTCCCTAGAATACCAACAAACCTTCTAGTTTTCAACCTAGATTACTTCATGGTTAATTTATTCTTATTTATTATACAACCTTGTTTTCCTTGCTTTTTCCCTTTCCCTGGTGCTTGCCCCTTTGAAGTATTTATAGATTGAACTCAGATACCCTCTTTGCCTTTGCTGGGTGAGACAAGCCACAGTCTTACAAGCATCTCCTAAGATAAATGCTCTATTTTCCTAACAGTCTGCTGGCACTTCCATCCACATTATGCGAGTGACCTGGTCATGAGATCTGGCAGCCACTTGCACTAGCCAGGGAGAGCTTCACATAAAAAAAAAATAGGAAAAATTTTTTCATGGAAAGGGTCACTGAAACAGACTGCCCAGAGAGGTGTTTGAGTCACCTTCCCTGGAGGTGTTTAAGGGACAGGTGGATGAGGTGCTGAGGGGCATGGTTTAGTGATTGATAGGAATGGTTAGGCTCAATAGTCCAGTGGGTCTTTTCCAACCTGGTGATTCTATGATTCCCAACTCTTTCTCCTTTAGGACCACACTTCATCATGACCTCACTCTTGCACAATGTACCAAGATTCAGACATCCCTTCAGCAAAAGGGCATCAAGCGCTGGGTCTGACAGTGAGGACAAGGATATGACTTATATTGAGTGAGGTGGCCTTGTCCCTGCAGCCTAGCACTTGACTGGGAGAACCTAAACTAGCATCAGAGGTGAGGAAAAGAATCATAGAATCTTCCAGGTAGGAAAAGACCGACCAGATCAGCATGTTAAACCATTCCTATCAATCACTAAACCATGCCCCTCAGCACCTCATCCACCCGTCCCTCCACCCATCCCTTAAACACCTCCGGGGAAGATGACTCAATCAGCTCCCTGGGCAGCATATTCCAGTGCCCAATGACCCTTTCTGTGAAAGACTTCCTCCTAATCTCCAACCTAAATCTCCCCTGGTGGAGCCTGAGGCCATTCCCTCTTGTCCTGTTCCCTGTCACTTGGGAGAAGAGGCCAGCTCCCTCCCCTCTACGACCTCCTTTCAAGTAGTTGTAGAGAGCAATTTGGTCTCCCCTCAGCCTCCTCTTCTCCAGGCTAAACACCCCCAGCTCTCTCAGCCATTCCTCATAAGGCCTGTTCTCCAGCCTCCTCACCAGCTGCACAAGGTCCAGCGATGTGAACAGGGGCACCCACCCCTCCTTTCTGCCAGCTGCAACACCTCTATCTATTATGTGAGAACTGGTGATAGATATCAGAGAATCTCCTTTTGCTGCTACACAGGATTTGGTCCCTCCTGGCAGAAAGCCTTGGGAATTTGTACAAAGCTCCTGAACCCACTGCCTTTCAGTGGCTGCTCTGCTCACGCCACAGTAGCGTGGAGCTCTGTGGTTCTGCCCCTGTGCCTTTCATCTTCTCCTTTCTGTCAGTAGCACTTAGGGGAATTTCACGGTGATGAAGCTACGCAGTGATCAGTTCTGTTTGCCTGGGAAACAGTGAGCGGCAGAAATGGTCTAAATACTTTCAGGCCCTTGGCAGTTCACAGAGCAATACCCCAGGCAAAGAAAAAGATATCTTGATTAGAATAATTATAATTGTCTTTTCCTTCATTCTTTCTACAGAAATTCCAGGCTAAATTATCATCTAATTTCAGAGAGCTCCATGACCAAGATTATCTATGAGTCATTTGTAATTATGTGCCAGATTGTATTAAAGCATGAAAATACAAAGGTTTCTCATCAAATACTAAGGGGGGCAGAAAGAATCAAATTACATTGGAGCAAGATAACTATTCCAGCCACTTTCTGATTCATGGCATCCAGCAAATGCAAATTAAAAAAAGAGAGAGAGAGAGAGAGAGAGAGAGAGAATTCTCATTTTAATAATTGTAGAATTGTGAAAACTGACAAATTACAGGAAATTTTAGTTTGAGGTTGACATACTATCCTATTCTAACCCTGCTGTGGAAAACAGTGAAAGGAGCTTTAAGACTTTCCCATTCTGGCGCTGCACTAATTCCCACGGGAATTTTTACCTCAGCTTTGTCCTTGGCCTGAGTTTAGCGTTAAAAAGTGGATAAAACCTCCCCATTTAGAAATGCAGAGCATATCAATCCAAACAGTTTTAGCTGGGAAGTAGCAAACACAGTGGCTGCCACAGTCTCATATCCAGAGCAGACAAGGTCCCTGCTCTTGTGTGTCTCTCTGAAGTCTGCAGCTCCAGTGATGGGCGCCAGGGTCAATCCTGGCACACTGCATATTGTATTTTGAACAGGCACAGGGAAGCAAAGGCAAAAACGTTCCCCATGTGGAAGTGTGGGGAGGAGAGGAGGAAGGAGAGGGGAAGCCAGGAACAGGGTCATTGATTATAGGGGCAACATGTGAGGCTGCACACCAAGGGAGACCCAGATGACAGTCTTAACAAGGCTCTAATATGTTTTCACTTCACTTCATGAACAAATGCACACATGAATTTTAAATGAAATATTAACACACTGTACAACTTGGATGGGGCTGCTTGTCTTTCCTGAGAGTCCTTTTTGCCCCCTTCAAAAATGAACATTACTGGGTAGTCATAAGCAACAGGGAAATGTCTCAAACCCCAACAGCCACACAAAACTAAAGCACAAGATGATGGTAGCTCCCATGTGACTCAAAGTCTGAGAAGTTTTTCCCTACAGATTTCCTTGAGGGGTTGCCAGGGCAATCAGGATGCTGCCTTTGGTTAACTTGGATGCTGCCTATCCAGCCACAGTAGAGGTTCCTCCAGTTGCGCCCCCCTGCCATGACCTGAGGCAGCTCACACCCAACCCAGCTACCCGTAGGCACAGACATGCAGCAGCTTAGACTCACCATCACATGTACAACTCTTCCAGAAAGCTGTTTTGGGAGTAATTGGGCTCTTTTTGTTTGATTTCCCTGGCTTTGCTGATAGCCTCTCCCAAGCCTGCAGTGAGAGCTCAGCCTTGACCCACAGGGTCTCTCTATTACTCCTGGCCCAGGGCACTGGGAAGTTGTCACACTGGGATTTATGCCCCAATGCCTTGTTCACAAGCTTGCCCAGTCCCTGAAAGAGAACAGCAACAGGGCTACACAAAGGCCTTAAATCACGTTTGGTGAAGTCAATAGCAGCAGGTTTATTCAGAGACTACAAAGCAGGCACCACCATCACAAGTGTTTGTAAAAGCTAGGGAGAAACTAAATAAAAAAAATATTTAAATCCCTAGGGTGGCATAGGAACTGTTTCCTTGCTCCTGACCATGTGGCTACCCCACACCTCGAGCTACTCTGGTCAGTCAACCCCCCAGCTCACTTGGCTGGTGAGAAGCATCACCCTCCACATGCATTCATGGGCCATCTTTAAAGCCTTCCAGGGGACCTGATAAATTTTACCTTTTGCCTGGAAACTCAGCCCATTTCTGCTGCTAGGAGGTAGCATTCTATTTCCCTCAATGCCCTCGGTGGGTTGCAAGTGCCTCTTAGAGCCTGATGAACCTGCCCAGATGCTTTGTGACTCCCTGCTCCAGGGAAGAGCACAAATCCCCCTTTTCTTTCCCAGCTCACTGGTGTGCCCTGAAAGGAACAAAATCTTTTAGGTCAAACTTCATTTATACACGACCTTCTCCATGCAGCATTTCTCCAACACAAGTTGTTGGTACAAACATCTACACAGACACACACGCACCCATCAGTCCTGAGTCCAGGCATGAGGGCAACCAGCCCTGGGCTCTAATGAGTTCTTGCCCTCTCACTCCACCCTCCCAGTCCTCATCCCTAGTGAAGCACCACACATCTTCACTGCTGGAGAGGCCCACAATGGGTGTCAGTGCTGTGAAGCGCAGACAGTTCTCAGGGGCAGCTTCAAGTTTTCATGACTGGTATGTGGGATGCCAGATCCAGCATGGTTCTTTACCCCACTCTGCCTGGGCAGAGGCAGCAAGAGTTTCATCTCCAGCTCCATGTGGTGCTGCAAGCCACATGCTCTCCTGAGAAAAAGACTCGATGCAAAACATACTTCTGTTTTAGAGGGTCAATAAAGTTCACAGTCACTGTGACCAAGGATCAAAAGAGCTCCAGAGTTGTTTAGAGCAGTTGCTTCTGGACTGATGAGAGCACCCTGGGATTGTTCCTGGAGGGCTTCCGATGAGTCCAAGCCACAACACACAGGCACAAGCACCACAGCAGTGAGCCGAGGACAGGAGATTTGTACAATTAACTCTGCTCGCACAAACTTCAAGTATAATCAATAGAGCCCAAATACGCACCAGGACAAAACTTTAGTAACAAAACTGCAGTGTGGGAAATGCCAGAGAACGAAACTAGCAGCAGCAATTAATGCGTGGGGCAATCAGGCCAGCTGCAATTTATTCTGCAGGTGCTTTAGACATTTTAAATCATCTTCATTCCTCACAAAGTTTTTGTGATGCCTGTCACACAAACATGTTTTAAATGCCAAATTTGACTGCAATGAGCATCGCCTAGCAGCCTCACAAATGCTCCACCTGCCTATTGTGAAGTGGCAAATAAACAAATTATTAATCTAAGATATTTATGGTGCAACATTTTACAATGCCTAGGCAGCCTAGCTATATATTAAAAGCTCTTTTGTTATGTTTTGTGGCACATGATGGCTGATTAATAGCAGGAGGGAGGCACTCAAGCCTCTTGCTGTTTAGAAAAATTACATCTTTAAATGAAGGCTGAGAGAGATGGGAATGGGATTTCCTCACCTCACTCCTGGTGTCTGTAAGCAAATACACTGTCCCAACAACTCACCAGCAGCTTTTTTTGTATTCAGTGGAGAGAAAACAGCAGCTCAGGGAGTCACCAGGCAAAGATGATGGCATTAAATGAAACAAAATGTTCCTAGAGAGTCTAGAGTTCAACAGAATGGTTGTCCCTGTGTATTTATGTGGGTGTAGCATCCCATACAACAGACTGGTGAATTGGGCAGTGGGATTAATAGGCCACAGCAAAGATGTGTTGTGAAAAGAGAGCAAGAAGATAAATGCAGTGTCATACATTTTTGTGTGACTGTAGAAAGATGAGTCTATTCCCAGAACAACCTGGCCTGGAAACCCGCCCAACTACAATGGCCATTCCTCACCCACCTGAAATGGCAGAAGACCATCTTGCCCCTTTGTTCCCTTGCCCCGTGGCCACCACCCAAGTCAACATTGTAATCTGAGAGGCGTTCAGTACTCCAATCTCAGCAATTAGGAGTCTGGCAGAGTCAGCAGCAGGCTGACTTTCATTCTGCAGTTGGCAACTCATCATCCCCATGACCAGGAGAAGTGCGTGTGCCAGGGCTGAAGTGATGTTCTCATCACGCAGTGCATCTGCTGCTGACGGCACAGATGCTTCTTATCTGCCCCTGGCAAATGGAGGAATTGTTTTTCTCGTGGCAAGCAGCCTTTCTTTCAGGACAGGCCTCCAAACTCCTCCTACCCACAGACCAAGAAAACAGCAGAACGTGACAAGGATCTTTATTACTAACGAGTATCCTAGGAGCTAATGGAGATGACTTGTAGGGATGGTGACAAAATGACAGTGGATGGCCCCTATTTCCAACTTAATATTTGTATCACAAAGCAGGGGAGAAGATGAAGTGCTGGTACTTACCATGTTACAGAGGCACTTCTGCTGCTGGGATCCTGAAGGACAGTTCACCCTGATCCTTCCTGAGATCATCCTGAGCAGTCAGGCAGAGATCATTAAAGAAGAAATCATCTTCATGTCAAGTCTTTGGAGCTCACAGGGATTTTCAGAGCAACTGTTCTTGTCTCCAGAGTTTGCAAACAGAGAAATTCTCCTCTGCTGAGTGTTACTGTCTCAGCAACCCTTCTTGCTTTCTTTTCTGCATTTCTAACAAGTACATCACTAGAGCTTCTAAATGCATTACAGCATGTTATTTCTTGCTAGTGTGTAGGTGTATCTAGAGAGAAAGGGGAAGGCTTTCCTTAATGACCTGTGTAGCACACACAGCTGCAAGGCTTTTCCAAATCTGAAAAATGGCTTCTGAGATTAGATCAGCTAGATCTAGAAAAACTAGAGAGACAAAGCTCTCCAGCAGTTCAAAAGGCTGATGCTGAAGCTTGGCCAGGTACAACAGGGCCAGCAGTCCAGGTGAGGAACAAAGGGTTGGACAGACTAAGAAGGTAGCTGAGCAATCACTAACTTAGTAGGCTTTTTTAATTGCTTTTTTTGAAACATGATTCATCTCTTAATATGTGCAGGGACAGTCAATTCTCTGTGTAAATGAATCACCGCATGCTCCCCACTCCATGCCCCAGTGAGGCCAAGAATCTGCACAGCCAAACCAAACCCTTGTAGGAAATAGGTCCAAATGTCAGTAGCCATTGACATTAAAAAAAACCCACAAACAAGAACTTGCACATTCAAAGGCATATAAACACTCCTTGTTGTAGACTGGATGTTCCAAATGTGACTATATTTATTATGAGACAACTTGCATCTCTGAAGAACGTGACGTTGTTTACTTAAGGGAGAAATATAGGCCTGGAAGAACCATCGAGATCTTCAAAGGTTTCTTTGACAGCCATGTTCCTATGTGGTTAGGTTCCTACGTTTCAGTACAAGCATCTTTTACCTCAGGAAATCCAGCAAAGGTGGAAGAAGAAAGCTAAGAGTCGCAAAGCTGTCCCACACTGACAGGGCCTCAGGGCTCTACCATCTCCTCCTTCTTCTGCCCACATGCAGCCAACACTGACACCCAGAAAGAGACATCCAGAAGGGCTTAGCATGCTGCTGTCCTGTCTGCACGGGGGCTGACTATAAGCTTCTCAAAAAATCCTGACCATGGCAATGGGATGAAGCAAATATAGGAGAAGTGTAATATTTCTCTTGAACTGCATCAAGTCAGTGACAGTTCCCTCTCCCTTTGCACCTCCATAAATCACGGTATGACTGTGGAACTCAACAATGTTAAACTGATGTAAAACTACTCTTGGGAGGGAACCAGTCAGCATAAATCATCCCCTTCCATTTCCTTGTACATAATCTGGTGCCAAACTCTGCCAAAAGTAAGGAGAAAACATTCCCGAGATTTTTCCAAAGGCAATAGTCTGTCTAAGCACAGCTTTAAGTGTCTGCCATTAAAGTTTTCTTCATCTCATTAAAATGACTTACAAAAACATCTGCTAGCTAATAAAGACTTTTTAAAGCTCTAATATTGTATTTTATATTGAAATATACTAAGGGGAAAACAGGACTTGGATTTAGAAAGACGGAATGGCAGTAATCTACCATTCTTTCACGGAAAGCCAATGATGTTCCCTCCCATGTCTAATTAAAGAGACTGAAGACTTCAGCCCTTTGAACTTTTTTTTTTACAAAACCCGTAATTCCTAAATGCATCCACATTTTAATTCAGACAGCTCCCAGACTCTGCAGCATTGCTGGTATCACACTGTTTCCAAGTTTTAAAAGGCAGATTTCACTTTCTTGTCTGACTCCATTCTGTTTTGTTAGCTTTTTACACCTCAAATATTTATTACAGGTTGCAGGGATTCCAGTGGGTAATTTTGCTTCCTCTAGAAACATTTTCCCCTTTTACTGATTGATGAGGTGACCACAAGGCAGGACTTCCACCTAACCACATGGGTATCTCTCTGACACTGGACAGAGTCTCAACAAGCTCTGACAGCTGCACCAGCAAAGGATGCAGCCCAAGCTCATAACAAACTGCTATCCAGGCACAAACCCCACTCCTGTCCCGAATGGCATTGGTTGGGAAGTAGCTGTCACTCATGCTTTCCAGGTAAACAAGACTGTCTGCTATGTTCCCAGCTCAGCCCTTTCTCACAGATTGGCACCCTCAAACATGAGGATTCTTCTTTATAACTTCCTTTTTTTCAGCTGTGTGCTGCTGTAGCTGGGATGTTGCTGCTTGCTGCACTGATCTCACAGTATTTGCCACACCACCTAACACACAGCACCTGAGAGCAGCATTTCCCAGAATTATTTCGCAACACCCTTCTTTTCCAAAAATTACAGTGAGTGGTACGTTATAGATAAAAGAAGACATCACAGGAGCCAAGGGCTTACATCTAAAGAGGATTTAGCACAGCCCCATGCCAATTTGACAAAAGCCCTTAGTGGTCCTAGAATCCCTCCATTCCCACATTCATTTATTTAATGTACGCACGATAAATTATAGGGCAAATGAGAAATTGTCTAGGTAAGATACACCAAACAGAAAAGCAGCCAAGGTCATGAAATCCGTATGTAACGGCACTTCTTTCTTTCCAAGCAGAGGATCTGTTGCTGTGATTGACGCCCCAATCCCTCTGCCTGCTGAGTCACAGAATTGTGCAGTAGCTGGCAGTGAGTGATCTACAACAAGTAGCCAGAGGAGAGCAAGCTGGGCATCATGCTCATGTGAGTATTTAATAGTAAAGAATATGGGATATCGTAGGGAGCCACCTGAGATGGTCTCACCAGGAATTTCAGGTCACAGTTTACCAGACCAGGTCTCCTCCAATGTATTTGCTACTTGTTCCAGTTGTGAGACATCCCAGGCTCCAACACCTGAAGTGATGTTTTAATGCTCCAAATTTCATGACAATTCTCCACCTGTGTTGTTTTTTTCTCCTTCTTGGTTCATTTAACATCTTTGCTCTTCAGCAGTGATCATTTACTCCTGCTGTGCACTGAGGACTCAGCTTAGAAGGAAAGCTGCAATACCCAGCAAGGTCCTTGCAATTTATGGCAACAGAGGGAGTAACTTATAAACACACCCCTTCACCCACAAAAAAAACCCAACAAACAACCCAAACAATACCACCCCCTGCCCTGAAAAAAAAAAAAAACCAAACCAACAACAAACCAAACCACAAAACAACCAAAACCAACCAACCAAACACACCCCAAAACACTTTCTTGGGTGGCAAGGCACCCTATGCCCCAATCAACCTAAGATCTACCCAGTAATTTAATGGTAGCTAAGCCTGGCTAGGAAAGCAAGCTTGAAATGATGCTAGAAGAGCCACAGCCTTCCTTCCTTTGATAGGAATGGCTGGACTCAATGATCCGGTGGGTCTCTTCCAACCTGGTTGTTCTATGATTCTATGATTCCAAACCTTAAGGAACTACTGCAATAACTTTGTCTTTACTCTGCCTGCTTCTGATTTTCACTTGAAGTGTGAGGCCACTCGATGGCCTCAATTGCTTGACTCCTTCCGAGTATCATATATACTGTAGGAGTCAAGGTGGATTAACAGAATGGACTGATCCATGGGCTGAACACAGCCGTTGAAGCCCCCAGATAAATCTGCACAGTTCTATTACAGAATTACAGAATCACAGAACAACCAGGTTGGAAGGGACCCATCGGATCTTCTAGTCCAACCATTCCTATCTAATAGTACAACCGCTTCTCCCCACTCATGTATGCAGCAGGTTGAGACAAATACAATCTCCTACCACCATTTCTCATCTGAGACAAAGTCCCTTTCGCATCAGTCTAATCCCACAAGCAGAGACAATACTTAGGGTCTGTGCTGGGCAGCTTTACCAGGATTGGTAGTATTTCCTGCTCAACTTTTGCTCACCAAGTGGCCTGGGGAGATCAGAACGGCTACCCTTACATGTGTGCAAAGGACAATGGCCAAAAGGGTTTTAGATGGCATTTCATTAATGCAGTGCAGGCAGCTCATCTGAACCAACATAAAATATACAGGGAAGCTCAACAGATGAAAGAACCTTCATGTTACATCAGGCAGCAACATCTACTCAGACTCTTCCTGGTAGGGCTCGACAGTCCAGAAAGAAAACATGATGATTCACATTGCACTGATTTGCTGTTGGAGAACTCAGAGCTTACGGTAGGTCCTACTGATTTAATGCAGCAGGCAGTAGTTTGAAACAATTTTCCACTGGCCTTGTGTAAGAGTTTGTTTGAAAGCAGTGACTAGTTTTGACACCATTTGCTTTAGCTAAATTTACCTTGTGTCAGCCCATGAATCTTAGTTGAATTGTGCAGATATGTGTGTGTGGACTCTCCTTTGGTGAGCTCTCACTCTATGGGCAGGAATCAAAGCAGATACTGCTCCGTAGACTAATTCCATTACAGATCCACATCAGAGTTTTCCATGGCCACCTAGAAGGTTTTGACAGCTACACCCATTCCCACGCACAGCTGAGAGGGGTGCATTACATGCTGTGCCCTATAGCTGTAGAATTGCTAAGTTCCCTTTTCTTATTTGTTTTAAAATCAGCAGAATAGGTAACTCCACTTTGCTGGTTAATTAGGCAAGGCCACAAGTTGTGCTTGACAAAGGAAGCAGGAAGTTGCTTTGGGCAACATAACACAATATCGCAAATTGTTTTCATCCCAGAGCACTTTTCTTTCTTCCTTTGCTGCTGCCAACACCTCTAGAGACTGTTGCTAACAGTGCTGATCCTCAACTGATGTAAACAGCAAAGTTCTTACTGCCTGATGTGTAGTTGCGTAGACTGTACCAATTTACAGGAACTGTGAATATCTATCATGGATATTTTCACGCTGCCTTCCTATTATTCATTTGCATTTTTAGGAATTTGAGATCCCTCGCTGCCAATAGAGATTTGCTTAGGGCACAGATCATGCTCTTCGCATGAGACTTTTACTCAAAAATGTTTGCTCCAAAATCCTTATGTGCCCAAGGGTATTCAACAAAGACCAGGATTAGCATTTCTGCAAGAATGGCAGACTCGGGAGACCCTCATCAAAAAGGAGGGTGGTAATCAGAGAACATTTGCCAGCTACACTACCAGTGGAGCTGCTCGAGGCTTTGAGTGTTGCCCTCCAACGTGGGCTACTCCTCCACAGTGAGGTGGGACACAAGGCCAGCTTGGGCTGCACAGTCAGCACTTTAGCATATTTGTTGCCATAGTTGTAACAAAGCAGAGTTGAGAAATGATCACGTGGCTATTTTTCTTTCCCCCAAAAACCTCACAGACTTCTTCAAGACAGAATGGTTGACATGGGTGGGGGAAAGGAATCATCTGTACCAAGCCAGAAACGCATCCACTATGGGCGGGGAACATTCGTCCATTAACCAGCACAGGGCAGCTGACAACCCAGAGCAGTCAGAAATCACACTTGACGAAAGCAGATGCAAGTCATATAGTGGCATGGCCAAAGACTTCAAGTTTTAACACAGCTGTGAGATCAGTTGTGTTGAGATGTGAATATTGTCCCTGGTCTCTTACTGTGCTCAGTGCCTGTGGACACTTCATTCCAATTAAATATTTTCTCATCTTTCTAATGCTTTTTTTAAATGCAGTTTTGTTCTTAACATTAAACCACACCCTTTAAAACCACCCTAAATAATTAATCTCCTTTGGTTTTACTCAAGTGAAACAAAGACACCTCTCCACCTCCCCCTTGTTACCTGTTTAGGTATCCTACTGCTTTTAATAACCACCAGTGGGCTATCCAGTCTACAAATGATAAAGATGGTGCAGGCTTTACCATGAAACAAGAGTCAGGAGTTCTTGTGGGGAAAAAAAGAAAAAGCAGCCTCACCTCTGTTCCTGCCAACAATCAGCTTTTGCCCCTCTTAGTATCTGTGTATAGAAAACTTCTACCTTTCCCACAGAAGTGCACTGAAGAAAAAATACCTGCACATGTTCATTCTGTCTCTTTGCACAGCTTTGCAAAATTCTTTTAATTTGCTGTATCTTCCTGCTTTTGAAGAATTGAGAAACTTTACCAAGAGCAGTAGGAAAGAATTCTTGTTGCAATTTGGCAATAAAACATATTACAATGACTGCAATGCCAGTGTCCAGCACAAAGCCACTTACTGCCAACCCATAAAACAACAAAAGTAAGATTCACACTAGAACTCATTAAATCCTATGCTCCTAGAGTCACATGGCAGGACGGGAATTCCATTTTGCATTTCTATGAAACTTAAGCGCCTCCCTCATTTCCATGAAAATGCACAACAGTCTAACTGAAAACAAAATTAAAACGAAGGCACTAGTCAGGCAAATTTGTTGTGCTGTAAGTCAGGAATTCTCACCCAGTCTCCTTTCTCATGTGCTTAACCCTATTCACTAAACAACCACCACTTACCAAGACCACAGCCAGGTATCAGGGCAGGCATAAGAAAAATCAAACAATAACCCTTCTTACACATGACAGGAGCTTTTACAACAGCCTCTTCAGCATTACAATACCTGACCCTACGATTAAACTATGTAAACATGGCACTTTGGGACATGGTTTAGTAGGTATGTTGGTATTGGGCTGACAATTAGAAAGATCTTTTCCAGCCTTAACAGTTCTATGATTCTATGATCTACTGGTGACAAATAAAGCTAATATAAAGTTTTACAAGATTTCAGCTTTATTAACATTATTTAACTCCTCAAACCCTTAGAGGAGGCTTATTTCATGAACACAGCCTGAGGAAAGAATGGCTTCAGTCATTAAAGCCTGGTGTGCTAGGCAAGTGAAACATCACAGGACAAAACCAGTAACTGTACAGCTTGGTAAGAGCAGAAAATATGAGGCCAAAGTGGCCAGTACTTTTTAACAGGTTACATGCAATGAGTGAGAGAGCATCGGTGACAGAAATCATTGGAGAAGATCCCAGCTGCCAGTGGAACAGCTGAAAAGGCAAGATAAAAACATCCTGGTGTCAATGAAAGCAAAAGTGCACCTAGATGAGATTATAGGAACTCAGAGAAATGCTGGAACGACACATAATTACTGCCTCATTAAAACTATTATTACTTGTCTTACTATATGCTAAAATTTTGCAGTAGATACTCCTGAGGATCCAGTAGTAAAATCGGAGAATCATAGCAGCTCCACTTCCAGGAAAAAATAAAAGGAGTAAATACCCAGGTGCACAAAGGGTAGATGTGGATTTCAGCCTCCAAACCGTGGTGACTAGATGCTGACAAACAACATGATTTTTTACTCAGCACATACCTTATTTATCAAGAAACAACTTTCAGAAAGAAGCACTTCAACAGTTCCACTAAACACGCACAGTACGTATTGTTCCCACAGTTAGTTAATTACATAGCTTAGTCAAAAAAACTTGTTATGTTTTGCATTTTACAGAAAGTAGCTACATTTATCATTGGAACAACATCTTGTAAAACACACTCGCTGATTAGATGTGTCCCCCTTTTAGAGATGAAAGAAAGCTCTGAACTACAAATTTTGGCCACCATCAACCAATCACTCAGCAATCAAAAGTGAAGATTCCTAAGAATGAAGATAGACAAATGAGAAATTAGCAGGAAAGCATCATAAAAGATCAGTTATGCAAGGGTTTCACTTTTTATTTACAGCAAATATTTTACAAGTAAAAAAGCTTAACATGGTTCATATTGTGGTTGTGTAAAGATGATACATAGGCTTACATCAAACAGATTTAATTTCCTTGGCACTAGCTGAGCCAAACACAAGGATTCAACACAAAAATAAGAAACAGAACATTTATCAGGCAAACTCTACATTAAATGCACACATCTGCGACTGGAGTTTCAGTGCAATCCAAAGAATACAAACAAGCCCTCAGGATGGCAAGAACTTTTTCAACGAACACGTTTAACCCTCAAGAAAAGTCTGTTTGGAACCATTTCAAAGTTGCTATACCAAACAGAGTGATTTTAAAGAAATGCCATTGATGATTAAGACACTGAAAATGCACTCACCATAGTGAAGAATCCCATTATCTTCCCTATATCTTTCATTTTTCACTCCCACAGCAAGAGTGTTAAAACACTGTATGACAGACAAGCTGGATGCAACAGCTGGAGGGTTCTGCCTATCAAGCAAAATGACTTGCAGCAAGAGACATGCTTTACGGGACAAAACCTATGACAGACAGCCTGTGTGGGTTCAAAGAAGAAGATCCAAGCACAACAAATGCTGCAGCCTTATCAGGTCTCTTTGTTATAATCAGAATTGTGAGAAAAGCAGGGTCCAAATTGCTCCAGGCGAATTTAGGCTCACTTATATACAACAAAATTGTCCAGATACATCAACAGTAGTAAACAGAGTTAATGCAGTGTTAATATTTTTACATTTTAATGACTAGCTATAAAAACAGAAACTAGTATGTTGTAATCTGTTTACATTTCCTGAGCTTAGTTAAATCAAGAAGGAATGAACTTTATAAAAAACCCGGTAAGTCAGCAATAAATTAAAAATGTACATAACCACTATAGCTTTAGAAGCCTTACAATGCTCAGAGCGAAGCCTGCCTATTTGATACCACAGACTTTCCTTTCAGACTCCTGTACAGAAAGTATACCATTAACTGCACCAGCAATACTGTGATGCCATGGAACTGTAGGTCTTTTTTTTTTTTCGGTTCTCCAAGTGCCCTTCTAGCAGACTATGCAATAGCCTTTTCTAATGAGATCCTGTAGTGTTTGATAGGAATGGTTGGACTCGGTGATCCAGTGGGTCTCTTCCAACCTGGTTGTTCTATGATTCTATGAGATGAGAGCATTCAAAAACTGCAATCCCCTACTTCCAGTACAAGAAACAATGTTCTCAGAAATGCACTGTGCTGCTGAAATTCAGATTTACTAGCAGCAGTTATTTGGGTGGACTCTCGGCTCCTGCACATAACACTAAATTGGCAGTAGGTTTAATATCCTGGAGGGGAACAAACCAATACAAATCTACACAGAAGTCTGGAGGAAAGACCCTTAGCAATAAAGAATTCATCTTAGTGGTTTTTTTAAAAGCCAACATCATGCATTTGAGAAAAGCACTCAACCTACATGAGTCATATGCACATTTATTTATGCATGTTTATTTCCTGCATAGAGAATAATGTGTACCTTGGAATAAAACCCAAGTTTTGAGAATGGACTGAGAATATGGGTATTTGTAATACTGTTATTGGCAGATGAATGCTCAAATTCAACTGTCTGAAAGGTTTGCAGAGCATGAGCTTTGACAAAACAAACTACTTTTTAAAAAATTGTCTGCTTACAGTATGATTTTGAATTCATGGTGTAGATAAAAGAGAGGTAGAAAGGTTTATCTACTCAATAAAATTTTCTGTGCAGTATTTATAAAGTATATGGGAAAAAAATCTATAGTTTTTTGGTGAAAATGCCAGTTTTTCCCCAAAGACTTATGTAGAATCTCTTTCCACTGAAGTGCTGCAAACAAAGCAAGTGAAACTTAGTTCAGAAGAGCTCTTCTTCCCATTAGCCTCACCGCATCATTTTTGTTTTCAAGTTCTACTTTTAAGAGGACATTGCAGATATACTCATCAGAGCTCAGAAGTATCTAGCAGATACAATCTACCCAACAAACTACATCTACTAGCCAAACTAGCCTGCTCCTAGAAGAAGCACTCACTCCTGCTCTAGTTGCATGATCCCTCTTAAGCACGCTATTGAGAGGCACAGAAGAGGTATGGAAAGCCATATGGCCCTTCCTCCTCTTTGGTGACACCCACAGGTATGAGCATTACTGTTATTCTGGCCTAGAAATCTTCTTTTCCTGCCACCCTCTGCAACAAGGAGACTGATGATGCTTTACTGATGAGTGCTCCTCAAAAAACGTGGAAAGGATGAACTGACCAGGAGAAAGCTTAACCGCAATGCTAAGATAAATATCTATCTATCCCTGGTGTAAGACAAACCTGCAGCACTCCAGCTTTCAAGATTGTCACTAGACAAGGGAGATTGATGACAGCATCTTGGCTCCTGGAGCTGTGGTCATCAAGACCATAATCCAGAGCGCAATGCACTTCCCACTGAGCTAAGAGCCTCGGAGCCAGCAGTAACAGGGGAAGGCAGGTAGAATCTTGCAAAATGGGTTCCATCTCTGCTCCCTGTTCCCATGGCATTGTGAGAGCTGATCTATTTGGATGAGAAGGACCTGCCTGTTCACATTTTGGGGCACCACCTTTACTCATGTAGCAGCGACTGTTCAAGGGTGGGATTTGAGCCATGAATGTCAGACTGCTCCATGATGACCTTTAATTTTCCCATAGAAATTTAAATAAATTACATTAAATTAAATTCAGCCAAAGCAGATGCTAGCTTATTTACTAAAAAGCTCAGCTTTCTCTTTCTCTCACCTGGTTTAGAGAGAGGCAGTTCTGAGGAGCAGACCTTCACTGTAATTCAGTGCACAAGCACAATTCAGCAGAGATGGCTAGTGTGACTCTCTGCAGCAATATCAGCCATAAGAAGACCTGGCTATTCCTAGGGATGCCCAGCAAAGGCATGTGAGTACAGCATCATCACCTGCTTGCTCCCTACATTTCTTGCCTTACCCAGGACTTCTCCCTCCTTCTACATAATCCATATTGGACTAGCAGTAGAAGACAATTCTTTGCTGCCAACATTGCCTTCTACTGTCACATATTTTAAGAAATCCATGAACTGATTGATATAAAGAAGTATTTACTTCACATCAGTAAAACTGATGCTGCCCAGCAAATACATAACTTGTCATTAACTTTTGATTGGTTTGGGTAAGGAAGCTTTTACACAGGGTCATGTTACAATACAAGTTGGAAATGTCTTCTTTCTTTTGGGTGAGATGTTATGAGACAAATAATGCTACTGTACTCAAATAATCAACACGCATGCTTCTCATTTTTACCTGTCCTTCTATTTGTCCTTCTATTTGCTCCCTTTCAACAGCACGTCTAAAAGCAGTCACATGAATAAGAGATGTGTTGCATTAATCCACACATGCTTTATACAAAGTCTATTTTGCCTCCTTTCTTTTGTTCTCTGAAAGCTACTCCCTTCAATTTCATCTTTAAACCACAAGCCATCAAAATTAAAAAAAAAAAAAAAGTACAAACCGAAACTTTATTGCTGGATTACGGGTCAATATAAACTGACCAGAGTCAATGCCAACATAAAATTCGCTTTACAAAAGTGAGGATTGTTTGATTATGTTTGCTGAACATAGTTCTTTCCCTATTCATACAGTTTGAAGACTGAAGATTTGCTGGGAACAAGACACAGTCCATGTCCTTTGGAAGTTAACGGAATTAATAGCCATCGTCATCATCTACATCACAGCCATAATCTGAAACACACACAGACAAAGGCATATGAAAATGCAAATATTTCAGACAGATGGAAGATACAAGAAAACTATTGCTACTTTCAGGTTATTTTACTATTGTGTAACCTGAGTTTTGCCTTAAGCAAGCATTATAAAAAATTATATATTTTCTTAGGGCTAAATAAAAAGGTCTTGCCTGTACTTCCTCAGTGAAATAGAAATATCTATAAGCATGTATGTATAAACATCTCTTCTTCTCACTTTTCACTGGACCCTCGTATAGGAATACTTGGCTTATACCCTGGTATATGAAATACTTGGTTTAATTTAGTAGTTAAGGTGATTGAGTCAGATTGTCACAAGTAATTTGGAACACGGTGGCTGACAAGTAGCAGCATACATGTATGAATAGGCACAGTTCTCACCAGACATAGCCACCAAGAAAAAAGCTGGCTCATTTATATTATTCATGGATTTATAAGCTGAAACTGCAAGAGTACAGATAGCTCAGAGTTCCCATCAACATCAAAGGAGTCAAGCAATGAATCCTGACCAACACATCTGACTCAGATATCCCTTATCTACTTACTCCTACAGGAACAACTTAAAATTTTGCCCAGAACTTTATCCAGTTTTGCTTTCTCAAACAGTGCAAATACTGGGTGATATGTGTGTCAGAAGGCATGTCTGTTTTTTTCTAATGTGGCAATTTCTCTTCTGTGTGCTTCTGAAAGCAGTGCAACAGATATTCTTTGCTGCAAAGTTGAATCCACAGACAACTATTACTCATGAGCATTCAGTAAAGTTAACCTTTATATTCCAAATTCAATACAGAGCAACATTTCATGCAAAATGTAAAGCAAATGCTCAGAAGCAGAACTAAGCGTAATATACAATAATTTGCACAGACTCGGTGAAGTTCACCATCTGTAATTCCTGCAGTTATTCCAGGCAGACAGATCTAAAACCCATGAAGAAAACAGTTAGATAGGAGTTATTTGTTCCATTGAGCAGCTCTGAACACCTGCATTTGAATTCTGGGAATACTCCTTTCCTTTTTTTTTTTTTTTTTTTAACTCTGATTTTTCAGCTGTTGTCCAGACCAGACAGCGAGTAGTGGAATGTTCTCAGAATGGCTTAAAAATAGTAACATTTACAATGAGAAAAAAGCTCAGTGACCTTTATTCTATTTTTGGGGAGGAGGGTATTAATAAACATAGGCCCACCCTCCCCCATATGGGTGCCTTTTCTTGGGAACATTATTCTAATAATAAAGGCAGGCAACAAACTGTTCTTCCTATGGTTCAGCAGTTATTTTCCAGTGGAGAAATCAATTTAAAGGCAACAGACACTTTTGTTAAATGTATACATATTGCCCCTGAAAGCTAAATTAATAGCACTGGAAGGATTTTAGCAGTAAATAACATTTCAGCAGGAAACATTTTCCAATCTTTCTTTTTCACAACCCGTAATTAGCAGCTCTCATTTAAAAAATATTTCTGTATATTTTCAAAGCTTAACTTCTAAGGGGAAGTTTTTAATAAAAGATAAATGTGGATGTGTCCAGCTAGGAAAAACTGCAGCAGAGAGGATACTGCCTTTTCCTGCCAGCAGAGAAACTTAATTAAATGAGAGGCTTTGCTGGATAGTCCAAAGAAATTAGCACACATCTGTGTACCATACAGCAAACTGTATGCTATCAATGCAATTTCTGTACTTAGAGAACTCTTTCCTCCTACCACTTTCCCCTGAAACAAAGTGTGATGTTTTGGTTTTAGCTGGACAGCCATGTCCCCAGGGCTCATGGACAACCTGGACATCACTGCAGCCCCAGCTGAGGAGGAAGGCAGGAGCAGGGTGGCTTGGTTTGGGAGGCAACGAGCCCCGAGCACTGCTAACAGAGGGGCTAGTGACCCTGTAATTCCTCAGATCTACATTAATAAACCTAATTCTGCAGAAGGTATAACATCTGTTTGTTCTCAAGAAGCCCTGTAAGCACCCCAGCTTACCGTTCCCTCCCATTAACTGCAAAGCGCTCATGCAGTGATCATCATCATCTTCTATTTCTTCCTCTTCCACCTCTTCATCAGGGTTGTAAGCTACTGGGCCACTCTCCACTAGCACTGCTGCTGGCTTTTCTGATTCAGGTGCTCCTGCTTGTGCATCTGGAAAGATCACCTGTGAAAAAGAAGAGGGGACAGTGGAGCAGACTTTCCTTTTGTTCAATAATTGCATAAAACATTAGTAGCTTCTAAACTATAAGGACAGCAGAGCTGGAAGCCCATGTCCAGTGCCAGAAGCTTAGTTTTTTTAAGGGACATGCAAGTTGCTCAAAGAAACTTTGTCAGAATGAAAGTCAGGCACAAGCATCCAGTTTTCATATAATTCATATTATCTCATAGTGAGATTGCTGAAATAACCAGAAATATTCTGCTTACAGTAGAAAAGCTGTTCTCTTGGAAGCACAAGGAAAAGAGAAATTCGAGAGTGAAGGTTCTTCAGTAGAGCTCTATGGGAAAACTTACAACCTTTTCCTCATTGTGGTTGACTCACATCAAGTCTATTACACAATAACAACATTATTGACACTTTGATAATAGCAAAAATGTACCCTTCAAATCAGAAAAAGTCCAACACATATTAGTTTTGACAGCTCTGGTTGGATTTATTTGGAGGCACAATGAGCTGTGAAATAAATAGGACTCTCTAGACAGCCTTTAATGTGATGGCAGAGCACTAAGCTGATAACACCTGGCAGTACCTGTAACATTACCTATGAAATTCTTCCTAATAATGATCTCCAAACATTAACTTGGGAATTGATCACTGACAGGACCCGTTTCATACACGCACCTCCCCAGCTGCTCCAAGGTTAGGCAGCACACAGCAGGGAGAGAGAGAAAGGGCAACACCAGGAGGAGACAGAGGTGAATTTGGAGAAGGTAACACTGCAGTTCACTAATGACATCTGGGAATGGGGCAAAAACCAGCACGGTGGTCTGGCTCAGCACAGCCAGAGTCTCTAGTCTCTCTGGAGTTCTCACCTCCAGGTAGTGCTCAGTCTAGGGCTCCACCTTCCTCTCTCATGCAGGGAACAAACATCACAGGAGCCTAATCTCCACCAGCTTTGTTGCAGGGCACTTTTCACCTCTGCTCTGTACTTGGACTGCTTGGAGTTTGTACTCTAGAGCCTGGGGTCCAAAAGGCTATCTTCAAGTGGTAACTTGAAGAACATGAAAGGTTAACCATTAGCACTGCCTTGTCATGTAAAAATTTTTGAGAAGGGTATATTTACAGATACCTGGCACTAATCAGCAGATATCAGCACCAAGAGTCATCTCTCCTACTAATAAAGCTGGAAAGGACTGCTTCCTTGGGAAGGACAGCAGTGAGGTGCTCCTAACAATGAACAGTCTGAAGGAGACCAGAAACACCCTACTTCTCTGGTCCCTACCACAAGAAAAGTCCTATTGTGCTTTATGTTTTAAATTACAGTACACAACTATGTACTGCTGCATCTCCTCCAATTCCATTGGCATTAAGTTCTGATTTGTCACTGTAATTTATATTTATTTATTTCTTTATAAATGTATTTACTTGGGATGCAATAGCACCCAGGATCCCTATAACTCCAGGTACTTTAGAGATACAGCAGAAGAGAAAATCCATGTACCAGAAGGTTGATAGTCTAATTATTCAGACATCAAAGCTGTTCCCAAACTTGTCATACACTGTGACAGTCAACCTAAAGAATCTGCCTGAATTTCTCAAAGTCACCTAAGGGTTTGCTCCAATAACTCATTAATACGGCAAAAGACACCCATTAATTTTAATAGAAAATCAAGTATTTAGATATTTGGATCACTCAAAGACAGGTTTTCATTATTTTTTTAATGCTCAAATTAATGATATTATTTAGAAGAACTTCCCTCCAGTTTATTTTATATTTCCTATCACTGCTTTTGCCTCCAGAGTCATCGAATTGAGTCCACGTTGGTTTTCATTATAAACTGAAATAGACACAACAGTTTGAGACAAATCAGCATCATAATATATATCAATTTATATGCCTAACAGTATCCATCTGCTCTGAAAAAGTGGGTGAACATAAAGGAGCTACAATTGAGTCATTATTTTTTAAAATTGCACCACGCTAATTAAAATGTGACCTTCTTGTAATTATCATGTCCACTTCCAGACTGCTATACTTCTAAAAATGTGCAGAGTTTTCTAATGAGCATAACGTAAGAAGTGAAAATGTATTTCCCCAGGCAGGATATCAAACTGTTTCTGAAAATCAATGGGGTTTAGTAATTTTAAAAATCAGTCAGTCTAACAACACCTTTAAATAGAACTTCCTGAATTCACTTCCAGACATCCTGGACTTGAGTTTGGCACTTATCTTTGTGTATGGAGGGACAACTGTCAAAGCACGTGAAACATTACCCCAAGGTAACTAACTGGTTCACTTGCAAAAGGGTGTCAGTGTCATGTGTTCATGGGAAAAAGGCGGCTAAATATTAGGAAAAGAATTTTTAGTTATTTTATCACACACAAAATGCATATGGCTACTCCACAAGGTTTGAAAGTAACAGTGAAAGAAAGCAGTGGTTGCTGTGACTCTGGTAACAATCATGACCTCTCTCACAGATAATGCAGGTGCACAAATCCAGGGAAGCAGGGTTTCTAGTGATGGCCAGCTGGCTGCACAGAAGCAGCATTTTGCATCATCCCCTTTCTCCACGGGGATGGCCCACATGCTGAGAAACAGGCACAAGCCCTGCTCTCTCCTACTCCTTTTACCCACTTTAGAGAAGCTTGCAGGGAGTCTTCTCTTTTTGTGTTGCCTAACCAGGCATTGTGAGGCTGTGCTAATGTTACTGATGGATAAGGAAGGGCAAATCTTGGTTAGATAACAGGCAACCCCAGCTTTGCAGCATCTGCGATAACCAGCTCTCACCAGAGAGACAAGACTTTCATTTCTTTTGCCCATATCTACCATGTAACTGGAGCTAGGCTGAGAAAAGTTAGTAGGAATTTCCAGACTCAAACTGTTGCACCAGAAGTGCTGGATTTACATACCTCTTCAGTGGCAGCCTTTTTAGCAGGCTGTGTTGAAATCAAGGGTCTCAATCTGCAAAGAAGGAAAGAAGAAATGATTACACCATGCAGGAAAGAGTGGCACAGAGTATTCACTCTCCAAACACTGAAAGCATTTTGCTAGCATTATGTTGTGCAATTGCTTTTTAAAAGATATAAGATAAAGAGAGGAGAGCCACAGACTCCACAATAATTAATACGCACATTCCCTTGTAAGTGTCTGCCCCACTTTGGGATAATAAGAAAAGATGCCGGTCAAGGAGAACAGTAGCAAAACCTCATCTCAATCTGAAGCCACAGCTCAACCTGAAGGTCCTTGAAATAGGTGGATTTGTCACATATCACAAAAGTCAAGACTCAACAGATTTTTTTTAAAGAATGCAGACATGGCAAAAGTGAGCCATGCTCTGAATTACCCAGCACCACTCTGTAACTACTTCCCCGCATCTGATGATATCCTGAGATGTGCATTCAGGATATCATAATCATTGCAGGTGAAATTCTAACCTCCAGCTACAGATATCATCACTAAAACCAAGGGCACTCTGTATACCTTCAATGAAAATTGATAGAAATTGAACATAAACATCTTTAAAAATTCTGCATGAGATAGGAAAAACACCAGTATAATTAGGGAGAAAAGATGACTCTACAGCTAAGTGTTAAATATTGTTCTTTCTGAAAAACATCTCATAGCCTGTTGTCTCCTTAGGGCCATGACGGCTGTTCTCAATCCATCATTTAGTGCTTCTTTCTGGTCTCTCCTCCTTATCTAGACATATCTAGTCACAAAGACAATGACTTGCTTTCTACCGAAACACTGCTCAGACAGCTCCTCAAGTAAGTCTTTTAACTAAGTCTAGGCAAACAACTTAATGAATACCAATTTATGCCTCCAGAGATACAGTCTTTTATGATAAGCAGTATCTTTCTTCTTATTTTCCTATTAGTCATTCCTCCCTGTTAACACACAGATAATAGCTGTTTTCCTGCTTATTTCTTTATTTCAAATAATCAGCAGGAGGAAACAAAACCCCAGAGAACGAACAGGGAAGAGTCAAATCATTATCTCTGATGGAGACAACAATATTAAAATACAAGATATTGACTAAGCTCCAAAAAGATTCAGAAACTGGTCATCTCTGAAATGCTTTGCAAGACCTGAAAGGTACTTTGGCAACCAAAGTAGTCCAGGGTGAATCCTTAGTGTAGATCTAAACAAGAAGAGGCCACTGGAATGCATCAGGAGCTGTACCACTGAAGAGTCCACATCGTTCTGCTACAGTTACTCCTTGTCACCTTGTTATATTTCATAATTATCAAAAATGTCAAGAAAGAGATACTCTTGACCCACATAAACTACCTATTACATACAAATACTGACAGACCTCTGGGCTTAGAGAGAATCTATCTGAAGGAATGGACGCACTCCTCCTTGTGTGCCTGGCCTTCTCTTTCCTTTATCTAACTTGAATGGTAGTTTCCACAGAATCATAGAATGGTTTGGGTTAGAAGGGACCTTTGAAGGTCCTCTAGGCCAACCCTCCCTGCAATAAGCAGGGACATCTTCAACTCTACCAGGTTGCTCACAACACTGTCCAGCCTGACCTTGCTCTCTGAGCAATCTGTGTCAGGGTTTCACTACCCACATTGTAAAGATTTCTTTGTTATTTCCTAAAATTTGAGACTACCTACCTACTGTCAATAACTGTTTTCCAAAAAGTCACCCTTTTCAGATGCAAACACACAAATGCAGCAATGTCAAAAGGTTATGGAGCTGAAGGATGCTAATTACTAAACAGATTCTATTTCATTGACATAACTAAACAAAACCAACAAGGATAAGAAATGAAGGACCTTTATTTTAAACCAGTAGTAGTGATTATTGCAATTAGCATTGTACCAAAGATAGCACCTACTTCCCCTACTACCAAAAGACATCAGACCACCCTGGAGGACCTGAAATCTTTCCTCCCCTCAATTAAAATCAAGCTGTTGAGCAAGACTCACAAGGTAATCAGAAACTGCTGACATTTCTTTTAGAGCAAATTATACATGTGCTCACACAGTGAAGAAAACAATCATAGCTATAGGAAGCAAAGAGTAAACATTCCAGTTTCATTTTAATTAAAATGGTCCCCTAATGAAAATAAAAAGATTCAGGCTTATTTGCAAACTTTAGTGCTAAATCCAAGAGCCCTTCTATACTGCTTTTCAGCAGTGAGTGATTCTCACACCCAAACTGAAATTAAAGCTGTATTTCTGTTCCGTGATAATTGCTCGCAAAGCATACATCTTTACCTCATTACTAGAAATACATTGCTGCCATTCAATTTGGGCAATACAGCTTCTCTCTCAGCATAATACCTAAGACATCCAAAAGCAGTGGATTGGATTCTGCTCTTGGTCTGGCCATTGGGTACCTGCTGCAGTGCAGATCTGAAGGGATCACTTGCCATGTGGGCTGAACAGTTCAGTTCACTGTACCTCAGTACTATGAGCTACCTACAAACATTAGTAATGAAAACTAAAAAAAAAAAAAAAAAAAAAAAACCAAAAAATAAACCAAGATAAAACCATTGCAAAGAGAGACTGAAACTTATTTCTCCCTGAAATAACAAATGATGAAATTACATGAAAGTTATACAAGTTACAAATATATAAAAAATAAAGTTAATTTCTTACCCTTGGTCCTCCTTATGTGTAGGGAGAATCCTACCATTACTGTACAACACCATTTAGGAAGGCTTTATAGTGGGTTTTTGTTTTGTTTCTTAAACACCCCAATGCCCTGACCTCCTTAAACCAGAGCAGCTGCTGCCACACCAGCCATATGGAGCAATAAATTACTGGCTGCCATGGCTACAGATATGGGCTCCTTCTGCTGTCTGACTCCACCACAGAGGGTGGACAAAAAGTGTCTTCATGGAAAAGCACGACTGCTTTCAAGGCTGGGATAGGTTTCAGTACTCATAATCAAAAAGGCAGCTTGAAAAAACAAGTAACTAAAGTACCTTATCCAATTTTCATTGCACCTCATCTATAAAAGGCTATCAAGAAGCACACATACACATATAAACTACATTTGAAAAATCCTATCCATCAAAGTCCAGTTTGAATTCAGGGTTGCCAAATTCCATAAATAACAATAACATCCTGCCTAAGACACAATCCAATAGATATTAAAGCACCAACAGTGTCTATTGAAAATACAACATTGCAACTGGTCTTCCCAAGTGTTTCAGTAGTTGTCCACTGATCATGATGACTTCTAGTTTGAGTGTCTTTCACTATGAACTTTGCAAATTAATACAGCATCTGGTGGGAAGAAGTAACAAAACAAGCAACTTTCTGAACAGCAATAGGATCCGTGAAAATGGGAAGAAAAGATTTCATACCACCCCAAGTGTTATATCCACATTTCAAACTACATCAAAAACTATGCAGATGTACAAACGCTCATGTCAGCCAACACAACAAACACTGGAAAGGAACAATCTTGACACGTTTGTGACAAAAACTAATGGCATGGTACACAGCATCAGAGGCTGTTCCCTGCCGAATCTGCTCTGCTCTCAGTTGAGATGTGCACGATAACATCTAGGTTTGTCCTTCAGATTAACAGTTTAAAAGATGATTCAATACAATAGTTCCTGACAGGGCTGGAGATCACACAGACTGAACTTTCAAAGGGAGCGAATTCTCTGAAAAACAAGCTGGCTGTGACAAACAACTGCTTTTATTTTGCTTATTATTTAATAACAAAAGATTACACCACACAGTACATAAAACAGAAAGAGTACTGTGAAGCAATAAAACCACCTCACTTGAATCAGGCTGTTCGCCCACCAGAAAGGTTTACGATACCATAACCATCTCCTCAGTGTAATCCTGCAAGTAATTTCGAAACTCACCCAAAGCTGTTTCTTACTGAATTTTAATTTAAACCATCCAAGTAGGGAACATCTCATTGCTGCTTACCGCCCATACTAATTTTATATGCAGACGACCTCAGAATACGCAATGGGAAGCAGAGATACATCGGAGCCCGCAGCCACAAGCCTGCAGTGTAATTATACAGGTCATCTAAGACAAATGCCCATAAAACCTATATAACTATACCACAGGCGTGTCATATGTATGCCACTTTGGTGACAGAAAAAGCTACTGAGAAACAACTCGGCAAGAGATAGGTTAGGTTCTCCATGCTGGCTGAGATCCTCCTCCCACCTGAGGCCAGATGGGTTTGCCTCAGGAGGTCAGTTTACCAGACATCTGCGTGAGAAGGAAATTAATATAAATGTTTACCCTGGTTAAAAGGGCCCTTTAATTAGGTATCATCAATGTTATCCTTACCAGAAAGCTGGGAATTACCTCTCTGCAAGAATTTAATGCTGATGTTGGAAATAAAACATCAGGAGATGCTGACCTACTGTTCTGACATTAGGTCAGGACAAAGGGGTGACCCTCCTGGACTTGGACAACTGCTCTCTTCCAGAGAGTGAAACAGAGACTGCAATCACAACCGTGGCTCCGGAGCACATCCAGCTGCAGATCTCACCATCTTCTATATCTGCTTCTGTCTGAGAGGAGGATGCTCACAACAGCCATTCCCTCCTCTAGAAAGAAAACCAAGGCTCATGGCCATGGCCATGGCTGGCTATCGCATCAATGAACAGTGCCTGATGCTGTGACGATGGGGCCGAGGTGTAAGGATGCACCGCAGCACACCAGAAGTCATCCAGATATAATCACAGACAATGTCATGCTTCGCAAAAAGACAAAGCACCTCTGAGGTTCACACCTTGAAACCATGTGTGCCTGAATATGAGGCAAGCAGCTATTTTTGGCTTCCAGAAGGCCAGGCTGACCAGCACTGCACCTAGCCCAGTTCACCATCAGTGCCAAAGCTTTAGAGATTTTCCCTGAACCACTCTTCCCAGCAACAGGGTTGCAGAAACCCCAACCAACAACCAAAAGATGCCAGCTGAAGGGCACATTCCCACTGCAATGAGTCCAGCTCACACATACCAAGGTCCCTTGGAGCCGGCTAACCCCGGTGCTGCCAACTGCACCAATGTGACTGACAGAGAAACAGGTAGGCTCTGAGACCTGCTAGATACTACCAGATACCTGCGCAGCAAGATAAAGATGTGTTGAGTAACGCCCAAGTCAGCTATTTCTACCTCTGCTCCAGCACGTCTGCGTGGACTCCACCAACTACATCAACACAGACAACATTTTCCACTTGTTTCCAAGCAAGCAATGAAAAGAGCCATTCCAAGCATAAAAAAAAAAAGGAAAAAAAATGCAAAGCTGAAGTGACAACAAAAACTAGAGTGGAATAAGAAATTGTTCCCACTCAGTACTCTTTTGTGCTGGATCAGAAGAGCTCCACTTCCATCAGCACAGCAACAGACATTGCAGCAATGAGAACATCTTCAGTTCTAATGAGACTGACCCCTCCCAGCAAATGCCCAGGCTTAAGTATCTAGGGACCAAAGCTCACAGGAGTAAACTAGCAAAAACCAAGAACCTCTATCATTCACTAAAGGCTACATTTATCAGTGAGGAATTAAGCACCTATGCCAATCACTGCTATTGTTTTGAAAAGCAGGAACTTTGCTAATGCCTAATGCCTATTCCAGGTTTTCCAGAGACGGGCAGAGGCCGCAATATCTGTCTTCAACAACCCACCTCAGGGCAGACAATATTTTTCAGCATTTTGAGCAGCACTCCTCCTTCAATTAGATGCTGTAAAATACTAAGTTGCTGTTCCTTCTACTGACTAAACCAAAAGGTTTTTAACAGCAAAAATGAAAAGAATGAAAACTAAGGCCACCTTATTCGGACCAAATGAAATTATGCTACTGCAGCGGATCCAAAACAATCTCTGCACATATCTGTTTCTAAAGGAAATTGCTGCAGACCATGGGAAATTACAATTGCTCCAGGACAAGAAGGTCTGACTGATCTAATATTTCTGGTTGACACACCTTCTTCCTGGGTTTGTCAATAAAGACACTGATGAGCTCATCTCTCCACAGGTCAGGAAAATATTAGTTGAAAATTTGCTGTTCCTTTCACCATGGAAATTTTTCCAGATGAAATTATGGCAGCAAGGCAGACTTGCACCTTGCTGGGAAAAGCTATTTAAAATAAGGAGGCTATGAAGCATTTTAATGAAGGTAAATGAGTAATCATCCTGGTCTCAGTTAAGCAAGTCTAATGGCAGTGTCACTTTTAAAACATGGGTGTGAGACAACTCATGCGGTGACAATCCAAACAGGTCTAACTAAGTTGTAGCACAGTCTTCCACAAAGTAATAGTGCAAAATGCATCAGTTACAGCAGAAAGAACCATTATTAGCAGATAAAGCAAATATAAATAATTTTTAAATCACGCTTGAAACTACAGTAATAGAAATTATATTCAAAAAGTTAAATGAACACATTATCATATTTCATTATCAATATTTTACTATTGAAAAGCTCTCAGCAGTAGCACTGTTGTCTCAGTTCCTGGTGCAAATACATTTTTCTAGACCCAAGCAAGGAGCATTACAGCTGTTTGCATTTGGACAGGTGTTTTGATCAATCTCGACCTCATAAAAACAGCTAATGAGGAAAAAGATGAAAAGACAAAACATCTTAGTAACATGCAGCCTCTGAGAACAATTCACCGAGATTGTTGTACCCAAAGGTGATGCCATATCTATCATTAGTTCTTCCCCGCTGACATTACAAGGACAAAAATCAAGCTAGGCAAAATACTAATTCACCTCTTCCATCACCTCTGATAGCATATACCACTGTGCAAATTAAGTTTTCCTCATACAATTATGTAGCCAAAACTAATATTTCAAAATTCAGGTAACTATAGATTCCTACAAGTTATCCATCAAGTAATAAAGATGGATTATAGATTTTTTTAACTTGTGTCTGCTCCATTATACATTAAAGAGCAATTTCACTGCCAGCCATCTGGAAATCAATGTATTCCAAGTTTTATTTTATGATTACCAACATTCCCCTTCATAACTCATTTCTAATTATAAGCAATAAATCATTCCTTCTCGCTTGTAATTTCTAACAGCCAATTAAGGCAAACCTCTTATTTAAATAGCAAATCTAGCTTTAAAACATCATATATTTTGAGGTACGCACAGAACATCTAATCAAACAGTCAAATGGTAGAATGATGATTTAAGGTGGCTTTTGCAGCCACCAAGGAGACACACGTGGAAGAACCCGCTCTTCCCTGTGCCCCAGGTACACCAGGACTTTTCAAAGCCAAAAGGACAGGTCTCATCTATCTGATCTAGTGCAGAAGAGATTGACACGTAGAGATACGTGAGCTAGCACACAACTCAGGGAAGTCTGGTGTCAAGGCTTCCCTGTACTGTATCAGGAAATGAATAAAGAGGCTGTAATAGGAGAAGAAGCTGTAGGTTGGTCTAGTAAGAAATTCTGGATGTTTTCTAATTTCATTTTAGAAACTAGTGGTGAAAGAATGCTGTTCTAAATGTAATACTTTAAAAAACCCTCAAGTAGCCTTTCCTGTACACGGAATTGCAGCCAAGAAACAGACTGGCCTTCTTCTCCTAAGCCGAAGGACATCACCCTGCACTGCCCAGGCACTCACCATCTCAGCTACTCTCTGTCACACTAGATTTTACAAGTGTTAGCATACAGCATGGCACTTGCTCAGATCACTCCTCCCCGTCTCGCATAGCCAGAAGAGGATCAGGTAGAATAAAGCAGTGAAACGGTCTGCAGAGGAAAGGTGTCATCAAATTAATCCAGCTTATCCCCTTGAGGAGAAATCTTTTATAGTGGTTTCTTATGATAACAGAAGCATAGAAAAGAAATGTAGCAGAGGATGCCAGACAAGGCCAAAGAAGGTGGATCCAAAAGCCAGGGGATCCACTGGCAAGGACATGGAGAAGTTTCTACTTAAACTGGTTCTTCAGTGTAGGTCTGAGTAACAGGCATGTGAGTGCAAATACAAGAGAGAGACTTCTTATAAATAGCTCTGCTGAGATTTGTCCATCAGGGAAAAAACTCAACTCTTGTCAGAAAAGTATTTGATACAATTTTGGACACAAAATTTATTACATGAGAAACTGATCTCAGGAACATGGAAGAGGCTCCCACTGAGATTTCATTCGGTCATCACACAGCTCAAGTCTGTTCCAGCTTCACATTGTGTCATCTGGTAAGCATTTATAGTAAGAATCGAGGGAACTGAATTTGGAAAAAATCCATCGCAACTGACCTAAATCTGATCTGACCTGAATAATTAAACTAATACAAAATTCAACAATGGTTAGACAGAAGCTAGGAGAGGGAACTTATCAGTTATCTCATGAGTTATCTCATGAGTTATCTCATGAGCTACACATGGGATTATGCACCCTGTTCAGTTTTTCTTCCCAAACAGCAGTGGTGATGGAGGCTACATGACCATGACCCAGTTGGCCAAGAAGGCCAATGGCATCCTGGCTTGTATCAGAAACAGTGTGACCAGTAGGTCCAAGGAGGTTATTCTCCGTTTGTACTCGGCACTGGTGAGACCGCTCCTTGAATCCTGTGTTCAGTTCTGGGCCCCTCACCATAAGAAGGATGTTGAGGCTCTGGAGCGAGTCCAGAGAAGAGCAACAAAACTGGTGAAGGGGCTGGAGAACAGGCCCTAAGAGGAATGGCTGAGAGAGCTGGGGTTGTTTAGCCTGGAGAAGAGGAGGCTGAGAGGAGACCTCATTGCTCTCTACAACTCCTTGAAAGGAGGTTGTAGAGAGGAGGGAGCTGGCCTCTTCTCCCAAGCGCCAGCAGACAGGACAAGAGGGAATGGCCTCAAGCTCCACCAGGGGAGATTTAGGCTAGACATTAGGAGGAAGTTTTTCCACAGAAACGGTCATTGGAACAGGCTGCCCAGGGAAGTGGTTGATTCACCTTCCCTGAAGGTGTTCAAGGCACGTGTAGACGAGGTCCTGAGGGACATGTTTGATAGGAATGGTTGGACTCGATGATCTGATGGGTCTCTTCCAACCTGGTTGTTCTATGATTGTATCTCCTTGTACCAAAGGTGTCAAAAGCCAAGTGCACAAGTGTTACAGGCTCCCCTGTATTCCCATTCCTTTTCAGAGACCATTCATTCCTGAGAGAGCAGCACTTGGAAGTGTGGAATAGAAGATAGCAATTAAATAAGAAAATCTAAAGAGATCACTGTGGGATGACAGCGGCAACGTCAGTACCATCTGGCCTTACCTATGCTATACAGTTTTCCAGCATAATCCCAGAGAGCGATCACCTTGGTGTGCGTGATGCTATGTTGGACCCACAACCACAGCACCCACCTCATCAACAAGGCTTGTCTATTTTCCTGCTTTGGGGTCTAATGGAGTCACACTGCCAGCATCACTTTATTCCTAAGACACCAAGCTGAAGATGAGACCAGGCATGGGACCATCTATGTGAACACACAGCAAGTCTCCAGAGAAGGATTATTTATGTAGACCTTGTACTGATGTGTTCAACAAAAAGTTTCATCCCTTTCAAGATTCCTTATCTTCTTTTTTACGAGAGATCTAAGTACTAATTATTAATCTTCTCCAAACACTCAGCTCAAAGAGATCTCAACATCTGGTTTACTCTCTCAGCAGTGAGAACAAAAACATTCAGAAGAAAACTCAAAAATCACTGGCTGAAATCGTTGGTGAAATTTGGCAAATATTTCTAGCAAAAGCTTTGGATGAGGATGCAACAGAAGAGACTGTACAAAACTGTAAAGGGAGGGAGAAAGACACCTAAGCCTAAGAGTTTCAATTTGTAAAAAGGCATCATTCCTTTTAAGCCTGTGGATGTATATCTTCCCCATACAAAGTATTAAAAGCTTTTGTATAAACTGTGCTTCTAAGCAAGCTTATAATTAGGCAGGGGCAGGCTTGTCTTTAATTACAACTTGTAAAGACACACATTATGGAAATACTTAGCTAATAACCATAGCAGTGCTTTGCTGATGGCTGAAGTCAGGCTGGCATGTGATTGCCATGTAACCTTCTGTCTTACGTAAACTGGGCTCCCTAATGAAGCCTGTAGGACCGGCCTGCCAGGTCTTCCTCCCAGCTCTGCCACACAAGGTAAGCCTGGTTTCGCTGTGCACTACCAGCTGTGGTGCCCTTTATGCCTGCATTTGGCTTCTCTGCTCCTTCTAGGTTGGATATCTGTTCTCACCTCAACAGGAGATGTTATCCAAAGGGACCAGGGAACCTGACAGAGAGAGTCAGAGTGCACCATTTCAGCAACAGACAAGATCAGAGTGCATCTAGTGCATGGACTGGTGAGATGTCAGCATACACTGTGAACATGTATGCATTAATCTGTACCACCTTTTTCAAAGTTAAAATGAAGCTGATCCCACATCCCATCCCAAAAATCCAACAGAATGCTCTTCTGGAAGAATGTGGCTCCAAGACAAAATGCCTGTTAAACTACAAGTTCATCAAGCTCTCTCTCACAACTCTGGATCCAACCTCTACTGACACAAGGAAGATCCAGAAAGTAAACTGTACCCTTTTATTCCAACCTTGGAGGCTTCTTGCATGGCAATTTCTAGTTGGGTATAAGTATGCAAAGACAATAAAGTGCAAAACCAGTACAAATCACAGGTAAAATGGTTATTTACCACTGAATATGACACAAGTTTAAAAGACGCATTGCTACACACTATGGGCGCTTACTCACACATATTGTTACGTACCAATGAATCACTGAACTGGGTCATAGAAGCCCTTCATGTTATAAAAACCCTATCTCCTTCAACATGCATATGGTATAGATAAGTAGACATGTAAAAGTGCAGCAACGTTTTCTTACGGAAAAAAATTCCAAATGGAAATGTTAGGGAGGAAAATAAAATTAACTGTTTCTTTAAAATTTGTGCACAATATGTGCAACTCATTTCAAGAAAGGCAAGTAGTACTGCTGATGAGTAGACAGCACCATCTTCTCTCATGTCCTGTGTAAGCTCCACATTGCACATCTGTAATTACGGTAGGGGATCCCATGTGTAAATCAGACATTTGATAATGGTTTGCTTTAATGCTGCTTAGTACTAGTGTTAACAGATAGAAATTAACCAATAGAAACCTCATTCAAACTACAGGGGAGACAATTCTGGCAGCTTCTCGCACTGGTTTAACTGGATCAATTAGAAAACCTCTCCAGGTGAAGCTGTATGGGGCTGGTGAATGCGGTTGACCTGCTTGGGCCACCAGTCCCTCTTCTGGCTCAGTTAAGAAAGCCAGGTCAGCCCAAAGAGACCTTTGCTAAGTATTACCTTTTGAAATGGCTGGAGTTTTCGAAATCGGTTAAAGGGCACTTGCAAAAGCAGGTCAGCCGGCAGATCTGAGGACCAGCAAGAAGTGGATGAATTCAGCTGGGAAGACTTTTCCCTGACCTTGGCTCACAGCCCACCCAGATGGTTCCCAACGCCTCCTCCCTACCAAGCCCTCACCTGGACAAGTGGAAAGCTGACCCCAATATTAAACATTCAGATGGTGAAAGCATCTAAAACCGGGAATTAGTCATTCCTTGCCAAACCAAAACACAGCAAAACCCCCGTGACGAGATCTGTTTTAAAAATCATACTTCTACTCATTTTTTAATCCATCCCTTCCAAGAAATTGTAGCCCTCAGTTCTTAGTTCTTCGGCCACCAAAAATCCAGCTTTTGAGAAAGTTCAGCATAAAAGCCAGACAAGCGATTTCTTTTGCTGAACAACACCCCTTCCTCCACTTTGCAGTGGCTACAGAAGATGCATTTAAAAGAAAATCAATGCAGTTATAAGGCTCGTCTGAAAATTCCTCATGCACATCCCCGAGTTTGTGTACACGGAAATACCGAAAACCTCTTAACGGTTGTGGTTGCATTTCAGCACTGTGCTGCTCCCTTGGCCACGTACAGTTAGGGATGAAATCAGGCCATCTGAGGAGTCACATATATGCTGCGTAAGCTACATTCCTACCACAATTATTAAGATGTGGACTGTGAACAGTAAAAGGAGTTCAACTGACCGTGAAATGTGCAAATACTACAGTAAGTAGATATTTATACACTGTCTTATTTATATAAGTTTTCTCCTTCCCATTCTATCGTTCTCTTCTGTCACCATGTTTAACCAAGTTTTTCAGACAATTTTTGACATACAACAGATTTTAATACAACTCTAGTGAGAATGAGTAAAACATGAAATGGAGATTATGCATCTCCAGTAAATCCCTACTTCTTTATACCTAGGAGAGCTTGCACTCAGACCTCACTGTGAAATAAAAATTGTATTGAACTGAGAAGACAGTAAATTCCCACTATAGTTTAAATCCTTCTGGGTACTAACCTATGTTTGAAGATCAATAAACAATTTACTTTCAGGTTAATCTTCAGCTTTTTTTTGTTTTTAATTTTTACTTTAACTTTAATTAATTTTAACTTTAACTTTAATTTTAATTAATTTTAACTTTAACTCTAACTTTAACTCTAACTTTAACTCTTTGTATTAAAAATTCACAGAAAATTAGCCAATATTCCTACAAGACCCAAGCTACTTAAAGTTAAGTGCTAAGAAGTATTGTGAGACTTGGTATGTATAGACCCTTTCTAGGCTTTGTGCTCCACACATCCCTCTCCAAAATGAAGGGGCTCCCTGCTGCACACAAAGAGAAAGCTGTTTGGGCTGAAGTCACAACTTCAAAGACCAGCAGTACAAAATTTGCCAACTCACTTGGCCATTCACACAAATGTCAACTGAAACAGAAGCACATCTAGGAAAGCTGTTACAGAATGTCACATTGAGAAAATAATGCAAATTTGGATCGATGATCAACTAAGTTTTAACAAAGTCTAGCAAGCAAGTTTGCTGATATTTTTGTTCATCACCATGTTCATTTTCCTCTCTATAGGCATTTCTGACGTATCAATTAAGAAAAAATCAACTAATTAAAAAAAACAGTGACAGTCTCCCTCGTTTTTTTTTTTTTTTTAAAGAAACATTAGTCTTGAATGTATTTACTTTAGACTTCCTACATTCTATGCTTGATGAAAATATGCAGCAAATTCCTAAGAAATGTTTGGCCTCAGTGAGACAACAGTCTGCATAGACTCAATTGTAACACATCTGCCTTTCAGCTGTTTAATCTCCATACACTGTATTTCCTTTATCAGCACTACAGCACCATTCCAGTTTTCCTTAGGTTTTTTGTATCTATAAAGCATCGTGGGAACATCAATACTTGGCAACCTAACACTTGGGTTTTTAGCATCACACCACAGATCTCTGTGTTACTTTGCTCAGTGGGTTAGTAAAATGTCACAGTAAATAAGTAAGACACATAAAATTTTTTATTTTTAATGCAATGTAAGTACCATATTGTAACGTAAACACTTTTCGCTGTACGTATTTTTATGGGAAAAGCTTTTCAGAGTAAATCATTTTAAAGGAACTGAATCATGCATGATAGACTTACATTTGGAAATAAGTTTGGTAGCAATTTATGACCCTTTGATGTGAACTTTTACAGTCATCCTTAGAGCAAGGAGGTATTAGTTCAAAAGTGTTATGTTTTGCCGGGCCTCAATGGGGAAATTACAGCTGAAGCTCCTCTAACATTCTTGTTACCTCTGGGCTTTGGAGTATTAATACCTTATTTGAAAATCTTAAAAAGATAAAACGAAAGCAGTATAAACCTCACAAACATAACAGGGAACCCACTTCACAATAAGGTGGTAAAAATAATGGCCAACAATGGTAAGTTCATCCATCCAATAGTGAACTAATTTACTGCCTCTGCATCTTCCCATTGATGCCCATGCAAGTAGTCCTAACATCCAAATTCCCTCTCCAACTCGCAGGGCAGAAGTGAAAAAATACAATTCAGAAAAGGCATAAGAGTGATGTATTTTTACCAAATGGCAGCACTACATAGAGAGCCCTGGAGCAGACTTCTGTCATCTCTCAACAAAACAAATAGAGGGAAGTCACTGAGCGAGTGCTGCCCCAGCAGTCGCACCCTAGGCTTCTGGCCCATAAGTCTTCCTGGCGGCACAACAAACACATTTGGCAAAACTTCACTGGAACAGCCCTCCTTCATATGCCATATACCAATCCCTGCGATACCTTCATGTCCCTCAGTAACAGCTGACAGCATTTAGAGTACATTAGCTCAGACACAAAGCCATACCTATAGGGAGTCACACCTCCCAGGAAGCTCAGGAGCAGGAGTCACCAAACTCTTTCCAGCAGACATCATCTAAACAGTTTGTCCAAGATGATGTAGGAGATACCAGGCTAATGCCGGACCCTCCTTTCATCTGCCAGTCTACAAAAGAGGATTCTATCAGACTCTTCCCAGCTTTAGCAACAGCATGACAGACCCAACCAAAGCCAGCTGTTCTCACACACTGATATTCACCTTGGCCAGAAAGCAAATCCAGGTGTGTACTCTCTGCACTACCAGTATTTATGCAGACCAGCTTTTGTTTTCCTTCCATGTACCCAATTAAACACTGCAGTTTAGATAAGCTGATTGCAAGCCCCTCACGTTTTTAAAAGGATAACAAGATTAGAAGTTGACAGGGTGTCTTTAGCAGCAAGAGCTAAAAAGTTAGACTCTACATGTCAAACTGCAACACAAACTTGGCTTCAGTTCTGATATAAACAGCGTGCAAGCCTCACATTTATTAAAAACAGATGAAACAAGTCCCAATTCCTTTTGAATAGCAGAACTACTGAAGAGACCTGGTGGAGTTTAGCACAGCAGGAGTTTCGGTTGTCTATCATCACACGTTTAAACACTTGAGAACTTTGCAATAAATGCTGAATTGAATTCACCATCAAAAGACAAAATCCATGTTCTATCTGCCAAAACCTTTAGCAGCCTAAACAGAAAATGTCACAATTGATTTTCAGCAATGGAATAGGAATAAAAAACAACATTTTAAAGTCTTTAGGGGATAGACAGATAGACAGATAAACAACGTGACAGACAGATGAATTTATTGCTATAGGTAATTTTTTACTCCTCCTAAGCAAAAATCAGGCTTCAGATGGACTGATACATCTAAACAGATGAAAAAAAAACAACTAATGAGTAATTTTAATTTTAAATTCTCTGGTCTGTCGGAACCATCAGCTTAGAGTTCTAACACATTTTTTTCTAAAGCACTATTCTTTAATTTGCATTAATGTTGAAGAGTTTCCCCTCTCCCTGACTGGTGTCAGATATAATAAAACAAAAACATTTGAAAGAAGGAAAAAACCTCCATCCTGAGCTATTAGAAGTGCTGGTTTTGAGGTTCTTGTACTCCCTCTCTGTTTCTCTGACAAACTCAGGTTTGTTTCATAACCACAGAACTGCTGTTAAGAGGTAGGGTTGCAAAGCCCACCAACATCCCGAACCCCTCTGCACCTCAGCAAGTTCCAGCTCTTACTGGCCAGGAGATGAATTTCTCACGGGAGGAGGCAGGGTTGGTGTATTCACAGATTCCCTCTTCTCTCTAAATTTAGCAGGGTTTTTAATACTCCTGTTTAAATGTTGCAGTGAAATACAGTGAAAAACACAAGCCAATGTCTGTAAACTCTCAAGACTGACTACAAGCATTTACCAAACATATAATACTAGCAAGCAGCAGCAGCTGCTGAGCTGATAAGTTGTCTGCTGTGCTTACAGACAGGCTCCCATGTTTAAAAAGACTGAGAAATAAGCAACTTTATAATACTGCTATAAGGGAATTAATGCTAATATTAGAAAAAGGAGTTTGGATAATCAGGCTCTGCAAAACGCAGTTCTACTAAGCAGCAAGCTGGACCACTTTCAAAGTCACCAAGTAATCTGCTTTCCTAGAATCATAGAATGCTTTGGGTTGGAAGGGACCTTTACATGTTATCCAGCCCAACCCCTCCGCAGAATCAGGGGCATCTTCAGATCAATCAGGTTGCTCAGAGCCCCAGCCAACCAGACCTGGAATGTTTCCAGGGATAGGGTCTCAGTACCCCTTGTCCTGTCAACAGGCCTTGCTACAAAGTCTGTCCTGATCTTTTCTGTAGCACCATTTAATTACAGGAGGGTCACAATAAAGTCCCCCTGAAGTCTCTTCTTCTCTAGGCTGAACAACCCCAACCCTCTCAGATTGTCCCTGTAGGAGACGTGCTCCAGCCTTTGGATAATTTCCATATTGCCTTTTCAACATTCATTTCAACTGACTTGCATCCAGGATCACAGCAAATTAGATTTTAGGTTCCCCTTCTGCTTGCTGCACTGAAAAAAAAATAATGGTCAACGTAACTGTTCCTACTTAAAATGGTAAAAGAGCTATGAGAATGGCAATGAGAGTGGGGAAATAACTTGCTGAATGTTTTTTTCTTTAAGACTAAATTCACTTTAACATGGTCAACAGAAGCAATGGTGGACAGAGGTCAAGAGAACTCCCTTCACACTGGAGTGGCTGCTACAGTTCACAGGGACCACTTTCTTGTGATGGTGGCTGCCCCCGACTCCAAGGAGCCTATGACTACTAAACTCCCACAGGAGAAACAAACCAGCCCTGGTGATTCACAAACTGCTTTTAAGATGTTTTCAAACCCTACTGCTCTTCTTGTGTTATTAGTTGAAAAAAAGTTTGAGGGTGCTGACTCCGACACAGGGAGATGAAACTGGCCCAGTGCAGCATCTCTCCTCTTACCCAGCGTGTGCAGCAGCCTCTGGTTTGACATGGTTTAAGCTCATCTCCAGCTACAGAGGACCCACAGGAGCACGTAAATGCGAGATCATCACCATTTATGTCTTTCTTCAAGTCTATAAGTGCCTTAAAGAACAAATTCAGATTTAATCTAGTCAGATACAGCTCCAAAAAGAAACGAGGATCTTCTTACGTCACTTCAGTGTTTGGCCCTCAACCTGGACCTTGACTACACTGTCTCCAAACAAGGCACTCAACCTTACCACCACCAAGACTTTCCTTTTGCCATCCTACCGCAATTAGCCTTTTCCTTAGTTTCAGCCTAGTTCTGCCATGCCATACTCTGTTGTTTCTCTCACCTACGCTCTAAACACTTGTACATTCACATACATGTAGGCTCCTATCATCACAGTACAGACAGCATTTCAGCATCTCCTGCAGATCATCACCATTCTGTTTCTTGTTGAAATTACTCTAATGACTCCAATTCTCTCATCTGCAGGAGGGAACAGTTCTCCAAGAGAGGCCTAATGCCTCCCTAATCTATCACGTGCTGCTTCTCCAACTCATGGCCCAAATTTGTCCTTTTGTAGAGCCTCATATCTAATTTGCAGTCCACTATCTCTCTATCTCTTTTAGCCTTATGGCTTTTACAGCTTCTGCTCCCATGTATGTCTGCATTTCAGATTATATTTCTTCGGATGCATTAGCCTGGATATTTTCCAAGATGCTCATTTTATTTCCTGTGCTCAGTTATATTTTATTTCTTAGTAGCACTGCTTTGCACAGCCGTTTTCAGTCTTCTTTGCTGTATGACTCACTTTATTGTCTCCTGCAGATTTCATTAGTGCAGTTCTCCATCTCATTATGAAGTAGGACTGGATTTCACACATTGTTTGAGCTTTCCACAAAATATCTTCTTGCAAGTTAGTACCATTTTCACTGTTTGCTTGGGCAGACATGGAACTCCTCAAAAGGAAAGATCTCGGGGTAAGAGAATCTAACTAAATAATCCAAGTTTCCTGAAGTGCTACAAGGAAAATGCTAACAATGTCAGAGAAGCAGGGTATGTTAATGCCATTAGCTCCTGGAAGACTTTGGGTTTTTTCCCATGACCTGTTTTTGTTAGGTATTTGAAGGTAACTCCTGCCAGGAACAGATGGTGTGCAAGCAGACAACTGGCAAGGGATCTAGAAGAGTGCACTGAGATGGTGGTGTGCGCAAGTCTGGCTAGTTATCCAAAAACCGGTATGAATACAACAGGAGCTGCCAAAAGCCATTGTTTCTGAAAGAAAAAGTAGTAAGTAGGACAAATAAACCTGTAGGTGAGGAAATTTTTGAAACTTTCTGATACAAGGATGGTGCCGTGTCTGTAAGCTTCATTTTTGAAGTATTTGTAACAATTATTCTATGGATGGTTGGAAATGAGTAATGCTTAGACACATGCCCGTATGAAAGAATATGATAATGATCTTTCACAGATGTGATGACACAACTAAAATAGCAGAAAAGAGAAGCACTTTTTGAGAAACACTTAAAACCAAACAAATCTTAATTCTCCACAAAATGCCTTCAAGTGGCTGAATAAATTTCCTCCCAACTTATACTCCAACATTATTTCACTTCAGACCAAAAAAAGAATAACATAGGAGGCCTTCAAATGAATTACACTATACATTATGTACGTGTTTCAGATAATCCCTGCTAACTGTCCAAAAACATTTCATTTTCAGAAATGGCATACTCCCCCAGCATAAACATTATTAACGATGCAAAATAAAACCAGAAGGGATTCATCTCTTTTCTAATGCTAAATACTGCACAAGAAACTGCCATTTATGTAATCTCAATGCAGCCTCAACGCCATTTCCAAAATCAAATACAAAATTGAGAATAAATTGTTAGGAGATTACTCTTCAAGGGAACTATTGCCAGTAACCTCCTAGCAAGACCTGTCATTTTGACCTTCATGCATATTTTTTTTTAACACCCTCACTTGCTGCAATGTTTGAGTGATATAAAGTGCAATGAGGAGCCAATTTAGGAAGAAGTCCCTTGTGCATTACGCCTCAACAAGCCACAAGCTTGAAATATCCATGGAATCATTTAAAATATTTACAGCCACGAAGGTCAAGTCCTAGAAATTCTGGACAGAAATCTATCAGACTTTGAGAAATGGAAATATTTCTTTCGAACCTTCCCCCTTCAAAATGTATATTTATCAAAGACTTAAAAGCATTGTCTTAAGCAAACCCTACAGATACAGGGAAGTTCATATACAAAATATTTTCTCTGTCTATAACTTACCTCTCTGCAACACACAGATTACATTAATCTTTACATTGACCCCTATAAAATCCAGATGCAAGGGGTCCTAACCACAAGATACTATGCCTTTATTTTGCATGTATTTGTGGGGAGCAGAGAATGCTGCAGGGGAGAAGCCAGAGACAGCATTAGAATTCTAAATGCCAAACACTGCAACGGAAAAGCCCCATAAAGTTGTTTACCAAAGATAGCCCTGTTACACTATTACTCATCAGGGGATGGTAGGGCAAGAGCAGCTGCTGCATTTCTGTCCATGACGTAACTCATGATACCGTTGCAGGAGTTCCACTAAATGTCCTGAGGTTTCATCAGCCATTGCACTCTGGCTTCATATTTCTATTATATGTAACTACAGTGATGTATCTACCATTTAATAGACATATAGGTGACTCTACATTTTGCAACATCACAAATAATTTAAATTATTTTTTTTGTCTCTTAATCATCCCTCCTTGGTACATGATTTTTAAATTATTTTGATTAGGGTATCTTAAGCACGGTCAAATGATTTTGATTACAAAGTGACATTTACATAATAGAGTAATTCAGGGAAAGTTCTACATTTATGTAGATACCATTTTGAAAAAAGTTGTTTGCTCTGTTCCTCCCACTTAAACAGCCACACGATTCTTCTCATTCTAACCAACAACTAAATGCTATGTTCCATATCTCTACTTGCATAACCATTAACAAAACATTCACAGCTATCAAGGCAGTAATTAAAAACCATTAAAAACAAGTCACAGTCTGACCCAGCATCAGTCTCAACCCTTTGAGGCAATGAGAAGTGTCACTAAAAGTGACAACTTTCTGGCTCATCAGGACACTGGTAAAAAAAAGAAAAAAAAGGCCCCAAGAAATCTTGTAATTTTTTTAACAAGATCCTAGCCTATCTCACAAGTGAGGTTTCCCATTGCCAGATGGTCGATAGGAATGCTAATGGAAAGAGTTGAAGCTGAAATAAATCTGCCACTTTTAATCAATCACAGACCACTGTGTCATCAATAAGCAACTCATTTTATGACAAGCTCCCTTTGGTTTGCTACAAGCAAAGTTCACAAAACGCATCACACCTACGTATTCATTGCCAATACTGGTCAACTTCAACATATGCATTTTTGAGGGTTAAAGATTATTCCCTAGCAATTCTGTGATTTTGCATTCATTCTGAAAAACTGCTCAAAATAACAATATTTCCTAAATGTAAGAAGTTATTTAGATAGTAGCTCAGGTGGGAGAAACAAAAGCCATGGAAAAAAAACCAGAACACACTCAAAAAATCCTCTTGAATCAGTTACTGCATAATAGAAATCCATTCCTTATTGTTAAGTCTTTGCCTATGCACATAAGGTGCACTTTCAATTATATGGAAAAGATCCAGGTGGAGAGAGTTAGGCTTATTATTATTAGGAATGGTTGGACTTGATGATCCAGTGGGTCTCTTCCAACCTGGTTGTTCTATGATTCTATGATTCAGGCTGAAGAAGAAAAGGCTCCGAGAAGATTTTACAGTGACCTTCCAGTACCTGAAAGGGGCTCCAGGAAAGCTGGGGAGGGACTGTTTCCAAAGGCTTGTAGTGATAGGATTGATAGGATTAGGGGCAATGGGCATAAAACTGGAGAGGTCATGATTTAGACTAGACATAAGGAAGAATTTCTTCACCCCGAGGGTGGTGAGACACTGGCACAGGTTGCCCAGGGACGCTGGGGCTGCCCCATCCCTGGAGGTGTTGAAGGCCAGCATGGATGGGGCCTTGGGCAGCCTGATCTAGTGGAACATGTCTCTGCTCATGCCATGGGAGTTGGAACTGGATAAGCTTTAAGGTCCCTTCCAACCCAAACTATTTTATGATAGTTATAAAACGATAACTGTTCCATAGGCCGCAGGCTGACACTCCATCCATATCTCTTTCACTCCACTCCAGCCTCCCCAGTCGTCTGGGGATCACAAAATTCAGAAGAGGTAGAAGTGTCACAAAAATAACCAAGTTCCTATGCTCTTTGCGAAAATCACAAGTACGAAGAGGAGACCTAAAAGAGGTCTACTTCCAAAGGGGGAAGAGTGACCACTTCCCATGCAGGTACCAGCTGGGCAACAGCTCCATGCCTCGCACCAGAAAATCCATCTCTGCTTGCAGAAAAGGCTCAAAGAGGAGAGCTGAGACTCTTGCTCCAAGGGAGGAAGGGAAAGAATACGGCAATCAAAACTCGACTTTGCTAGTTCCCTTGCACACAGCACAGGTTGCTTTACAATCATATTTTTAACAGAGGTTTCCAAATCTGGCCTCAGCAAGAATTGGGTCCTTTTGCTCTCACTGACTATGGTCCATGGGTGTTTTAAAATGTAATTGCAAAACCAAGGTTCTACAGTTAGGCTAAGGAAATCTAATAATTTCCCAGTTTGGAAGCAACATGGCATTCAGTTGCTTGGAAGAAGAAAGAATAAATTACAGAAGTTACTGTAGTAAAACAGCGAACAAGTCATTTCAAATCCACTTATGGAGTCACAGGAAATTATAATTAGCCCAAACTTCATAACTTCTCCACCAGTACAGCAGTAAGGACATCACTAAAGATGCTTCTTCCTCCTCAACAAATTACAAACTCCCAGTACCCAACTCACAAAGACCAAAAGTCAATGCAAAAAACTTTCAAGATGGTTTTGCAACTCTCGCCAAGCAAAATGATGACAATGCCCACTCCTTTGCCCTCCCTTCCTCATCCAATTGAGAGAGATGACATCTATCCCATGCCAAACATCAGATACAGAGCAGTCACATTCTGCTTGGGTTTTGCTTGCTTTTTGTCATCCATCCAAGTGTAATTCTGCCAGACGGGATCACTAGAATAGCATGATCATGTTTCAATATTATTTGGAAAGAATATTGAACTGTGTATGCCCACAGAGAACACTGTTGATCCATTTTATGAAAAAATTAATGTCGGGATAGGTATCTCAATATCTTCAAAATTTAAACCTAGCAATTTTTATTCCAGTAATAATACTCTGCAAGATAATACATTCGAGTTATTACAGACTGCTGCAGCATCATAGATTAGTCTCATAGTATTGATCTTCAGGAGACCAAACAGCAGATATGTGAATGTTCCAAACAGGTTAATCAGTGAGTATCTTTCTACGTTCATGAATATTTTTTCTCTATTTTCCTATATAATGATTTTTGTGCTTTTGAAGTTCCAAGGAAAAAAACAACCCACAAATATTTTTTTTTCCTTTTCATGCAAAATGAAAGGTTTGTTTCCTAGACTATGAGAAAGACTGCCATCCAAACAGTATTCAAGAGCCTAAGTTAGACAGAAAAGCAATAAATAACACTGAGATACACTTGATAAGACCTAAAGAAAAGCAAAATCATTAAAGAAAAGGACGATGCCCATCCTAAAAAATATTGCTCAAAAGAAAAGAAAGGAACATATTTGCAGCAATAGCAAAAGACAGGAAGTTTAGTAATTTATTGGGGAAAGCTGCAGCACAAACTGACAAATATTCAGATGTTCTTAAGTAGATTGTTTTACCATTTCCTTCCAAAAGCATGCAAAAAGCTGGAGAACTTCAGTTCAGTCAGCGACCTGCCAAGAGTCTCAAAATTCTCTGCTGTGCCTGTATACACAGGAAAACACACACTGCTCCACCATTTGACAGTCTGAACTTAAGTCGACCAAGGCCAGTGTGACAAAATCCAGCCCTAGATGTGTTACAGTACAGAAAATCTTAAGGTGAGTCATTAATAAAAGACCTGGACAATTTAAATCACTTTCCTGAAACATCTCCTATCTCACCTGACTGACATTTTTAAAGCAGCTATGTTTAAATTACTCTTTAAAAACTCTCTTGCATATTAGTGTTTCTATAGCTCCTGGCTTTGATGGTTTGGTTACGGTGGGAAATTGAGAGTGTTTAAATCATTTCAGATTTACCCTATCAAATGAATTTAAACTGGAAGCCAGCCAGATATCTCTGGAGCTGTGATGCAGAGCATGGTGCATAGGCAAGAGAAGATCTGCTGTTGAGAGTGCTTTAGTAAAAGATAAGTCTTCCAATAAAAGCCTGAAAATCTCGATTAGCCTTTAAATTACATGAAAGTAGATCCTAATATGGGTACCCTCAGCTGAACCATGTCTCCCACAGTGTCTGCCCAGCGCCCTGCCCAACACAGGCAACATCACCACAAACAACAGCTCTTAAAACTGTTGTTTGTAGAGAAATGGGGTATTAAAGGTCTTGATTACTGTGATAGAAAAAGTCTTAGCTATTTCATTTGCTTTATAATGGGTTTCAAAATGAAATCAGCAGATATTGAAATTGAAAAAAGAGGAAAAGTAATTTAGACAAAAATGTATGTTACTGTGGCTGGCCTCTTGCAAGGATTCTGCAAAAACTATCTTTAATCTGGACTTTCCTGTGTTACAAATCCTATCAGCAAATGCTGAACATTAAACTTGAGTGCTACAGTGCCCGGTCTTCACCAAAAATAATGTCATGCTTAATACCTGTGAGCTACTAAAGTAGCAACAAAATAATGAATAGATACCGCGCTGCAAGCCTACTCTAGGACTTGGATCTCAGGATTTCCTATTGGTTCATAATTTGAGACTTTCTTATGTCTTAAGGAGTAATTTTAAATTACAATCCAAAACTAGTAGAAAACTACAGCCTGGTAATCATCAGATCTTAGAAATATCCTCCATCGATTCTCCTGATGAGACAGAAATAAACGCATAAAGCCTGCATTTTCCACCAATACCTATTTAAAGAGATTTTTTTTTGTAAGACTTGTGTTTGTACATATGTATATGTACACGCATACATATATATAGAGAGATATGCATATATATATAAAATCTGAAGATTACCATGTGTTGAAACACAAACATTTGATGTGATTTAACTATGTTCATATTTTCTGTAGCTGAAGAAAATATAAGTTATTTATCCACTCCTTGATAAACTACAGGAAGCACCTGAAAAATGTTTGCTCAGTAAAACCTGCAAGTCTTCCAAACAAGTTGAGTCAATGAATCCTGGAGTCAGGTTTCCCATCCATCACACCGGGAGCCACGCATTGTTTTTCCAAGGCAGGGTTTGAGATGGCCAGCCTGACCTACAGCTATGGCTGCATTGTTGGTGCCAGCGGGTGAAGGCTCCAGAGCAGGCAGGCGGCTGCCTCTTGATAAATCACTCCTAAACACAATGGGACTCTGGGAGACAACACTGTCTACAGTTCCTTTTGATGTTAGAGGTTTTTCTAATCTCTTCAGGTTAGATGAAGCCAGGGTCAGTAAAGGTCAGTGAGGTGAGGTTTCTTTCTTTACAAAAATCTTTCCTTTCAACCAAGACCTCTCCAGCAAGTTATTCTGCATTATACAGAATTCATGATTTTTCATAGCTTACACACACCACGCTTTACATTGGACTCAGTTCACTGGTTGCAAAAAAATACCCAGATCCCAGTGGCTTTAAATCCCTAATTAGCCCTTTCTTTTCCTTTTCTCCCTTTCATGCTTCCCCTCCCTTTGTTGTTGAGTTTTGTTTTTGTTTTTTTTAATAGAACAGAATTAAGTATTGTCACTTCATGCTTTTAGAGTTGATGAATCAGTATTTAGGTTTATTTTCATGAAATGTATGACAGATTCAATCAGTGGCACATAAAATCAATATATGTAATCCAATTAAACCAAATTATTTCATTACATCAATGCTTTGCTGGTGAAAAGGAACAAGAATATTTTAAGAAATAACATGGAAATGAAAATATGGATGCAGGGGTAAAAAGTAGTTCTGTTCCTACAGGGGTTTGAGGAAATTTAAGATGCATGTACTCTGAACTTTTCCCATGATGAGACAAAGCTTTTTCAGCAACCTTCTCTTATATTTTTGGAGTATATATGTTCTGACTGCAAAAATAAAAATAAGTTATATAAAACCTGACAGTAAGGTCCAGGATTTTTTTATATGCAGATCAAAATCATGTTTGGACTGGACCAGTTTGTAGGCAAAGCAAGTTCTTATTTTACCAATGTGTTGAGAAAATCTGAAGAGGTGTGGCAGAGGTGGTATCATGAATGAACACGTCAGCAAATAGTAGGTTTTCTGCACTGCCACATCACTGAGAGCCATTAATGATCCTAATCTCCTGGACACTATCCAGAGGAGGAGAGATTCCAGAAGGTACAACCTGATGAACACCCAGTGAAAGCTCACAGGAGGTATCCATCAGCACCATGAGCAACCTAAACTGCTCTCCTATCCACCTCGTTCCACAAACAACCTACACAAAGGAGTTCACGGCTCTCCTACTCTGTTCCCATCATTTTTTTTTCTGCACTATTTCAATAGCTATGAATAAAGTGCAAACACGTTTAAGGTATGCTATATTTGCATATCAATTTTTTTTTTAATCCAATATTGCTTGCACACAGTTCATTTGGCAGGAAATGGAAAAAGAAAAAATGTCTACACCACTTTCATCTAGGTAGCACATTTAGGCACAGAAATAACCCTTAAAGGGACTTACGAAAGCACTAACTGGAAGGGCCCATCTCTGCCTCCAGGAGCCAGGCAGCCAGTGATGCTCGCTCATTATCCAGACTTACTGCCTTGTAATAACCAGTCATGTGCTTTAAATCACTCTGATTTCTGTCTTGCTTCTCTTCATCCAATCATTTGATTTACTATTGACTTTAATCTCCACTATTAATTCATTAGATAACTGATTGACTCAACAACAGTTTTAATCTGGTGATTGTCTCGTTCAACTTCAGCAGCAATAGTTTCAGTTAGGACTTCAAATTATTTTGTTTCTTTATTGCTATGTTATAAAATCCATGGAGAGCTGTAGAAAGGCATTTTTCTGTTACAACTATCATGTCAACACTGTAGATAGGCAAAAATAACCTTACAAAATAAATACAGCAGCCAGTTCGTTCTGCTTTTAAATTTGTATGCGTGTCCATCATACTTCAGATCTCAAAACACACAGATTAAATATGTCGATAACTTAAAAGAACACTATGCTGTAAAGTAGCGTACATTTATTTCACATACAGACCACATCTAAACTCTTTTCTAAATAAAGAGACAACAGACTATTAAATACACGCCCAAAACTTCTATTCCGTATGGAACCTGACAGTGCTCTCAATATACAAGCATCTTCCAGTGCTGTAATTCAGCAAGGATGTACTCAGCTCTTGAGTATCAATACACATTTCAAATCTATGGTAGCATGTCATGCTGTGGGCCATACTAGCCTCATTGTATCCTTCTCCTGCCAGTTATCACAGTGCTGCTTGAATGGAAAGACTTCAAACCATCTAAAGTTTTTGACAGCAATGCCTTGAATGAGCACTTGAGGTGAGAAGGTTCTCCACTTGCATGTGCACTTGGGAGACAGACTGCATGCCCTCAGGTCTGTACACACTACACCCTACTCTGTACCTTCCCCTCCAACTTCGGCAGCAGGACAGATTTCTTTTCAAGAGTAGAATACGAGGAGAAAGGAAAATGTATGTAAAAGCTATGGTTTCCTCCCATACCTGTTTTTGGGATACAAGGAAGGGGTCAGTGTGACAGAAGAAAAGGAGATGTGCTGCTTCAGAATAGGTGGAGAAGTTACTTTGGTTCCTGTACGTTTTAAACAAAGAAATAGGTTTGTTCAATTTATTGCTATGTTGCACTGGAGGAAGGGGAAAATGCTGTGCAGAAACCTCTGACTCACAATAAATTGGAAATTCAACAACAGAAGAAAAAGTTAAATTTGCTGCGTATATCTTCCAAGACCACATTTAGAAGTTATCTCAGTATGTTTCATCCTATATTTAGTAACAACTGCAGCAACGTAAAACTGAAATCAGTCAGCACACCAGAAGCATCACTGGGTAATGGAACAACACTCACATAAATGACTAAGTTACAGTGCACTGGACAATTTAAAATTAATTAAGTAGATGCTGTTAAGTATTATGTGAATAAACAATACTTCGAGTTCTGCAACAAACTGCTTCTACCTTCCAATACTTCACCCAGCCACAGTGAATGAACTGCAGTCACAACCACATAATGATTGACAGTTATCTGGTCTGGCAATACGTGCAAATATGAAGAAACAAGAAGCTTTGTGTGACCGCTCTCCTAGTTTGGTTATTAGGTTTGGTAAAATAACATATGTCACATTGTAGTGAGGAAAAGTTAATGTTTCGTTTGTTTTATTCCATTTCCTTCAACGCTTAACAAATACTCACTGAAGACAACTTCATTTGCAAATCTAACACATAACAGACATGTGTTTCCTCTGGTTTATACTAAAAAATGAGCAGATATATACTGTAAAGATCAACAAGCAGACCCTGCTGGACCAAGGTCAACAGAAAATCAATTCAGAAACCAATCATTTTCCACCCGTGAAAATGCAAGGAACTAAATCAGAAGAATCTACAAACTGTGAATGAGCATTGCAGACATGAATGAGCACTCTCAGACATGACAGCACGATGGGTACTTTTAGGGTCTGATAACAGAAGCCATAATGCTGCCAATTTCTTTGTTACTCCCAACTCCCTTCATCCCCACATCACACGCAACTATTTTTGCTAACGCACTACTAAAGTTCAAGAGACTGCGCATACATATGCATATCAAGCCTCCCATTAGACCCATTGAATGTAATTTGGAAAGAAAAAAGCTCACAGAGCATTTTCTTATAACCAACCTGAAAATGAGAACACAGATAAACTGGGCGTTTGCAATCCAACTGTCACACAAAATTATCTTCTGGGATAAAATAGCTCCTATTTGGTTTTAAAATGCAAGACAAAATTACTTCAGACAGTCACAAAAAATCCCCTCTGCATTTTTGCACTGCCCAGCCGGCCTCTCCTGGAATTCAACAAGGAGACACTTTTCTTGAGTGGGAGGCGGAAAAGCAATATCCAATTTATATTAAAACAAATAAGGAGGATGCTGTGAAAATAAGGAGACTTGACCTGGGTCTAGGCCACAAGGTTGAGCCAGATCAATGCCTTTTTAGTTTTAAATTGAAGGCATTCTAATCATCTGGGGCAAATGGAACCAGGCACTGGATTTGGCAGATGCTTGTTATTGCTGCAACATTTGCACATGCCTAGTTTTATCCTCACCCAGTCTTGAAGGGTTTATTTACATATATTTCTCTGAGGTTCTTCTAAGTCCATATAAATGACAGCTAAGCAATACTCCTTTGCAGTCCAAGCAGACCATGCTTCCTTATCCTTACACTAAGCCTAATTTTGACAACATTCAATGTCTATACTATAAAATCTGAATGCTCTTAATGAATGATGTACAACTGGAGATGATTTGCAGCATCACTAACTTAGATAAATTGGTACAGTTCACATCGAAAGGTTTATTTCTTCTATCATTAAGCTGTTTCAGGGACATTTCTCTCCAATTATATTTTACAGAGTGAAAATACAGGCGGGTTTGTTGCTGTCTTGAATTTTTGACATTTTATTCAAGTAGTCAAAAATGAATTACTTCAAAACTCAGGAAAAGTACTCCATTTTAATAATGTAACAAGCAAGAAAACTTTAACTTCATTTCTCTTAACTCCCTGGAAGAATAGGCATGTAAGGTGAAAATTACTCAGCAACCAACTGCAGGAGGAAGGAAAGGACTGAGGGATGAAGGATGAAGGAATAAGCTTTTTGGTATCCTCACCCTAATGAACTGATGCTGTTTGAAGGGCAAATACAGAATTGCTGGATTAATTGCTGAAATGACAGGAGTCAGTGGCAAAAGCTGCTCTGCAGTGACACAAATGTGCCGAGAACCTGCAGATGATGGCTGGAAGGGATCCTTTCTCAAGAGTACAGAGTAAAGCCATGTGAAACACTACCCTTACCTGCTTCAGAGTTTAATGCAGCTGTATTTTCAGCCCATCAGATGTGAAAGAAAAAGGCTATAATTGTTATTAGGGAGAACTGATCTACAAAATAGCCTGAGTGATCAGAATAAACATTAAATGCTGACAAACACCTGCCAGTGTCAGAAAAATTAACTTGAGGGTAAAGGGATAACCTGTTGCACCAGTGTGCTGGTTCCTGCCTCCCCAGTCTCTGAGTGGCATTTGCTCAACTCTCCATACATGGAGGAGAGATACATTTTTCCTCCTGTGCCCTCACCTAATGAAGAGAGAAAGGCTGCTGGTCATCATATTAGAGCATTCAGAAGTTAAAAACATACACTAATTTTAAAATGCGTTGGGTCAGATAACATTTCTTTTCAGTTCTTGTCTCCGATTTACCTCCATATTACAAAAGGTTTCTTAGCTCATGTAACCTGCAGCACTAGCCACGTTATAACATTACTACAGGCTTTACTGGATCAACTCTTCAAATCAACTGTGAACAAGTAAATGCATATGTCAAGTCCTTTCAAGGTCACTGGGAAAGCTCTCCCCTGTACAACTAATTTTAATAAGGAGATGCATGACTTGAAAAGCATAACTTTGGAAATCTTGCATTCATTTTTTCTTGGCTTTGCTTTTTGTAAATAAAATACTAAACATAATTTGTGTAAGCTTGTCCCTCTAAAAGTTACAAGACTGGAAAACACTGGTAAGATTTATTTAGAGTGGAGGTACTTATCAAATGTCACCATTTTCCTGTTGAAAATGACTAATCATTTTGATTAACCTTTGATTTAAATGATTATATACCACAGCAAAGCACAAACATACATAAAATTATACTCCAAAGAAATTCTCAAAGCACAGCTCACATATGAAAACAGTTACGTAAAAGCGGTTAGAGAATTTATATACCACATATATAATATTCAAACCAAAAGCCGACTCCACAGGCTCAACAGGAAGGCTCCCACACGTGCTTTCATACCCAAGAATCACAGCCTAGTTAATCCCACAGCCAACATGAGACTGCTTCCAGAGGAAACACCAAAAATATCAACCAAATAATAATTAAGCTATAGAAGAAACTCCTGACTGCCATCTCAACAAGTACTACCAGTATCTTCTATAAGGAAGTTTATTCCAGGTGGGAAATCGGTGCTAGTCACATATAAAAAGACAGCCCGAGGCAGCACAAGACAAGACATAAAATTTAATACCTCACTTTGAGTAAATACACATGAATTCCAAGCCATGTAGAGATTACAAAACACAGCGAGAAAAACAGGACAGTTAAGGTAAACTAGATCTGAAGACAATTCTGAAAAATAAAAATATATGGTGGAAAAATTAAAGCATATAAAAACACTCGTAAAATCCCATCTCCAAGGGCTAATTTGTGCAGAGCACACATGCCACCAAAGTTATCATGGTAAAGGTTCTGTCAAAAGCTTTTTATCTGACGAACACAGTGACTTCAGACACTCAGGATGCCTTCAGATTATTTAAACTGAGCACTGCTCCACAGTGTTTTGAGTTAATCTAAATAACTTTAAAAAACTGAGCTTATGCTCCTCCCATCCATAAACACCGGTCTCGTAATGTAAAATAAAATGAAGTACTGTAGATTAAAAACTCCATTTGCTCTGGGTTTCTAAAAACAAATTATAAGCCTTGGCCAGGCTAGAATAAGTATTCAAGACATTCAGAGCAGCAGCTGAGCAAGAAGCTCCCAGACAAGACACAGTACGGCACTTAGTGCACTTCCACCCGTCAAACTACAAATATAGGGCATATCCTTATCAGTGATCCTGGATATGAGGGGAACAGGTACTGGGGGCTTCTTCCCTCCTTATTCCCCAGGAATTCCCTCTGCAGTGTGGGATCATCAGGCTCCTCCAGAGCATTTAAATTAGGCTTCTGCTCTTATTTTCCTGGGGGAATGGGATTCAAAATAGACTCAAGAAAGTACCAAGTAATTTACCGGCTTAGGTGAGAGGCCAAACACCAGGCTGTAGAAAACTATTACATACATTCACCTAATAATAAAGGAGATTTTCTACCTACTGAAAAGCCATCAAAAAAGTAGCTGGAGGAGGTGCTAACAGGAAGTGTCCCTCTCAGGGCAGGAACTTAAACAGAACAAGTCTCTGGTACAAGTTCCCCAGCTGGCAATATCAGGATCCCATAGCTCCCAAGCACAAGTGGAGCCACATGCCAATGCGTATGAGCAAAGTGGATGGTCAATAAATATAAGTGAGACCATGGAGAGAATTTGGAGGTGAATTTCCAAATCTAATCAAATTTGAGATCTCTACCAAGGGATTCTGTCATACTCATAGCAAGCATGATTTGGTTTTCTATTATATATTCATATGCTTCCACTCAGAACAAGCTTGTTTCATTACAACAGATTCAGCTGCGCTTCACAGTCGTGCTTCATTTCTTCCAAGGCAAATTCTTCAGGAGATTAACCTGACACATTTATTCCCCTGACAATATATCTTGCCTTTTCAGATATCATTAACAATTTCAAGCACATAGCAATAAACAGGATTAAAATTTTTGAAAAAGTAGTGACTTGAAAGCTTTCTTGTTCCCACACTTTCTTGGTACAACACATTTCACTTCACAAGTAATGTTGTAAGCTTCATCTCGAGTAAATATGAAATAAATTATTAAGCTTCTAACCCAAAAGCTTCCTAACCTCCCCCCCTTTACTGGACCTGAACAGCTGCAGTGCATGGCACAGCTCTAACTTGAGTTCAGGCTTTAGGTAGCTCAGATTGGCAAGTGTTCATTTCTAGGAGTTCAATGTGTTTTTCTTCATACGCACAGAACACATTAGTGAAGATAAACTGTGCAATTGGTAATTGAAATTAAAGTTGCAACATCTATTATGGTAACATCTGCCATGCCCCATCTCTGAAACACAGAGAATGAAATGGCTTTTGCATATGAAGCACCAATTGTGAGATCGACTAGAACAAAAATGCATTAAGAAATGTAATGAAATACATTTACACAACATAAACTTTCCTGAAGTTACTTACATTGTCATTACCAGTCTCCTATCATCTAGACATGTACAACAAGTAAACTCCCAGTATAATTCTGGGAGGTGCATTTGAGAAATGCACGTCTTTTTCTAAAATTCAAAAAGCTGCACAGTAGTCATGCATGGTCAAGAAACCTGTTCAAAAATCCAGTTTGCTTCTGAAGATATTAATGTATATAATATGTGCTCATCCCAAAAGGAGAAATCGGTGTGATCTTTGGAAGAATTCTTTGAATGTACCTCCCTAACAAAATTTCAGAAAATGCCAAATATTTCTGAGATTTCCAAATCAGGATTTTTTATTAAATAATATGTGGATAAATGATATCACCTTTAGAATCCAAGTAAATATTTAGTAAATATAGCAGCCACAAAGCTATATTAAAAGGTCAGCAAGTGAAAGAACATTCAGTGTAACCATGCTCCTGGGACCATGCTAAGAATTCCAGCTCTTCATAAATGTCTTGCATATCAACAACTTTTCATAGGACTGTAAAATTTGCCTATTTTTATCACATCAGTAAACAAAAGCTTTTCTAATATTTTAAGTAAACAATTCTGTAACTGCTAGTTTATGTCATATTAAAAAAAAGGAAAAAAACACTCAGCCATTGCACCATGTCTGGCTGGGGTAACTGTCTTTTAGAGATAATCGGAAGTCTTCAATGCAGAAATAACAGAGCAAGATATTTTATAACAAGAGACAATTAGAAAAATGGAAACAAAGATCAATTTTCTATTTCCAGGGTGTTACATATTGTATATGAAGATGCTTCCCGAGACACCTGACAAACTTGGCTCCATCATCTGTCCAAGCCTGGTGAGTTATGCAAACCTTCACCCGCAAAAGGAAAGCATTAAGATATTTCATTAAAAAAAAAAAATCTACTTTCCTACCTTCTAATTGAGATCAGGACAAAATCAGTAGCTCTTTAAAATCTGACTATAACTCAGATGAACTAAAGGACCAGATCAAAGCATAGTTATGCAAGGTGCTATAGCAGCCAAATGCAGCTTACTAAATATTTAAGACATATAAAGATAAAAACACAGGATGTTAAATCACTACAAACCAAAACAGTTAGCAAGATCCCTGCAAATGCCTCCTGGATAAAGATACATTATGTGCTTCATTCATTTTCTAATGACTGATGTTCAGGGGTTTTATTATTATTAATTGCATATAAATTACCATGATTTTTGCATCACTGGGAAAGTATCAAGCCATTCACCTCTCAGAGGAACAATACCAAACAAAGGCAATGAATTCATGGCATATAAGAACACCACAGAACACAGAAAATTATGCACACCATTTAAAAGGCATGGCATTTAGACTACTAGGGAAAAAATCAAAAGTATGCAATATATCTTTAATTGTAAGAAAAAATAAATCCCAGCTGATGGTTTGCCAAGTCCTTGATATTATTTAAGCAAAAACACTGCCTACTTCAGGAGTGCAAAATCTTCTTAACTTGCATATCTGCATATATCCCCAATATCTTCTGAAGTGCTCTAGTGCAAAATTCATTGTATCTGAGATCTGCTAATCATAATCAGGAAACTCTGTTATGCATCTTAAGGACGCACTTTAGGCTCTCAAGAGGAAAAATAAACACGTTTCATTAGCTGCTTTTGCAAAATACTGATTTGTATTTATTTAGAAACCTTTTCAAGTTGCACCACTGTTAAATTAAATATTTATGGCGTGATTTTCCAAAGAGTTTAACACCTGTTCATAGTTTAACATGTTGACTTCAACAGGAGTGCCCAAGATTTCTGCAAACCTCAGAAGTGACAGGTTGGGATGTGGTTAAGCAGCTCAAGCGTGGATGTTACTGCTGAGCTCTGAAATGCAATCAGGATCCTGACCAGCCTTTACCTCCCATACCAGCATTTCAGACAACTGAATTGGATATATTTTATTAGAACTACAATCAAGATGATTCATTAATACCTGTTAAATCCAAATAAGGCACAGGCTAAATGCTGTTAGCTAATCCACCATGCATCTTTACTTTCCTTCACTAGCAGGAAACTTACTTGCTTGGGTCACCACTTCAAGTAGTAACTTGCAGAGGAGACTAAAACCCACAGTGAGTCAAGAACTGGAAAGCAAAGCTGTTGATATTACAAGTGAAAAGTTGAACAAGGATGAAGACGTCTTTTTAAAATACAGAATAAAGAAGGTACAGCAAAGAAAGAAAAGATGTTTGGCACCCTGCAAAAACCTGTATCCTGGTGACAGACTGCTGGGGTTTTGGCATTTGGCTTCTCAGCCAAAATTGAGGACCACGCCTCTGACCTCACTGTCAAAGGAAGTAAAAATACGGGGATGGGTCTAGTCATCCTTATTTTGCTTAGCTTCTAAGGGATGTGCACTCACTATCCCTCCCTCCCAGCTTCATGTTTTCAGGTATTCTACATCTCCTGTTCTTGCATGAATAGATTATTTCTCACTGGCTGCTCTTCCACTCTTCCCAGTCCTTCACCTGCTCCTGACTGTAATGTACAGAATCACAGAAAATCTCAAGTTAGAAGAAACCCATCAGGAGCATTGCGCCCAGCCCCCTAAAATGGAGCCAGAACAGAGAAATCTTGGAGGGACAACTGATGCACAGGCCATACGTTGTCAGGGCCTGCACTAAATGCTATTGAGTAGCTATGAAATCAGGATTACATGCACAAAAGCCATCACCTTAAATTTAGAAAAGTTGAGGAGAGAAAAAGCCCTTAATGTCTTATAAGAGACATTTGATGCAGTCAAGGCCTCAAAATATTTAAAGTTAAAAGCCTTAGAAATACCATTGAACAAACTAAAAACATTTAAAATCTTCAGTCAAATTACTGACAAGGAATCCATAAATCTGAACAATGGAATAAAGACAACATCTTACATTTCAAAATTAAATACTTAAATTTCCTTGTGGCATTAGGCCTACACTTCTAGAAGCAAAAAAGCTATGTATTTTAAGCAGTAAATAAATATATAACATCTAAGTAAGAAACTACTATACATAGGACACGATCCAAATGATCATCCAACATGATTTCATAAATTGAAGATGAATAAAATACTTGAATATTGTAGATAGGACACATCAATCTCCTCACACATTTTACAGCACATTACAAATCTGCCCAGCAAGTCGAATATTTTACTCATTAAAATAGTAGCTTTCATCACACTATAAAACATATACAAATGCAGACCAGAAAACCAAAAAGCATATTTACTGTAAGGTTTTATATTTGTGTCATTAATTAACAACAAAAGTTTGGAATAAAACTAAAATAAAAGCTAATCAAAACAGCTAGCTGTCAAATTAGATGGGAAATGTATTTTTCAAATCAAGCGAAAAGCCACAGCCTTCAAACATTTAGTGTTGCATCAGCTGATACAGACAGCTTCAAAAGGAAGGACAGCAAATGTCCGGAGTATATGAGGAAAAGGTGTCCTGGCTGAAAGATTCAAGTTTATGAATTTTCATTGATTTTTTTTTTCCTCCAGGATGATTAACTTGCACCAAAGCAGACCTCTGATATATGGACTATAAATAAGGTGCTGCTGCGACACTGCAGGCAAAATAAATAAAAACAGAGCCCTGACAGTATTTCACCCTCAAACAAATGTTTCAGTCCCTACATTGTCTGGCTCAGAAAGATACATAGACAGTCTCACAGACAGAGATATAAATGAACAATTGCAGTACCTTTTTCCCACACTGTTTACAGGGTTGGCTATATTCCTACTGGCAATAGATTTTCTTCTTGACAGCTTCTTGGTGTTGGGGCTCTCATCAGTGCTGTCATCCTCTTTCTTTGGTGTGTTACTTCCTTTGCTGTTCAGGTCCCTTAGCACATTATAATTAATTTTACTTGAGATTTTCTTCTGTTCTAACATCTTTTCAATTGCCTCTCCTGCTGTGCTGGCTTGAATTGGCTCCCGCTTCTTTGCAGATTTCTTTGGCTTAATTAAAATATAAAATTAGTGATGTAGATACAAACAAAGTTTTGGTGAAGCAGAAGGGCGAGCTGCAGTTCAGTAGTCCTGGCTCAGGTGCTGCTGATGTGGGATGCAGGCAACGTGGACAGGCCAAGTCAGCTCTCCCTCTCCTACTACTCAGTGGGACCGAGAGGTCTCTTTTTTCCAACAGGTAAGTGATCACTTTCATATCAAATACCCACATGGTTTATTGCAAAATCTTTACTTAGTATTTGTAATGCTGCCAGAGAAGAAATGTGGGCCATTTCTCATGCATGAAAAAAAAATGGATTGAACTCTGTTACAAGAACAAGGACTCTGACAGCATCAACCAGCATGTAAAAAAAATGAAATCCCCCTGATTACAATTGCCTATAAAGCTAAAGTCAAGCTGGATCCCAACTCCTCTAAGCACTGACAACTCAGTGTTGAAACTGCAATGGTATTTTATGTAAAGTCTGAATGCAGTGTGGGAGAACATCTACCCAACTCCTCCTCCACACTGAAAAAGGCCAATAATATTAGCAGAAGCCTTCTAAGTGTGGACAGGCATTAAGGTCGAAGGATGGGAAGCAGGAGGCTGCAGACACAGCAGCATAGCGACAATGTGATCTGCAACTTCCTAGGCAAATGCTGCAAGCTCAAGCCCAGAGTTGTGCTGCAGAGGCTGGTGCTACACAGACCCAGACAAAGAGAAATGACACCAGAGAACATTTCTATCCTGATGCCTAAGTAGGTATGAAGAAAAAAAAAAAAGAACCCCTGTTTCTCATTCTGCATTTACCTTTTCAAAGGGAGGTTTTAACACCAAGCTCTGTAAGAGATTTATTTTTTTATGGATAATAGCCCCTCTGTTTACCTCCATAGGTCAAGCACTACCTTGAAATGGGAAAGCACTACATTAATCAAGTTCTACTCGAGCTGTCAGAAACAATATAGAGTTAAAGAAAAACTCCTGTGTTGTCCGAACAAAAAGGTGGGTGTTTGGGTTACTTGGCAATGCCAATGAGTTATACAATTTTGAAAATTGCTGGTAGACTGCCACATCTCTGTAAGCACAGGATGAATGAGAAACTCTGAAGCATAAAACAGTGTTTCATTGTCTGGTTTTGTTTTTACTGTTGAAATACCTGGGGGAAGTAGGAAGGCCTGTCTTTCACATTAGTTGGAAAAAAAGATAGAGGATATATGCACTAAAAATTAGCACGGATTTTAGTTGCATGTGGAAGATTTGACTTGTCACTTGATCAATTACACAAAATACTAACGCCGTAAATCCTGAATATATGGCCAATTAGGCTGCTTTAAACTGCTAAACAAGGAGACAGGACATTCCATTTGCTAACATAACTGTCGCATTCTTTATGAAAAGTAAAAAAATATATTCCTTCAAGTGACTGTAACAAGGGTCTGTTCAGTTCTTCATAAAGAAATCACTATTCTAAGAGCAAAGAAAGCTACTGAAGTTATGGCAAGTACAAACAAATTCCCCATGCACACATTAAAAAAAAATTAGGCATGTCTTCAGACCTGTATTTAAATAAGCAAGCAATTAGGACAGCAATCATAATAAATGCTAAGAGCCAGCTCTGACTTTGCCATGCACAGTATCTTCTCATAATAGTAATTCAAAATAAAAGTTTGGGCAAGGGAGTGTTTTACTCACCACTTGAAAAATCATAGCCTTGTAATTCAATAACAGGTAGACATACAATAGTTTTTGCTCGTTTAGTGGTGACCTATACCATTATGCCCATACATCCCACATGGAGCTGATCAGCAAACATAATGCATTTCCGAGACATTTTCAAATAGACACAATTAGCACACAGTTTAATACCTTGTGTTCCTTATAAATCCCAAGTTCTTTCTCTTTTGCTATTCTTGCTTCCTTTTCTGAAAGATGACAAAAGGGTAACCAGCATGAACAGACTGCACATTTCAGCAACACTGGCCAAAAGGAGAATTTCAGTCCTATATGCTTACCTTTTTGTTCCTTCAAATAATCTGCATTTTCTTTCATCCACAGCTCTGCTTTTATCTGTGCTTCTGCTTCATTAAGTATATACTAAAAGACAAAACAATTTTATCTACTTTCAGAGATCAAGTTGGAAACCATAGGGCAAAATGGAATTGAAAAACCACTGGCAAGGTCAATTCACACTCTGTTTTTAAAAATATGTTAATATAAGAGAACATATTTGAGTTGTGACAATCAGAAAGCATTTCCAGTAACGTCCAAAGCTGGCAAAAAACAATAATATGTTTTCAAAACATAGTGCTTGGTTTCCAAACTATGATGAGATGACCAAAACCATGCAGGACTCATTGTACATGATGTGTAATTAACATAAACTGATCCTGAGTTTATGATCTTTTTCAGATGATATGAGAGGGTATCATGACAACACGGTCATCTGCAAGTAATTCTTATATTGATGGTGGTCTGTAATTCAAAACAGTACAGAAACCATTGCCTTGCCCGACCAAAACAGAAACATGTTTCTTCTGGGTATGTTTCTGCAAAGGTTTAGGCACAGTTACTGAGATTATTAGTTCAATGGCCACATCTGTGTGAATGAAAGCAGGCAGGATGGCCTGGAGTTTGAGTCCTCTATATTTTAGAGAGCTGGGTTCAGTAACCACATCTAGGCTTTTTTCACTTAACTCCACTTAGTCTTGGTAACATCATTAGCAGGTGTGGAGCTGAAGAACACACCTGAAAGTATTCAGATGAATTACAGAAGTGAACAAACAGGTAAGCAGCAGGTAGGCTAGCAGGTAGATAGCTACATCTCCTCTTCAAGTACTTAAATATAAAAATAAGACCAGTATTTAGCATAACTGTCCATGAAATAGAAGTTCTCTATAGCTGGTGCCGGTTAGGCTTGAAGAATTTCTGCAGAATGGAGATGATAAATTCCTCATGAACAAGACATTTTTGTTTTTATTTTAAATCAGGAGATCCAAGACTTGTACAACAATGCTCACAAAAAACAATTTGAGATTTCTCTATCTTATGGGTTTGAGCACTGGAGATTTTCTCCAAAGTAAAATGCATGTATAGAACTTCATGAGAAAAATAACTCCAGTCAAATGAAACTAATGCAAGGTGAAGTCCTTCCTCCGAGGGTAAATGAGGTGAGCAAAAAGCTATGCAAGTGCTGGTTTATCAAACCAATATTTTCAGTCTTTCATCTGCTTCTATTAAAGGCGAGCAGCAATAGTAAAACCTGCTTCCTCCTAGTTCAGTTATTCATCCTTCTTATGCTTTTAGGGAGTTCATAATCTCAGGCTTACAATATTACAGTCTATTGCCATGGAAATGAACATGAGATCATAAAAGCAGAGTTATGACCTCATCATAAAGCCTAGGGGAAAGAGAAAATGCACTTGTTCCTCTCTCGTGATTGTTTAAATTATGCACCTGCTATATTGAAAACCTCCATCCTTCCCGCTCCCTCTATACCATGTCCACTTAATTCATAAGATCATAGAATAATAGAATGGTTTGGGTTGGAAGGGACCTTAAAGATCATCCAGTCGCAAACTCCCATGGCATGAGCAGAGACATGTCCCACTAGGTCAGGCTGCCCAAGGCCCCATCCAGCCTGGTCTTCAACACCTCCAGAGACGGGGCAGGCCCAGCTTCCCTGGGCAACCTGCGCCAGTGTCTCACCACTCTCATCGTGAAGAAATTCTTCCTTATATGTAGCCTAAATCTGCCCCTCTCCAGTTTATACCCATTGCCCCTCGTCCTATCTCTACAAGCCTTTGTGAAGAAATTCTTTCTTATGTCTAGTCTAAATCATGACCGCTCCAGTTTATACCCATTGCCCCTAATCCTATTGCTACCTGTTCAAGTGTTGACATGTTGTGTGGTCTTCAATAAATCATCTTCCACAGCTGTCTGTCTGTCATATTCAGGTTGTATGGCAAAAGGTATCTTTCTCTGCCACACAAATGACAATAAATGCAGAAAAGGTTACAGAAATTTTAGAAAGAACACAGAAGCCGTGTGTGCTGGTTTGACAGTTTGGTTTCCATGGTGGCCTCCTATGTTGAATATAACTTAATAAAATAATTAAATTAGAGCTCAACCAAACTTTTAAAAGCCCTTGATCAGAATAAAAGGCATTCTAAAACAGAATTATTCCAGCACGACATGAGCAAGCAGCAGTCAAATATATCTATAAAGCAGGCAAGGAATACTAAATTCACAGCCTTGCAAGAACCTTAGTTTTGATCTCAGGTCACCAAAATCACTTGAATCACTCTCTAGATCAGAGGGAAGAGGCAGTGAGGGGAGAGGATAAACCAGATAAGAACTATTTTTCATCCTCAGATATCCAAATGCAAAGAGAGCCAGGATAAGACAGCACCTTACCCGATCTATTTCACTGTCATCAATCCCACTCAGATCTAATTCACCATCTTCTGTATTCTCATCTAAAGAAAAGAACAGATTTTAATTCAGCGGATGTTTCTTCAAAATCAACCATAATTCAAGTTCTATGGTAAAGTAACACTGAATAATTGTGCATCCTTCTGTGTTCATCCAGGAGGTTATACATGTTGCTGAGTAATTTCAGTATTTGTGCACGCACAAATTCACCACATTGAATTAATATAAAATTCAGGAACTGGTACAGTCCTCCTCAATACTAAAAGTCTGCCGGTCACTTCCAGTGACTTTTTTTTTTTCCATTTTAATGTACAGCTACAAACATTCAGCAGGAATCTGGGGAAACCATTTTAAGAAGATAACCATTTTGCTTTCATCATAACACGAATTTCTCTGTCAGTGTCTATAGGTCAATGATTCATCCGTAAATCAGGGCTTAGAAAATATTTTCTGTTTTCAGGGAAGCACTGTGGAACAAGAAATAACACATCATGCTGATAGTCATACCACAGCTTTTTTCTAGATTCTGATCTACCATCATTCAATCCACTTACCTCATACCACTCTGTAAAAAAATGTGTATTCATTTTTCCTCTCTGTAAAATGGGAATAATTAAAACACCTCCACATTTAAAAATAACTTTTAGAAGCTATGGAAGGCCCCAAATAAATGTTAAACCATAATGGGTTTCTGTAATTATAACATCACTGTAATTTTTCTAGTTTTGTTTTTATTAAGACTTCTTCTGAAAACACTTTTTTTTTTAATCTTCTACCTATAAAAATACATAACAGCACAGCGTTACAGGCCTAACTCAGGACTGGCACAATGTAAACCAGCAAAACAATTTTCCACATCACATTAATGTACAGTACTAACACACTATTAATGTAGTTAGGGTAGAGAAAATAATAAATTATTCAGCAAAGAGACATGCTAGGGAATGAAGCCATCTTCTTGGTTGTCTCCATTGCATCTAATCAAGACTAGACAAGGACGACCTAACTAGTTTAGTTGCAGAATAAATAAATTATGCTTCAACAATCTGCAGTAACAAATTAAGACTGAGATGGTGCAGAAGAGCTTAACATCTTCACAGTTCTTGCTCTCCAGTCCTAGGGATGTGCTTCCTCACAAACCAAGACCTTCAAATGATTTAATTCCCTAGACTGGTGCTTCCTGAGCAGAGCTAATGAGCAGAGCAGTGTGGAACTTCTGGAGGGAGAAGGCACTGCAGCTCTTTGATCCCACAGCAGGTTACTGCAACACAGCGCTTCAAGGCTTGATAAACACCAAATGCTGAAGACAAGCAAAGTAGGAATTACGAATACTAGCAGAAGATGCTAATGATGCTCTGCTTGGCAGAACTCAGGCCTAACTCAATTGTCTGATGTACTTGAAAACACAGGGCCAGGAAATCAACTGAAACACCAGTTAGGAATAAAGGCTGCACATCCAAAGCTGGTGCAAAGGGTCTGGATGCTCAACCCAACAGACATTTACTGGTATCAGAGACTGAGAGCTTGGATGTTTTCAAAATCCACCTCCAACAATGAACAGAAAGTTCTAAACTTTCCATACAAAGTCATGTACAAAATGGGTTTCACTGTGAAGAAAATGTCTTGTGACAAGGAACAGCATAAAACTGCTTTGATTTTTTTTTTCAGATTGTCTCATAAACCTAGTATTAACTTTACCGATCCAGATAATCTGATGCTAAAATGACTGAAAAGGCCTTAAGGAATGTTTCTCATTGCCGTTACATTTAGAAATTAACTGTATTTTAGTCCCAGGCACCAGATTTACTTTATAATCTTCTTCCCCAACAACACTTTAGAAGTGTAAAAGATTTTATAATAACTACATAATTGCTCAGTACACATGCTTTTCTTCTGGTCTGATTTCTATAACAGACCAGTAAGAGCAGGGCTTTCTGCACCAGAGACACCAGTTCCCTGTGCAGGTGCCCCGGTGCCAGGCAGGCAGGGACATGACCAAAGGACACGGCAATGCATGTCCTGGTTCAAGCTTAGTGAGAAAAAACAAGTGACAAAACATATCCCAGTGGTTTGCTGTCTCTTTAACATAATTCACTGGATTTTTTTAGAAAACTGTAATCAGGCAAAGTGCAGAGAGGAATCACTATATGTTGCATCACCCGTGGGAGTCTAGGGTATTCTGCAGAACAGCACTACACGTCCCCCCTGTCAGAACTGAGATATACATTTCCAGTGAGTAAAATGCTTAAATATTCACCAAGGAAAGGAGTAAATATTGCAGCGTAATGTCCGAGGCATCTTCCCAGGAGACTGTCCATCTGAGCCCAAGAAATGTTTCATTACACAAAATAAAACAGCTCAACAGCACAAGGGTATCTCCAAGCCAGAATAACCTGCCACCTATTTGGGAAGGAGTTCAGGCTGAAATGGGACTCCAACTGGATCTTCCCATATTCTGGGTGAGAGCTTTAATAACTAAGCTCTAAGACAGAAGGGATCATTCACAGAATCATAGAATAGTTTGGGTTGGAAGGGACCTTAAAGATCATCTAGTTCCAACACCCCTGCCATGGGCAGGGGACACCTCCCCCCAGATCAGGCTGCCCAAAGCCCCATCCAACCTGGCCTTAAAAACCTCCAGGGATGGGACAGTCACAACTTCCCTTGGCAACCTGTTCCAGTGTCTCACCACTCTCATGGAGAAGAAATTCTTCCTAAATATCATTGTCTCCCCCTTCTTTGTGTAATCTACCTTTTCTTTCCTCAAGGTTTTTTGGTTTCAATTTGGTTTATCTGAGCAAAGAGAATTTATTGGGTCTTTTTTCATATTTATTGCACCAGATAAACTAAAATATCAACTTTGGAACCATTTGCCCAGACAAGTTGTGGCTGCCCCATCCCTGGAGGTTTTTAAGGTCAGGTTGGATGGGGCCTTGGGCAGCCTAATATAGTGGGAGGTGTCCTTGTCCATGGCAGGGGGGTTGGAACTAGATGAGCTTTAAAGGTCCTTTCCAATCCTAACCATTCTATGATCCTATGACAACTTGGAATTAGGGACAAAGAAAAAGGGAGTCAATCTGAAAAGTCTGTGTTCTGAAGATCACAGGCTAGAAAATCAAAATTTTGAAGGGGCGGCAACCACTCTGGACACAAGCCACTACTCAGCTTTATACTCACTACTTTAGTCACTTCAGAATTTTATAATTCTGCACATCCCAAAATTACTTGTAGCAACAACTGCCACATCTTAAGAACAATACAAACATCCCACTGAAATGAAGCTGCCACTGCTTTTACAAGTCATTAAACACCTCAGTCCTCCTATACACTGCTATATTTTTGGATCAGAGGTTTAAAATTTAATATGTCACAGTACAGTAGGTGTCTGTTCCCTTATCCTAATAGGCCAGACTGAAAATGATGTAATCTCAGGCACCATGAACGATTTCACATGTCATTTTAAATACAACTTGTTACTGAATTAGGTGCCAGTTTTTCTCATTGGATCAATTAGCAACAGGGACAGAAAACTCATTCTCCAACTGGTAAATTGCAGAGAAGAATCCAGAAGCAAGTTATATGTAATAAGCATTTCCTAGACCCCATAATGGCAGCAGAGGGAGTAATTGCAGGATATCCCTCTGCCTGCAAGTCGTTCTTTTTCCTGCCAAGACGATAAGCATTCATTAAATGTAAGGGGCTTTTCAGAAGAGAAGATGCCTACACATCCCTAGGTTAATGCTTTCACTGAGAAAAAAAACATGCTTTGTTACTGAACGCCAATTCAAAACAGAATATATCGGTTTTGATCTGAAAATTTCCACAGCAATCATTTCCAACATGAGTAGATCCCACTAGCCATAAATATCCGTCTGCTCGATGTTATATGGAAAGTAAATCCCTTGCTTTTTTATATGAAAGATCTTCCCAGCTGCTAAACTTTTCAAAACAATTTCTAAATGATCATTTTCTCTTTTAATAAAAGGGTCGAAATGAAATGTTCAACGAAATAAAAACACAGATGTGGCCAACATCTGGTCCAACCTCTTAAAAGCTTATTTAAAAGCAATAGCATCACATGGCATGGCTCTTAGTCAACATGGATTTCTTCCGTTAAGAAAAACAACCACTTTACTGCAGGGCACAGGCAAGAAATAAGCTGGGCGTTAAAAACAACAACCCTCCCCCTAATCCAGCTCTTAAAAGAAAGTACTGTCGCAAAGAGTGTAGACCGAGGCAGCAAGTAGCAGTCTACTTCATCATTACCTAACATCTACATGGCAAGCAGAGGATGGGCACTTCTAGAGCTTTCCATCAAGGTCCCAATCAACTACATTTATGCAAGTTAAAACCATCAGCCACCCAGCCAGCTCCCCCAATACTTAACAATACCCCCAACAAAAGCCTTTTCTTTGCAGTCTTTTAACGTCTTTGCCAACTGACTCCAGTAGACGCGAGGGCTACAATCAGACACTAGGGATTAGGTTTGTAAACCTGTAGGATTATTTACTGTTCTTGCCATTACTAAATGCACGCTAAACCCCCTCTTAACACGCTGTCTCTCCCCACCCCTGTGTGGCTAGTTCAACATATATATAGCTTGCTATTATTGGGATTTATTACAGAAGAATCATTCTAGCCAATATATTTGAAACCTCACATTCTTAAAAACAGCCATGTGAAGAATGTGTTTTTCTGTTTCTGTTACAGCAGGCAGCACTATTTATTGCTCTGCCTAGATAAGAGGATTTCCTTACAGACAGAAATGGAGGCTGAACACTTCCCAGGAAATCCTCCAGAGCAAATATAATAGGAGGCACTTGGTGCTCTGGTCCCATGCGGCAAATACACCCTTCTCACACTATTTCATAGCAGTCAAAGAGCTGAAAGAGTTTAAACAAAGAAGGTTTCCATCTATTCAGCACAGCATCAGACACTAAGCAGCCCCAGCATTTAAGGAATACTTTGGGTGTAGAATATGACAAAATCTGAAAAAAGTTACAAGAAGCTTTTTCACTAACAAAAATCCTTAAGCAACAAACCAAATGACCTGAGCCTGGGGGATCAGAAACAGTAGGATTGATTGTTGCTCTCCAGGGAGGGATTAAGACCAAGGGGAGCCACTGAAAGCTCCCGCAGATCATCGGAGGAACCCGACAGGGCAGAAACGTTTTTGCAGTTAAATCTGATGAGCGGTGTCGGTGTCGGTGTCGCTTTGGGAGCTGCAAGGAGCGCGAAGGAAAGGCGGTAGCTTAGCGTCAAAAAAGGCACTGCACAACCGCATCAGAATATAATTGATTAGCTGATCAGAGGGGACAAGAACCCATCTGGAGGGGAAGATAACCGATTTACCAAGGGCGTGAAGAGAACAGTCATTAAGCGTGGGTAACTGGGAGGGGAACAGCAGCAGCACAGGGCAGACAAAGTGCCGTAGCGATCTGGTAGGGAAAAGAAATGGATGTGAAAATGCTGCAGTAGCAGCAGCGCAGCATAAAGTGGGGTGTATGAGGATCGATGGGTGTGCAAATGAACCCACTGCACATTCAGGTGTGCTGAGTCTGTGGGTCTGTATGAGTGGGGTATGCTGTGAGTTTTATTACCACTCCGATCACCTTTGGCAATGTCATCGTCTGCTGTCATAACAAAAGCATGCCACAAAGAGAAGGTGTAAGGACAGAGAAAAACTAATTGCACTTAGTGACAAAATAAGGTCAAAAAAAAGCACGACGTGTATCCTCATATTTAAGTGAAAACGTTTTTTATTCTATTGTACCTGAAGCCACCTTGAAAATTACAGTCTACTCTTTCATACTGCCAATCCGACACTAGGATTTAGGTCTGATGGTGTACGGAGCACATGAGGCCACACGTACAGCATAAAGATAAATGAAGTCTGTCACTTTATTATTTCCTTTTGCCAAGGCAAGGTTAAGGAGTCTGCTCCAGCTGAAGCCAAGTTTCCAGCCTGCTAGCTCCTTCAGAGAAAGCAAACACACTGCACCACGCAGAGCGAGGCCCCTTCTTCCCAGAGATGTTCGTTCCTGCCGAGGAGGGATGGCGGGAGGCATTGCTGGCTGGCGCCAGGCTGCCTGGCAGCACCAGGACACACAGTCCTGGCACCGCACATCATCCACCAGCCAGCTCCTCACTTAGCATTAGAGATACAGAAGACAAGCCCATCAACGTGCAAAATGAAGGGCAAAGAGTGAAAAGACTCGACCAAATAAATCAAAGGATTTCCATATATCTGCTACATACGCAACTGCTGCAATCGTAAGAGAACAGCTCTGCAAAGTCAGCCTGTCCAAAAGCAGGGATGTACAAACTCATTAGCTCTTTTCTCACTCCTATCTGCTGAAAATACGCCATTTTCAAAAAGCTAAGAGGAGCAAGAGCCAGGGTCAGTGCTGGATGGTTTGCAGTCACTGCATGGGATTCACCCACATCGCTGCAGGCAGAATGAGGATTTCCTACCAGGCTGTCCCTTAACTCCCCACAGAAGTACAAACCTATCTTTATTAAGTGCCTGTACCTTTATTTCCTCACACTGAGATTCAGGCTCTGGGTGTGACATGTCCTGCATCAGATGACTGACATCCAACAGCCTTCCCACATCAGCTGCCTTCGTATGGCAGCCTCAGAACAATTATCCCATCGCAGGAAAGGAATTTCAAATTTGTGCGTTTCATGATATATGGGAATAATTACGAGAAAAGCTTTTCCTACAGTCAGTCATCTCACACAGAACTTTTCTTAGATGCTTACAAGGTCTTTTATAAATTAAATTTCAATTTGGATAAAAACCCAGCTTTCCTGCTGGGTTTCTGACAGCACATCCACACTGAAGCAAATACTATTGTTTCACTTCACAGTCCATGGAGGATCTAACCAAATCGCATCCGCACATTTTATAGCCAGGTAAAGGTTATGCCACTAATCTAAGAGACATGGAAAATTGTTAACTTAGACACTAATTAATCAGAAAAAAAACAGTTAATCACTCCATTCTTTCTAGAAATTCATCCCCCAGCAATTTATATGCTTTTAAAAGCAGGTAGTATAAAAACAGACCAGCAATAAACAATGCTATTCTCCTTCTGAAGATTTTTCTTTAAAGGTAAACTCATGCTTATTGAACTACATAGCAATATGAAAAAGCCCTTAAGAAAAAATCCTTTCAACCTCCCAAAATAAATACAGCTGAAAGTTAAGCTTTTGAACTGAAGAACATCTTGACACTGTCCTGAAAACCAGCAGCAGATGTTCCTCTTCTGGAATAACGTTTGCATCCGCCCAACACCTTTTAAAAAGAGTGTAAAAGAGCATCCTTTATGCAATCTACGTGACGCAACTCGTTCTTTTTTAAGCTTCCAACCCTGCTGCCATGACCAAGTTCTCTGAGGATGGCTGTTCTCAACAAGATGGCAAAACCTCAGCTTGCTGCTGAAACAATAACCATAAATAACCAACCTGACAAATACTCACACAGGAACATATTAATTAGCTACCACAAATGACATTTTTCAGCTCCAAAGCCCAGAAATGATACGAGCTTCCATGCAGACACAAGCCTTCTCCAACTCATGATTTCTGTATCTAGCAACTCCAGGAATCATTAGAGCTCTCTTGCCAAAGGTGCAACATACATCTCAGCATTTGCCCCTGCATTCCTTCCTGAATAATTATAAACTTAAAAGTTTTTTAAAATGGAGACAATAAAGACAGATTTCCCCTACTTCTTGCTCTTTTCCATCTGATCACCAATTCCCCATTGTATTTTCCTCCTTTGCCTTTCATGCTGTTCTTGGCATCTTTTTCCTCCTTTCCCTTCCCCCACCCACCCTTCTTCTTGGTGCCTTCTGGCCTGTATTTTCCACATTTTCTTAAAATCTCCGCAGGGGTATCCAACAGGAACAGTTTACATAAAGGGAGAGGCCAGGGAGAAGAAAGGACCAGCTCCCTAATCAGTTCCCCTCTACAAACCCCATGAGTGCAAATCGCCATCATATGGCTTGCAGGGGAAAGGGCTGTAGGATGCCCTGGAGAGCTGGCAGCAAAGGCAGCCAGGCTCAGATCAGGCTCCAGCTCACTTTCCCTGTGCTGCCAGACCACTATGTAAAACAACAAGAGCACTTTACATCTGAGCCAGCCATAAAGGCAACAGCTGGTTTAATGTTTAAGTGCTGAAGCATCACTTCTGCAACTGCAGCTTGCCAGTTAAGCAGCCAGGTCTTGCTGTGGGTGCTAAATGCTCTTCTGTCCATCTCTGCAAGCCCAAGATCCTTGCCTGGCCACAGCTCAACCACCCCAGCAGAAGGACATATGTTTTATTGAGAAGTAGTTCTACTCTTCTAACATGCCACCTCTCCTGCACCAAACAAAATACGATAAGCTCTACAATACAGAGAACTTAAAAGGAAAACCTAAAATTTTGCTTATTTTTATTTATTTATATATTTTTTTAAATCATTCATCAATTTCTGTTCCACCAGGGAAAAAATTTTAAATATATGCAGCCACATAAAGGCAGCTTCTAATTACCCTTACCTTGTCTCAGCAAAGGCTGCCCAACTTCTACCCCTTCCTTTGAGGTTCAGAGCTGGTCTATGGAAGATGTGGTGACAGGCTCAGCATCAGCCACCAAAAGCCACCCAGACTACAGAAATGCATGTGACAGCAGGCAATTATTAGTATTAAGACAACATCACAATATAGTGTGTTAAATTATATAGCTGAGACTTTATTTGGATAAAAAAAAAATCAATTTGTTTCGTGGCCATTTACCGCACTGTCTGGGCAGGCTGGATGATGAGAAGCTGTTAACAGAAAGAAAATTATCAGGTAAGAAATTTCTCATTTTGTAACCCAGCTTCTTCCTTTCTTCGTTGCTAATGAGAAATAGCAAGCAGGGAATTACAGATATGGAGAGAGGAAAGAGAAGGAAAAATTTTATTATTATTATTCTTACTATTTATTATTGTTACAGGGGAGTAACCAACAAAAGCAGAAGCTCCCCTGCAAAAAATTGTAAGTTTTGCAAACAGAGCAGTTAGGTGGGATCCTGGCCCAAAGGAGAAAGGCTCTGCAGTGGATGGGGCTCAATTCAGAGCAGCTACCAGGTTGTGTTTTATGCCATCAGGACTATCAGAGACATGGAGCAGAGAGAGATCCCACACTGAAGATCCCAACTCTTATTTAATGCTCAGGACCACTAGTTGGGATTCACAAGCCTGAAAGTAAGAGACACAGGTTTAAATTCTTATCAATTAGCAGCTACAGAAATGCTGATCTGTGTTAAAAGCACCGGTCCACGATGCAACAGATGGCCACAGCCAGCAGAAACCATGCTTTTAAATAAAAATCACAGAAGTTGCATAGTTTCTTTTTAGACAAGGTGCTATGTTTTCATCTCTGGCCACAGCTAGAGGCTGAGAAGCAGGTGAGTGGTAGAGTACTTTCTCTGTCTCAGAACCCAAACAGAGCTTACAAATGAGCCCTGCTCCAGGGACCAGGATATTTCTGTGTCCATTCAGGCAAATGTATGAAGCATATAAGGATCTCTGCAATGTACAGGCACTCCCCGGGTGGCCACAGGTGACAGTGCCGCACAGCAAGCTCATCTGGTCATCTGGCTAAAGTGTAGCACAGTCCTGCTGCAGATAGCACATGTGCTGCAGCGAACTCTGAGAGAGGATGTACTTGTGTACCTTCTTCCTCTCCCCAGATGTTTTAAGGACTGCAGCAAACCTTCTCCCAGATGCATCGTAGACAGTGGTGAAGGATTTTAACATTTTGCCTGCAGCAGCTCTGAGGCCCCAATGCCTTGGCATTTGGACAGACTGAACTGTAAGTACAGCATAATTAGCATGTGTACTCCATATGCTAGAGATCCATCATTACAGCACTGGAATGCCCTCCAACACCACAACTTTCCAACAGAAGAAAGTTGTGGAGAGGTTCTTGGAGAATAATTTGTCTTATTCTCCAGGTACAGTGGAAAAAGGCACTTCCGTGCACAGGAGGTTTCAGTGGAGCTGGAGAAATAACCTTTTCCTGACAAAGCCCAGCAGCATGATTCACCTATAAATAATGGAGCTGGTTTCAAAGGTGGCCTTTCAAGCTAGTGGCTATCAGAAAGGCCAGCCATATGCTTGTACAACCTGTCATTCTGATTAATCTCAACATCTGACTGCTGTATATAAAGTTTATATAGTAACAGGACTATATTTAATATGTCATTTTAGCTAGGATACGTATTGCTGATTTTACAATTTCTCACCACTCTGCCATTCTCCAGGGTACGGACATACAAAAGACCCTGTTTAAATGTTGATTAGATGCAGAGCAAAGCGATGAGTTCAGAAAGTCCCACAAACCAGGTAAGCAGGTAACACGTTCCAAAGAGAGCATTGGAAAAGTTAAGGTCCTGCATACCATTACAGGGAATTAATTCTTTATTTAAATATATTTGGACTCTACTTAACATGGTATTGCAGAGGCGAGAATAAAGTCACAAATCACGGCTCAGTCTCACATACACTAAAAGGATTCTATGGTCCTTTCTGCCATGCACCCATTTTATTTTATAGCATATGGCATAGTACCAAAGTTGTTCTTTTTTAATTAACTGAATAACGATGTTTTCCCATGAGGTTTAATCTAAGTTCACTATAACATACTGCATTATAGTACCAATTCTCAGAAACACGACTACGTGTCCACAGCCCATTTGGAGAGAGTGATGTGCATTTCGTATGCCAATGCATTTAAATACATTCAGCATTAAATGCAATATTGATTCCTTTGAAATCACTAAAGTTTATTTTGTATTAACTAAAAAAAGAAAAGTTATCTTTTGAAAATAAGCTTTGGATCTTGCTATTTCATTAAAAAATGAAACCCAACCCACCAGATCAGCATTTCAAATTCAGATCTGCTGGCCTTTCTTATAGAACAAATGTTTATTTATGTTTTATTTCTTCACTTTCTTTAGATAAGGCTAGGATTAATTGTTCTTCATGTTAGTTTTAACTAGGTAAACTCTTTCCACAGTAGACTTAAGCATCATTAACTGTGCAGTGAAATAGGCCCAGGATAACTGGATGACAGAAGGGATGGATGAGGGAAAATCTAGGTGACAAAAGCCCTGTCTCCTGGAAGTGTAAGGTTTTGAATCTTATCAGCATGATAAAGCAGAGAATACTGAAGTCCAGACAAAAAATTCCCATGGAATTGCCTTCACACCACCAAGACCAACATAAAAATCTTTAAATGCCAAAATAAAGCCAATCAAGGGAACATTACTGTCAATGACTGCCAACTGAAATGGATATTCTGTGCTGAAAGTGTTTGCTGATGTAGCTACAAGTTGTCACAAACAGTCCAGGGCTGTGGTAGCAAACTGGTCTGTAAAATAGCTCTTCACCTCCTGCCGAGATAAAACCAGGCACAATGGACCTCAACCCTGCCACCTTGCCAGGAACTGCTCCTCAGCTCCTGCTGAGACAAACCCAGCACACGGATCTCTACCCTGCTATCGACCCCATGGAACAAGGAGATGAAGCTGGAGCTATGCCGCTTGAGGGTCTTTTGGGAGCAGGAACAGCTACATCCCTCACTCTAAATTGGACATAACAGACCCAAAATAAGGCCAAATGACCATTTCTGGCAGTGACAGCAGAGAACCTGTGACTTTTGGCCTTCACTCAGAAGAGGTTTGTAAGTTTATGCAGGCACCCTGTAACTAGGACATCACTAACAGGCAGCCAGCAAGGCTGTGCCAATGCATTCATATTCACCAGCATCGCTCCGGGGAAAGCCAACAAGAGAGTACCAGGAGGCTGTGCCAAAGGCTGGGGAGGCTGAGGAGACAGTGTCTGTTAATTCTCAAGGTGTTTCTCAGCTGCTACTAAGAGATGATTTCATCACTGTGGTGAGATCGCAGTCCACAATCAGCTAACTGACTGTGTATCTACTGGCCATAAAACCTTACAGACTATTTTATTGCACATTTTGCCCTAAAGAAGAGGATAAATGGGAACAATACAAAGCCATCTAAATCACAGTCTTAATTATACTGGCACTTAAAAAAAAAAGGAAACAAGAACACCAATTAGAGGCTTTTGTGTTATTTTTAGACCATATTGTAGTAACATTAAAGCAGAGATCTTTGGATACAGCAAGGAAAATGAAGGTGCTCGCCAAATTTTGGAGAATTAACAATTAATATAGTAATAATTAATTCTGAAAAGTAACTACATGACACTAGGGTTCCCTGTCTGTTCTGTCTCAGTGATTGTTAAAAAAAAATTGTTAAGAAAAGACATAAAATAAAAAATGTTGTTTATTTTTCTCGAAGCTACCAGCATAGCAAGCTCATGCTGGTATTTGAAAGTCAGTGTAGGCTCTCTCTGGTTATACATCCTTATTATCATAAACATTCCACAATTGGAAATTACTTTTTGTGATGCTTATAGCCAAGGAGAAAATAGCAGTATTGCTTTTGCAGAACCAGAAGTAGTAAAATGTAATAAACATTCATCTTTGTCATTGGCTCTGCAAACCAATCTGTTCAGCACATAGGTGCCATTTCTACACAGTTGCTTTATTACAACATAATTATTGATGGATCAGCCAAGTGCTCTCTCAAGAAAAGACTGTTCTTAAAAAGAGCTTGTTAAAAGTTTAGATGTAAACCTTAGGATACAAACCAGCAGCTAGACTTCATCTGATAGAAACTTTTAAAGAGGGGGAAAAAAAAATTAGAGGGACAATTTCAAAAAATGCTATGTTTGAGGCAGGCATGAAATTGAAACAGACAAGAAACTTTAATGTGATAGCAAGAAAGAATTGGGGACATCTGTACCGAGAATAAGTTGTAAGCAGCAGGAGGAATTATCAATCTACTGATGTGCCAGCTCTCTGCATTTCAATTGCTTCACAGGCCATACCATAAAAATTGTTTGCAATAAAAGCAGTATGAAGAATTCCTACATTTTATTGCTCCCAGTGATATCCTACCCAGTTTGCGTGTGTACACCAATTGTAGCCTTTCAAGTACAACACCGTTTCATATTAGTACCTGTTTAAATTACTCACCCACAAACATCATTCCACGTTCAAAATACTTTACTGTAAAATCTTCCGTTTCAAAATACTTCAAGAGTTTTTATCAAGCTTTCAAAGGCAAGAAAGTTTCATGCGAGCTTTCTGAAAGTTGAGATAAAGCAATAAAGTTTAAATGTAAAAAAAAAAGCTTTTTCAGGAGAGATTTCAGTGTACCTTTTTTTTTTTTAATTCCCTCCTCACCTTGTTAAACCAAACTTCTTCATTGCTAGCAGATTTCTAAGGTGTCACATTTCTGGAGCTGAACTTCAAGCACCAACCTTACTCACTGTAAAAAGACTCTGCATATGAAATGATCTTGGGCAACAGCACATCTGAAATTGCCCATTCCTGTGCACTGATGGACTGTAAAGCCTCTCCAGCAACTCTCAGCCTCCAAAACATATGTTCTTTGCCAACACAAAACCATGGTCCAAAGCAGTCTTCTGACACCAGTCACAGAGGAGCAGCTGGTTTCTGCCTCCAGCAGCTCAGTCCTGTGCCTCTTCCCTTCGTGGTGGGTACTTCCTCCTTCCACCTGCTGCTCTGCCAGCCATAGTGTCACTCCCAAACACACATCTGTCAAAATGACCCTGTTATTAAAAACAGTGACACAACCTGTGACTTTTTTAACAGACTCAGGTGAGGGAGGCAACTACACATGCACTGATGCCAGCAGATATGAAGGGATAAGCCAGTAAGGCAAGGACACTTTATAACCTCAGCCAGCAGAACTTGTAACATCACACACTGCCATACCTGTTGCATGTTAAAATTGGAGGCAAAATTCAAATAGCATAGCATAAACCAGAGATTTTATGTTTGCTCTTGGGGGAGAATGTAGCACAGGAGCTTCGTATTCATTCTGCAGCAGGCACAGAGCTGTAAGCCAGGGCAGCAGCAGGGAGAGTTCCCAATAAATGCAAAGAGCGATGATATGGAAAAGCAACTTCTCAATGAAGAATGTTTTATTTAATGGAAAGCACTGCCAGAACAAAATACCACCACTGCTAAGACAATTTCAGGTTGATATGGATGTTGCTGCATTTCAACACATGACTTCTATGGTAATGTGGATTTACATTTTTTAGCAGGAAATTAGTAAGGACCATTAAGCATAACTTCCAAAATCAGACATTTGCCTTGTTCCTATGTAAGTGCTAACGATTTGGTCACAGAGCACTGTTTCACTTCCTTCCCATCTGTGAGCACACGGTGCCTGGCCCACCGTAACTAAATCAAACATACCATTTTAGGTAGTAAATTCGCTGAAAAATGGCAACCTTCCACCCACAGTACAGCTGTTTGCTCCTGGCTTCTGCATCTATACCTATCTCAAGAGTCTTGTTTCCTGCTCCAAATTTCTTTCCTTGCACTACTTAACAGTGTTATTTACTCTCTCTCATTTTATATTCATTCCCTTGTTTCTGCTACACTGTTGTAAGTGACCAGGTCTTTCATCACAGAAAACAATTTCCACAATCTTAGGTGTACACATATGATTATGAAAACTTACCTTAAACTGCTGACTTTAAAAATAAAAGAAAATATTTTCTGCTTGCTTTTAGCAAAACCAGGCTGCAAAAAAATACCTGGAGTCAACTCTTTGCAATTTCCCACTAATATGCAGCTACACCTCCCACCTCCCCAGGTAGCCTGCTGGCATCTCCTCCAAATGCTTTGGACACTGACCCAACACAGTCCACACAATCCTAGGTAAAAGTTTACAATATGTTATCAATAACCATCCCAAAGTGGTTCTTATCTGTCAGCTGTTCTACAGTTTTACACCACTGTAATTAATGAACACTGAAAATTCTGAACACATTTTTTTTTCAGCCTTATTCAATGCTTTCTGGTGAGTGCATGTGAAAGGAAATTAAACTGAAAAGCTGAAGACTACAGTAGCCTCATGTTGACAGGTCACTCTGATTTCAGGTCAAAGCAGATTCTGTATTTGCCTGCTTTGATTATAATTGCTTACAGGATAAAAAATAAATAGCAATTATCTCATTGTCACACAAGAAAAAAAAGACCCAATAAATGAACCAATCTTAAAGTAACATTGAAAAACAAATGATTTCGAAAGACATCAGGAGTAGTAAAACTCAGTTTCCAAAATTGTTTTTAATTGCCAGCAAAGTCACGATTAACATTATTCTGCTAGTGGATAATATATCCATTTCAGTTGAGGAAAGCATTCAGCAAACCAAAACTGTCAAACTACAATTACACAAGGCTAAACTCATGACTGTTTTCATCAACAGTCTCTGGTGCCATATCTGAAATCCCTAATTACAAGGGTCACCTATTTAAGCCACAGTTCAACCCCCACATCCACATTTATCTTGAATACTATGACAGCCCAACAGATTTCAGACCAATAAACAAAACATGAAGTACTCAGGGGTGTGATGAAGTTAATCCTTAAGAGGATCTAGGAATTAATTTTTCAAATTAAATTCAAAACTACCAAACAAAAGCAAAACAAAAAAATGCTACAGAAAAATATTACAACCTTACAGAAGGGGCACTCCTTTTAAAAGCTGCCTTGACTTTGGTGGATTTTTAGTTTGCAGGTGTTGCTTTTACCAGTTGAACCTGTACCACAAGAAAATAAAGTACCAACTGGAGGATTATTCTAGCTTTTTCTGAAGATGCAAGACAAACACAAAAGTGGTCAGGGTCCACCACAGCACTGCACTTGGATTTATTACCCATCATATTAAATCCAAAGTAGCTAAACCTTGCAAATCTCTGTGTGCTTTATTTTTTGTTTCCAAGGGCACGTTTTGTGGCTCCTTGACCTAGGTTAGTAAGTCTTTATTCTCAATAACAACTGAGACCATGAACACTCCCTGAACTGAACCCTAGGCCTCCACTCCTGACATTTCAGATACCATGATGAATTGCTCAAATAACATCCTCCTGAGCAGGGAGCTTTCCATGTGAATTCAATGTCCTCTCCATAGCCCCCATGCATTTAACTTTCTGCAACTCTAACAAACTATTTCAGAGTGAAATTTAGTGAGGTTTTTTGGTGAAAGACTTTTTTTCTTTTTTTGGCAGAAGGACTGGGTGGGAACATTCATTTCTTCTGCAAACATGCCACCTAACAAAATAACTGTGAGCAGCAAATTCTGGCAGATGCAGAGAAGGAAACACATAATTCACATACTAGCAAGGAGTTACTCAGGTTTTTTTAGCCGGGTTTCCTGTGTGTCTGTAGGCATCTGCACAGTTGCCTCTCAACACCACCTCTCCTAGTCTTGTTTTAATCCACAGCCTATTTCAACCAAGATTTAAGAGCCAGGCAGTGATCCTCCAGATGGTTACATTTCCACAGGTTGCTTAAGAATCAGCCCTGGGAAAGACAGGAGCAACTATAAATGCCCTTGAAAGTACCCCCCACACTGAGAGCCAGCATCTTTTCAGATGCTAGGGAGAGCAAATGGGAGAAAACCTGGAAAAGAAGCCCCAGCAGAAGAAAAATCTTAGACTGGTGACTACAAATGCTAAGGCATCGAAGTCAACCATGAAACACAACCCTCCCGTAGTATCCATAGAATAACTGTTTTCATAATTCAGCAATCTAGGTAGAGCTGAATATATAAAAGGACGATTCCTGGAGTCCTGAGCAGAGCTTCTCCTCTTCTCTCTGCTTGCTCTGCTTTGTTCTCCTGGACATTCCCACCTCTTTATGCCTAAGCCTAGGTTAAGGAGATGATGGTAGACCTGGACTTCCCCTCAACACAAGAGAAAGCAATGCATAAAAACCTGCTTAGGCAGATTGCTTCTCCTTCTTCCACTAAGAAGAAGTATTGATGCAGCTGCACACACAAGTCAAATATCAACATGCAGAATGATGCACCAGACCCCCATTTGGCACCTTCACCCCCTTTTCCCAGCCATGTGTCTGCAAACTGGAGAAACAGCCCTACCGCTGTCTCCTTCTCTGCTTCACTGCGGCCAGCAGCCAGTTGAAGAAGCTGTTTTCTCTTCTCTTGCTTTTTTGCCTTGTTTTCCTCAGGCAAGGGAGGTTGGGGCCTTAAGAAGCAATTTAGCCTTCTCGTCAAAAAGCAGTGTAAGACTTTCATGCCACTCAAATTTAAAACAAAAATAATTTTCCATTGTGCTTTCAATGGAAGAATTCAAGACAGAAAAGACACGTTGCCCACTGCCCACTCAGCAGTCACAATGAGGCAGGAGTCAGTCAAAAAAAACTTCCAAGCTCGGAGAAGCTTTTAAAAAATCTTTAAACATTTCCAAGTCCAGACCAAAATTTTATGAAACAAAAAATAACAGGGAAGGAAGGGGAAGGGGAAACAGTCAGGAAAACAGGACATTCAGCCTCATCGGCCAGGAGTTAAGGGCACTGAATCACATGGGTTGTGGCCAAGTAAGGTTTAAGAAATGGGTCTGTTCCATTCAGCTCAGGAACCCAAACCCCACTCCCCAGCACATTCTCCCACCCACAGCATCCATGACTCCAGGGCAGTTCTTTTTGACCAACACTTCTGACAAAAACACCACACATTTTCCTATAATGAGTGTCTGTGTTGATGCACCAACCCTCTGGAAAATTCCTAGAACATCCGCAAATGTTCTAAAAATTTATTCATATGATTCAGCTTATGCTTTCACTCAAATTTATCTCCCTGATGGCTCTAACAAACTGCAGGTTTCTCTCTAAAACTCCTCTCCTGATTTGTTTGGAAATCTTTCAACCAAACTATATGATTATTTTTCATCCCTTAACCTTCATAGTTACTCACAGCATGAATATGGAATGAATTTATAGCATTCCTATCCTTTAATGAAATGCAAATATCCTGCATGAAAAAAATGTGTACACAGATTTTGGAGTAATGCACGTAACACGCGATACTTGTATGAGTGACATAGACAGTCAAGGAAGAAAATGATGGCATCTGTGATTCTTACCCAAATCTTCAGGTATCAAAAAATCACGTTTAAAGCAGCTGGTGGTCTCCTATTACCATGCTGGCTGCACCAAGCTCTTCACATCTCATTAACAGCGTAATGAAGGCTCAATCAGGGATACTGTCTATCAGGACTGCCAAACATAGGCACGTAGAGGCTAGATTAGAAAGATTAGCCTGGATCAGGGCTTTTATTGCTTAGATCTCAAAACAGGGAAAGAGCTAGTCCTTCCACACAAAATATTTTCCAGTACTCAGAAGGCATTGTGCAAGGAAGGTGGCACCAAGCCACCAAGGTCACACACGCTGCTTATTTCCACAGGTGAGGCTTAAAACCACAACAGCAACTGCACCATTGAATCCAGAGCCAGAATGGGGACACACAGGCTTGCACTGGTGACCAAGTGTATTTGCATACGTAACACAATTAACACTAAACTCAGCAGCTTTATTTCTCATGTATGCAGTAATTATGATTTAATAAGGTTTCAAAATGTTCTAATTACTGATAATATCTTTTTGTAATATAAAAATACTTTTATATGCACGTATATATTTATATATTTTCAAACAGTTGGCACTGACATACTTGGACAAAATCTGAGGAAGAAACGAAGATGTTAGAAGAAGAAACACTAGAAGGAGACACCCACAGAGGGTGTCAACACCCAATTGTTGAAGGCAGCAATTGCAAAAGCAGTTAGCCTGTGTCCTGCCACACAGCAATACCGGGTGGAGTTGTCAGACAGGGTAAACAACCCTCCTTGGCACACGCAGCTGCCAACAGCCATCTTCAACCATTTTCAGTCCGTGGGCCCTAGAGCATCCTTCCACAGCAACCCAGACCCTGCTAAAAATGTCACGTTTCTGCAAACTCTCCTGCCTGCAGCGTTGCTGGCACTGTCTGGCTCCTTCCAAAAAAAGGAAGAGGATCACACACATGTATTTCTCCTCACTGGGTGAGGAAGTGGAGTGTGCTCACAGAGGGATCTGGCAAGCCCTAGGGCCAGGATGAAGTATGAAGTGGGAGCTGGGAGGAATGAAATCTGGAGGAAAAAAATAAGATCCTGGAGGTTGAGTCTACCCGTGTCTCATGTAACTTCATCTTCAGCTATTTTTCACATCCTCTTTGAGTAAGAAGTTGGAAAGCACTGGTACACAGGCACAACAACTATTTGATCAATGAACACTGTCTGCATGAGGTCTTTAACACCCGCAGAAATCAATGGCAACATCTTTTGACCTCAGCCTGTGTCAGATTATGCCCGCAGCAGTAATGGAGGCATAAATACATGGAGCAATAAATAGCAAACTATTAATTATGACAAGCACAAAACCTTTCTCATGTATTCTCTGTGAAATTAGCAGTGAATGCAGTTAGCTGGGTGCAAAACCAAGCACAGGATGGTACACGCATGGTGATTTCTCACTGCTAAAGCCGCTTACTTTCATGAAGACATGCAGGAGCGTGTTACCACCCACCTTACATACATTATTTCAAACTAGTACCCTAAATGACTGCATGTGAATTTTGATTCAAAACAAAAACTTAATAAGGTCTCAAACACTACCTAGATTAGGAAGGGGAAGTCAGTCAGCAACTTACACCCTGTATTTTGCCTTTATCTCTATTACCAGACCTTCCTCACTTTTAGCCCTGGCCAGGATTAAGTATGTGACTTTTGATTTATGTGGCAAGAAGACACGAGCCAGCAGTGTACAGCCTAGCAGTATGACATGGGAAGAACACAGTGACATGCAGCAAACATCAGAAGGACAGAAACACCAAGAAAGATGATAAATTACTTGAAGTGGTATAAAAGGGACATAAAAATAAATTGCATGGGGAAATTTTACATCAAAGAGAACTGAGTCCTTGATACATGACTGTCAGTCTCCTGAAGGAAACGGTGTTCTGTTTTGAGCAAATGCAGATCAGAAGGAGCATGTACAGTGTGGAGAGGATGCTGGGATGCTGCATGGCTGGGAAAACGGGCAGCCTGATGTACCCAATCTCCACCACTGAAACAGAGATCTCGCTATAAAGCACTTTTATCATTAAGGATAAAAAAGCAGTAGTTTGCAAAGTCTCAAACAGATTTCAGCTTAAAGGTCTCTGCAAATTAATACACTTTGTAGGAAAAAAAAAGTCAAATGTAGTGTTTATTCTAAGCACTTCACTGCCTCAGACTCATTAACCCAGTACCTTACATGCTCTCTTTGTAATGCAAATTTGCTAAAATACTATGCTTTCCATAAAACATTCATATAGACAAGCTCGCAGTGCTCAAATACCAATTTTAAGTGGAGCAAAAATACAAGACACTTTTCTTAATACTTGGGCTCTGCACCTAAGTCTTATCTGCATAAGCAGTTTGTAAGAAACCTTCTGCTGTTGCTGCAGCCACCACAGCACAAAGGTGGAAGATTTCCCAAAGCAGCTGACACAGGCAATTATAAAGTGAATTACCACATGTGGAAGCCAAATGAAAAGACTTTGTAGAAGGTACCAACAGCAGAGCTTTTTTGAGGAAGAGAGTTCATTACAGAGAGAAGAGGAGATACCCTGCATTTAAGGAGGCCACACAGTGCACATACTGCACCTGCTTGCTGAGTCTCTATTTAACAGCCACCTGCTCAACCACACAGTGTTTCACCATAAGGGTTTGCTGGGAATCTTCACCACGTAGCAGCAGGCATGTAATTTCCAACCGCTACCCTGACCGGACATAAACCACCCATCCAAGAACACAAGAAGCCCATCAGGAGATACAAAATCATCCTGACTAAAGTCTCCAGCCCAACCTGATCCAGATGGTGCACACAGTGTAAGATGACTCAGGGTTGGAGAGTGCTGAGGGAAGGGAAAAAATCTTGGTTTATGAATTACACAGCTGTGGAAAAGAACCATAATGTCATCTAAGGGTGCAGTGTTACGATGACTCTCTCCATTCTCCAGTGGAAATTGGTGTTGGAACATGAAATACTATAGCAAACCTATGGCCAGCTGAGATCCACAATATCAATTCCACTAACGTAAACACAAATGCAGGAAATTTTATGATTTTTTCGCCCTCCCTCCACAGGTACTAACTACTTTTGTTTAAGTAAAAGAAGCATGGCCAGCAGGTTGAAGGAAGTGATTCTGCCCCTCTGATCCTCTCCTGTGAGACCTCAACTGGAGTATTGTGTGTAGTTCTGGAATCCTCAGCATAAAAAGGATATGGAGCTGTTGGAATGGGTTGAGAGGGGGGCTAGAAGGATGATCCAAGGGCTGGAGCACCTTCCACATGAGGACAGGCTGAGAGAGTTGGTCTTGTTCAGCCTGGAGAAGAGAAAGCGCCAAGGAGACCTTAGGGCAACCTTCCAGTACCTGAAGGAGGCCTACAAGAGAGCTGGAGAGGGACTGTTCATGAAGACTTGTAGTGATAGGATGAGGGGGAAATTGTATAAACTGGAGAGAAGCGGATTTAGACTAGAAGTAAGGAAGAATTTCTTCACCATGAGAGTGCTGAGGCACTGGCACAGGTTGCGCAGGGAAGCTGTGGCTGCCCCATACCTGGAGAAGTTCAAGACCAGGTTGGATGGGGCCTTGGGCAGCCTGACCTAATGGGATGTGTCCCTGCCGATGGTAAGGGGATTGGAACTGGATGATCTTTAAGGTCCCTTCCAATCCAAACTTATTCTATGATTCTATGATTCTAAGATAACCTATGATTGTGCCATCTCGAAGTAAACTCTGAGCAACTGCTCTCATCCTATATTTAGTTTTGAAAACTGTCACTTCTTTTTCAGACTTGAAGAAGAGCCCAGAAACCTGGAAACTGTCTAATTTTTACAACCATACCAGTTGTAAAATAAATTGTTGTTAAAGGTAAGTTATAAAGATACCACCACCATGTATAAATCTTTCCCAGATTACCCAGAACTTAAGACACCATTGCCTGAGGTGACAGAAACATCTACAATGGTTTTCATCACAGTTCAGAGCTAAGATGCACAGCTGACCAACAGGAGGGAGCTTAGCAAGAGATTTTCTTTATTCTGTGTAATGCCAGCTGCAAGCCAGGTATACCTACCAGCCAGTCTACCAGACCTAGCCCCTGATCATCCAAAATATACCAATGCTCTGTTATTGCTTCTGAACCCAGATAGTTTCCCAAAGGAAACATGGTCCTCACAAGGATGATAAGCATGGATACTGTGACGCACCCACACCATGCAGGCACCACGGGACAAGGGCTCGGAGACTGGGAATTGCACCCCAACAGAACCACCCTGCAGTACAGACACAAAAGTTAATCTGACTCAACATGAAACTTAAATGATTAAGATAAATTAGCAGAGTCACTAAAAAAAAAAAAAGAGTTTGGCAGAATCTACAACCAAAATACAACCAAGACAGTAATTCAGCATACGAGCTTCACAGCACATTAAGAAAGTAAGTACCTGCTCAAACACTCACAATGATTTCTCAGATGCATTAAAAGACAATGAACATACTGAAACCTATTTGGTTTTGAAATTTAGTTCATTTGGCACATCCTCCGCTTTTGAAAGAAAACAAACAGCAAAAGCAGACAAGCCATAGCATGAGCAGCCGCGCACTCTCCTGCCCACCTGCCTGAAGCTCCACTCAGAGCAACACACCTGGCTATACCAGCTTCATTACATCTTTAAACTCAGCCCTCAGCCTGTCCATTAAAATGGTCAATAGCAATGCCAGCTGAGAAACTTCCATCGCTGGGATCTCATTTTTACAGGTCACTGGCTAGACAGACAACAACAGCTTCTAGCCATTACTGACCTCTCTTCAACATGAACTGCTGATTTCCAGGAGAAAGATGAGCTGCAAGCCATCCATTCTCTTAATCATAATTAAAAGAAAACCCAAACCACTCAACTGTTTCTATATGGTTCCGTTTGTATAAAAATCTAAACGTGTAATCATCCTGCTACATTTCTAGGATACAAATGCTAACATAATAAGAATCAGAATGCATTCAGTTCATCTCTTCAGGCAGTGAGTACTTCATTATAAGTAGATGCTGCTGAACAGAAATTAGCATCAGAACAGTTTGGATAACAAAATGCTCTGCTGCACCGACCCCCAAGTAAGCTGAAAAAGCAGATTGAGACATGTGTGTCTTATGGTGGAAAAGTAAACTGTGATAAAGAAAAGAACAAATGGCCCTTTAGATATGTTCAGTTCTCAGAGTCATTAAGATGCAAAAGGAATTTAAAAAAATGTCATCTTCATAAGCCTCAAGCACACGTAAGAAAAAAGGAACCAAACCTGCCTGGATGACTGGCTGTTTGTGGTTCTATCTGCCTTAATGGCTCTGGCAAAATTGGCTTCCTTAGCCAAGCAGTCCTCCTCCTGCTGTCCTAACACAGAGCTACATGACACAGATAAATCTGGGAGTTTTAAGAAAAACGGAGCAAAACCACCAAAACATACACCACAGTTTGTATCAAACAAAGAAGTATATAAACAGTCATTTCCTCTTACAAACACATAAAATATTTGCTATTTGCAAAGATTCTCAATTCAAGAAACTGTACCACGTCTGACTCCAGTAAAATGTCTCCTGAGAAAGTCTGCCTTGATCTAAAATTCTCATACTTGGGTTTTAATTCCCAGTCATATTTACAGGAATCTGCTTCCTCCAATTTCCTAATTGAGACTGCATGGCTTGAAATATGCCCATCAGCTATCATATGACTGCCGATCTAGTTGACTAAGAGATGCACATTCTCAAGCTTCAGAAAATAATTAGGCAGTACAAATTTTCCTGCAGCTTCCTGAGGAACAGACACCAACAATCAACATTAACAATCAAGACCACTGGACTTTTCCAGCCTCATAACCCCCATTACCTTGATGCAGTGATTCACAGAATTGCAACCACAGTAACCGTCAAGATACACGGAAATTACACAACAAATTCAAAATTGTTGACATGTATCCAGTTTCCACTTTGAGCTGAACTGGTCTCCTACTCACCAGGCTCTCGGTCCTTAGTTGATATGCACTCTTTTATGGATTCTGTTATGCCAAGACTGGCCGCGGTGGGGAGTGGGCCCAGCAAGGATTCCAGTGCGGGTGGTCTTACAAGACCTTTATTTCCATTTTGGCATTTTTCATCTTCAGTTTTGTTTACTCTGTCCTTCTCATGAAGTTCTTTATAAAAGTCCTTGTTTAAGTGATTAGCAGCTGCTTCCAGCTCCTCATCTTCTGTCTCTTCCTCTCCAAGTGTACTAGAGGCATTGTCTTCTATAGAATCTGTAAGGGGAGAAAAGCGTCAATGGATCATCATATGCTATCTGTTACAGAAACTAATAAAATAGAGAGGTGCTCACTTAAAGAATAAAAAGCTTTAGAGAAAAACTGTAGAAAAAAATGTAATATTTTAGTACAATATATGAATACATGAGGTTTCCAGGTGCTCTTCAAATTCACTGCTTTGGTTATTAAAATATATTGTTGTGAATACGGTCATCATTTAAAATATTGAGTTACCAAATTAGAGCAGGTAAAAGGGCTCTGCAAAAGAAGCTGGCTACTTACTGGTGTAATTAAAAATAAAAAATAGCCAGTTCAACCTGCACAAAGTCCTTCTGTATCGATTCATCAGCTGGGGGATTCAGTGACAGATGGGTCCAGTCCACTGCACTTTAAGTGGTCAAAGGGAACATTCTCGGGGGCCAGTGCCAAGCTTATAGCACACCAGGAAAGAAAAACAACTAAAATCATTAATGAACTGTCACTGTAATGAACAATGTAGTTGTTCCGAAGACTGATATTTGAATCAACTAATTGGCAGAGAGAACTCCAATGCAACAGATATCATGTACTGTGCAAGCATATAGAATCATAGAATCATAGAACAACCAGGTTAGAAAAGACCCACCAGATCATCAAGTCCAACCACATGATCACATATATCACAATAAAGATCACACATTTGAGACTGCCTGCAGGATCTGAATCTGTTATTACTTAAGTAGTCACAAGATTTTATAGACTTACCATCTTTAGTGTAATTTGCAAATACACCTTTTGCTTTTGGTCTACTGTTTTCCAATTCAATCTCTATTTCATCTTGATAGCTCGATATTTCACCTGTGGAGATGAAATAAAAATAAAACTCAGTAATCACAATAACTTAATTTTGAACAAATAAGTGAAATGCTACACTAAACACAACTTATACCTTCAAAATCCTCCAGCTTTTTTGATAATGCCTTCTCAAGCTGAAATGAAAATAAACAAAATAAATGTCAAATTACTAAAAAAATATAATAATAATCAACTTTGTATTGTTTGTGAACTGTATATGGAGACACAGAATTGCAGGGTATTTTTAAAGCAATAAGCAGGTTTTGAGCCCCAGCTCCAATTACTTTACAGTGTCAGACTTGTAAGACAGACAAGCTTCAAAACACTGACCAATTTAAATGCTATTTCACCCATCTCTGTACTTCAAAAGGAGCCTTCGCTCTGGCAAATGCAAACAAAAGGCCCTACTTCTCAGAAGCCAGGTTCTGTAACTGTGCCTGTAGACATAAGTGCAAGGACAGAACTGAAAATGCAGGCATAGCACACAGTCAGTGGAAAAGTCAAGAACTGACGTACAGCACCCTGCAGGCTCTTGAAAACATCATAAACACCCATATAGATCTTTAAATGATAGCATATTTAGAACAGTAAAAACAAAAACCCTGAAAAAATAATCATGTAAGATTCAGATTCTCTCCTGGTACTGTCTTTAGTTCATGCTTAAAGAAATTAAGTTATGTGAGAACTAACCTCTGTAGAAGCAGTGCTGTACCACACACAAAACCCAGTAGTCTCATTAAAGCAACAGGGTTTAAAAAAAAATTATGTGTAATGGTACTTCTCCTGTCCATGGGTATCACCTTAAAAACTGTACACATTTTCTGATCCAGTCACAAAGCTTACGCCTTTGCAACCCTGACCTTTGCTAACCAGCACATAAAAGAGAAGTGCAGACATTAGGACAGCTACTCAAGACCTCTACGCCACAAGCTCAGCTTAACTTGTCACATGAGAGACTCCAGTTTTGTAAGGACAAAAAGATTTGATGCTTTGGTAAAAGGTCAGGGCACAAGAAGGGAAACACACGTGCAGCAGGAAAGCAAGCATAAAGGACAGAACAGTGCTTAGCCCAGCTGCATAAGCTTACAAGTAGGGAACCATCTAGGCAGAGCACGCTCGCCTACATTACAACAATCATGGGCTGAGCACCCAGCACTGGTATCCTGCAAAACACAGCAGCTTTGCTGGTTCTCGTTTACTTGGTCACCAGACATCCTGATCGGCACTAACAAGAGAAGTGACTCTGTATTTCCTGCAGTAGCTGGCTAAGCAGTAGACTTACTTTGATCCCTCATCAGGGGATCCTGAAAGCTTCATCTGAAGCTACATCTCTGAAAACACATGTCTCTCTGGATGAGGGAGCAAAAATTATATAGGAGAAAACCTCTACGTACATTGTTTTTAACAGGGAAGCTATCCCTTTGCTCACAAAACAAAAAAATCCTTTAGTTAATGGGTATCATATGCACTAATGCCCACTGTTCTCCTAACAACTACAAAATAAATGTAGCTAAACATTAACAAAGGCTGGGCAGTTAGGATTTAGTATTAACTGGTTCAAAAAGAAATAAACAGAGGGAAGAGAGAAGAGAGAAATACAGAGAGCATCCGGCTGAGAATTCACCTGCTGTATCTTCAATTTTTTTTGACCAGCTGTAAATGAAGGAGGATCACATTCTTCTTCCAAGTCGATCCTCATAAACTCATCTATGGTTAGCTGACTTGTTGGTGTATCTTCAAATTCTGTCAACCTACCAAAGCATGCGGTACGTTACCATAACATCTTTAAGAACTTCTTTAAAAGTAACAAAATTTGTCAAACCGCTAAGTTACATGAGAAACAAGTCAAACTCAGAAACTCTGACTCAAATGCAGAATACATTAAAGCTGAAGCGATACTAAATGTTTTATCTGCTGCAAAAAGAAAGTATCTTTTCATATCACAAATTAGCTTTTGATTTATTGGAGTACATAACACACTTCTTTTTGATGAACAAAGACTGAACACAAATACTGCTGCCACTATGGTCAATTAAGTATAGAATGAAAAAACTAAGATGAGAAATGCAGCTCATTCCTCCTGCCTTGTTGCTTTTGTTATCAACAACATCAATAGAACAGATTCATAAACTAAAATATATGTTATCATAGTTTAGGAGTATGCTCAAAAATATTCCTGATGTGATGTGTTACCTTGATTAGTTTAGGCAAAGCAGCCATTAAAATAACAGATCTTTGGCAGACTAGAAGAGGGACAAGAAGTAACCTCCAGGACACACAGAAGCAATAAAGGGATCATCTGCACATTGCACAGATTGAGTAGGTGAATGTGTGTTATTTTACAATAATACACTTTGTATTTGTTTAATGCTCGCATTTTAAAAGTTCCTACCTACGTGAGAGACAGAAGTAGCTCCATGGGGAACTGCCGTGAAAGCAGCTGTATCTTTCAAAGGAACTGAATCTTAAATGAGACCACGTTGTCATAACTTTATCCACAAATTGAAGTATTTTATACAGGTGGCTGAGAATGAACACATCCATTTTAGAGATGGAGAAAGTGAGACAAAAGGTTAAGTACAAAGCCAGGTCAGGAAATGTCTGGTAGAATGCTTTTTTGACAGTGAGTGCCCTTTTAATAATATCAACATTTTCCATGGGAAAATGGCAATGATGTGTCCACAGCTGCTTCACTGGAATATTCCCATCTTCCAGAGGAAGGAAAGCTGACAACAGCTTCCATCTGCAAAGCTAGGAAACTAAAAATGGAGATTTAGTACTCCCAGCACAGGACCCTTCAGCATTTATCCTCCTCAAAACGAGTCACAGTTTTTTCATTTGCCTCTGACTGCAACAAAACTCTTTCCAAAAAAGCCATTTTCCCTAGGGCAGAAGTTCAGTTTCTAACCAACTCCAGGGCCAAGACCAAAACCACATCGCCATGACCTCTTTATATATCCTATCAGTACCTGTATTTCTATTTTTATAAACCAAGGAGCAAGACAAGACAGTTGATACCAAGGGATTAAACATCAGGACATTTTGCCTGTAGGCACCTTGCTTCCAGAGTACAGACTCCACAGGCCTCATGTGACATCTTGTGCTGTGAAATGTGCAGAGAGAGAGAGGGGCACCTCCATGTAAAACCAACAGCAAGGAGCATGCTAGGCCCAGGCCAGAATTAACGCTGCTGAGGAGGAGGCAGCCTCTGGAACATAGACCTACCTTTGGAGTTCAGGCATTTCCACAAGCCCCAAATTACCTATGTATTTGAGAGTGACTGACAGCCCAAAACTTTCCCTCAGAGTAGCAGGAACTAGCTCCCTCCTCCTCTTTTTCAGATTAAATTGGAAAGGAGAGGAGGATGCTGTTGGCAGCAGCAGCACCCAGCTTTTAATTAACAGACTAGAATTCTTTCTCAGCCTTAACGGGCTTCCAGCATGCATTACCCACCTTCCAGGATCGAGCTTCATTTATCATGCTAGACGAAAGACCTGGCTAGTCATTGTTAGTATTATTTTAATTCAAGATTCATTTAATGCCAAATCCATACATCACTTTAGGAGCATGGATCTTCCTGGTCACCATCATTAAACTACAGTCATCCATCTCTCTCTCTGTATGAATTATACACTCGCGGGTCGTCCCACTCCAGCAAGACTTTGCCTCCCATTCAGCCTCACCTAGTTAAAATGGTATTCTCCCCTCTTTGTTAAAAGCCAGCATGCACATTGGCAAAGACACCCAGCTTGTTTACCCCACACTTGCACCGAGTTTGAGGTGAACAGCCCAGCCAAAACAGCAACATCTCCAGGCACGGGCAGCAGCACAGAAAACTCCAGTGGTAAAACCAGTTGCACATGAAGTAAGGTTGGGGATGAGATGATCACACTTGGCTTTCAGCACCTAATCCCCAGCACGTCTCCCTGAGGACATTCCTATCTGTCCCCCTCCTTGCCCACCGTGTCGTGTGATTCACGTCACGTACCCTGCACCCGTCAGACATTAGTCTGCAGGTGAGTCAACATGCTGGCAGCCAGCACGAGCTTCAGCTCAAGTGCCAGATTCAGCCCTGAGATAAAAAGGCAGTACAGGTCAATCCTAAAATCTTAAGTGCATCTCAGGACGGACCTACGTCATGTTTGCTGGCAGCACTGCCAAGGAGCTCAAACCCACAGCACAGCACAGTTCGTCCATCAATCCTCATTCAAGCCAAACAGGGTGAGGGCTGGCCACTCAGCGGTGAGGGCTGCCAGCGTTACGGTGTAAGTACAGTCCTCTGTCAAGCCCAAATTTAGAGCAGCACATTATTTCTTCACTTCTCATTAGTCTTAACCACAAGGCTCTAGCCTTCCTCCTGAAATGAAGCATCATTGCTGATGGTCAGGATTACAGCTTGAGCATCAACTGTGTGGGAGAGCGAGCTGTTCGCTCAACATTTTCTCCTTTAACATGATATAAATAAATATCTGCATTTGCCAACCATTTGCCTGCCTCAACATTTTACATTGGCTGATATCCTGTCTGTGTATTTTTAAACATTTCTTTAATTTTATCCAGTGTTTGGACAGATGCCACCAAGGCAACAAACTGATGCACACAGCCGTCTACACTGCATGGAACAAGGTAGCATTAGTTTGGCAGTTAAGAAAAACTGATGCAACCTTAATTATAAGCACAATAATTTCAGTAGCAAGAGAGAGACCTCTTGAAATAAAAAAACCCAAAAAAATAACTACGGGCTATTTTTTAAGTTCCACATAAAAATGATATCCAAGTTCATTCTGCACTCTCGTTAATCTAAAAAAAAAAAAAAAAAACCTCTGTAAGAGTTGCCATTTCAAGTTATGCACAGAAGGAGGGAAATAAACAGATATACAAATTAAGATATTATTTCCTTGGCACAAATTCAAAAGGGCTCTAAAAATTGAGATTTGGCAGACAACTGTTTTCTATTAATAGTCAGAGCAGAAGCAACCACTACAGCACAGGCTAAGATTCAACTTCCAGTATAAACCATTCTCTTACAGTTTCTCACAGCAAACTCTTTCACGCCAATTCCTCTGGGAGGAAAGTTTTTCCAGAGCTTGGTGTCATCTGCCCCTAACCTCAACCTTTTCTTTTTTTTTTTTTTTTTCAAACAAAAATTTCCATGGCTTTTGTTCCATCCCTTTACAGATAAAACCACACCTCATCTTCTGATAAAGCACTTTTGTGCAGAAAACAGTAAACCAATTTGTTCACACTTAATTTAGCTCCCAATAAGGGAAAATGGGTCAGTCATTTAGAAGTTATGAGCAGTGTTTTTTCATTTTGTTTTGTTTCAGCAATACTGTCCAGTGAAGACTTAGGAATCCAGTCTACAGCTAAGTGGGGAAAAAAAGACTCCTGTGTGCAGTTAGCAGCTTGATTTTAATGTTTAACTGAAATTCTGCAGTGGGTCAGGGGGCGGGGCAGGGTGTGGAAAAAGCACATTAAAAGAACAAGGTCTTCTGGAGTCCAACTGAAAAATGCTAGAGGAGTCCACATTCAATTCCAAGAAGGACTTTTTCACAGAAGGGGTCATTGGGCACTGGAACAGGCTGTCCAGGGAGGTGGCTAAGTCCCCACCCCCGGAGGTGTTTAAAAGACAGGTAGATGAGGTGCTCAGGGTTTAGTGGCAGGTAGGAATGGTTGGACTCGATGATCCAAGAGGTCTTTTCCAACTTGGTGATTCTATGATTCTGTGACTTCTAAGTCCATTTAGGACAACCCCCAGTGTCCTCCTACATATACAGAATCGGCACCCAGCTACACAAGAACAGAGGTATCTTGTGCTGTACCTGCACACAGAAGAGCAAATACATTATATTTTCAGAGAATATGAGGTTTTTAAAGAGTTGACATTAAGTCTAGCCTGAGTGATCTGCCTTTAAGTTACCCGTTAAGAGAGACCTTTTGAAAGTATTTAAAATATTTGATTCATGGATTAAAAAAAAAAAAAAAAAGCTGAATATTGTTAGCAGAAATACACGATAATTAGGTTCCCTTGATTTTTCCCAAATTAACACTATAATTAAAACCTTAAGTAATACCAAGTAATACCTTAGATGATATCTATATAATCTTAACTGTCATATCAATGACAAATATTCTAGTAATAGATCAGCTCATCTGACAACTCCAACACCTGAAAACTCTGGAAAACTAAGGGATTTACTTTTGGATCTTAGCAAAGCATCAAAATATTGCCATGTATCCCCCCCCGGTTTAACTTAACGTTCATCAGTGCTGCCAAACACTCTAAACCTGTGCACTCAGTCAAGGAAAAGAAGTTCAACATTCGCACTGAGGTGGCAAACTGTCATTGTTTTCTTTTTTACACTACAGATTCATCAGTCTATTGCATCATCCTTCTTTGCCCATTTTTTTCCAAGCCATATAATATTTATCCATGAACTATTCATGGAAGTATGTAAACACATACCAAAAAGTGATACTTAAGACAGAACATATATCAGAAATAGTTATTAAATGCTTCCTACGTGACATGAAAAAAGTTTGCCAGTATCCACCAGCATGTAAATAAACAGAAGTGTAATCTCCTTCTATGTAATATGTGCATACATATAATTTTACATGTACTTGCAGCAATATAAAATAGGTATTTTTAAAGCCTGTATGACTGAGTATCTCATTACTAAAGTTAAGGACAAAATTGGAGGCAATCCAGTTATTGTGGTTTTACAATTTATAACTTATCACCTAAGCTGTGCTAAATTAGTCTGTCTGTGTTCCTAGCCTAGCACAACTGTACAGAGAAATATTTTCACTTAAACAACTTCTACAACGCTACTATGTTTCACCTCATTTTGCAACGGACTAAGAGCATACACACACAGAGCCAATCACTGCAGATTAACTGGTGACTGATAATTTATGGTGCTCATTTGCTGGCAACTCTCTATCATTTTTCTAAGTATCAAGGAACAGGTACACAGAAAGATTTATTGTACTAAATAAAAGCTTCCTGTAGAATTAGTTGCTTTTACTTGGTCACACCAAAGAAGAGATTTAAAATTATCACAAACTCATTAGCATTAAACTCTTGATTCTACAAGCACTTACACATGTGGTTAACTAAGTTTAACATTTGTGCACATGGTTATTCCACCATCCCACTGACACATCTCCCTGGATGTCCCAGAAGTCCACCAGACTAAACCACCTGGAATTTTTCGTTCTTAGTTTTTTTTTTTTTTTTTTTTTTTTGCCCCGACAGAACCATTCACACCATGCTAATGAAAACAAAAGCTTCAGCATTCCTTAGAATTTTTGTGTCATTAGCATGGTTCCTCCGCTATAGCCTGTCAAAACCACTCTGTGATCTCCTGGGAAAGAAAAATAGCATGCTGCCTGATTTCTGAAACAGCCACTGAAGATGAGGAAAGTCAAACACAGAGAAAATTGTTTACAAGATCTAAGCCTGAGTTAGCATTAGTAAGTTAATTATTGTATCAAAAGTAAGACACCAAATAATTTTTAAATGACATTTTTTACATAAATATGAGGTGCTAAAATATATTGGGAATCCAATTAACGTATTAGCTTACTAGCTGTACAGAAGCCAGATTTATATAAACTAGCAGTGCCTGTGAAATTAGATTCCTAAAAAATAAAACCTTTTTCTCATTAAAACAGATGAGCCAACTTACACAGGGATGCAATACCAACCCGTGTGGATTAAGTTGTATTTTACTCACCATACTAGAAAGAGCTCTAGAAATCATCTATTAGCCACTGGAAATTATTTAACTGGAGACATAAAATATTTCTCAATTCACTTTCTCAGCTTATCACAACAACAGCCAGTGGAGGAGCTGCACAGCTGAGATCAGAGCAGACCCCAGCACAAGCTCCTTCATATGAACTAACCTGCCCTGTTTTCTGAAACCTCTTCTTACTGCACTTCAATCAAGAGCACTTACACAATTCTGATGTACTGAGCATCCTCTACCTTCCTCCACGCTCAAATACCTTTGACAAACAGCTCTGACCTAATCCACCAGACACCTTTCACAGGATTTTAGCACGGCTTTACTGGGATCAGAGCCAAACACGGACTTCTTCACACCTTCACCTTCAGTCTTAGCCTTGATGGGGCTCTGGTGTTTTAGAAAATGCAACCTAACAGCCACTTTGCAGCCACAAGCATCCCTGTTGCCTTCTCTTCCCACCTTGACTCTGAACTCAAATATCGACCCGTTCCTCACTTTGCCTGTGCTCGCACAAGCCTGCTTGGTTTGAGACTGTACTGGGAGCTTGGACATGACGTTTATGTGAGCTATATATTGCAGAAATGAAAATAAGAAAAGCTGCAGGCAATACATTTATCTGTATACATGAATCTTTAATATTTCCAGAGAATTACCAAAGCAGTCATTGAAAGAGATGTAGCTGGGTCCCTGAGGTAGAAGCAAAGGACCCCATTTATTAAAGTCCCTGCAGCATCTCCTCCCGGCCTGGTAAACGGAGTTCCTTCATAACAACTCTTGCCTTCCTTCCCCAAAAATGCTATTTTGCAGTAAGAAAAAATGTTCCCCACAAAACCAAGAGCTTTAAGCCCATTCTGGCCTTTCATTCTAATTCCCTCTAAATTAAGTTTTACTCCTTATGAAGTTCCTAACAAATAGGTCTTTTAACTGATAGTATTTTATGGAACTGAAAAGAAATATTCTTTATGTAAAAAGCAGCTCAATTTAAAGATAAAGAGAGTAAGCCAAAGAAGTAAAATGCAAGTGTTAACTAAGATAAGCTGATTTTTTTTTATTTCTATTGAAGAAATGCCTAAGATCTTCACAGGCATAAGGGCCACACAGCATTAGATAACGGACAATGGACAAATTTCACTAAAATTATTCTCACGGCAGATAAGAGAATTTAGTACGCAGAGAAAGTCTGCAGTAAGTGAATAAACAGATGAAGGGGCATAGTACATAAAGGTTAAAAAGGCAGCAGTGAAGACAGGTGCATTGAACACAGGCACAAATGCGAGGATTAAACTAAATAAAAGGATTTGGTTTATCAAAAGTTAATTTCTGCTACCTCCACAGATGATTACATAGGAAATAATAACTAATTAGTTAATATTTGTATAGTACTTTGAATATATAAAGTGATATATAAGTTAGTATCATTTCAATTAGACTGGAATTGAGACAGAATTATCAGTGCATTTATTAATATTTAATATGTTCGCTTCCAACAACAGCAACAAGCTCTACATGTTAATTGTGTACTTCAAAACATAAAGGTAGAAGGCCCTGTGAAGTAGCTACAAAGTCTTCTTACCAAGATTCTACCAAAAAAGTGCATATTAAAAACAAACACACACTGGGTTTTAGCTAAACAGATGGCGAAATTAAGAACTCTTGATTCAAATATGGGCAAGAGGGTCCTTGGGCCACAATTTGTTGCTTTTTCTTTCTAAACAGATTCTCCTTATGATCAGGTCATTCGTTTTTATGACCTGAAGGCACATTACAGTTTTGCAAACCTCCTCCTAAGAGCTGTTCCTCCAGTACCCAGCAGATAAACTATGAGCACACAGGATTTGACGCTCTCCAGCTGATGAACAACACATGAACTCATCCCATTTTACACAGTCGCATCAGCTGCATTGCAGAGGATCAGGAATAGTGCTCTTCTTAGGGAAGGGCTGCCTCCCCTTGCTGAGGTTCTTCCCAGAACAGGAAGCCAAGCAGGGCTTTCTTAAAAAGCATCACTCCAGCATCCTCAGCCAAGCTGTTGATCGACACAGCCTCCACAGGGCAGGGGGAGAAAGCACCTTGTGTCAGTGCCACTCCTTCCCTTGCCAATTTCTGCCATGGAAATCTGTCAACACCAAAGGCAAATCCAGCTTCCAATGTTCTGTGCTTCCCCAAAAGCCATGTAGCCAACTGGGAACTACATCAAACCATACAGCAGAACCTGCAGGCTGCACGTTTCAGCTCTACCTGGACTCTCTGTTTGGTTTCACTTGAAAAGCTGTCAGGGCAAAGCCGTCAGTAGTGAGTGCAGCATCCAATGCCATTTATTAATGAGTGTTCCCCCAACTATGCTCAATACCTTCACAACTCACAAAGCAGCAATAGCTCTTTACAAAGCAGAGTTACTGCAGCACTATAATAATTAAAAGGAAATAAAAATGTACATGAAATTGAAAAGCAAAGAAATTTTTAAGAACATGAAACAAGTGCTTATTAATTTGGACAGCTTCTACCCGGCAGCGTTTTGAGAGGAATTCTTGAAAGAAGAGGGAAAAAAAAATGAGGCGCAGAAAGAATTATTCAAAGGTATTTTTTATTTGCCTTCATTAAATACTATATAACATGCTCTTATTTGAAAAACATCAATCAGATTTATAGATTCGTGATAAATACAGTTGTAATTATAGCTGCCTGAAAATAATTCAGCTGTCACATTTACGCTGTCAAAGTAAATAACGCTGTCATTTTAGTTGATGTGTGTGACTTGAGTAAACATTTGAATGCATGAATTTTGAAGTAAAATTTCTTCGCTTGAAACAATTGCTCAAATTAATTTTCCCTCCAACTCTTAATTTATTATGCTTATTTTCTTAGTAAGAATGACCTCTTTAACTTTTTTAACCAAAACATCTGGTGTGAGTGTGGGTGCATAGATCGTTAATCATACAAAATGCACACTAAAACACGACCTGTTGACCGGAGGAAAAAGGTGGCATTTTTACTGCTCCATCTTTACAGTTGTAGCACCTTGAAGTGCTTCAAACACTTTAAATTTATCCCTATACCACACAAGCATGGTAGGGAAATATTATCATTCTTGTTCCACAAATGAAGATCCAGAGAAAAAAAAATTTTTAACAATTAAGAAATGCATATCATTAACAACTGTTAGACTTGTCTGGATACGCTTAAGCTGATCTCAGCAAGAAGGACAGAAATAGAGATGTCAAGGGGAGCTTTCTAAAGAGACACCTTGGTGGAACCAACCTCAGAATATCATAGAATCATAGAACGGCTTGGGTTGGAAGGGACCTTAAAGATTATCCAGTTCCAACCCCCCTGCGATGGGGCAGGGACACCTCCCACTGGATCAAGATGCTCAAAGCCTCATCCAACTTATCCTCTAACACCTCCAGGACAGGGCAGCCACAACTTCTCTGGATAATGTGTTCCTGTACCTCACCACCCTCACAGGAAAGTGTTTCTTCCTAGCTTCCATTCTATCTTTCTTCCTAATATCTATATATATATTCCTAATATATACTGGCAGTACAAAAATTTCCTACTGCTGGCAACAGAAAACACAGTATTTCAGTTAGGTCATTTTTTACTGAACCTGCAGGGAAAGAAAATGTTACAACTTTTCAAAACTAAAATGAGAGAAACTGGGTGACTGCTTACTTCACCAAGATGTGGAAAATACTATTAAATCTTTGAAAGAAAAACATGCCACAAGGAGAATAAAGAAAAACATGTTACAAGAAGGTAACAGGGAAATTCCCATCTTCAGGCTTACGTTCTGCTGATAATTCCACTTCTGACCCCTTCAGTCAACTTATCATTAGACTTACTACGCTGTCTTCTATTTGTTAGCAGTGCAACACTATTGAAAACGAAGTATTCAGCCAAGTATTTTCAAAAGTTCTGTTCAATAACAGCTAAAGGACAAGACTTCTCAGCACTATACGCTGCATTAATGATAAAAACCAAAATCCCACAGTACACCCTCATCTTTGAGAATGAATCAATTATGTCGACATGACAACACTGTCAACGTTCTGAGTCAATAATTTTTTTTTTGCCTTCAACTCTTCACCGGTTAAATGGGTACAGTGTTCCTTACTATCTTTGCTAAGCCTTTGAGGCCTTACATAAGAGACAGGTGATAGTACTTTAAAATGACCAGCTAAGACATGTTGCACTGATTTTATTCTTGGCACTTCTGAAAAGAACCAGTTTTTCTCCAAAATACATTCATTATAAACTACATCACTTTTCAGTACTGTAAGCAAAAGATAAAAGCAATAAAACTGCACTAACCTTTTCCTTAATGTAGACTCACAAACCTTGACCACCCTGATGACCTCTTTAACAGTCCGTCGGAAATCATGCATTCTTGCTGCCACTAGCAGTGCTAGAGAACAAGCAGGGAAAGTCAATGTCAAATAGAGGAAAATTTCCTGAAGAAAAGCAGAAAACAATCAGATAACTATACCCTCTCTTTTTGCCTGCCTGCAGCTAAAGAGATGTAAAGACTTAGGCTCAGCTGTGTCCCTGAATACAGGTGATTGACTTGATTTCACAAGTCTTTGCTTCCTACCCAAAAAAATTAAGTTGATTACAAACTGCACCCTGTAAAAATACTATGCTTTAGCATTTGAGAAACCCTGGTCAGCTACCTAAATACAGCATGTGAACATCTCATTGTTCATATATTTTCAAAGTTACAATTTTTTAGCAGATGTTACTAGTCCTGAACAAAGAAGATCTCCAGTTAACTCTTCTGGAAGCCAGAAGTGAAACAATGAATCCACTTAAGCTGTTATCTTCATTGCTGTCACCTCTATCACTGTGTCCTAGAGTCCAAGTGCTCTCTTGCAAGAGAGCACAGCCAGATAATCAGTGCTGGCTGCATTAGTGTGTTGATTCAGAGCACTACTCATAGAATTATTAAGGTTCGAAAAGACCTCTAAGATTATCCAGTTCAACTGTTAGCCCACCACCACCACGCTTACTAAATCACATCCCAAAGTGCCACATCTACATGTTTTTTGAACACCTCCAGAGATAGTGACTCCACCACTTCCCAAGGCAGACTGTTCCAATGCTTGACCACTCTTTCAGTGAAGAAAGTTTTGCTAATATCTAATCTAAACCTCCCCTGGCGCAACCTGAGGCCATTTCCTCTTGTCCTATCACTTGTTTCTTGGGATAAGAACACTAGCTCCATTTTGAAGCATGACACCCACTCATCGTGCAGTAGCACAGTGCATTGAACAGTTTTAAGAATGCAAAAGTGATTCCTCTCAGGGGAAACTAAACCAGAGCTCCACTTCAGGTATGTGTTTAAAGTGCTCCAGTTCCAAATGGGAACATCGGGGGCTGAACTAACAACTGGTCCTTCAAAGTCATTTAAGCCAGGGAACCAAACTAAACCCAGTGCACAGGACACCACATGAACTGTATGTTGCATGGCTAGATAGACGGAGAGGACTTGGCACCACCTGCTTCAATCTGCTGCTCCATGTCTGTTTAATCAAATTACTTGCTTGTGTGGATATAGTCTACGTAGTGAAACAAAAACCAGGCTGGTCATCCATAGAGTCTATACCCTATTTTTTAACAACGTGCAATAAACAAGTGCTATCAATTAAAAGAAACTAGTCGTTTCAAGAAGACTGTGTAGTCGTGGGTGCCCTGTGGCTTGTGTGCTACTTCTCATTCCAGTACGTACATGGAAGATTTTGCAAATAAAACAAGGCATATATGTGAACTCTGTGACTATCTACAACCTTCGTTACTCTAACCTCGCAGGCTACTACTGACTACCTTTTAGCCTAGCCCTCCCAAGCCTGTAGGTTTTTGTAAGTATTATGACAGGCATGGCACTTGGCAAACAATAAAGAAGGAGAGGAAAATAATTCCACAATTAATTTGTGGAAAGGCACAAATCAAAGTGCTTGCTCTAATGGTGTTGCTTCATCTGACAAGAAAAACCCTAACCCTTTTAGAAGACAGAGCTTGGAGATAACTGGAGGCGAAACAAGCACCAGAAAGGTGGTTAAAAATCCAAAACGTAAGATACAAGGGATCTGAGCCAGCAATGCAGAAGCAACAGCTGAAATTAAGTTTGAATTTCAGAAACTATTTTGATGGAGACCTGTACAGTCTGTAGGTGCCTGACAGCACAAAGCCCAGAAAATATGGCATGTCCAAGAAAATGACAAAGTCCTCATCTGTTTCCAGCATCCAGGCTCTCCCTTCTAACCTGCTGCGGGGAAGCAATACACCCAGTGTCTGACATACCTGCCCCGCAGAGCCCGGAGGGCCGGCGGCCAGTGTGCATCCAGTCCCGCTTCATTCTCTGCAACAGCCGGAGAGCCGTCATGGACACCTCATGGTTCTTATCCCCAAACTCAAGCATGTGTGCAAAACGAGGAATATATAAACACGGATCTGCAACAGAAAATAATATAATTATTCCTAATCCTAACCTTTGATTTAGGAAATGCAGTACTTGAGTAGCAGTAGTTGACTTGCTCCGCATCTGATCAAACAACACAGACTGTGCTGCTGGGCCATTTCCTCTGATCACTAAGATTCAGAAGCACCTTTTTAGTTAAAGTAAACTAAAATCCTTTCTTGTTTTATAGGCAAGAGACCTTTAAAGCACTGCATAAAAGCTTCTTTTACGGGCTTCTCAGGGTCCAAGGCTGCCCATGTTGGCTCTGACATGTTAGCAGCAATACTGGTATCAGTGAAATTATGCACAAAGCTAAGCATCTGCAAAAGATTTTGCAGAATGTGGACATAATTTAGGCCCCAAACTTCTAACATGATCTGTAAAGTAACAAATGAGGCAACTTGCACATCTCAACACAAAAATTTATTTGCTTAAAATCCCAAGTCTGTAACAAAAGTCTCCTTATACCTTCAATGTTAATTCCAGCTCCTTCTTGGATTCATGTTCCACCAACACAAAACACTGTTTATTACAAATAGTGAGGCTTACTCTCCATCAGCATAAATTGCAGGGACCCAATTAATGTCGACAGCGCTATGACAATTTACTTTGGCTACAGATCTGCCTCCAGATGTACTATATTAACTTAATTCAAATGTTGGCACTATCAGCTTCAGAATAACTGAAATATGTCAGTACGGACTGTGCTTTGCCTAAACCGATTTATAATTTATCAAACAGTCTTGTAAAAGCCACACTTAACACATGTTTACTCTTATTGGAGGTATCAGTTTCTCATTTCCTGCCAGCCTTTTATCACTTGACCGAAAATCTATGATGTTCAGTAAATTGTTAACTCTTAATCTCAACTCAATTTCCTTAGTTGATCCCCTCTGTGGGCACTTAAACTGATAAAGATGAAAATTCTGCTTGAAACACTGGAACAATCTTACGGATTTACAATTAATCAAAGCAGTTTCATTTATCACCAAGTTCTAACAATGATGCCCTGTTGCTATCCATAATTACCGAGATCACACCACAGGTGATTACGCCTGTCAGCCCTGCAAAAGCATTTCAATGAAAGCATTTATCAGGCAAAAACGTCCAAACACATCTCCCTCAAAACTGACAAAATCCCAGAATGCAATCACCTCCTAAACACAGTCCTAAAAATCAAAGGTTTAGGAAAGATTAACCGATTCCCATGACTCTTAAGGATAGCTGTTATGTATTTGCAATTAGCTATGTCATACACTAGCAAATACACTCCTGGCAGACGCATATTAAGGTATCTGTGACTAATGAATTGCCTTATCTACAGCAGCATTAGGAAAATCCACCTTCAGAAAACTTAATGCAAAACCACATATTAATACACTGCAGTTTTGGGGAAAGTATTGCTTTATAAAAACTGTACTTGACAGAAATTTCCAAAACACAACAAAACACCCCTTTCAAAAGTGATACCCTTGATTAACAGACATTAAAACTTCCCTCTTCATGCTTTAGAAATCTACTGGACATTGCAAAGCAGTGTTCGGTTTGGTTCCCCATCTCTTCTTATCCTGATAATGCCCAACCTCAGTGAGCAGAGAACAAGGCAATTCATAGCTTTCGCTTCCCAGCTGAGTTTCAGGAGCATTTACACAATTGCATGGTAGCTATTCAGATGGTGCTGCTGGCATCCATGCCCACAGGTCATTTGACAACACACTGCACATCATTAATTTAAATTCTGAAGCTACCTGACCAGACAGAAAAGGAACACACAGACCACTCTGAAGTGAAAAAGCCTTAACGGAGCCATAAAAGGCTAGAAAGTAAAACTACTGATAGATAAATAAAATGCAGAGCCAATGTTAATATAAATACATCCCAGGTGGATGCAAATGTTAAAAAAAAAAAAAAAAAAAAATTTTTAAAAATTTTAAAACCCAAACACTGCGATTCCCGCAGAGAATCACAGAACAGTTTGGGTTGGGAGGGACTACAAAGGTCAGTCCAAGCCTCACATAAGAAGGATATGGAACTGTTGGAACGAGTCCAGAAGAGGGCTACAAAGATGATCTGAGGGCTGGAGCCCCTCCCATATGAGGACAGGCTGAGAGTTGGAGTTGTTTTGCATAAAGAAGGGTCCGAGGAGATCTTAATAGCAACCTTCCAGTACCTGAAGGGGCTACAAGAAAGCTGAGGAGGGACTTTTTACAAGGTTGTGGAGTAATAGGATGAGTGGGAATGGCTTTAAATTGGGGGAGCAAAGATTTAGACCACATATTAGGAAGAAATTCTTCACTGTTAGTGTTGTGAGACACTGGCATTTGTTGCCCAGGGAAGCTGTGGCTGTCCCATCCCTGAAGGTGTTCAATGGCAGGTTGAATAGGGCTTTGAGCAACCTGGTCTTTTGGGAGGTGTCCCTCCCCATCACAGGGAGGAGGTGGAATTAGACGATCTTTAAGGCTCCTTCCAACTGAAACCACTCTATGATTCCTTCAGCTATGTTTATGTTAATCTTAATCATTTTCTAATCATCACCGGGTCCTCCTCTGGACCCGTCTGAACAGTTCCATATCCTTCTTATATTGAGGGTTCCAGCACTGGACACAGTGCCCCAGGCTGGGTCTCAGGAGAGCAGAGCAGAGGAGTTAGTGTACATCCCACAGGTACCCAGGGTGGCAGGAGGGGAGCTGGAGTGGGATTCATGCCCCACTGACAGTGCATCTCATGGGAAGGTGAGCTGGTACCCAGGGCCAGGAGTCCCCACACAAGCCAGGCATGACTTGGGGGCTGCCAAAAAAAAAGGGCACGAAAAAAAATCATGTAACTTTCCTTGGCTTGAATCATAGAATAGCTTAGATTGGAAGAGACCTTAAAGACCATCTAGTTCCAACACCCCTGCCACGGGCAGGGACACCTCCCGCTGGACCAGGCAGCTCAAGGCTTCATCCAACCTGGCCTTGAACACCTCCAGGGATGGGGCAGCCACAGCTTCTCTGGGCAACCTGTGCCTCACTCCTCTCATCGTGAAGAAATTCTGCCTCACATCTAGTCTAAATCTGCCCCCCTACAGTTTATACCCATAACCCCATGTCCTATCACTACAAGCCTTTGTAAACAGTCCCTCCCCAGCTTTCGTGTAGGCTCTTCAGTAACCGGAAGGTCACTATAAGATCTCGGAGCCTTCTCTTCTCCAGGCTGAACCCCAGCTCTCAGGCTGTCCTCGTATGGGAGATGCTACAGCCCTCGGATCATCCTTGTAGCCTCCTCTGGACCCGTTCCAACAGCTCCACCTCCTTCTTACGCTGAGGATGCCAGAACTGGACCCAGGGCTCCAGCTGAGATCTCCTAAGAGAGGAACAGAGAAGCTGAATCCCTTCCCTTGCCCTGCTGGCCGTACTCCTTTTGCTGCAGCCCAGGACGCGGTTGCCCTTCTGGGCTGTGAGCGCACGTTGCCGGCACCTGTCGAGCTTCTCACCCACCAGCCCCCCCGAGCCCTTCCCCGCAGGGCCGCTCTCCGTCCCTTCACCCCCATCCCGCACTGACAGCGGTCGGGCTCGGGGCGCCCCCGCCCGGGCCGCCGGGGCAGGGCGGCTAGAGGGAGCCCGGGGCTGGCGGCGGCCGCGGAGCTCCGCGCGGGGTGCGCTCCCTGCGGGGCTCGGGGCGGAGGGCGGGACGCGGAGCTCCCTCGAGTCGCCCTCCCCGCGGGAGCCTCGGGGGTGGCTGGGGGCGCGCTCCCCGCGCGCCTCGGAGCCGGCCGCGGGAGGCGGGGGGGGTGCCGCTACGCGGAGCTCCGCCGCGGCGCCCCCGGGCGGCCGCGGGAGGCAGCGCCGGGGGCGGCTCCCCGCGCCTCGCCCCGCCGCTCCCCATTGGCGCGGGCGGCGGTGACGCGCGGCGCGGCCGCTGCCTCTTAGGGCGGGAGGCGGAGGCTGCGCCCGGCAGAGCCGCATCCCGCGCCGCCGCCCGCCCGCCGCGGAGGAGCCGGGGCGCCCAGCGACGCCCCCCGACGCGGGCGGGAGGAGCCGCGGCGGCGGGGACGGCGGCGAAGTCGGCGCGGGCGGCCGGGACCCCAGGCTCGGACGCGCCCCGGGGGACGGAGGGAGCGGGCGGCTGCTTCACCACCCTCGCCGGATTTGTGGATTGACTCCTGACCCGCCGCCTCGCCTGGATTTGGGGCGCTTCTCCTTGGATTTTGGCTTTTCGGCGCCGCTTTTTATTTTTTTGTTTTAGTTTTGGTGGTTTTTTTTTTTTTTTTTTCCTTTCTCCTCGGGAGCTCGGCCGGGGGCCGGGACCGCGGCGGCGCAGGTGAGCGCCGGCCCCGCATCGTCTTCCGAGCGTGCGAAGCCTCCGGAGCGTGCGACCCGCCGCCCATGCCGCCGCCCCATGGGTGCCTCAGTGCCAGGATCATGAAGTGTTTGACTTTCTTTCTTCTGCTTCCAGAGACCTTAAAGAAGTCCAAAAAGACCTCGAGGCCGAGCGGCAAGGCGCCGGGATGCTCTGAGCCGGCGCCCCCGTCCCTCGGGAAGAAGATGGCTGCAGAACTTTACCCTGCCGGCACCGACACCGCCAACCTCGCCCACAGCAACAACACCGCCAACAGCAAGAAGAACGCCCTGCAGCTCCAGCACAGCGCCCAGCCGCCCCCGCCGCCCCAGCTCCACAACATCAACAACAACAACTTGGAGAGCTCCAACTGGCAGTCCTTCCACCCGACGCTGCGGGAGAGGTAAGGGCTGGGGCCGCCGGGCGTTGCGGGGCCGGGGCGGCGCGGCCCGGGCTGACGGCGCCTCTCCCGCTTGCAGGAACGCGCTCATGTTCAATAACGAACTCATGGCCGACGTCCACTTCGTCGTGGGCCCGCCGGGGGCGTCCAAGAAAGTTCCTGCCCATAAGGTTTGTGACGGCTAATCTCTTCCTTTTTAATACCTTTTCGATACCTGCTCCCCCTCGCCTGACGGATCGGGCTCCATTTTTTTTTTTTTTTTTTTTTTTTTCCTAATTACGGCTTTCGCCTAATCCCAGGAGCGATTTCTCCGAGTCGGGCTCGTTCCTGCGCTCTGGCTTTTTAACTTTTCCCCTCGTCGAAAGCTTCGCGGCTGAGGCTTTTCTCTCTCTCTCTGTTTTCCAGTACGTTTTGGCCGTGGGTAGCTCCGTCTTCTACGCGATGTTTTATGGCGATCTCGCAGAGGTCAAATCCGAAATCCATATACCAGATGTGGAACCTGCAGCCTTTCTAATCCTATTAAAGTAAGTGGCCGCTGCGAGTCCACTAATTACGTGGACGGAATCGAAGTAGCTTATCAAATATACATCTACTAATTGGCACCGTGCAGTAGGCACTTACTCCTGTTTACTTAATGAGCTGACAAATACTGCGGGTCAGATTCGCTGCCAGCAGAGATGACCGCAGATCGATCTTTCATGGCTTTTCCCCCCCCCCCCCCCCCCCCCCCCCCCAACTAAGAAACTCTGTGTTATTTTTTTCCCCCCCACACATCCAGATACATGTACAGTGATGAAATAGACCTGGAAGCCGACACGGTTCTAGCTACGCTGTACGCTGCCAAGAAGTACATCGTGCCGGCTCTAGCAAAGGCTTGCGTCAATTTTTTGGAGACCAGTTTAGAAGCGAAGAACGCGTGTGTCCTGCTGTCTCAGAGCAGGCTCTTCGAGGAGCCGGAGCTGACACAGCGCTGCTGGGAGGTGATTGATGCTCAAGCAGAGATGGCACTAAAGTCCGAGGGCTTCTGCGAGATCGATCAGCAGACTCTAGAGATCATTGTGACCCGGGAAGCGCTCAACACCAAGGAAGTGGTGGTTTTTGAGGCTGTTCTCAACTGGGCAGAGGCTGAATGCAAAAGGCAAGGGCTGCCGGTTACGCCCCGCAACAAGAGGAGCGTGTTAGGCAAAGCTTTGTACTTGGTGAGGATCCCAACCATGACTTTGGAAGAGTTTGCCAACGGAGCTGCCCAGTCTGACATCCTCACCCTCGAGGAAACTCACAACATATTCCTCTGGTACACGGCCGCCAATAAACCCAAACTAGAGTTTCCGCTGACAAAAAGAAAAGGACTCGTCCCTCAGCGATGCCACCGGTTTCAGTCGTCGGCATATCGCAGCAATCAGTGGAGGTACCGAGGGCGGTGTGACAGTATTCAGTTTGCCGTAGACAAACGGATATTTATAGCAGGACTGGGATTGTACGGGTCAAGTTGCGGCAAAGCTGAATACAGCGTCAAAATCGAACTGAAACGTTTAGGTGTTGTCCTTGCTCAAAATCTGACTAAGTTTACCTCCGATGGCTCCAGTAACACTTTCTCTGTGTGGTTCGAGCACCCTGTGCAGGTTGAGCAAGACACGTTTTACAATGTAAGTGCTATCCTCGACGGTAACGAACTCAGTTACTTTGGGCAAGAGGGAATGACTGAAGTGCAGTGCGGGAAAGTGACATTCCAGTTCCAGTGCTCCTCGGACAGTACTAATGGAACTGGAGTACAAGGAGGACAAATACCTGAGCTCATTTTCTATGCATGATGCATTTCACCTTGATTGTATTCCAGTACTGCAATGATGCGCACTAAGGGATTTTCCATTTTACTATGAACTCTGCAGCAGTATGGAATGTTACGCTACTTACCTATCTGCTACATCAGGCTATACAAATAAGTGAAGGAATGCTCTTGAATTTAATCTTATTTTATTTATTCATAAGCTATTTGACTTAATAATTAAGACTGCAACAAGCAGAAAAATGTTAAATTTCGCACGTACTGTGCATTTATTTTGTATATAGATAACTAACTTGCAGACTGCAGCTGACTTAAAACAGAATGTTCTAAACTAGAGCAGTTTACAGATCTGTGAAATATAAAACCTTTTTACATGCCCTAAATCCTGTGTACTTGATCCTTGCTGATCTTACGGCTTGTGTCTGTTAATTCATCTACAGTGCAGCTAATGGAGGTGACAGTACTGTCATCTGTCCCCTGTCTGCATCTACACAGGGCATTAGCTATCACCACAAACGTGAAGGTTTCCTTGCCCGGTAACTAAGACTATCGAGCAGCAGCCTCTATTTTTCCTTCATGGAAAAGGGCTCACGTATGTGGAAGTACAGTGGTTTTTTGGGTGTTGCATAGGCTGAAGATGGACAAACCATGACCATGATCAAAGCCAGGATCAAAACCATCCTGTGATTATGTTTGAAAACTTCTAATGCCTGTTCACACAAACTGTCTGCAGTAACCACTAAACAGCAGCCCTGGCACTTGTACCTGTAAAAATGCAGCCCCCTTGAAGGGCCAGAGTCAAGACATACAGGCTTAATGCAGGGACAGGCTTCATCATAGATTGAGCCCAGAACTGCAATACTTGCAGCCACTATCTAAATTTACATCCCATCTCGCATTTAGGAGCGGACATTAGAGAAATACTTGCACTATTGGTCTTGTAGTTCACTCAAAATTAGTAACACAAAATAAACCACCTTAGACAAAAGTTGCTAGATCTTCCCCCTCCCTACAGTCTTTCTACAGACCTAAAGCCCCTTCTAACTGCCAGCAGCAGTCATGTCATAGCTAGTACCATTAACTTTTCTCAAAGAGATGGAAGTTGGTGTTTCTCAAGTCTGACAATCATTGCAGATAAGCCAATTAGAAATATTTACTGTTATTTGTAAATCTCTCATAATGACCTTGAAAAGACTACTCAAACAGCAGTCTCACAACCAGTGATTTTTTTTTCCATGTCTGACAAGTACCTTTACATTTAACTTAAGGGGTTTTCTGTTCACCTTTTCTTAAGCTGCATTAATTTTCACCTTGAAATTAAGCTACAATACAGATTCTTCCTATTGTCTCTTAAGAAAAAAGTAGTGAAAAGTAAGAAGGCAGCTGAATTACTGGAAACAAAAACTTTTCACCAGGCATCTGGCTGTGCTAACAAGGCCAGCTCTCCACACTGGCTGACAGCTGTGTGCTGCCACATACTATCTGGCTGCTGTTATGACGATGCTCTATATAGGAACTGCTGGTTCTTTTGCTGCAAAGGCAGCGAGTCATGTACCCAGCTAAGTGCATCTGAAGGGGTGTGCGTGTGTGGTGTTCTCAAACAAAGGCATCTGATTCCTTCTGTACAAATTAAGGAGAGTGGGAGCAAGAATGGGTAAAGATAAAGGAAGAAAATTCCTGCGTAGAGGTGGGCAACAGTCACGCAACCTCTCTATAAATACACTCTTTCAAACTGAAACTGGCACAAACTCCCTTGGCTTAAAAGCTACAAAGCCTAGACAGTAGGGTTTTTTACCTTTTTAGCTCACCTTCCTCTCACTGTGTTAAGATTTCATTGATGGCTTACTAATTAAAAAGTTAATTAGCATGCTAGGAAAAAGTTGCTCCTCATTTTCCATCAAGCCACTTGCATTTCAAGTGCTGAACAGCTCAGCTACAGGTGACGGGCAGACAGTAAATTTGGCAAATGCCTATCGAGTGTTGCATCTGCATGGAACTAAAGTGTGGCAGGCCTGTGCAAGCTTGTGGACGCACACAAATTTGTTATACATCAGCATGAACTGCTCTCAGAAAAAGCAACAAAATTATCTCTAAAAGAAAACAGCATCAAGCTCCCAAGAACAAAAGGAGATCAGGCTGTTATGGTCAGCACCGCTCTTCAGCCTGGACTGATTCCAGCTTCATTTTCAAGTTACTGCTTTGGTATTTAGCACATAATATACATCTGTATACACACACAAACATATATTCTTTTAAAGTAACCATGCAGAAAATACACCAAAACACTCAAAAATCAACTCGTAAAAATAAAATACCTATGGCTGGAGCATTTATGCAGAGTTCTCTGGCCAAGAGAAGGAAAGTTTTTCCCAGTACATAGACATTCACCTATTAAAAGACAAAAAACATTAGTTAAATCTTAAACCACAAATGTTTTTAATAGAACATTTATATGGAAAGGGAAAGAAAATCCAACTTTTGAAAGATTAACCTGCTTTAAAAAAATCAATTGAAGCAACAGAAGCACTATTCATAGGCGTGAAATAATACTTGGTGCTTGTCAAAAGCTGCACAAATTAGCATTGCAAATCAAAGTGTAAATTGATATTGGAAAAAAAAGTTGTTCCTCATACCCTTCACTGGGCTCAGTGTTACTCCATAGTACTTGGACAACTTCTCAGTTGTCACCAAACATCTTAATGCTTTCAGTAGACTTTAATATAATATCAGTATATATGAACTGTCATTTATCTTGTAACGTAACAAAACCTGAGCAAATACTCACAGGTTAGTACAAATTTCAGCTCTGCATGATCATGTGAAGTGGGATAATTAAGTATTGCACAAGCATACACCAAACTTTTCCACTGAAGCAAGGAGTGGTGCTACACGCCCCAAGGGTTATTTGTAATTTCTTACTGCTTGGACATTGCCTCACATCACCCCACTTTAAAAAAAAGATAAACTAATTCAGAAAAACCCGAAACCACACCAAACTGCTGAGGAGCCAGGGACAGAGCCCTGCTCCCCTCCTCTCCCTCACTGTGGCACTCAGGCAGATATAACCTGAGGGGAGGAGCTATTCTGATTTGCAATTTACAGCACAGGCAACCACATTTGTGTTTTAAAAGTCTGAGGAAGTTCTCTTTCACTATCTTAAGATGTGTTTTTGTGGTCAGCAAGAAAGGCAGGATATACTTCAGTTCCTGATTAGCTCCAAACATTCCCACGGAGCTCCATGAACACCTTGCTACCCCAAGGCATATGTAAAGGTCAAAGTCAATAGAAAAAACCTCCATCCTCCTACACTCCAAACAACAACAACAACAACAAAAAAAAATCTATAATGACAGTATGTACTCTGTTGCTTTTATGTAAGAGCACAGCCTCTTTCTTTCCTATAACAGGATAGCAAAGGTGTTTATCAAGCAGTCAATTACAGAACTGAGTTGTTGATAATGATACAAGCCTATGGGAATAAAGCCCCGTTTCTAAGTATGTTCTCATTCAGTTTTACTCTCATGAGATTTATACCAACATTAGATTAAAAGCAAGCTTTCCTCCCTAGTATATAGATGCTTTTAGGAAGCTAGCAAAAATAAATGTATTTTTTTACAAATAAATACTGACACATTTTCACCTGGCCTTGCACTTTGATTCTTTTTCGTATGTGAAAATGTTCTTAAAACAATTTTTTTTTTTTTCAAATTATAAAAAAAGAGAAAATGAGAACTTCAAAGAAATCCTCACAATGATCATGTATCTTGAAAGTGACTGCCTAATCCAGTGTATGTGACAGTAATTCATTCCATATTTAGTGGAAAGTCTTATATTTTCCATGCTTTTGGATTGGCATAGAAGATATAAAAGTATGGTCTTAAATTTTACTGTTCTTTCTTTCCTTAATACCAGACGACACAGAAAGGCTATTCTTTGGGAAGGGAGCGAACAAAATACACCCTCTGAACAAGCAGTATATTGCTTAGTAAATAAGTCACGGAATTTTATACAGAAAAATAAGCACCTACTGAATCTGGCAATTCATACAGGAGTTTGAAAGCATGTGACTTTCCATGAGCCACAGAGACAGAACAGACGTTACTACAGCAAAATATCTGCAGTGTTTCAGTTGGCTGTAGATGCTCTACATTCACTGCAAGTTTGGAATGGCTTGCTTTGACCTTTTGACTAAGAAATATTAACATAAAGAGTAGGGGTTTGGCTGTAGTTTCAGCCTTCTAAGTTGGCTGACCAAGTTACTATAAATCTCAAACCTCATCACTTAGATCTTGTTCTGCAAGGATGATTTCACTGCACAAATCGATAAAGTTACTTCAATGGAGCCAAATACATATGATGTTTCCATCAGAAGCTTCACAAACTCATCTAGTTCTTTCATTTTAGTCTAGAAAAAAACAAACCTCAAATTCAGACAAGTATTTCTCCTTCTGGCTTTTTTTGTCACAACATTCAAATACTTATGCCTGTCCCCATCAAACCACGTCACTCTCCAAGAAACTCCTCCCAAGCAAGTTTTCCATAAATGCAAACATCAAAGAACAGTTAAATACAAAGAGGCATAAAAAGGCCGCTTTTTTTTTCTTTTTTTAGAGACATGCAAAGTGGGTGCTGAATTAAATCTAAAGCAAAGGCAACTGCACAACAAAACTACTTGATGACTGTTTTTCATCTTCCTGTCCTTGCCCTACCTAAAAGTCTCTGGATCCATAGTCTGTTTGAGAAATAACATAGTTAAATCTAACCTGCTTTTCCACTTCACCCCCATCATCAGTGTTTTATAACCAACTTCAAGGTGTAGGCAGTGCATTTACACAAAATAGTAAGTTCAAATGGTACATCAGGGAATTTCTTTCTTTTGATCACAAGTGCATTTCTTTGGAGTCTCTGATTACTACCAACTTAGAAAGAAAGGATAATAGACAGTGGATTGCGTGCTCTATATTATTTTCCTCATGAGGCTCACACATTCTGAATGCCAGGGTAAAGTCACAAAAGGAATCGGGAATATTTAATCAGTTCCAGTGTTCCTGGCAAATCAGTAGGAAAATAAGACTTCAGGCCCTCTCAAACAGTATGCTTCTTGATCTTTAAAAGTTACCAGATATTCACAGGTTCTGGGGCATTTCTCATAAATGGGAAATCAAAGGTGGCATAAAGCTCACCCAGTGCTCTGAAGTGGCATTGTACTGCTGAAACATGATATTGAAGAACTTCTGGTTTTAGTGGAAGAAGGCCCTTTCACTAGGAGTGTATTCCACTGTCAGTAACTCAAGTACTACTCCTGTGCACACACAGATTCTGCGACAGATGAGATATCCTGGATATACAATAGGCCTAGATATATAGATAGAGTCTTTCTTTACTCTCATCATTTGTATGGGGTTTTTTTCACGCCATTAAGCTTAGAAAATTAGAAGAATTAATTTAGAGGCCGACTTTAATTTCTAGTTCATTCTTCATTAAGAACTTCAATAAAAACTCATATACTTCAATCCATCAAAAGCTTAATGCTCCAAATTTAGAACTATATGACATTTGCATTCATAAAACCTAATTTTATAAGAGTCCTTAGAATGGCGAATAAATAAAAATGCCCTTCTAAAAAGATGTCTCCGGCTTAGACTTGAATTGGTGCAGCTTTAAAGCTTATCACATCAACTTCAGCCACTTCTTCTCTTTCTTAACTTAAAAAAAAATCATGCTGAAAACCAGTATGTCCCCAAACTCTCCCCAATCAAAACTGCAGTGTAACAATTGTTTTATAGACTTCCATAAGACTTGTCCTCTCTCTCTGGGTATTTTGATCAGATAATAACATTTCCTAAACGTGATGCAATCACTAGGTTTGAATGTCAATACCTAGTACAGAAAGTAGTGTCAAGCTCTGTCAGAGGAGATATTTCAAAGTAACTTTGTTCCCTGATAGTTCTTATTGCATTATTTTTCATTCAGGTCACATTTAACAGCATACACTTGCAAACACACAGACTCACCACCAAGTTTTTTTTTTTAAAGAAACTACATTCTTCAGCAGAAAGACATCTTTCAGACAAGAAGACATCAAGAAGACATTCAGCTCACCAAGACATCGGAGGGAAAAAAAAACCCACAAACAAAAATCATCAGTGTTTTTACCCCCAAGTTGTTACAGAAGAACTTAAGTTTGTAAGATGATATCCTTTACCAACAGATAATTTCTGCCTCTATTACAGGAGACTTTAGATCAGTTAAAACGGGCACTTGGAGAAGGAATGGCTTTCAATTATTCAGTTACATCTTTATAGAAAGATCCTTCTAGTTATATTCTCTGCCTTCCTTGGTACTTTTTGGAGACACAATCTTTTCATTTCACATCTGTCAGTCATCAGATGCCAATTTCAAAAGGACACTTCCATAGGGACTCTAAGCCTTTCATAATTTCCTCTTGCTTCCACATCATGCCCAATATGTTCACAAATACAAATAAACTTCCACTTTTATAAGGAACAACAAATACTTACTTTCCAGTAACACGGAATTCGGCCGTTCATCAGTCTAACACCTTCCAGAATTTTAAACTCTCTTTGGGAAACAGGAAATCCCCCATTCACACCGTTACCAGGGTCACTTTACCATCCAGACAGTAGCAATCAATAAAGCTGCAACCATGGTCAAGCAAAAACTTTCATTCAGCAAGTTCCATAATTTCATAAATCAATACCCTTTCATTACAAGCAATTTTGAAAAAGGCTTTCCAAGACCGTGGTGTGACATTCTGGAAAAATATTACAAATGGCGACAGTGGTTAAGGTCTTCTGTCTTTCAGAAAGACAAAGACTGGGCAGTTGGAACATGATGAGAATTCACACTGTGAAACATCCATGGCTGCTTGCCTAAATAATTAAGCAAGCATGAAAAGCAAATGAGTTTTTAAGGAGAGTGTCTGTTGCTGGGGAAAGAGGCACCTGTGGTTATTTGATTCATTATTAACATTTCTAGTATAGTAATGCCTGAAGGTCCCAACCAGGTTGTTTAAATTAACTCAATCAACATAGCAATTTGCATAGGGGCAATAAAGGCAAATGCAGTCAACATGTTAATAACTTTAAATGAACAGAGGGTATTAAAAACTGAAGCAAATAAGTGTAGTCTTTAAAAATTAATAAATTTTACACTTTCCCAAACAATAAACTGAAACATCTTAATTTTTGGATCCATGTTGCAACAAGAACATTGCTTTTAACCTCAAAAGGCAATACACAAAACTACGAACACGTACCAAACTCAGCTTGTCAGACTGCAGTTCAAAAGGAGACAAAAATTAAAACTAAGCAGGTTCCTCTTGTGCTATGCTGGAAAGTACTGCCTTCAGTCTGGGGACTCTGAAGGGCGAGTCTGCTTTTGCTGAGTACATATGTAGTAGTTCCTCCAACACCACAGGAGTACGATAAACCATTATAAACCTACGCAAGAAAGTCTGAGTAATTAGTGACAAGCATGGAAGAATAGGGGAGGTCAATTCTGTCTTTCAAAAATGCAAATAAAAACAATGTGCATACCAAAATAACTCATAATAAAAATCTTTCTGGATAAGAAAGCACTGTCATTTGATTAGACAAACTGAAAAGGAGAGGGATGAGGGTTGTCTTTTGAAGTCAAGGCAGACCAAAGGAGGACTAGACTCCTAGCAAGTAACTAGCAAGTACTAGTTACTGATTTTAACCTCTGGTGCACCCTCCTCCCTTATCTAGAACCGCAGTATAGTTCAGGTTGGAATGGAGCTCAGCAGGTCTCCAGGCCAACCTCCTGCTCAAAGCTGGGTCAGCTACAAGAACAGGTCAGGTTGGTCAGGATCCTGAAAACCTTGATGGACAGAGATTTCAAAGCTGCTCTGAACAACCTGTTCCAATGCTTGGCTGCCCTCACAGTGAAAAATCTTTTGCTGATATCTCACCAAAACTTATTTTAATTAATTATGACCTCCTTCTGTCTGGAGGTTCTCCTTCTCCTGGCTCTAACATCTCTTCAGGGAACACTGGCCTTATTTCACAGCAGGACACATACATCACAAGGCACACTAAAAATTATGTCCTACTAGGCTGAAATTGGAGATCAAAGCACTGCCAGCACCTCTTCCCAAACTCTTTATGATCACATTGCAAAGACTATGGTGCTGGAGATAACAAGAGGCTAAAAAAGAAACTGCCATCTCCCAAGATGAGAAAGGCAGCCTTTCACCACACTGAAACCAAAACTTCAGCCAAATACTTCTCTGGGTGCAAGGAATGAGGTGCTCTGAAACAGATGAGCAAGCCTAAACTGCTCAAAGTTGGGCCAAGGCTAGACATGCTTCATAACTCTCCTAAACAAGCAAGGCCTGTCACTTAGATTGGACTAACAAAAAAGCAAACAAAAGGCCTGATTACAGACCTCTCTAAAGACTATATTTGCAAGTAAAATGGAGTATCTGAAGATATAAGCAAGTACTTTCTCTGTCAGAGACTGATGACTGATCATCCTTCCAAATCAATCAACATGCAGCATGACTGCTCTGCACAAGGAAGGAGCCTGATTTGAAGCACTGTTCTGGACATTTTCAGCTCATTTCAGATAACACTTTAAAGTCTAAATGTACCAGAGGCATACTGAATCTGACAAAATCTTCAACAGGAGGTTTCTAAGACATAGGATGTATTTTACCTGGAGATCAAATGGGAGAAAAAAATAACAAAGAAGTTGGCCTTTCCAATAAAAAGAATTTTGTTTTAAAAAAAGGAACATTGTGATTTTTTTTCAAGATGACAGCAATTTTGAAGCTCAAAGAATTATTATGAAATGTAGCAGTTCTCCAGTGGAACAAGACAAACTCCCACATCTCAGTCATCAGCATCAGAAGAAAAGCGATATGACTTCTTAAACATATACTGCCATTAACAGTCAAAATTAGCCCCATCTATTGCTAAGTTTTAGCAGCATAATACTATGCTAAACGCATGTTACACTAGAGGGGACAGTTCTGAAATATTTTTTAATGGGGAAAGGGGGTACCAAATGCCAAAGCAATCAATAAAGACAAGAAGAGAAGTGGCACAAGAGGTACAGACCAGAGTCTAAGAGGCCACACTTAAGATTTCCTCTCACCATATTTTTTCTTCTAAAAGCAAAACTAAATAAGAGAGAAAGAACAGAAACATGGCAAGTCATGAAACAAACAATGAGTTGCAGGTAACAGAGTAAATTATCTTCATATGACTCTGAGTTTTTGTTATCCAGTTTTCATATGTTGTGAGCCACAGAGGATGTGAGGTTTCCCAACACTTGTCAGGCACTGGTTGAAGGTCACAGATGTGGAGGGTGCCATAAGTGGGATGGAAAATAGCACAGCAAATATTGTCTCCAGCTGCAAGATGGTAAAAGGAAGCATGGATGGCCTTTTCAACAGGTTTTCATTTATCCTTTTTGCTGGCAGTTGGAGTTACAAGGCTTATCTTTTTGTTTGCTTTTGGATGAAGTAACACACAAAAGGTTATTATGCTTTTTTCTTTCTCCTGAAATACACTAAAAGCTATTTCAGGGTGTTCTGTAGTTCACCCAACAGCCTCTATGAAGACACTCCATGCAGATGTTTTATTTCATGACTTTCTTAAAAAAATCCCTGCAGTCAGATGATTAGCCGCCCTGCAGGTCACCACCTCCCACAGCAAGAGAGCTCAATCAAGTAGAAAATTCTTGAAGAATCATCTCAAAGTTTGCTATTTGCACCTAAGCAAGAGTAGGTGAAGATCAGCAGCAACTCATTTCAAATGTAGTGGTGGGGGTTTTTGTGATATAAAATTGACATCTTTCTCATTTTGTCAGCATTTCTCATTTTCAACCAGTGTTATATATTTTGTACAGATAACACCACTACTGCTTCTATTACTACCAACAACTTTCTATTCCTTTAATAACACTGGCAGCCCAACTTCAGGATGGGAAAGCTGTCCTTGAAAGAAAAAGGCACTTGAAGGTAACAGAACATTCTAATAAACTAATTGCTTTTCTTTTTTCTTGGCTCATGATTTGTGAGCAAAGACTGATGTAAAGCTGAATGTACTGAAGTTTTCTGCCCAGGCCATAAATATTTTGACACCATCCTGAAAAGCTCACTTGTATGTTCTTAAGCAGGAATTTCTGGCTAGCTGCAGTTAGCAATAACTTCTAAGATTCCTCTTTGCTAAGATTCACCTTAAACAAGCTATAGAGCAAGTCAGAAGCCTTCATACAGTTAAATATGTTAATACAGATCACAACACTGACATTTTGCATTTTTCCTCTTTCCGGGGTTGATTATTTCCCTGCTACTGATCTATTTCTGGCTCTTCCCATCTCTTCAGTTCTCCCTCTTTGCCTTTTTGGTCTTTATATGCCCCACCTTGACACCTTTGCTGGCTAGAATGTACAGAGGGGAAAAGAAAAATGATTCAGTCTTCCTCGTCTGTTCCCACTGACAATACATCTTTTTTCCTTTTGAAGCTACAACACCTCCTTCTTCTTCACATCCAGTAACTATTCTTCATGGTACCGTGATCGTTCTATTTCACAGCAATCAGCATGAAAAATCACCTGTGCTTATAAGGAAATAAACCTCCCATTCTACACAGGTAGTATTTGTTTATAAGTAATCAAAATAATTTAGTAAGAGTGTAGAAAAGAGAGAAAAAAAGTTACTTCTTTAAAGAATTAAAGATTCATTTGATTATTGCAATTCCAGCAGATTGCTTCAAGCAATAAATAGTCTTCAGAGGATGCCATTTACCAAGACAGCTGGGAGGATAAAAATAGATGCAACTAACCTACTCACATTGTATGTAAAACAGTCGTAACATGGAGAATGACGGTAGGACAGCATATGTCAGCAGATCTTTCTATTTCCACATCCAGAGCAAGTAAGCATTTCTCTCAAAATACATGTTATGAAACACAACTCTGTAGTGCACTAATCCATTTTCACAGTACCAAAAAAAACTATCAGTTATTTGTCTTCAACAACTGTTGTTTTAAAAATGTGTTACATCTGACCCTGTGCTACTGCAGTGACTCCGAATCCTGATGGAAGGACCATACTAACTCTTTATATGTTATTTGCACCATTAAAAGCAAAAAAAAAATAGCTTGACATTTTATTTCACTTAATAATTACTCTGATTTACAAACCCAGTGATTTCCCTGTTCTGAATCTTTAGAGAGACATTAAAACATGCCAAATAGCCCATGCTGTTTTAACAATTCAACAAAAGTCTCAAATAATAATAACAATAATAAAAAAAGGTACCATACCTGAAGAAGGTCACTGAGGTCAAGTAACATGTCTGCGAAGAAGTCAAGGAATGTACATGCTTATTGAACGTGACACTGTTCCCTAATTTCACTAGTAAACATCAAAAATGAAGAAATAAACCCAGGTTTAATTCTCAAAGAAACTAAATAGGAACAAGGTACTGGGATGCATCACTTGTGCTAACAGCCAGCAACCAGCTCTCCACAAATCCTGCCAGCACCTGCCGCATTTACTGCCCAAGTTGTGGAGTGATGGTCTTCAAGAACAAGCCAACATACAATACTTACCATATACTGCAGCCTAATTTCAGTAATAAAATAGAAAATCTTATATTTTATTTAAGAACATAATCATCTGTCTCCAGTGCCAGCTTAGGAACCCAGAAAAACAGAACAAAGAAAACCACAATAAGTTTCTTCTGTCCTTTTCTATGAGGACCCGTCACAATGCCAGGAAAAGAAAGCTGTTTTGGCTATTCTCTTCTCTGACCAAGGAAATCACCTCTTTCTCCCTCTATCATATCGTGTGCCGCTGCAAAAATATTAGGTCACTGCCCCTACTAGTCACTATGGGCACACTTGGAACTCATAATAACTAAAAATAAACCGTAACCACTACAACTTCTCATTAGATTGTACTGAAAAGTAAGCACACATACAATGTATTTTCTGAACGGTATCTAGAAAGAGCAAAACCAAACACCACTAAGTTTAAGGTGCAAAGGTAGCCTGCACACGTGCTGATCTCCTATCAGCTACTCAGGTGTGGCTTACATATTAAAAGCATTCCAGTTTTACCATTAAAAGGAGTGTCCAAGGTAAGTGTGAGAGAAGGAGAGAGAAAGAGGCGGAGAAAACATATATGAGGGATGTACGTGCATTTCTGTGTGTAGCAATCTGATAAGAAATTCAGTATTAGAAAACAGTACAGGGATGTCAGTATAGTTTAGTACATTATGGTGACGCAAGTATTAGCATATGTTCTTAAAGTTTGCCAGAGTAATATAGTGCATGTTTCTCCTAAACGTTATCAGCCATGGGAGCACAATCATTCAGACAACTTAATCAGTTTATGCATAAACATTTTTCTTGCTAAGGTTTATACTTCAGCATTTCTATCCTTAGTTTGGATTTAAAATTGCATGAATTTAGTACTCAAAATCTATTACAAAAGTCAATACATTAATATTATTTACTGAAAGTTAATTTTAGCATTTAAAACAAAGCATATATAGATATTCAATTAGCTGAAAACTCAGTATGTCCCCAAAAAAAATCCAAAATCCATTACAGATAATCTTATGCAAGATTTAAAGCAATCTTAAATTTTAACACAGTAAGGAAATCGCTAACAAAAAAAATAATCTGCAAAATATACACTTTAGAAATCCATAGAGCCATATGGAATGCAACTTTTGGTCAAAGTAGTTAGAAAAGAGAAAATGGAAAGACTTTAACAATGCAATTGCCAAGGAACCATATTAGTCACCAGCTCATCAAATAGGTCGAGGAATAAATCACTACATCAATTTTATGCTTTAAGAAATATTCCTGGTCTGAAAATGTTCCTAGCTCTTTAGTGACTTGAAGTGTTTGGTTACTTTATGCCCACCCTGAGATCTTTACCACTGAGATCATCTAAAATTATGACTCAAAACTGATAGATTTTGTCAATTTAGGAAAACAAAAATCAAACAAAAAAAAAAAAAAAAACCTCAAAGTGAAGAGGCTCACAGGTTACCAAGGCACTAAAGTGAGCAGCTGAGCAGTCCCAAAGTCTGTCCACTATCACTGGAGACAGAGGAACAGACAGAAAGGAGCATAAGAGCCAGAGGCTAATTCAGATCTTAGGTGAGCCACAGCGCTACTTGTCTAACCCAGGAATTTCAGTTACAGTCATGAAATCTATATAGCAAAGGATTTTTCATCCTTTCCAAACTGTTAAGAACAGTCTGGTGGAAGACCTAAACTCCATAATACATGACAGTAATAAAACTTGAGCACTTGTAAGGGGGAAAAAAAAAAATCCACCTTTAAAGAGAAACAGAGAAAGTTGCGTGAATTTATTATGATGAAAGATTAGAGCTAAGAAGCTTGGAATTCATTTGCAGAGCTCAGGCAGTTCAGTAGCAACTCAGAGCTACACTATGGATGCTTTAACGTAGAGATGCTTTGCTCCTTAGAGAAGTTAGTTCAAGTGTCCACTGAAATTGTATGCAAAGGTCACAGTAAAAATGTGGCATTTCTGGATTTCATTTAAGGTAGCCTCCAGCCATCTCTCTCCCTGATTAGATGTGTAGCTGCCACAGCACAGCAAAAGCAAAGGGGAAACTTGAGTCATGCAGTAGCAACGGGCTGGCCTTTACTGTGAATATTGTGAGCACAATTATCAGCAGGAAGTAGTTGTAAAAACAGGGAGTTGTTTTCAAACTCCTTTTCAGAGTTGGAACAGTTCAGAAGAACATACAACAACAGCTGAAAACAGCAGATAATACTTAATATGTATTTTAAAAGTATACAACCATAAGATAAATGTTTTCTTCGAAGCCAAAAGAAAACAATGATAATTTTGCATACAGACATTGCTAGCACATGGAAAAGTTCCCAAGGGGATAGAAAGCCACTGACATTGTAGATATACACATACAAAATAACAGGACATAAACACAAGGGGACTTAGGTTAAAAATGCACCCAAATAAAAAACCAGAAAAGAAAAAGGGAAAGAAAAAGGGAAAGAAAAAGAAAAAAAAGTGCTGCTAATAGTTTCATTTTTATTTCCTTTGCTGTTTATTCATTCTTTAAGCTAATTTAACCAACGTACACAACCGACTGTCCCCAGTTGGAAACTTCTAAATAAAAATTAAATTATTCTAAAGGCTTTACTCAAAAAGACTCAATTCAAGGGGATTCTTTGACCAATGTGATGCAAGAGGTCAGATCAAGCAGCCAGAACACTCCCTCTCTGCTTTTATAATCTGGTAATCTGTGGATAATGTGAGAGCACCATGAATCACAGCAAGAATGACCTCATTCTCAGCACCAGAGGAAACAAAAGTTCATGATGAACCAAACACTACTGGAAACCCAAAATCAAAAATACCAAAACAAGCGTGCATTTGTCCTTCAGATAGTCCTGCATTTTACATATCCCAGAAAAGTACTTACATGCACAAAAATCTACTCCATTTTCAATATTAACATTTTCCAGGAGGCAAAACATTTACAGACATGCAAGAAAAAAAATTGGAAGATGCTTTTAAAATAACAGCTATCACTTACAACAGTTTTTCCCCCTCCTGAAAAAAAAAAAATAGTAATTAAAATAAAATCTTTCAGTGTCTGACAAACTAAAACAATCAGGAAACCTTCAAATATTATTTCATGCTACTGTGTCAAATTTTTTCTACTACACGCATTGTCACATCTGGGAGATACAAGCAAAACTGAGCCACATAGAGAAGACAGAGTCTAGTATTTCTCCTCGTTAGTTAGTCTTCATAAGTTATCCTCAGAACTCTGTTTATTTTTATAAGCTTATGACAAAATCACCCGTACCACAGAAAGAGGACTAATGCCAAGGAATCATGACTGCAAGCCACCCAGGAGAAATATGACATCCACAAGAACTGTACTAACTAATGAAGCATTGCCTTTTTTAAGTAGCCTTCTGTTTCTAACAAAAACTAAAACCAGATCTATTAAATATACAAAATATTTAAACATGAAGTCCCTCTCTGTACTCGGCAAGAACAGTTCAGCTGGCCGCAAACAAAACAGCAAAGCTTAATAGGACATCTGACTGAAGAGCAAAAAGATTTCCAAACATTAAAACAAGTTGTCCTCAAGTTCCAGATGAAATTGAATAGTTCTGTATAAGCTACGTAAGAGCTGGGAACTTCCCAGAAGCACTTACAATAACAAACACATGGAGATGAGACAAAAGGGAGGATGGACACAGAAGTGGAGTGATACCAGAGCGAAAAACCAGTGACAGCATATTTAGCTGGCCCTGAACTCAGTTTTCCAACCTTCAGTTCAACACCCAGTTTACAAACTTCCCTTCCCACATTTTCATGCACTAAGTGGTTTTTGATCATGAGTTATCACAATTATATCTCTGCGGCTTGACTTTCACCAATTTCATTAGTAATTAATTAAAACTGACAACACTAATTGTTTTAAGTAAACATTTCTCTTCCCTGTGACAGTTAACTAAAACAATCAGAAAATAATACCTAAACCCAGTTCTTTTGTAGCGAACCAATTTCTGATAACTCCAATAAAAGCTTTGCCTTGAGGCCCAAATCACACAGCACCAGTTCCAGAAGTTTTAGTTTGGAAATTTGTCTGTGCAAAAAAGTCCACAGAGCACAGGCTGCACTCAAGAATACAAATAAAAACAGCATTTAATAAATCATACCAGTAAGTATAAATGCCATTTTCATAAAATCCATCTCTATTTATGTGTAGATTAACATATGAGGAAAAAAACCCTTTGTATTTTGGTCTGTGGGTTTTGTTTGCACACAACTGTACATCTATTTCATAAAACTGTATTTTTCTATATTTGATGTTCTAAAATCCCCAACATAAGGACAAAAAGCGGTGCCCTACTCCTTCCTAGGTAAATTAGGATATTTTTCTCACAGTTCCCTTTCCACACGTTCAATATTCTCTCTTCACAGGTAAGAGTCAATAGCAGTAATTCAGCATCGTACAACCAACCAAGGTAGATTATTAAAAAGGAGACAGGCATTTCGGGCTGCACTCACACTGCCTCATTTCATGGCATTAACTGGAAGTGTTATAACTGTAGCTTTCTGGCTCACACCTAAGAGCTGAATTAGCCCCCAATACCAGTTCCCCTGTCCTCTACCTCCAATCACTGCAGACAAAACCTCTGTAGGGCAACAGGGCTGCCAACTGCGCCTCCAATGGTCACACACTGGGTTGATTCATTGCCTGTAAGCTACAATAATCTTCAGACTCGGCAATACTCACACACTTCAGTCTTTTCTAAATTAATGCTGGTTTTTTCCTAATTGTTGTCTTCAGAGCCTTTCCCACTTAGAGGAACATTTTCAAAAACATGCCAGGCCAGCCGAATTCGCAGCAAGTGATCAGCATGTTTGAAAATGCTGTTTTTGGAGAATACTATCTTCAAAGGATTCAGGCTAGGCTGCATTCCTAGTGTTACCAGTTTCAAGTAAATAACCTGCTTTGTGGGACATAATAAGGTATTTACATAGTTACATGTAAATTTATAACTCAGTGCAACACAAATGAAAAAAAGGAAAACATACTTTTATTGTCCCAAAATGCCTGTACAGTCAACTCAATTATTCAAGATATCAGATGGATAAAATATGAAAAGAATATCTGTACTAAGCTACACAAAGATAATCTAGTTGGTATAGTTACTTTGGGAGAAGAAAATGTAAATATTAATTTAAAAGTTTTAAGAGAGAGGAGGTTAATCTTCAACCTGGATGATATGACCACGTATAGAAAACAGTTGGCTAGATTCAAACAAGAGTCTCCAAACAAGAAAGAGAGACCCTGTCCTCTGAAACAATAAATTGAGCCAGTGGTGACGAGAGAAAACAAGAGAGGTTGCTAGGAGAAGCAAGGTTTAAGGAAGAACTTAAAAGAAGAGTGGGGCTGGCAGAGAAGAAAGGAAGAAAGAGGCACCAGGAAAGGAGCAAAGCTCAAGCTGCAAGGGAAAAAGAAACAAGAGTAAATAGTAAAATCACTGCAGAAAACATCCTGTGTCTGAAGAGAGTCCAAACACATCAGCAGGCATGAAACTGCATAGTACAAAATTGAAATTGCATAGTTTATTTGAAAATAAAGCAGGCATAAAAAAAAGCAGCTGGGAAGGAGGACACCAATAGGAAGGACTTAGGTAAACAAAAGAGTTCAGTTCTCTCTTCCCCATATACAAAGCCTGTAAAGGTTACGACTTTTGTACCAACAGTGAAGGAAAAGTCTCACAAAATTCAGAGGTTAAGATTTGGAAGAACTATTCTGAGATGATGAATTGCTATTCAGCACAGCAGCAACACACACTTGGAAATGCGAAGCAGCTGGCAGAGACAGAGAAGGGGTAGAAACCAGAAGCCAGGACAAATACCTGCATGCTCAGATTTGCAGCAGACTCCAAATGGAAGAGTACAGAAAGATGAAAAAACCCAACCTCACAAAAAATCCAACAACAATAAAAGTATATATTTGAGCTATGGTTTGACTGGCACCTTATGCCAACACGAATGAACAGAATAATCTCAGCATGCCCCAAACTGGCTTGAATCCAGTCCATCAACACCCCCTTAACCTGGGGTGTTATTTGTGCAGCAATGTGGCAAATCATCCTAGGGAACTGTCCAAAAAAAATCCTTCCCCCCAATTCTGTTTTCAGCTGGATTAACTCCCCAGTTCACGTGTAACTGCACAAACACCTGGGATGATAGAAGGCAAGGAATGGACAGGGGGAGGACTGAGCAGGCAAGGGCAAAGCAAGACGACTCCTTTCTGAAGCCACGCCAGCTCTCACTGGCTTAAAGCATTCATCCAAATAAGAGTCTGAGATAATCTCTCAGTCACCCATCCCACCTTCTCAAATTTCTCTTTAAAAGTAACACTGTTTGCAGAGTTTTGTCTAGCTTGCTCCAAAACACAAAGACCTACCTTATCTGAAAGGGAAACCCTTAAAACAAACAAGGAGCAAAAGCCTACAGAATAACTGCTTTGTAGTAAACCAAAGTCTTATAAAACTGGTAACACCCTCCTTGTTTTTAGCACTGACACAGTTCCTGTACAGGAGGTCATCATAGTACTGCTTTGCTTTACCCACAGTGAACACCCAGCTATACACTTCAAGAAGTAGCACTACAGTGCACAATTAAACCGAAACAAAAATTCTGTAGATACAGACTGGTTTACATTTTCCATGCTCGAAGCCAAGAGTTACATCTTTGCTTTCATTACCATACTGAGTCTAATGCACTGGTATTAAGTGCTCCTTGAAGAATTATCTCAACAGACCTCTGCTAGGATGGGAGTGTGGCAGCTGCTGTACCCAGCAACAGAACGGTAGTTTCACTTGAAACTCAGACAATGCTTTCCTGCCAGTATCTCTGAATGCAATTCATCTGTGCATAGGCATTATTTACCCAAACAGTGCAAAGCATAAACTCATAAAACAGCTAAACCAGCCGAAAATTTCTGATACTAGAGCCTTTATTTTAAGAAAATGTACAGCTTCAAAAAAAATTAATTGTATCTCTGCTACTGAAGCTGCTGACTCCTTAATGGCCTTTGGTGGGAAGGATAACAATTGGATGTCTTAAATTTCCCATTCTCAAAAGCTTTAGAGAGAATTGTATCAGCATATGTCATGTAATACAATGACAGAATAAACCCTTCCGTATCAGATGCCTGCAGGCACATAACTGTATTAATCTTTTCGGTTATTTTGAACTGGATGCTCACTGCCAAGTATTAAAGAGAGTCCCTGTATTCACAGAGCAGGCAGTACAGCAATACCCTCCCCCCTAACGGTGTATTCCTGTTGATCAGAAAACCTCACCTCAGCAGGGAGGAGAGCTCTGCATTCCCACTTTCCCTCACACCTCCAACACTCTGCTGGAAAACACCAGACATAATGGCTTCATGGATGCAGCCAGCTCTCTCCTGAGGTATGGACTAAGCAACACTTTCACAAATGCCACCAAACTGTTAATTACTAGTCTTGTAGTAATAAAAGCAAGTTTGATTAAAGCCATTACAATAACTCACAAAAACCTCCCCAGTCACCTGTCTTTGTTACAGCGCTTAAACCCTGAATGGAGTTGAAAAGTAGGTGCTTAGGACTAGTTCATCAGCAGTGCTTGGAAGTCAGTATAACACACCACTTTCATGCTAGCTGAACTCCTTAAAGCAGGCTGGTTTAGGCATTTTCAATAAAATAAATAGGAAAACATGCAGCTAAACCAATGCAGCACGTTGGAAAGATGAAAAATTCTCAATCCACGTTTTCAATTTAAGAAATGTCTATGCTAACTATATCAAAAATATGTACATGTTCACTGTAGCAGAAATCTAAATAAGTGCTAACAGCACAGAAGTATATGCAACTTGATTATTAGAGTTACGTTTTCTAAACTAGGTTTGCCTTATGGTATATACACAGGAACTTATCCCAAATGAGTTACTAAGCAAGCATTTTACCAAATATAGAATAATGCATCTTCACAGGCTATGCTGTAGAGGTATTCAAGGGAGTTTTATTTAGCAGTACAGGAGTAGAAAACTCACACTACCTCCTGGAACAGTTAGCCAGTTATCTTGAGATGAGGTAACAAACATTACCACATACGAATTTATTGACCTGTAGACAAGACACGATATGCAAACATATCTATTTCTACTTCACAGCAATGCACAAAGGAGAGATTACCTTTAGCTGCTACCAGCAGGGTGAGAAGACATCTTCACTTTTGGAAAGCCCAGCAGAAAAGGGCTCAAGAAGAACAAAAAACAAAACGAAAAACAAAAATAGAATATTCCAAAAATGGAATAGGCTGCCCAGGGAGGTGGTTGATTCACCTTCCCTGGAGGTGTTTAAGGCATGGGTGGATGAGGTCCTGAGGGACACGGTTTAGTGTTTTATAGGAATGGTTGGACTCGATGATCCGATGGGTCCCTTCCAACCTGTTTGTTCTATGATTCTATGAAAAAAGAAAAGAACTGCAACAGCCTTTCTAACTTTAAAAATATCAAATATCAATTTTAAATACCTTTCAGGGCTAGAGAGAGGTGATGCATCATACTTTGAAATGGATACAATCGTCAACATGACATATTCCTCTTCAAGCACATAATATACTGGATCTTAAATTTAAAACAAATTTGTGTCTTGAAATGTTGCCTCTAGAAAAAGATTAAATTTGGTCCTTGAACAACTGCAATCCAGCAGTTGGAGGGAGGAGTTCCCATGGCAGGCAAGAAAGATGACATAGCTGAGATTTTAAGATAGGTAACTTTTCAGAGAGTTCAATTACTAGGATAAAACTTTGATATGATCTACTGAGCAGGGTATACACAGTCACAAAAATTTGATACACTCTGCATTTTACCTACAGGAAAGGGTGGGAAGTTAAGCACAGTTACAGAAAATGAATGCTACACTGTACCACAGGACACTGGGTTTCTATTTCCCTTTTTGCCATTGCCCTGCAAAAACATTTCATCCTTCATCATGTTTTTATGATGAAGACCACAGTTCTCCTTTCCTTGGTAAAATGCTCTGAAATCTTCTGACAATCTTACTATAATAATATACATTTTGACTATGTGGTTCCCAAGTCTCTCCAAATGGCCAGAGAAAAAAGCTTTCAACTGTGCTGATGTTATTGCCCTGTATTTAACTAACTTTATGGCCAATAATTATTTTTCAGATCATGACCTCACCTTTGAAAGGCCCCAGCTACATCCCCTCTTAATGCACTACCTGATATAAATCATGGGATTATGATATGCAAATCACCAAGGAAGTTTTGCAAAAAAAGCCTTAAGAGCTAAGTGACACCCTGAGCTCCTCACGATGAAAAAAAGATGCGATGCACATCACAGTTTCAGCTCTTCCTTTCATGTCCTACTCTACATGCCTTTATTATCCAAAACACAAAGCTAAGAAGTTCCTATAACAATTCTGCTTTCCTTTACTCAGCTTAAGATTTAATTTGATTTTGTACTAATTTGCTCTAAAATCAATACTCAGTGTTAAAGCGTCAACTCCTTTACTGGTTATTCATCTTTATGAAGGGATCCTTAAGGAGTGAAAGGAAAATCCTTTACTGGGAGAGGCATGTGGACAGAGTGGAGGGTAGGAAGGGACCAGAATGCACATACTGATATCCTAATGAAAACTCAGGTCTTCAGTAAGCAATATGCTGCAATCCTCTGCTTGTCATGGGCATTGCAATTCTGTTAGCTTCGGACTCAATGATCTGATGGGTCCCTTCCAACCTGGTTGGTCTATGATTCTACTTCGCTTCCGCAGAAACTCCCAAAGACAATGTTGCACAGCATCGGATAGTGAATGCACTGAAGTTAATTTACTTGCAAATGGCATTTCTCATGTTGTTAACAGTTAATGGTCTTCATTACATAGTTTTAATCAAGATGGAAAATGAGGAATATTAAACTTTTATCCCTGCATTATATTCTTTTGAATACTATAGCAATGGCAAGCACTCATGTCTCTCTCAGCACAGAGACTGCTCTTTAATTATCAGTTTTTAAGAAACTGTAAACTTATCTCAGTTGCTGGAATTCTTCACAAGAGGAAAAAAAAAAGCCAGCAATGATGTACATATCATCTGCCTCTGGGAAAATAAAAAATGCCAGTGATATGCTGGGAAAGATCTCCTCAGGCTCCTTTCACACAGCCTTGCAGTAGTTTTATTGCAACCAAGCAGTGTAATTTCAAATAACATTCAACAATGCATTGATGGCAAGCTCTTAAAATACAGCTCTGCTCTGAAAAACAACCAAGAATTCTATTGTGTCTCACATTTACAGCTGCTCACTGATTGTGTCATATTTGCAATGCTTTCAAGAAAAATGATAACTTCTCTTTCCCTGACACAGAGACTCAGAAATTCAGCCTAATATTTTTAGAACCACCTCAGTCCAACACCAGACATGCAGAGTCCGCAGAACTTGCTTCTCTTCACAATTTTAGCTAAAAATTCCTAGTAACAGGCAGAACGATACTTCTACAGCCTACTACTATATGAGGTTTAGATGCACATGGGACCCAAGCATATCTACATCATATCACTGTACCGATGAGCAAGTCATTTTGCTTCCCTTTTGTGCCTCAGTTGCTCCAACCAGAAGACGGAGCTTTTAATACTGATCTTCTCCATAAAACACTATAAATTCTACACTCGCATCACCAGGACCCTCAGCTAGGAGGGAGCAATCTGGACTTACACTCCTGTTGCCAGAACCATTTACATATTACAGAATCAGAATCATTAATGTTGGAAAACACCTCTAAGATCATCCAGCCCAACACCACTATGCCTACTAAATTATGTCACAGAGTGCCACATATGAGGTCATTACATTCATACATAATACATCAATGTAAAAAATAAAGAAACTCATGGAAATAACCAGAGAGAGAGAAGTTGAACTTAGGTATCCACCCTTTCAAAGCCTGGCCATTCACCTACAAAAGTTTCCACTTGTTTGCTCTTCTCCTGACCCCACAACTCTTACAATTTCAGATTGCAAAGCAACAACAGTTTCAAAAGGAGAAGCAGCAGGATTCAGCTCTGACTATCCTCGCAGCTTTTAACTCCCCTTACAAAAGTAAATCCAGGTTTTCTGCAAGTCAGGAAGAGGTTTTAGTTACCAGCCCTAAAAAACATTGTTTAATATAAAATAACAATCAATGAGCACCTGTCACTGTGTTGCCCATCAGAAGATGGATCACTCTGGACTCTGAGCAAAAGAAGAATTCTCCATACAGAGCACCAGCCAAACACTTAAACTACCAAGCAGAAAGACATATCAACTGCACAGCTCAGCAACGCGTTGAATGGTTGGACTCGATGATCCATCACGTCCCTTCCAATCTAGTGATTCTGATTCTAATATGTCACCTACCCATCCATTTTACATGTCATCTGAATGGACACATGCTGTGGATGCTGCTTACTTTGACTTCAATAAAGCTAAAGACATAGTCTGCCTTGGTGTTGTTGGAGCCAAATTGTAAGACATCATCTGGCCTAGAAGATAAGTAAATTGGTTGGACTGAAGGGCCATAATTAATAGTATAAAGTTGAAGTAACGGTACTACAGGGATCTCTTGGGGGCAACCCTGTCTGAATGCAAAAACCACCCTAGGCAAGTATGCTGGTGACACCAAATGGAGGGAGTGGTCACACGTCAGGTGCAGCTGCCTTCTTGAGACTTCCTGAAAAGTCTCATGCCTGATACAGGCTGAGACTGACCAGCTACGGAAAAGGAGCTGGTGATGCCCATGTTCAAGGTAAGGAGTCAGCAGCATGGTCTTATATCGAGAAAGGTCAAACACATACTGAGTTGTATTCGCAGCTGAGGGAAGGGGTTATTCCGCTCTACTCGGTAGCTGTGATGCTGCACCTGTAGATTCATGGTCAGGTCTAGGTTTTTCAGTACAACTTCAGTACTCTGGAATGACTACAGTGAAGGAACACATAGATAAATGAGAGACTGAAGCATATGATCTATGAGGGAAAGCTGAGACAGTCAGGCTTTTTCAGCCTAGCTTTAGGGGAGATCTAATGGTGTCCTAACTAGCCAGTGAGAGAAATATAGAGAAGATGGAGCCAAATTCTCCTCAGACACACACAGGCAGAACAAAAGACAACAGATGCAGTTTGCAGCAAGAGAAAATTAGATTATCTGATTAGATGTTAGGGGAAAAAAAATCCTTGCCATAAAGGTAGTAAAGCACTGCAAAAGGGTGCCCAGAGAGAGCATGACACATCCACAGCTAGACACAAACAGTACTCAACCAGAGTAGGCCTTCAGCAATCTTCTGACAACATGACTAGGAACCTGGAGAGGCATTCCAGAGGACCCTTCTGAACTAGGTAATTCCACAATCCTACATAGGACACAGGCTTTCTGGATTGCCTTCTTTGTATTTCATCATCTTTGGATATATTGTCTAAATAAACATTTCCCTGTATGCACCACACCTACGTCAGCTGCTGGAGAGCTGGTGGAAAACACTCCATTTTCTCTTTCCTCCCATCCTAGAACCTGGCAGTAGAAATGAATGTTGTGATTAAATACTTCTGTCATGCTTTTGCAGCTTCTTTTGTTGGTGTTGTCCTCATATTCTGCATACTGCCTCTCAGCCAAAGTTCTTGTCTTCTCATTGTGCTCCCAACTCCTTCAGTTGCAACAGAAGGAAAGCGACCAGTTTACAGCTCTGCTGGGAGGGCTGCAGGCGTTATCAGCAAAACCCAAGGACTAGAGCATTCCTTTGTTTCATCGCTGAACGACTGTGAGAAACAGCTGAGACAATGAAGCCACCAGTTCCAAGACTGAGGAATGAGTAGAGCAGCAACCTATAGTTGAGTTGCTTTCCTCTGTCACAGTAAGAACTTGACATTTAGGCAGAAGATAATAAATATCAAACTGGACATTGCCAAAAATATTCTTCAACCAAAAAAACTCTAATCTGAATATGTGCTGGAAATAATTATTGGCAATGAACTAGGTCCTCCAGATGTGGCAAGAATGCAGTGATTTGGGAGTCCCTCAGAGACAGCAAGACAGATGCAGTCCATCTGTTGCATTCTCTAGAAGAGTGATCATTTAAAAACTAGAAATTTTCGTATGAAAAAGAAAATTCAACCTAGATTCTACAGAAGTTAACAGTACTCATGGGAAAACCAAACTTTCAACTCCAGGTCAGTATAGGATAGTGCATTCTCTGATTTCAGGTACCAACTGAGACACAGCAGCAGAAACTGGAACTCCATATGCTTCTTTAAAAGAAGACTTCTTCACTGAACGCTTAAAATTATTTTACATTTTCTTCCTCATTTCCCTGGAGATCAAGAATGGTTCACTGGTGATTTCAATAGCAAATTTCAGAAGAAACATTCTCAATTCAGACAGCCCAGCTCTTTTGCTCATCAGGAAAAGTGACAGAAAAGAATCTATAATCTCAATTTTGGAGGTGAACAGGCAGAACTTCATTAGGGAGCTGGGGGGGAGGGAAGTGTATTTTTAATGCAAGTTAGCTAGAAGGGGACAAAACCCTTGCAAAGCAAGGATACAGTTGTGCTTTCTCAGAAACTGGCAAGTTCAGGTAACCTCTCAGGTTTTTGGCAGGCTAACTTGAAACACCAGCTTTTTGTTTGTCCTAGAATCGTGCTGCACATTACAGTACCTGACATGACAATAACTTTGTTTCCCCTTGGAAACTGCAAGGCCAAAAGGCTCTCTACAAGAACAATAAAAAGTTAAAAGGACCAATTATAAAAGGAAAAATACTGTAAAACAGATAAGGTGGTAAATTCTCCTGAGAGTAAGACAGAGGCAACATTCAGAGTTCTGGTTTTTATGTAATAAAGATTTTCACATTTTAGTATGTGTCATGTTGCTGAATATGCATTTTTACCGCACAATTTTCTCTTCATATTAAAAAGATTATAGCATATTATAAGCCAGGCAATTTTTTGTCCCCACTAGAAGGATTTTTTTGAGTCTATATATTTTCTCTCTTTCAAAATTTGGTTTTCATCATGAGTAGTTCATATATGATCACATAAAATATATTGTTCATCATTCCTTCCTGCTTACCAATATGAAAGGAATCTGAAACACACTCTACTTTCTACTCCCTGTTGAGGCGCAAGTTGAAGACTTTATTTTTGGCAGACAGGCAGCTTCTTCACTGAAGAAACAGTTATATATCCCCATTTAAAAACATTGATTAGCAAATCTCATAGCACTTTACCAACACATCCAGTAAAAATATCACTGAGACTACTGTGTCTCTCCCAAACTGGAAGGATGTTGAACATAAATGATTTACTTAGAGTGGAGCTCAAGATAAGAGCTCTGCAATTTGTGTTTTATTGTCAAATATTTAAAGGATTAAATCTAAATAATACACAATACACAAGTTTCAAAGCATAGATTATCTTCAACATCTTATTTCGAATTATCAAGTCAAACTAAAGAAGGCAGAGGGAACATCTGGCTTCAAAAGCAGAGCTCAGGAAGATATCAAGATTTGGATTCTTTTGGGTCTCATTTAAGGCTGCTATTTTCCCAGTCTGCTGAAACTGGGTAAGATGGAAAGATTATTGTCTCTCTCAAAGGGGAGAAAAGAGCAGACACATCACCATGTGACTGTGTATTACATCATTGGTACTTAACAACAATACTGAGCCAGTCTGGCAGTTCAACTTAAAAGACATTTTGTTTTGCCTTCTAGGAAGGACATGGACTTGCCATAAATGCAGGCTAATAGCAAAAAGGCTAGAAAAGGCTCAGATCACAATTTTACTTGGCATGAGATTACAAAATGCTAAAAGTCTTCCACTGAGAAGAACTTCCAGTATGTAGTTTGCAAAGACTAGGTCATGCAAAAAAATTCCTAGTGACAAATGTCCCAAGAAATAAGACAGTTCTTGAGAAGTACTTCTACTAATTTTTAAAAGGCTTATACTTTATTAGGATGTGAGAAATCATTATTAAGTCTACCTTCAAGATCTAAAGACAGGTCAGGTATAAGAATGAATCCTGGTTTTCCAAAATAAATTTGAAATAATATTTTTCTGAAATACCTTCACTTTGTATTTATAGCATCAAGACGTGTAGGACAAAAAATGATTTAAAGAATATAATGAAAGTGGACACAGTTTTAAGAGACCTGAAGCTAAAATAATATTTGCTGATGGAAGCACAGAAGTACTTGTAGGTCTCAATGCACTGGCTTTTATTCACCCTATTTTGCATTACTGATCTTAATTAAACTATTTAATAATATGAATTTGTCTTCTAAGACATCACTCTTACTGCATTAAAATGCAAATGCACCATCTTCAAAATTATTTTAATGATGGAAAGCATTTAATTTTCTAATTGACTTCTGAAGTATTAAAACACAGAAAACATTAGAGATGGCTACAACCAGAAATATTTTTCAGTGACTGTATCAAAACCATCAAGCATAATTGATCAAGTTTGCTACCAGGATTTATTTAAACAAACCATAAGATAGTGCTTTTTCTTTTTAATTACTTCTTGAGGGGGTGGGCATGCAGGAAAGGAAGGGAAGCATCTCCTCCACATCCAACACCTCATCCAGTATATCCTCTGACAAAAGCAGGAATGGGCTACACCATGACTGGCTATACCATAGTGGTTTTTATTTAGCTGGTGTTTGCAATGTGTTGGCTCCCATCTGGTCAAAAAAGCACCCAGTTACAATGCTGGTTTTGCTGACAAGGCACCAAAATTAAGATGCAGAGATAAACTTCAGAATTAAACAGAGAGTCAACCGAATCATTTCCTCTTTTAAACAAGCTTTAATGTTGTTAAATATTTGTTTTCAGAAACATGCAAGGATCGCTGAAGGTCAAAGACATCAGAGGTGTGATACCCTTCCTTATCATTCCTCCTTTGTACTTATGCCACTGGAAGGAGGCCTCTCTGCCATCACATTTCCCTCCCCTCATCCATCACCCAGAACTCATCCTGCCTCATTAGTTTCCATGTCGCTGCCACCATGTTTCAAAGCATCACCCCCTCTCCCTGCTGCGGGTGAGGGCTGCCTCTCCTATTTTTACCCTGGTGTTACTCACGCCTTCATAGCTCTCCTGTTCCCTGCTTCTGTTTTTTCCCTCGTTTCACCTTCACCATGAGAAGGTCTCTTAGTTCAGAAACTCCAAACTGGAGCCTAATTACTAATTGCATGATCTGTGCCCTTAATTTTATTAATTATTATTTTTATGCGTGCAATAACAGGTAGCTATTACATGCATTAAAAATCTGGCTCAGATGCTTCTGCTGCATTTCTGTGTTACACAAGGCCAAACATGGTGACATGCACGGGGTTGCCAAACAATGAAGGCTTCTTCTCCCTGCCCATAATGGAAATCAAGCCCAAACTGACAAAAGCTTCAGTAAACCTAATCCAGTAGCCTACAGCGTAAAGTCTGTCCATCCCTTTCAAGGAGGACAGTGATGACTGGGTTTGTCCCAGCACAGAAAGGTATGATGGGCAAGGGTAAATTAAATCAATTTAGGTGCAACAGTTCTAGTGAGCACAAACCCCATGGGTTTCAGCAGTCGTACACATTAACATGCTTTGGGCAAGAGCTGCCTAGAGAAAGAGTTGAAAATCTCAGCCCTGAAAAGAAAGAGAGTATTTCTGCAGTCAAATTTCAGAGGAGGATTACTCTGACTTGTATTGTTCAAAATTTCCCTTAAATAAGGAAAACAAACAACAAGGCTACAAAAAACAGCCAAAATCTGTAATCTTGTACAGCCACCTTATGACCCTGTCCCCTTCGTTATCTCTGCAGGTACTTTGTTTAATGCTGCATTATGGAAAAGTGGACAGTTCAAGCCACCTACTGGGTATTGACATCCTGAGGGGGAAAAGACTGGTTAATCTACAAAAAAGCTGTTGGGAATTTCTTCAACAAATTCTGTGGGGCAGGATCAGGTCTCCCCTTGCCAGCACCAGAGGTCAAATACTATTCTATTCTAACTTAGTAAAAAGTTAACAGAAAAGTAGATTTTCTGAATGTGCAATTCTTAAACAAAACATTAGCCTGAGCATACACACATGCAAAATTACAGTCCTCCTGCTTCTTTTGGATGATATATTTAGAAATCCTATTAACTGGAGAGATCAACATTCTTATCTGAATTTCCAGGATGCTGTAACATGCAAAATTAGAGCAGCTCTCTTAAGTGGGTCAATTATCACTACTGCACTTACAGCAGCTTTTCCCCTCCCTCCCTGCAGCATCAACAATGGGCATTTAGCACAAGGATTTAAACAGTAAGATTTTAAGTTGACACATACCACAATGTAAAGTTTCCTTCCTCTTTTATATTTTCAGAATCTTAAAGAAACAAAGAAAACCATCCAAGTACAGAATCTCCACATTAAAATTATGGTCTCCCTGCAGAAAGCTTCGATGACTTTCAGTGACAGGGCACTGCACGATAACGCTAGGCAGCAATCACACTCACTGTTTTCCTGCCCAAGTCATGCACAAGTAAGGTTTCTGGCTTTCACCCAGAAGGGACAAGAGGAGAACCTGGGGGCCACTAACTACCTCCCCACTCCTGTTCTCCAGGTGCAGAGCCATACAATCAGTTTGAAAGGCTTCAGGTTATTCTCAAGAGGTAATTCTCCTTAAAGACACTGCAAATCACTAGATACAAGTGAACAATTGAAGTACCCGGCATCACTTCAGATACTACAAAAGACATCCATAGAAGACTGTGGGATATAGCAGGACCTCAGGAAGGACAGGATATTCTGTAATACAGCAAGGGGTCGTGAGGGATAAGAGTGCAACAGCCCTGATTCCTCCTGCCTTGCTGCCCCACTGCCAGCCAACTGCATTCCCAGTGTGCGATCAGGAGCAGCCTTTGAAGTAAGGAGTGGGAAACAGAATGGAGCCATGAAATGGAGCAGACAAGAACATGGAGAGGAAAATTTTACTTTCCCACTAATGGGAAACATGAAACATGTTTCTCTGCAACATACTTCTTTTATACATATCTCTCTACACAGCAAAAGAAGTGCAAGGTGGTACTGCAAGTGAAAAATCATGATTCTCCTTTGCTTCGTGGAAAAGACTACTGCATGTGCTGGCTTCAGGTCACCAGCGCTGCTGTTGAAATTCAGCAGTTCCAACCCTGGCTGGAGGAGAGGACTACACGGAGAAATTATGGTGCAGAAATTTAATTTGTACTGCTGGCCCTGGCTGTGCTCTTCCCAACATCTTCACCATTTTCTGCTGTGGTACCAAACAGGAATGATCACACAAGTCAAGCATTGCCAAACACACAAACTATTTGGAAATAGATGCAAATAAAGTAGGGTAACAATAGTCACACCCTATTGAAAGTGGCAATTTTTCACTAACAGACTGAAACTCTTCCAGCTAAAATACATCCACTCAAAAGCATATCAATTAAAAACTTCAAGTTGAAATAAAGTGGACAAGGGTCTTCCAAGACTTGACGTCCAAGAAAACACTTCACTAGGAAGCATTTCTTTACCCAGAGGGTGGTCAAACACTGGCTCAGCTTTTCTAGAGAGGTGGTCAATGCTCCAAGCCTGTCAGCATTTAAGAGGAATTTGGACAACACCCTTAACATGTTTCAATCTTTGGCTATTCTGTTCAACTTACTACGAATTAAGGTCTTGGCAGCCATTACCACTCACAGAAAAAAATCTAGCGAAATGAAATAATTTGCCTTTGTAAATATTGTATGTATTTCAACTGTACAATTTAAAATCAATTTTAAATTCCTTATGTCCCTGTCACACTCAACACTTGCATAAAACACATTTTGAATGCAACTGTATTTAAAGAAAAGTAAAAGGTCAGTTACTAAAATGAAAAGTCCTTATCTAAAGAGAAATAGAAACTGGTTTTATTAACTTCCCTAACTTAAGCTCTAAAATTTTGTTGATTAAAGCCTAATTTCAAAAGTTAACTTTTTAATTGGGAACACTCAGGCCTGTTGGCTCCAGGAAGTTTTAGTAGAGGTCAAAAGATTGCTGGAGTTCTAATTTTTCATTTCTAATAAAAAAGGAAGTCTTGCCCTTTTCCTTGCAAAGAGAGACCTCAAAGTGTTAGTAGGGAAACAAAGAATCTATCCATCAAAGGCTCTCATGGCAAGGTTATACAAAGCTTCCCAGGACAGTACTGGAGCTGACAGAGCCTGCTAATGCCCGAGAGGAAATTAGCTCAACTTCTCTGGCAAAGATCAACAAGGTAGAAAGGCTCAGTCTAGACTAGGTTCTGCCTAGTCTAGGATTAAAGAGACCAGTTCCTTACTCCATCACAGATTTTCGGGGTAACTTTGAATGTGTCACTTAGCCTCATGTGTCAGTTCTGCACCTGAAAATGAAGAAAAACACTCTCAATTTCCCTTACTGTGACATGAAAATAAACACGTTAAACCAGGAGGCATTTGAATAGCTTGGCAATAAAGTACAAGTACTGCAGACAAATTAGAAATAAAAGTACTGCCCCATTCACTGAGGAAATGCCCATTTTTTTTTCCTCCAAATCCTTGCCTGTTGGGATCCTGCAAGACTTCCACATCTTCCCTCAAACAAAAGGGATGTTCATGAGGAAGCAGGGGAGGAAAAGTGCCTTACGCTTTTTCACCAAGCACAAGTTCACATGTGAAGGCACTAAGGCACCCAGCTTTCTCCCATCTCACATTTAAGAGGGGTTTTTTTCCCCTTAGAATTTTAGCACACAGGTTCTTCTGCAAAGCAACTCAGAAAAGAAGCCTCACTCGGCTGCCCTGGACCAACTCTAGAAGCACTCAATCTCTTTCCTCTAGCTACACACAATGCTGCTGAAAACCACCTGAATAACTTGGGCAACCCTCAGTCCCAGACTGTGGGAAGGACTTGGCAAACCCCTCAGCACTGAGACTGATCAGTTTTACTAGAGTGGGGGAAACCTGCCCTGAATTTACCTCCAAAGGCAAACAGAGGAATATTTACACAAGATAGCTGGTGAGGTGACTTTGCGAGGACTCTTCTCATGTGGAAAAAGGTTTTATTTACTAAGCTCTAACAAGACAAGATTTGGTTTATAACTAAGGGTGCTTCTTCCAAAGAGCTTCAAAGGAAAAGAATAAATAAATATAACAACAAAGGTGCATGTGTAGGGGATAAAAGACATTTTCCATGTAAAATTGCTGTAAGAAAAACCCAGGTGGTAGCATTGGAAAATATTATGAATAGTGGACAGCTGAACATTTTTTTCTAACATGCGTACAGTAAAAAGGACTGCAAACAGAATGAAACGCTCCTTGATTAAAACAAACTGATATCCTACCTGGAAAATCCTGGCCGGGCTCTCATTGTTCCTAAGTGACCCTAGGGCAGCCATGGGTTACAGCCAAACCCATAAGTCACTCAAACACCCTGCCCTGCTCTTCCAAATTTCTCTCTCTCTCGGGAACAGTGGGACCAGCCAAAGAGGCCTTTGTTTCCATTCAAACATATGTAGGGGTGGAAAAGCTGTTCGAAACAACTGAAGACTAACTACTCCAAAAACCAAATTAAGAGCCAGTCTGAAATGCCCAGCATGCTGGCAGTGCCAGCTGAAGTCAGATGTCACTGGAAACACTACACATCACTCAGCTCCTGAGAGTGGGACAACAAGGTCCATCAGACTTGAGGATTTAAGAAGTACACTCTCCTTTGAATGTATCTTTTGCCTTGTAATTGCAGTTCTGACATTGATAAGATATATTTTATAAAAAGAAAAATAAAGTTTTTATAGGTAGCTCATCAAAAGGGTGAAACACCTCCCAAATTCAGCTAGTAAACCATCTTCCCTTTAAAATATTAATACCAGCAAGTAATAAAAGCAAGGCAAATGAAAAACTATGTCAAAGTTGCTGCACTGTGGATTCTTGTGCCAAACAAGCTAATAAAACCTTAACTAATGTAAAATCAATTCAGATCTCAAACACTACATTAAACTTTCTGAAGAACTATAAATAAAAGCTGCACTATAGATATTCTTTTAATCTAAAAAATAGTTCTAGAAAAACATTAAAGTATTTATGTTGCTGTAATATTTTGCATTTTTGCATTAATTAAACAACACATAAGAACCAAGAACTTCATGGTTTTGTATTTCATGCTGAGGTTTATTCAGGCATAATTCAGACTGCACAGTAGACTTGGCTACAACCTTCCTCACATTTTCACAGAGGCTGGCTGGCGACATGTACACTATGAAAAAAAGAAGTATAAGCAGATAGCCATGCCAGATAAATACATTCCACTCCCTCAAACTGAACTCAACACAGACAATTAAATCCTGTTTTCCCTTTCCAAACTCTTCCCACTCCTTTGGTTCTGCCACTGGAGAGAACACAACATTTCTTGCCACTTCAGCCATTGACTACATCCCACTCTGCCTCCCCAGGCCACACACATACTTTGTTCCTTCTGCCATGATATTTTTTAAGGAATACACTGCCTGCTGTTTCAGAGACTAATCTGTTCCCAGCTAATACCTCTTTCCTCACAACTCCTGAGTGGCTCCACTCAGCCATCCAAAGCCAAGGTGCAGCTCTGAGGATGCTACCGCCCTTCACTACTTCCACATTATTTCTTTACTCTAAAGTACATTCACCAATCTTCAGTCTTTAGTTTCCATTTCTAAATTTCTTAATAACAGTTCTATAAACCACATGATAATGCCTTAAATTCAGTAAATCTACTTACTGTTCTATAAATCTTGAAGCATTACAAACACTGCATGTCCTTTGCACAGCACACTTTGCCTCTTTGCATGCCATCCTCTGCTGGTGTCTCCAGAGGACTCAAACCAACTGCAGGCGTATTAGCCTGAACATGCATCTTCATTCTTGATAAAGTATCTTCTCCTGTGTGGCCATCCTCTACACCTGGCTTTTGGTCCCCCTGGACCAAAGGTCCTGAGAACATTCTTGCCTCCTGTAGTATATTTCTATACTGCCACATATAGGCTGGAAACAAATATAACATGCTGATAATGATCCTCTCAATCTGCAGAGGCTTAAACATATTTTAATTTCAAAGGTCAGCAATGTGCAGCTGTGGCTCTCAGGTTTCCAAGTTTCTAATGAAAAAGAACTTGCTTTTTAATGTTCAGAACCCATAATTTATAAGGTTTGTATTTTTAACTACACTGGACTTTAAATACCAAAAGACAAAAGAAAAGCCCAAACAGCAGAACACCAGGGAGAAGTTGAACTCTCTATCCCAAAGTAACACAGCTAAATTCCTAATGTCAACTACAAAATAAAGTTTACCTGCTGGATTATTTTTTTAGAAACAGTAATAAAATTGATCCATACAGTCAAACACTACCACTTCTTGGTTCCCAGGTGGCACAATAACCGTGCAAATCAAGACGGAGCACTTTGTGACAGTGATATGGAAAGACAGAGACTATCTTTGCAGTCTTATTTGTACTTCACTCCTAGTATTTTATGTGAAATATCACACAGGATATTACCTCCATTTAACAAAACTCATTGTGAAATTAATTTAGCTATTTATGAAGTGCAACCACACCAGTACATCTTGCGCGTAATTTAGATATATGTTGAAATACTTTTAAGAATGATAACTCAAAAGCAAAGGATTATTTTTTAATTTTCTAGAAAAGTTTGCCATGCTTGCTGCACAGATTGCTGCTACATTACAATGTACCCACTTGCCTAGTACAGCATATACTGCTTTGAATGCTTTTTTTATTAAGATAAGTGGGGGAAAATGGATTTGTGCATTATGGCTAGGTTATCATTCAGTAGCATGAAACAACAACTGTAAATAAATGACTTGAAAAAATGCAACATGGGCATAGAAAACATTAGCAAGGCATTTCAATCACACTGTCTTCAGGGTAATGATAGTGTTAGCGTTCTAAGTTTACACAGAGATTTTTAACTCAGAAATTACCAGTGTAATAGGTAAGCCTTCCATTAATTTCCCTATTCCTGTTTTCAAAGATACAAATGTTGACCATAACCTATCAGAAAGCAATAATTTTAGAATATTGGATGTAGTTTCTGAAACTTAAAATAAAATCTCTATCTTAAAAGAAAGCTAAACTGTTCCAACTGCTAAAATAAAGAATGAAAACAGCAATTTAGAAAAAAACTCAAATCAAACAGAATACTGATGATATGCACATACTGCTTTGAAGTAGAAATGAACTAAAATAAAGAAGTAATTGTTTGATACCAAACTCCAAATTCCAGGAACTGAAACACAACATGAAACAAATAAAAATATGTTAAACAAATAAATATGAATAGTCATCAGTATTTAAAGTTGAAAAGGACTTTAATTAAGTTCTAGAAGAAAAAAAAGAGGCGTGGTCTGGAGGCAAGGAGCACTCACTTGCACTTCTGGCCATTGGCTTCCTGAACAATTTTCAAGAAAATTTCAGAACTTATCAAATACCCTTTTCCCTAAAACTAAAACAAGAGTGATACCGTCCTCTCCACAAGCCTCAAAAGTACAAAAAAGGAAATCCAAATATCTTGATGGAAAACCCACTGGAAGGTGAATGTGTCTTTACTACTGACACTCAGGAGACCTGGGGTTAATTTTCATTTGTTTTAAAACAAGAGAGAAAAATAGAACAACGCCAAAACCCCACATCACACACAAGTAATCCCTAGCTAAGCACGAGAAAAGTGCAGTTTTATAATAGGTTAAAATCTTGAGGAAGAACTTTAGAATTATTGATGGGAGGCAGTGACATTTATAACTCCTTGCAAATGTTGTACATTTAAAAAAGGGAAAAATTTTACTTGAACCATGGGAAAAACGCCCATTCACTTCATTAATATAAAACTAATAGCGACAAAGTTAGCCCCTAAATACTTACCTTTTCAAATTTTAGAAACAAGGTCTAACTAGGATAATTGATTTGCTAAAATTCTTATTTATTTAATTAGGTGTTTTAAATGTAAAAGGATACGAGGGGTTCCTTCCGTCCTACACACCAGGTAGAGACATGCAGCAATTACGTGGGTCATCTTTCTCCCCCTGGTTAGACGCTTGGTCACTGCCATCTTGAAAAAATTAAAGGCAGTATCCAGACAATGTTGATTGAGTTGAAGCTGGTTTCCCAAGTGGTGAATCTGACGTTTCCCTAGAAAAAATAAAAAGGAGAAAAACAAAATGCTTAACAGTAGTAGTAGTTAATATGCTTTTGGGTTGGGGTTTTTTCGGTGGGTTTTTTTAAAGACAAAATTGAGGGGGTGGATTTTGTCTCTGTGTGAAATAAAATAACCTCTCAAGTTTCAGAAACTCTATAGCCTCAGCTCCTCAGCGAAAAAAAAAAAAATCCCTCATTTTGGCCTACTAGAATTGAAATAAATGTAACCAGTGAGCCCCAGAAAACAAAACATCAGCAAATGTCCCCACAGAGTATTCAAACACAAAAGATGATGCCCCCCCACTCCAAACATCATCTGACTATTAACGCTTGATTTGCTGTAGCAACAAATGTCAGAAAACCAGAGGTCATGGTGTGTTTGACCTGGATGTGCAAATAGAGGAGAGGTTTTGCTGCAACCCTCCAAGAAATGATGAAGTTTGCAGTTCCTCTAACCACAACCGAAGCCCACAAGGAAAGGAGCTCTGCTCCAGGCTTGTCCATGATCACCACTGATGGGGAAGTACTTCCTTCCTCTGAACACTTTCGCATCAGAGCCTTCATTTAAGGCTTGGCTGCTAGACTGCAAAGATTAGTTTGTGGCTTCAGGAAAACAAATGCGCCTTCACCCTTAAATAAAAGAATAAAAAGTAAGTGTGCCTTGGATAATTCATGGCAGGAAATGGTATAGCTGCTGGGACAGATGTGGAAAGCGAGGTCTGGTCTGTCCTCACAGCTCCAGCTTTGGAAGAGCGCGCCGAAAAGACAGCTTAAGTCAAACATGCGGGAAGTCATGAGGAAAACAGAGCACTGCAGTTCCTCAGCATATGGGGTCAGACGGCACATCAAGAAAAATCCTTTAATTCAATGTGCTGGGCAGATGTTTCCAGTACGTGTATTTACAGGAAACGCCCGTCTGTTCTCTTCAGAGATGTCATGAGTAGCTTTGCTGAAGGAGGCAGAACGCCTGTGATGCGCCTCGCTCACCATCACTCACAGAAAGTGATGGCAACCCCGTGATGCTTACCAGAACACCAGCACCTGCACAGACCACATGTCTTAGTTTTATGCAAATCCCTACACCATCATCACTAATAACATGGTATAAACATTTAACCTCTGAACAACCTTCTGCCAAAGACACTGCTTTAATTTGGCTTTAATAAAAAGTGATTCCAGAAACACAGCTAGGGCCTGAGAGACTCTGGCCAAACAGAAGCTGCCACAAAGCAGCAGCTTTTCCTTTATGCAGAAATCACAATTAGTGCACTCACCAACAAGATCTCAATTTAAGCACACTGGTCAACCAGGTGTAATGCATTTGGACGAAGAAGTAAAGCAAAGGAAGGATGCGTCACCTTCCATGGGAGGTGTGGGTACAATAAGCTACTCAAGAATAATCCAAAGCCCATTAAGGGAATAGTTTTTCCACTGCCATTAGCAGTCACTCACCAGCCTCTAATAGGAATACATTTCCAAAAACTGAGATGCTAATTAGCACTTGCCCTACCCTGGATTTTATTTCATACTCCGTAATCTGCAAGTGAAACTGCGATCAAGACTTCTACATCCCCAGGAACGAATCAGTTTGCACTCACCCGTGGGCAAAAAAAACAAATGCAGTTATCTTTGAGAACTTAAATTCATTTTTGCAGTGGCAGCAAAGTAGCTTTCCTGATCAGCCCCTCCACGAGCAAGTCCACCACAGAGGTCAGCATGGATCAGCAAGGCTTTGGAAAGTCCCCCTCCTCCTACCACCTAAGCTTCCTATTTTATCTGGTTGTACTTTGCACGCATGGCTGTCAAGATGAAGACACAAAGAACTGTCATCTGCAGAGATTTTATGTACTACATGCAGATGCACGGCCACTTAAAATAAGTAAATAGATACAATCATGCCCATGTACCTCTCCCCCAGGTGCAGGGAGATCCAGATTGGAATCCCTGCAGCAGTGAGCACACAGCATTCCCTTTAAATAAGATGGTCCAATTCAATGTCCTCAAAGGCACAATGGCAACTGATAAAAAGCACTTCAGCAGCTTTAAGTGTTGTCTGAATTCTGCTTTTAAGTAAAGCCTTTGTAAAAACATAAAAATAACCTCAGTGGTTCCTGTGGCAGGGAAGAGTCCATGTGTTCCTGAATGCTTCTTGGGCTAATAGTGAAGTTGGGATGTGGGTCCCACCTGGCTCTACAAGGACTGGGATGGCACACGCCACTGAGCAAGGGGAGGTGATAAGGCCATCACTGTGGTAACAGCTGATGCGGTCTTGGGCACACACCAGAGAACAACCCAAATGAGCTGGAGATGCAAAGAACAAGACAGCAGTCCATGCGACTTCTCCAGTGCACTCATCTAGCCCATCCCTATTACAAGGCAATCCTTCTCTCAAGACCACCACATTCAACCAAAGCTTAACATCTCAGAGGACGCTTCAGAAACAAAGACCATATCAGAAGAGAAAAACATAACATTAAGAAAGATATTTGAAATTAATTTCTCTCTTAAGTTTTTCTTCTCACTGAACTGGTCCCATGCCCAAGCTACTGTTAATATTCTCCAAGTATTTAACCTTTCTTTAATTTTAAATGTTGAAATACAATTCATCATAATCTATTGTAGGTAAACAGTATGCTTGCTTGAGTAATACATGTTTTTTTAGCATAGCTCCTCATCCAAAATCAGTATTTTAAAGCACAATTACTTTACAGGTAACCACTCGTTGTCTGCTGACAAATACCAATGAGACCTAAACAGGTACTCAGCTACTTAGGAAACGCTATTTTATTGACTATTTTGCTCAAGCTTCAGCAGATCAGCAAAGGTTTTAACTCCGAGTGCTAATACACCTTCAAGCTACTTTGCAGTACTATGTCAGTCACACAGTTTGTGGAAAATCTAAGACAGCTTTTACACTGCCATTGATCCCCCAAATGAACAACTTAACACAGGACAAGAAGCATCTTAGAAATTATGTGCATCTTAATAACTAACTTGGTTTTGTCCTTATCTGATACAAAAGTAATGTACTGCTTATAGCATCATCTAAGACAAATATTTACATTCTGTAACCAGTCTCCTACTTACTGACGAAAGATCAAAAGCTTTGTTTTTCTCGCACTGCCTCCATCCCTTGAATTTAACATGACAACAAAATTCTATTTTTCAAATATCTTACATAAACCTAACAAAAAAAAAAAAAAGGCTGAAAAAGTTTGCATTAGCAATCATACTTCTAGATTTCTCCACAGGGAACACAAAATACTCTGTACTCCTCATTCCTTTACAGATCCAAGAAGCAACTCCATTTCAAAGGTAACTTCAAGAAAAGGCAGGTATCTGCCAAACGACAATGGCCCCAGTGCTTGAGCTCAGTACCAAAGCGTTGTAGAGTGGCCTCACCACAGCCAGATGACAACCAGGAGTATGTAAATTTGCAATTTCCAACCTTTTCTGCCCATCTTACCCATCTGACACTTCCAAAGCTGAAAAAAATGCACCTCCAATATTTTATTTAACTATAAATACAATTATTTAATCTGTTGGTATTCGAAGAACAGATGCTCATACTTAGAGAAACTCTGCATAAGAAAATAACGGATCAAAATTAATTCTCTATCCAATGCTTCAGTTACTGTTGACAGAACTAAAAAGAGATCAAATATCCATTCATACTGCCAGGTCTCAACAGGGAAAGTCCTCATAACCATGTGGTGGCCACAAACTTTGTGAAGCATTCTTATACCTTCTTAACATGAGTGCTCCTCCAGCGATATGGTCAGCACAGGGAGGAACTGCAGAGCAGCTGCAAGCTGCTGGGATGGGAAGATGAGTAATTCCTTCAAGCAAATCTACAATACTGTATTATGTCTATGAGCCCTTGAACATACTCCCACTGCTCCTTGCTAGCTGGGTGGCATTGTATAACCTTCCATTTGCTGTTTACCTTCTGTCTCTACGGCTTGCTCTAGACTACCAGCATGGCTTCAATCAGCCTTAACGGATGGCTAATGCCCTTTCGACCAGTTTGACCACATGGTCTCAGTGAGCAGTGAGCTGGTCCAGTTATCCCCAAAGAATGCAACAAGCCTTATGATCTCCGTCAAAACAGCAGGAATATCCATCATTACAATGCAATTTATCAGCAACCTGCTCAACTCTGTATTCACCAGATTACCTTGCAGGGTTACAAACTCAACAAATGATCTGAACTCTAGAAAAGCACAGCCACATCTTTAAACCCCGGTGGGCTCTAGGTTATAAAGAAAACTCAAGACAACAGCTTCCTGACTTTCTTATCTTTTTTTCCAGTAGAACAATTTTTTTTAAAGTTTGAGTGAAACACTCTAAAAATCTTGGAACTACTACTACCTCATTAAAATAAAGGAATATCATCATGTGAAACAGTCAGAAATAAATGTTGCTTTTTTTTTTTCTCTCGAAACTGCTAGGGAAGGTTACAACATATAAGACAAAATATACTGGGGGAAAAAAGTAGTCCTTTAGTAGGTTCATCTTTTATTAGTAACTTGCAATAAGAGCTGCCTCTTTCAGGCCTTACAAGTTTCTGACAGATCCTGTGATTCTTTTTGTAAACCAAAAGAAATAGAGCCTTTAAGGTCAAATCTTACACTTCACACTGCCTTTGCAATTTAGCGATGGCATTAAAGTGATGTCTAAATATCTTTGGGGAAAGGACAAGGAACAGTGTCCTTTTAAAAACACAAGACAACCTCATCAGCAAGGTTACAGAAATCCTCCCCCTTCTCTCACCAGTAAAACAGTAAAATGATTCTCCTCTAAAGAGCAAAAGAACAGAAGTCTAGAAACTATAGAAATTTTGTGACATATAGGACACACACCAGGAAGTTTCCATTTATTTCTCAAAGGCTCATCATACCATCAGGGTAGAGAGGGACGCAGGAGGAGAAGAGAGAGAGAAAAGCTTGCACTTCTGTAAGCAACACACAAAAATCAAGTTCCCAGGCTACCAAGTAGTAAAGTTTATCACACTCCTGAATCTGCATATAAAAACAAAAGGGCCCTTTTCAGTTCCAAGTCTACTTCAAAAAAAAAAAAAAAGTGTTTCTACCCATCCACTCCCAGCATGCTGAAAGAAACACCATCATCTTCTCAACCGGTGCCAACCACAATTCTTTGAACTGGCACACAAGACCTGAACTGAAGTTCAGATAGGATCGTTATCCTTTTATTTCAGAAAATTTCTGTTCTTTTGTTGTAGGAAACAGTGGTTATTACAAAACAAAATATGTAGGCCAGAAATCACTGTCACAAAAATAGATTTGCAGTAAATCTTGGTAATATTAAATGCTTGCACAAGAGGCAGTTGATAGCAAAACTGCAGCTTAAGTTATAACAGGAACAAAACAGAAAAGAGGAAAATCAGATCCATTCTTTACAAGCAATTTTCTTTCTTTTATGATGTCGTTACTACAGAAACATCTTGTTCTCTTCCACTCTTCAAGAGGAATCATACCTTTTTTTGGATCCCTTAAAAGTCAGTAATGTCAAGTAGCTACAGCTATATATTACTCTCATCTGGTTTCTGCCTGCTTATCTGCAGCCCCCCCCAAAGACTGACAGAGACTGTAATACTGCTATTTCAAAGCAGTACTTTTCCATGCAAAGCATAGGCTTCCAGAAAAATAACAGGCAGAGTTTAAATGAATTGTTATTACAATACTAAACTGCACCATCGAAATCCAGGCATACAGATTTCCCCCCCCTTCCCGCAATTTGCTCAAGGGGCTCTGGAAAGTAGTAGTACCTGAATTGGGCTGTGGAATCATGTTAGCAGCACTAATCTTTTTTTTTTTTCTTCCCAGAAGAGATTGTTATGGTAACAAACACGAGATTCTATTAAAGGTAACATTTTGGTTGGGTTTTGCTTGAGTATCCATTTCTAGAATTTAAATTACTTTACCAATTGAATTTCACATGCAAATTTTATTCTGCATTTGGTTTTTCACTCATTTCCTTCATTTGGAAAAATGATTCCCAAAAATATTCCAGAGAAGAGGAAAAGAGTGCTTTTTATGTGTGGGCATCCCTGCGTGCTTTGTCATATCTTTCAGTTTCAGCAAGTCCCAGCTCAAAGCCTGAATGAATTTCCTGCTCTTTGCTGCATGCCAGGCTTCTATGTTATTTGTATTACAAGTAAAACAAACAAACAAAGCCACAACAGGGAAAGTCCAGGAACATCAGCAAGGCAACTCTTAAGAAAGTTGGTCCCAGAAGCCTTAACAAGGGCTGAGCCCCAGGATCAAAGACAAGGAAACATTTAAAACTCAAACAATGGGGGAAGCTGGAGGAAACAGAGGCGATGGCTGCAGTGATCACACCAAGCATTTCCAGCAACATGCACAATACTGTGAATGAGAAGGAGCTTTATTTCTGTGAGCATGTTAATGAAAAAGGCCAAGGAACAGTAAAAGCAGCACAGTAGGGCATTACAGCAGTGCTGACCCAGCACAATAACAAATACAAATTTCTTAAGGATAGCTAAGAGTTATTCCCAGTCACACCTAATTGCCTACAAGGAAAGTGATAGACTCACAGAATTGTTTGGGTTGGAAGGGACTTTAAAGATCATCTAGTTGATGAACATGCTCACCCCATTCCCATACTCTGCCTAATTTCCGTCTAGCTCCACATCCCCATTTTGTCACCTCTGTCCTCAGATCTCTGCTCTTCTACACAAGAACTCCCCAGTTCCTCAACAGAAGGTGTCAGTCCCAGGGCTGAGCATCCCAGAGCCCATGCATGACAGAACCTGCTCTGACTGGTGTATCCCCCTGCCTGTGTCACCTGGCAGACCTGCTCTGGAGACTGCTCAAGGGTACACTCTGTTCCTGCTATCTCATCCCCTTCCCTGTGATATTCCAGCAGTTGTACCAGCACAACTGCGTATGGGGACACACAGAGAACCAAATCAGCAAACTGATCCTTGTTAAAAATAACCCTGTGAAATACAAAAAGACTTAGTCCAAACCTGTTTACTAAAGGATTGATGCCTCCACTCTATCTTCTTAGGCCCAGAACCAGACTATCTCAGCACAGAAACCTGTATTCAATTTCCCTGGTTGCCGACAACAATCCAATCCATCCATTTTGTCTCTCATGAGAGCACCCCAACTACCAGTTGCAGCTCCCCTTCTCCTCTCGTAAAGCCCTTACATTGCATGTCAAATGTTTATTCGTTCGTTCAGCTAAGAGAACTAGCACACATCTTTAAGATTAATGGCTCAAAAATTCAGATTGTGGTCACTGCTCCAACCACCTCTTAAATATTTCACACTAATCTGCTTTTCTTTCACCTAGAAAATCTGCTGTTAACATCTCTTCTCAGCATTTATCTGTACTTCAAGTATTCATTCCCTCAAAACTTGCCCTTGTATTCCATTAATGCAAAGCAGGGTTGCAAAGCACCCATGTAACTCCCCCACCCTCCTCAGGCACTTTTTCCATTCCCTGATTATCCGATACCACTCCCACATAAATAGCCTCTTTGCATATACAGCAACTGGCCATTTGAATTAATTTGCCTTAACCACTCTGAAAAATCAGGCATCATAAGCAGTTCCTTTGACTTCTTGCATTCAGTTTCTGGAATTCTGCTTCCCTCACAGGTGGAACTTCTGCTGCCACTTCATTCCCATATCTAACTGCTACTCTCACTTCTAGAACAGACTAGAAGCCACAAAATTTATTTATGGATGGTACTTGACCTATTGCTAATCTTGCCCCATCATCCTTAGATGAGGGCTTGCTTGCTTTTTACTCCTGCAGAAGGATCATTTGGAACAGGCTCCCCACAGGAGTGGTCGAGTCTCCATCCCTAGAGGTGTGCACGAAAAAGGTAGACATGCCACTTCGTGACATGGTTTAGTAGGCACAGTGGTGTTGGCCTGATGGTTGGACTTGATGATCTTGGAGGTCTTTTCCAACCGTTTTGATTCTAGGTTTTGTTTTTTTTTTTCTTTACCACAGCTGAAGAACTTCTACTGAAGTACCTACACAGCTGAAGTACCTACTGAACTTCACTTCTGGTATGAAGTTGGAAATCCATAGCCAATGCTGATATTAAAAAAAAGAACAAAACCCAACAACCTGAACATATAGGATCACAGCTGTTTTAAGTCAAGCCAAAACCCAAGCTGTTGCTGCAGACAGCATTCCCACCTCTGATACAACATTTAGGTGGCCACATGGTGGTCCAGATTAGGGAACTTGCTCTGCTGAAAATCAACCCAAAGAACAAAAAGTTACATTTTCATTTGGAATGGTTCCCTCATAACTCAACAAGCAGCCTCCCAAGCCCTAATAGCAGCAGAATGTGGCTAGGGTGAGGAGAGATGCTGTCAGCAGCAGCATACACGCAAATGTGAAACTGCAGCCTAAATGGGTCAAAGAAAAAAGTACACATGATCCATACACTTCCTCCTGCTTTCCTGCTACTACTCTCAGCTCTCATTACTCCATTCATACAAGTGTGCTTACACAAAAAACCCTGACATCACAGCTTAAACAAATGCTAGCATGTTCATTATTTGTTTGTATATTAGAATGCTTCAGGTCACTTAAGATTAATTTTGAAAGCAAGTAAATATGAACTTTCTTAATTCAAAGTGTTGTCAAGTGCATTTTTTACTCGCATAAGATTTCCAGCTGTTTCAAAGCTGAAACAGTTGGAAGGCTGCACTGCCAGCAAGAACTGTGAGCACACATATGATTAATGTAGTGTAGTTCTTATTCAACATTCAGGGAATTACAAAGAAAGTATTTAAGATACCAAGGACTTTTAGGTAGTGGTAGTTTTTGAGCATGCAAGATTTCCTTCTGAAAGCACCATCAGTAGGGCTTTGCTTTAATCTTACTTTGTTTGGACAGTGATTTTTTTTTTTTAATAACACTTTAAATGGCAGTTATTCTTAGAGATTCTTCTGTATCTACATACATGTAAAGCTTTACCTCATACTTATCAATTACCAATTGTTACTCTTGTCACAACAAGAAATGAAGCATTCCTGCTATCACACAGCATTAATGCTGGTCTAAGCACTACCTTCAACCATCCAAAATCATCTCTACATCACCAAAAAGATTTGTCCATGAAATAACCTGGCAGTTTTGAAAAGATCACTTTTAAGAACTTTTTAAAGACCGTAATTCTAGCTTTACTAGAAAGATCAGAACTTGTTTCATACCCACAAAGCAAAAAGCATTTAACTATTAAGCAATTGACATCAATCTAAACAGCCAGAAAAATTCCAAATCCCAGCACAAGATAGGGGTAAAAAAAAAATGTTACTTATTGGTAAATATCAGAATTCTTAAAAACAAAACAAAAAGACTCAACACAAAAGGATCCATTGATGTAATGGAAAAATTCACAGACACAAACACTATATAAATCAGTGCAACGTTATCTGCTCACAGACAGCAAGTTCTAGTGCCTTCCCTGCAGACCACAGTTTTTGCAAGGCAAATAGTGAAAACTAACAGGAGCCATTTTTCAGAGCCTTGCAGACACCATGGAAGCAGGCAGTAGCCCTGGGAGCCAGGGTGCTTCACATGGATGAGGAAAATGCAGGAGATGAAAGTATCCCCTGGCTAGAACCACCAGTGAGGCCAAGGGGACAAGGACAAGAGCAGAAGTAATTGAGTTACTGCAGATGAAAAACCGCCACTTGTTCACAACACTGCAGCAACTATTAGCTAAGGGCCTGAATATTAAGATTGTTCTAAAAAATAATTTTAAAAAACTTCCTGTTTAATCCACCTTCCCTGCTATGAAAGCTAGTCCAGCTTTTCCTTTTTCCTGCCAAAAGGCTCCTGTATAACTCTTTAAACTTTCCCCTACTTTCTTTGTCCACCTTTAATATTTATCTTTTCAACATGTCTGAGAATTTACTTGGCCTCAGACACACGCAGAACAATTTTCCTCTCCTAGAGTTCAGCCATGTTCCTCTCCACACCAGCTGATCTGTCAAAATACAACTCTTACCACTACGTTATTTTCACTTTCCATCACCCAGCTATGAAGACGAGAAAGACCTTCCTGACAGAGACAAATACCCACTCTGCTGTCAATCTGGACTTAAGTTTGCTGCTTTTTCTTCAAGACTGAAAAAGGCCTGTGAGCCCAAAGCTATTCCAGTGTTGAGGGTTTTTTTCTTTCCTTCCCCCCTAATTCTATGTGCAAATCTAAAAAAGGGCGCTATCTCCCCATTCAGACCTTATCAGACTGGTGGTCAAAGAAGATGTATGACACAGTAAATCCAAAAGCAAAAGTATCAACTAATCGACAAATTCCTTAAATTATCTCAAGAAATGGAAATGTGGTGAGAAGGTGTCAAGGGAAAAAGAATGCAGAGAAGTAGTTGAGGGGGGATAGAAAAGAGAGGCAGTTATTAAAGATATCAAAGGGATAAGAGATAAAAAAATGATCTAAAAATGGAACCAGAAAGAGAGAAGTCAAGTCAAGCTGGGAAAGGCAGAGAGCTGTTAGAAAAGCAAGAGAGAATGTACTAGGTTAATACTTAAGGTATTTTTATATAAAGCTGACAATAGCAGTCAAATACTTTTTCCTTCATAGAGAAGGGATAAGAAATCAGGCAGTTAGGTAAGAGAGCATCAATCTTTATCTAGGTTGCAGTTAAAGAGAGAAATTCTGCCCTTAGTTTGTCCCTGGCACTTGAGTCCATCAGCTACAGATAACAAGCAAGGAGTAGGAATCTCAGACGGCTGCTCTTCTTGGCCACTACAAAAGGCCTATTTAGATCAGAGCTACAACTGCCCCTGATCACTTTATCTGTGTACTGTCCATGGATGATGGAAGAAGTTACAGACAGCACTTCAGTCTCAACTTCACATTTCCTTCCTTTTTAAACTAAAAATAATGGAAGGTTGCCACAAATCTTAGTGAAACAATGTAGTGAATCAGTGATGTATTTATCAAGTCAGTCTTTTCTGGTATCTAATTCAGCTTGGAGCTGAAAGGAGATTTATGTTTAAAGAGAAAATGCACATATTTCAGGAACAGCCTTATATTTCTTTAAACAATAACATTTTTATAAATCAGAAGTACAGATTGTTCCAGTAAAGAAATAAAATTACAATACCATCTATGTATTTCTACAGAACCAACATGGCCCACAGACATTATTCAAGTATGCCAAATACTTGCTATCTGTATGTATGTGATCTCTCCATTTGTATGAAGCTACTCTTTCCATACAGGATGTCATCAGCAGGTTTAAAATTGGGCTTGTTCAACCTAGAGAAGACAAGACTCCAGGCAGACCTTATAAGAGCCTTCCAGTACTTTAAGGGGCTACAGAAAAGCTGGGGAGAAGCTCTTTATCAGGGAGTGCAGGGGCTGGATGAGAGGAAACAGTTTAAAGCTGAAAGACAGGAAATTGAGATTAGATATGATGAAGAAATTTTTTACTATGTGGGCAGTGAGGCACTGGCACAGATTGCCCAGACGAGTCATGTCTGCCTCATCTCTGTAGGTGTTCAAGGCCAAGTTGGATGGAGCTTTGAGCAACCTGATCCAGTGGGAGGTGTCCCTGCCCATGGCAGAGTGGTTGTAACTGGATGATCTTTAAGGTCCCTTCCAACCCAAACCATTCTGTGATCAGCAACTTTTCTTGTAGGAGGGAATTGACACTAGACTTGACTCTCCTCCTCTGGAATCCCAGTCATCGGAGAATTAAAGATGGACAACTCAGTGGAAGGAGAGATAGGGGATGGGTGTTTAAAGCCCCAAAGACTGAACTTACAGTCATCACCACAGCACCAAACATGATTTGTTAAGAGAACAGCAGAAGATGACTAAATTTCTGGAACACAAAAGAAGTTTAAGCCATAAATATAAGTGTGAGTCCATGCCTAAGAATTAATAACAAGAAACCAAAGGAAAAAGCAAGCACCATGGTAATGGGAATTTAAAACAAAACCCAGCTGACCTTGTAACAGTTTCCCAAGGGAACTGATGGAAACCCCCACTGCTTGGAACACGTGAATCCAAGAAGGGCAAACCAGGAAAAAATTGCATGATATGGAATAAGCCCATATTTGAAAAATGGGTTAACATGTTTTAGTAGGTTAAAGTAATTTCTTATGATTTTGCAAAACTGTTTAAAGCTTGAGAGAGGTTGCCCTGATGACAAAATATTTCTGTATTCTTAACCTACAGAATAATGGGGGAAACCCCTCACCCTTTCCTCCTCAACTAGCCATCTCAGCTGAGTCAGTACAACAGCCTTATCATAGAATCATAGAACAACCAGGTTGGAAGGGACTCATCAGATCTTCTAGTCCAACCATTACTATCTAACACTAAACCAAGTCCCTCAAGACCTCATCCACCTGTGCCTTAAACACCTCCAGGGAAGGGGAATCAACCACCTCCCTGGGCAGCCTATTCCAATGCCCAATGACACTTTCTGTGAAAAACTTCCTCCTAATCTCCAGCCTAAATCAACCCTGGCAGACCTTGAGGCCATTCCCTCTTGTCCTGTCCCCTGTCACGTGGGAGAAGAGCCCAGCTCCCTCCTCTCTACAACCTCCTTTCAGGTACTTGTAGAGAGTAATGAGGTCTCCTCTCAGCCTCCTCTTCTCCAGGCTAAACACCCCCAGCTCCCTCAGTTGCTCCTCATAGGTTCTATTCTCCAGCCCCTTCACCAGCCTCGTCGCTCTTCTCTGGACTTGCTCCAGAGCCTCAACATCCTTCTTGTGGTGAGGGGCCCAGAACTGGACACAATATTCAAGGAGTGGCCTCACCAGTGCCGAGTACAGAGGGAGAATCACCTCCCTGGACCTGCTGGTCACACCGTTTCTGATACAAGCCAGGATGCCATTGGCCTTCTTGGACACCTGGGCACACTGCTGGCTCATCTTCAGTCGGCTGTCGACCAACACCCCCAGGTCCCTCTCCTCCTGGTAGTTTTCTAGTCAGGCTTCTCCTAGTCTGTAGTTCTGCATAGGGTTGTTGTGCCCCAAGTGCAGGACCCGGCACTTGGCCGTGTTATACCTCATGCCATTGGACACTGCCCAGCAGTCCAGCCTGTTTAGGTCCCTTTGCAGAGCCTCCCTACCCTCCAGCAGATCCACACTTCCACACAGCTTTGTGTCACCCGCAAACTTGCTAGGGGTACCCTCAATGCCTTCATCCAGGTCATTGATGAAGACATTGAACAGGGCTGGACCTAGCACTGAGCCCTGGGGGACACCACTTGTCACTGGCCTCCAGCTGGATTTAACACCATTTCCCACCACTCTCTGGGCCCGGCCATCCAGCCAGTTTTCTACCCAGGAGAGTGTGCGTCTGTCCAGGCCAGAGGCTGACAGTTTCCGTAGCAGAATGTTGTGAGAAACTGTGTCAAAGGCTTTACTGAAGTCCAGAAAGACCACATCCACAGTCTTTCCCTCATCTAGCAGCCGAGTGACTTTGTCATAGAAGGCGATCAGGTTGGTTTGGCAGGACCTGCCTTTGGTAAACCCATGTTGACTGGGCCTGATCACCTGGTTCTCTTGCAAGTGCTTCATGATAGCACTCAAGATCACCTGTTCCATGACTTTCCCTGGCACTGAGGTCAGACTGACTGGCCTGTCGTTCCCTGGATACTCCCTGCTACCCTTCTTGTAAATGGGAACTACATCAGCCAGCCTCCAGTCCAGAGGTACCTCCCCAGTCTTCCAGGACTGCTGGAAGATGATGGAAAGGGGTTTGGCCAATACATCCGCCAGCTCCTTCAAAACCCTAGGATGAATCCCATCTGGCCCCATAGACTTGTGGGTGTCCAGCTGGCCAAGCAGGGCTCTGACCACCTCCTCTTGGACCATGGGAGCCTCGTATTGCTCCTCTGTTTCCGGGGTTTCTACAAAGAGGGAACAGCTTTCTTTACAATTAAAGACTGAGGCAAAGAAGGCATTAAGTACCTCAGCCTTCTCCTCGTCCCCTGTCACTGCTGTTCCCTCTGAGTCCAAAAGGGACTGTATAGTCTCCCTTGTCCTCCTTTTCTTGTTTATATGTATTTATAGAAAGATTTTTTGTTGTCTTTTACAGACTTAGCCAATCTGATCTGTAGTTGAGCCTTAGCCCCTCTGATTTTTTCCCTACACAGCCTCACTTCCCTCCTGTAGTCCACCCAAGAGGCCTGTCCCCTCTTCCAGAGCCTATAAATATTCCTTTTTTTCCATATGTCAATCAAGATTTCTCTACTCAATCAAGCTGGTTTTTTCCCCTGCCAGCCTTTTTTCCAGAACACGGGGATGACTTTCTCCTGAGCTGCTAGGATTTCCTTTTGAAGAGCTCCCAGCCCTCATGGGCTCCCTTGCCCTCAAGTACTGTCTCCCAGGAGACTTTGCCAACCAGCCTTCTAAACAGTTCAAAGTCTGCCCTCTGGAAATTTAGTGCTACTGTCCTGCTTACTACCCTCTTCACTTCACCTAGAACAGAAAACCCTATCATCTCATGATCACTAAGTTCTAGGCGACCCCCTACTGTCACATCCCCTACTGTCACATCCCTCACAAGGCCCTCTCTGTTGACAAACAGCAAGTCCAGGAGGGTACCTTCCCTCGTTGGTTCATTCACCAGCTGTGCAAGGAAGTTGTCTTCCACGCACTCCAGGAAGCTCCTAGACTGCTTCCTTTCTGCTGTATTATACTCCCAGCAGATATCAGGGAGATTGAAGTCTCCCACAAGGACAAGAGGCTCTGACTTGGAGATTGACCCCAGTTGTTTAAAGAAGAGCTCATCAGCTGCTTCTCCTTGGCTGGGTGGCCTGTAACAGACTCCCATCACAAAGTCTCCCTTGTTATGGGCTCCCTTGATCTTAACCCACAGGCACTCAATCTCCTCATCGCCACAGTCCATCTCAGAGGTGTCCAAGTCCTCCCTTACAAAAAGGGCTACTCCACCTCCTCTCCTACCCTTTCTATCCCTCCTGAAGAGTTCATATCCCACCAAAGCTGTACTCCAGTTATATGAGTCATCCCACCACGTTTCCGTGATGGCAACGACATCATAAGCTCCTTGCCCTACAACGGCTTCCAGCTCTTCCAACTTATTCCCCATGCTGTGTGCATTGGTGTAAATGCACTTCAGCTGAGTAGCTGAGCCTTCAGCCCTCTTAGAGGGGACACTGCTTGTTCCCAATTGCCTGTTAACTGGAGTAGCTGGTACCAGAACACCTATATCTCCCTTGTTGATCCAGGGTGCATTCTCCCCAATTCCTGTGCAGTGACGTGCTGGTGGTCCTCACCAGCACGTCCCCTCCTAAACTCTAATGGCCCACATCCAGGTACGCACTTACCTAGCCTAGACTCAATCCCCTCCCCCTTCACATTTAGTTTAAAGCTCGATTTATGAGCTTAGCTAAGTTTTTAGCAAGGGTCTTAGCCCCGCTAGGAGACCCACATGCCCCAACCTTTGCACCCGTGTCAGGGGGTGCATGAACCACCCCATGATCAAAGAACCCAAAGCCCTTTTCCTCACACCAGGTTCGGAGCCAGGCATTAATCAAGTCCTTCTTAGTAATCTGCAGGTCCACTCCATGTAGCCTGGGGATGGAGCAGACCACTCCATGTAGCCTGGGGATGGACCAGATCCTGACCCATATAGCAAACACCCATCTGCTCACTCCATTCTAGTTTTCCTAAATTAAGTATTGTATTAATAACACTTAGGAAGTATTTAAAAAAAAAAAAACAAACCACACACACAAAAACCCAAACAAAACCAACCCCCACAAACACCAAAAAGCTCAACATTTGTTCGTGTGACAAAGTCTTAGAAATGTTGTCCATAACCCCATACCCAAATCTTTAGATACCAACATCCTTTGCTCTTCTACATGATCCACTTGCCTCCAGTCCTTAATCAGTAAAGAAAATTTTGGGTAAGCACAGTTACATTTTTCTGTTCTTTATCTGATAAACCTCAATGATCAATTACAACAGGGGTTTTTTCTACACAGTATGACTCCAAGATAGGATGTGAGATCATCCATTAAACATACGTATCCAAGACTAGAGGCATTATTAATTAATTTTCCCCTAGGTAATGTGGTAGGGTGAAAAATACCTACTAGAAAACATACTGACTAAAGACTTCAACAGAAATCAGTGGATTTATGTGACAATTGTTATGCAGCAACCTAATAGCTCTCATTAAAGGAGATGTGGACTCTTCTCCCCTGATGCTGTCACTGCTCCTACAGAGTAGACACTTTTGTCCAACAAAAGGGAAAATATTGATTGCAACCTATTCCAGAAATAGTTACTAAGCCAGTTGTGAGAATAATCTACCTGAATTTACTATTGTCTGAGTCTGGCTACAGACAGGTCTCAACTTTATAGCATTCTTCTGATTACTGACACTGTTTGGAAAATCTCTTTTTTTTTTTTTTTTACATACGTTGGCAGTAAAATACTACCTGCCTCACTTTCAACTAGGTGGGCACTGTAAACACCAAAATGAGTTTTTCTGTTCTCCTCTGACTTTGTGGAGCTGCAATCCAGGTGCCCTAAGGAATCATTTAAAATCATAATGATCTCAAACCTATCTAACATATTGCTTTGGCTGAGTCCAGAGAGTAAATTCTATTTACCAAAATCTTTTAAGACACACAAGAATAAGCAAACACTTCAGTCAACTGCCTGCCTCAGACCGGTTTATGCTACAAGCAGCTCCTCACTTAAGATCTACTGTTCCATTAATCAACCTCAAGGACCAAGCTCTTCCTCTGCAAAATAATTATAATCTGGCCCATTCTCCTTTCTACCTTTTATATTTTCATCTAGCTTCCTAAGAAAAGCAGACAGGCAGTTGAAATTCTGCCCAGCTTTGTGCAAGATGACCTATGTCCACATATCCACAGCACAGGCACCTACAATAGGCAACAGGACACACTGAAGTTAAAACTTCTGTATAGTCATATGCCATCCTACTACATTATCACGTAACAAGAAGAATAGATGCCACTTTGTTTAGCCCAGCTTCAATTATTGTGAGCATTCAACTCCTACTGAAAGCCACTCTCCTATAGATGTGAAGCTAAATTTGGCACAACCAAACATATTCGAGGGCCTCAAATCAGTTGTGGTTTTAGTTTCTTAACTGTGCCTCTTATAATTTTGAAATCACAGCACTCAAGCTTTAACAACACGTTGTTCCAAGTGGCTGTTGTTTCCCTTCTATGCTTTCCACAGACTGAACCAAGAATGGATATCCGACATAAGGATCCTTCATCTTAACTTAATAGTGCATGAGTATGTCTGGAGGAGATGAAAAAACATACAATTCTGTGTCATAACACAGGCAGCAGGTGGCAGTTCTTCACTTCGGCTGCGAGATGCAGAGTAGACAAACTATTCCAAATGTACTCTTTGAAGAACTTGATTTTTGTTTCCGTGTCACCACTTGTACACCCTTATGTTCATCTTTATCTTCTGCTGAAGTTTTCTTAGGATATTTGGTATTTAATATTCACTGTCACTGTAATCTACAACTTGACTTTCCTGGCATGACAAATCAATGTTTCTCAGAAATCCAAAACAACCTCAAAGCTTTATTTCTCTCTATTCAAGACTTTGATCAACATCAAGTTCGCTTTTCTTCTTAAAGGTGTTATCAATTACTGCAATGATCTTGGAAATAAGTTTGTTGTATACATCAGATCAAAAAGTAAAGAGCAGAACTACCTATACATACAGTATGAAAACCGCCTAGTCAGTGGTAAAAAGAGTATGATAACACCAGTGTAATCTATCAGAAAAAAATTATTTACATTTCTCTAGGATCTGAAATAGGGTGCAGACTACCCTGGAGGACACCATCTGCACAGCACACTCTCCATGGGCAGAGAACAGAAAGAGGTAGAAGTATGTTTATTATTCACAGGATGTCTAACAACTTTATTTTGACCAAAGCTACAGACACCCATTTGCTCTCAAGAAAGAAGCTGGCAGCGAGCAAGAGTTAACTTTTAGTATAGGGCCAGCTGGAATAACACAGACCACTTAGACAACAAACGTCACCTCACAAGCACCCTGGATTTGCTCCAAAAATCACTTGAAAAGTGGTATCCTTTCTTGACATGCTCAAGGACTGATTCAGCTTGCACCAGAAGCAGTATTTTTCTTTCTAGTGTGTGTTAGGCACCATAGCTTCTAAAACAACCTTGAGATGATTTTGAAGACTCACAAGATACACATTTTCCCACAGTATCACTAAGCAAGCTTATAAATTATTTTCCTTGTATTTAAGCTCAAAAACAAAGCTTGCATGTAGTTAAAAACGTCATATTATTTTTCCATCTCCCAACTCCAAAGAGGAAGAAGCCTTTAGGTAGATTTTTTTTTTCAGGTTGACAGGGACTGTATTTGCAAAGCTATTTACCTACATTAATACTGCAATGAAATCACCTACTACGTTTTAGGTGACATTCAATAATTTCATTTCTAGCTATTTCTCTAAGCTCACAAGAGCTTTCACAGCCAGAGAAGTAAGCAAACATAACACCTGCTTGGATTTGGCAAGCTGCATGGGGCTCAGAATAATAAGGACCCCTCTAAAATCTCTCTCGTTTACAGAGGCCAAATTGCTGACGATAGGAAGATAGCTGTGCTCACCTTCAGAAATGAGGATGAATTTGGATTAGGAAATTCTGAGTGTTCATCTCGCATTTAAAATGGAAGCTGGCAGTTAGAGTGAAAGATAAACTGCGAGCTGTTACTGATTTACTGCCTTTTTATATAAAGTCTGGTTTCATCTCTTCACAGCAAACCCAGGACAAGAAACGGGAGAGAACACAAAAAACCCAGCAGCCGCAGCTGTACTTGTCATCATTTTTATTTTCCAAGAACTTTTTCCTTATCTTCCAATTATTAGAAGAAATCTACTTTCTTCTTTTATAACAAATCAGATAAAATATCAGAGGATGAACAGACAGCTGAAAAGGAAAATCTGACTTCCACCATCCGTCTTACCATCACCCCTTGTACCAGCTTCCAGTGCTCTTCAGATTTTGCACTGAGCCACAAACCACAGAAAAAAAAGAAAAAGCAGCCAGTTTTCTACAGGCATCAGCCAGAGCAAGAAAGGGAAGTGAGACAAGTGCTGGCAAGAAGTACAGCAGCAGCAAGTCTTAAGAGCAGCTCATCAGTAACAGGCAACTCCTCTGACTTGTCCAAGATGCTACAAAGAGTTTGGAAGCAGAAGTTCACAGCTGTCCATGTACTCCCTCAAAATGTGCAGTATACATATTCCATGAGCAAAGACATCGAACTCCAAACCTGATTTAGAAACTGCCTTTTCCCATGTAAAAGGAATCCATCTATATGCATTTGTATAAGCCTGCATGTACATGCACACATGCCCGAAGGAACCAGAAATGCCTTTCTGCATCAAGTAGTTCTGCAAAACTGCAAAAATAACTACCAGGATGGCTGCTACAGATAAGCACCCATACTTTCGCACCCTTGCTATCTCATGAGAGTGTTCTGAAGACTGCACTGTTCATATCTCCCTTTCAGGGAAGACAATGTCAATCTCCCTAAAAATGAAGAACATCAAAAGATGTCTGTGTTTTATACATCAATTTAGCAAGGACAGGAAACGTGATCTCCTGCTTCAGCACGTTCTGTATCACTTTCAAAAACAAAACCTCAGACCAAACCTAATGATCAATTTCTGGAAAGCAACCTATCCTCAGAAAGTCATCCTAAATGGACTATAACGCAAAGTGCAAACTACTGAACTTCACGCTACTCCCTTTGAGCAATATCAAGTTCGTGACTCCTACCATAAGAATGTATAGAATGCTTTTCTTGAACATCAATATATAAAAGCAATCAAATAGCATATATAAGGCATAATGTAAATACTATTCATACATATTGTCTAATGAATGACAATCGCAGAAGAACATGTATGCATCTGGTTCTGGTACATGAACCCAGCTCCATGTATACTCCCAGAAACCTGAACTATGATCCTAAATTGCTTTCATAATATTATGCATTTCATAATACACTACCCAAAAGTACTACAAAATAACTGTGTGGTTTTACAGCACTTAAAGGAAGGATCTACTGTCTTCTAAGAATCCCATTCCTAACTGATTTTATTTAAAAAAATCATTTATACGCTCATTGACATTATTTCGTAGGGTATCACACATCTGAATATGAGCAACTACTTGTTTTGTTGCAGTCAGTACTAATGACCTTTCTTTGAAGAAAGATCCAGGTTTGATTTTTCTATTGTTCAAACTTAAAAGAAGCCTCCTTGGACTGAAAACGCAGGAATACCTCTGAACTGATTTAAATAGCTAAGCTACCAATTATGTCTTCATTTAATTTATGTTGCGTTTACTTGGGATAGCTTTGTTATAACAGCATGAAGGTTTTAAATCCAGGTGATTAAAGCCAGACTTTCAGGTGTATATTTGGAATCCCAAACAATGCCAAGCAAAACACAGCTCCCACTGACATCCAGAGCAAGACGAAACAGCACAGCTCAAAAAGAGGTTTAAGCATGCTGAACCAACTCCTTGTCACACTGCTGTCTGTTCTTAGCCACCCTGCAGCCTGGGTTCAAGGACACCATGCTGTACTTCTATATCTAGAGGCGTCATTTGCTTGCAATTTCTATTAGAAAACAAAAACTTACTATATAGCAAACAATATAATCAACTTTTCAAGTGTTACATCCTCAATTTAGGAAATTACATCTAAAACAATAGCAATAATAATACCTTAAAGAGTCATATGAATTTGACGATTCTTCCTCCATCCCATGATTACTTAAACTTTGTTTCTGTGTACGTGGTTGGCAGTACTTAGGCTTATTCTATGCATCAAAGTTGGTTGTCTTTATTGTCCAAAATGTTTTACTAATTTGAGTACAAAGAGATGGGACAAGGGGGAAACCTTCATCTAAAGGAATAGTTTGCAACTTTAAACTCAATTTCCCATAGTTTATCCATAAATACTCAGTACTGCAAAGCTTTAGGAAAAAAGTGACTCTTTACAACTCTAATTACGTGGGGGGCAGGGAAATGACATTATTTTATATGCATGATCCAAACTTTTTTTCTAAATAAAAGTAGAGCACTACACTATTAAAGACATCAAAAAGAAGCTGTGTATTAGAAACCTGGATTTTTAAATTTTTTTCCCTAAGGAGCTTCTTTCCAGAGCAGTCTGGAGTTCTTGCCCCTCAAAACTTACAAGGATAAATTAAATGTAATTCAGGAAACAGGTTACATTCAGCTTATGAGGAGACATCGCTCTTTCTTCTTCCATCTGTGACAAAACATGATTTACCTGCACATTATTTTCCCTCATGACTTAATGAGGGCCCTCATGAACTCATCACCCAAGAAGGACTCACAAAGGAATCAGTCCAGGTTCCACACATGCAGCTTTCAACCTCTTAAATTATTGCATATACCATTTTTACATCTGAGATGGTCATCATCTCTGAACAGCTGACAGAAGAGCAAACAAAAGTTTCAGGAAAAGCTCTACTTCAGAGACATGGTGAAGGAAAGAAATTCTCTTCCTCACCGCTCCTTCCATGAAATTACAGTTGAATAACTATGACAATGGCAGAATTTATTTTCAAAAAGTGTTTCAGACAGCGTGTAACAGCACCACCTGGTGATCTTCACTGCACAATGTTTAATAAGACACACTAAAATAAGGCATAGTAACCAACATAGAACAAGAAGTTTTAATCCTGGTTGTGTGGAATTTTTCAGTTAAACATATAGGCAATTTGTATCAGCCAGCTTCTACTGGTGAGGGGGGAAAGCTTTTGACATAGCAACGGCTGGGTTAGTAAAATTCTGAATTAGCGTTTTGGTCCTAATGAAGTAAGAATTCTACTGCTGTTACACTCAAGTATCACAGAACATCTCATACACATTGCTGGAAAAATCGTTATGGATCCTGAAAAGAAAAAGTACTCCCTAAAGACGTCGCAAGCGACAAGAACTCTATTAAGAGTTGCACATTTCTTCTTCATCACTCTTTTTTAAGCTGTGACTAAATTAGCACAGCCTGCGCACTCCAGGGTGTGTGCTGGGAGGAGGGAGGGGGAGAAAACGGAAGATATAAAGGCCTGAGGCACTTCAAGCAGAGAGCATCCATCTGCTAGCAGCAAGGAACAGCATTTCTAAAAAGCTTCCCACTCATATTAAGTCAAGCCAAAAGAAAAGAAAACACCTTCCCTCACTCTGACTGTGCAGGACTCAACATAACAGGGCAGTGAGTTAAAAATAAATGTTTAAAAAAATGAAACTTGAGAGAGCAGCTGACCATGCAGTCCTGCATTCAGTCTCCCCTGCTGCAAAGCTAGCTTAAGAAGCTCCTGCTCATTTCTACAGTATCCATTCCCTCACCAGTCTCTGGTGGCATGTGGAGGAGTGAAACGATCAGAGGGAAATAAGAGATTAAAAACCAAAAAGTTAGTTCTTTTTATTATTTTTATTTCGCTTGTTAAACCCAGGTCTATTCACTGCCCTGGTAAACAGACTTATTGCCCAAGCTAAGTTCCAGCACATTTGGAAGAGGGGAATAGGAAAGAGCAGCTGAGAGATGGGAAAGGCAGGGATTTAAACTAGCGCTGCTGTTAGAAATCCTTACTGGACTCCAGATCTGCAGCTCTACAAGATGAAGGCCACTGATGACAACATAGCTTGGAAGAGTTCCAGACCCTTTTTTACACAACCCCTGTTACCACCTGCACACCACAGCACAGCAGCTCTCAGGGCTGATGCAGCAGCACACCAAATCATTCAGGTTAAAAATAACTTGCATGTGTGAGGAGAGTTGTTCTGGTTCAGGCTAGGACCAGGGTTGTTCTTCTGGTTTTTGTTGGGTTCTTCTTTTTGAGCAGCAGATTGACTTATATGCATCATGAGACCTCACTTGGAGTCCTCAGCACAAGAAGGACATGGATCTGCTAAAGTGAGTCCATAGAAGACCATGAAGACGACCAGAGGGCTGGAGCACCTCCCAGATGAAGACAAGCTGAAAGAGTTACGTTTTTTCAGCCTAGAGAAGAGAAGGTTCTGGGGAGACCTTACAGCAGCCTTTTAGTACTGAAAGGGGCTACAGGAAAGATGGGGAAGGGTTTTTTAATCACAGAGTGCAGGGGAACAGGATGAGAGGGAATGGTTTTAAACTGAAAGAGGGGAGAGATGGCTGAGACATTAGGAAGAAATTCTTTCCTGCGACAGTGGTGAAGCACTGGCACAGGTTGCCCAGCCAAATCATGGATGTTCTGTCTCCGGAGGTGTTCAAACCTAGTTTGGATGAGACTTTGAGCAACTTGATCCAGTGGAAGGTGTCGCTGCTCGTGGCAGATGATTTGGAACTGGATGATCTCTAAGGTTCCTTTCAAACCAATCCATTCTATGATTCTATGAACTGCTGATGCACATGGCAGCATGGATTCAGGACACACAACCCTTCCACTGTACACACACTTCATACCTGCTACAGAACCCCGTCATTTCTCTGCATTCATATGTAATACCTACATTCCCATTTCAGTCTTCCACTAGCATACTGTGTTTGCCTGAGGCTGCTGCAGCAATGGCACTGAGCAGGAGCCAAAGTCTTTGCTTGAGTGACTTTTGAATACTGTACGCAACAGCAGTGCCCATTCATCTGGGAGGACGTGACACACAACTGAGAAGGCAATGAGGACAACCAAAGCTACACATGCACTTCTGCACAAGGAATGAGGTGATCATGTTGTAAGGAGGCATCACCATGTGCTCTAACACTATTCCCTCAGCTGCTACTGGATGTCTGCAAGCTACTGTGCCAGATGTGCATAGGCAGGTGTTTTTAAAGCCCTAGAACAGGGATACAACGTGCCTGCACATCCTTTCACGGCCACGCTTGAGCTGATGCCACCTGTATCCCGCTCCAACAGACACACACTAGTACCTCCAAGACCATCAGCCATGACAAGATGGAAACAGTTTGGGATCACAGCTAATTCCTGTTCAGCTGCAGAGCACAGGTGAAATGAATACAAGCATGTCTGCAAGAACACAAAGCAAATAAATCAGTCTTCCATATAGAAACAGCGTATACAGGCACTGAATTTTTTTCTGTTGTTAATCCTGTAGCAGGGTCCAGAAGTTTAATGCTGTGCCCATTATTTAAGAAAACCCATCTTCCAAGCAAACTGCAATAACTCCACCAGCAAATCACATTTGCAGAACTCTCAGGCTCAGGGAATGCTTCCCTGCACTGTTACATCATTAGCTCTCCAATTTATTTCATACAGCAAAGCAAGATGGCACTTCCAACATGTGAAAAAGGAACTAGGTGCTATCAGAGAAAACAGCATTAAAAAACATTCTTCTTCTCAGGTTTTGAACCACAGTGCCTATAAAATGAAACAAACACTTCAAAACTCACATCTAAAGATTTACAGGACAGTCCTATGCCATACAAGTGGCATACGTATATTCCATAATCAAAAAAGAGAGCAGCAGCTACATGGAACCTAAACCAAAGCTATGTTACCTGAAGTATATTTTAAGCTTCAAAAGATAAAATAGTTTAATTCAGCAGTTCATTAGAAGAGGCGGAATACTAGCAAAGAATTTTACAGACATTACTAGAGAGGGAAAGAGAAGGAGAGAAGTAGTTACCTATTTTCTGCCATGCTGTAGAAATGGAAGATAGACCTATTAATATCCATGTTCATCTCCTTGTGAATGGCACTATAAAAAGCAAATGTTTTTTTAAAACATTAGCCCGCTAGGTAAACTGTCTTTACTTAAAGGATTGCTCTCAAGAGAGACAACAGGTTCCAATTACCTACACAAAGCTGTAGGGAGATATATCTTTGTCAGAATTCCAAAAACGTGCTATATGTTGTCCTACTCTATGCCATGCAGGAATTGTCAAAGTTAACAGGGAGAAATCTTATGTAAGAGATGCCAAAACTTTAATACCCGAGCAAGAAAATTCACAAGCATGCAGAATTCTAGAAAGTATTTCTTCCCTCGTTTGTCAGAATGAAGCAGAGATTTGCACTTCCCTGGCACAACAGTTTTCTTGCCCACAGCCAAATAATAAACTGAGAAACAGAGCAGAGACAGAAGAGGAGACAGGGCAAAGGAATCATGAAAGAGGCATTTAACTCCAGAGTCACAAACAAGCCAGTTCAAAGCAGCTAAACATGCAAGTATTTTTTGTTATTATTTAAGACAGGAGGAGTCATCTGTTAACTCTTTTGATTAAGACTACTTTTTTTTTAATATTTATTTCAACTTCAAGGGCAATCTTCAAAACTAAAAGAAAAAGCAACAACAGAGGTTGTCCTGAGTCCACATACAGACTGAACCAACACCTCCAAGGGATTTTATAAGACTCTTCTCTAAGAAGAGAATTTTATAAGGGTCTTCTCTAAGCAAACACAGCATTAGAGTAAGGAAGACCAGCAAATCGTCACTCACATATTTCAACCAGATAGGATGCTGTGCTCAGTTTTAAGTTGCTCATCAGCCTCTTGGCAAAATCCTACTATTACATTACACCTACCAGATCCTCTACTCTTTAAAGGATCCCAGACTCTCTTCATTAGAAATGTAAAAGACGTCATGAAAGAAGATGTGAATTCCTCTTCCCTGATACTGTCACTGCAAGGACAAGCAGCACATCAAAATCATTTCTGAGACGGGTACTTCGTCATTCCCTATCAAAACATAAAAATACCAAAGGCTTCAGACAATAAAAATTTTCAAATCTGAACTCAAGTAAGAACTAATTAATCAATGCATAACCAAAAGGTTGTCCCAGATCAACTGATGATCTTGACTGGTCTTTTAACAAAGATAACTGCAAATCATGAAGTATAGGCTCTCATCAGACATCCAAGAAAGAAGAGATTCCCCATGTTCTGGAGAAGCCACAGTGCCAGAATGATCCCAGTGTTCTCAGATGCCTCAGAATCCAACTCTGTGGGTCCCCAAGAGTAACAGGTAAACAGACAGGGATATATATTCTTCTGCTGCTTTTATCCAAATTCTTGGAATAACTTACAGTCACTAAAGAGTGGGTTTTCTGCCTCTGAGGCTTATTTGTTTTTCTTAAATAAGTGGTTTGTCTGTCACTTTGAGCTTTTTTTCGATTAGTGAAGTTGCCTGCATACTCTGAAAGATGAAGTTCTGAGAAAAGTATGTAAGTTGTTGAGATACCCTGAAGGTCAGCCAGCAGGGACTTCAGCACCTACCTGTGGCTTATGGTTCTGTGACTTTACAGAGCCTGCATGAAAGCAGAGGACCAGGTCAGTCCATACCTACTGAGACTCAAGCAAGCCTCAGAAACAGAGGTCCAGAACGCTGGAACACAAGCAAACATCCTAGTAACACCAAAAAAGTTCATCAGAGAACTGTTACGCGGTAAGTAACAGAGATGACAAATGCAAAAGGGCAAAGAGGTTGGGAAATTAACATTCCTTTCAAAATTCTTAAATGAAAATGTCAAGGTACCAAAGATGTAACATCTCAGGTCACAACTTTTCTGCTTTCCTGGCTCTGGAGCTTGATCTGATCAGAGACAAAGCGCAATGAAAGTCAAGAGACGCTTGTACAAGAAATAAATACGTGAGTGGCTAGGTCATATCCATGTTTTAGTAGAAGCTGGAGAGGACGGATCTATGAGACAGGAGGAGGAAAAGCTATGAGTGGCATGCAAAAGGGCAAAGCAATAAGACACAGTTCAGTTTAGTCCATGTTAAGCCTGTGTCAACAAGGAGATAAACCAAGGCAGACACCATCACCCTAACAATGAGATGAACATCTGAGCTTAGTCCATCTAGACTACTTTTTAGTGAGCGCAGAGAAGTAGACACTTCAGAGAATGAGTCATTTGATTTCCTTTCAGATTAAATTAATCACACCCTAAATCTGTCTGCCACTATGCACAGGCCCCGAAAGGAGCTCAGGACGATGAGCTCACACAGACATCTAAACTTTGCTAACTGAATTCTACCCTAGTTCAAGGCATGACATGGGACTAGATGGAATAGGTATGTTTAAAATAAAGAGGTTTACCAGAGGAAGAGATTGCACTTGAAACAACAACAGAACAAAACCCACACCAACAACGCATACCTACACACAAAATCCATGTAAGATCATCCCAAATTAAAATGGAAATATGCCCCTTACCTTTCCCCAAGGAGAAATGGGGAACGCATCAAAAGGAAAGATGAAGAAAATGAATGAGGCAGAAGTTGTTAATGATATAAAGGACTCAGAAGAGACAAGGCAGTAGATAGATCAAAGAGGATAAAACTGAAGCAATGGTCTGACTAGAAGAGGAAGTGTTTCAGAGCTTCAGCGAGGGAAGAAATTTAGGATACAAGATAAACATAGAAAAAGAGAACTTCAAGCAATAGTTAGTTTAAAAGACAACAAAGAGAAAAATGGGAATTAAAGCCAGGACAGGGCTTGATTCAGGAGGAAGAGTCAAAGAAAAAGATTGCATCCAGTACAGGAAATGATCTAGAAGTATTCGAAGTCTATGCTCAGCTGCAAAACTACAAATTCACTGAGGGGTGATAGATTCAGGGTGAAACAGTTCACATGACTAATCACAGGACAGATGGTTACAGGCTTCACAAGAAGGACAAGACAGGGAAGGTGAGAGAGGACTCATTTTACACAAAGGAACAGCTTAAACATGTGAAGCTCTGCAGAAAAACAAGTGGCATACTAACAAAGAGTTAATGGATCTGGAGGAGAGGCTCACAAGTACCTGTAACAGATCATCTGACCTGAAGATGAAGCCTTCTTTAGACAACAGGAAGATGTCCTAGTTTTCATGGTGAATTGCAACCACTCCAGCATCTGCTGGAAGAGAATCACAGAGGCACAAGCGATACAGTGGACTTCCAGAGCATGCCAGGTACGGGCCAAGTAGGAGAAGCACCATGATACATCTACCATTCTATAGAAAAGAAGAATTGGCAGAGATTTTGAAGTCTGATGGCAGGCTCAGTTACAGCAACCTGAGGTGATAACGTTTAAGCTCTTGAGGGTTCTGAGGAAGACACGTAGCAACCTGGATTTTATATGGCAAGCATCAGTTTGTTCAGGGAAGCGGTAAGCAGGACCCCTTGAGGTACTGCCATGAAGGCCAAAGGCGCCAAGAACGACTGGTCAGTCTTCAAGTACCATCACCCCAAAGCACAGGAACACTTCATATGTAAAGGAAGTTGAGCGGGCAGGTCTTGTGGCAGCTTGGCTTTATAGCACCTCATTAGTCTCCTTGGTCTTTGTTGCAATGTCCATTTCCAGGTCTCACAGGTCTTTCTACATGGGTTTGGCTGAAAGGAAGCTTTACCCATGGTAGAGAAAGAGTGAACGAGGGCTCAGTTAAGCAAAATCTACATATAGATGTCAAATGGACAGGACAGGATGCACCAGAGGATGCTAAGGGAGCTGGGAAAGTGAGGCATCTTTGCCATCTTTAAGAAGTTGTAAAAATCAGGGGAAGTTCTCTATGATTTGAAGAAAGAAAGTACCAGGTTTTTCTTCCACAGGGCAAAGTAGGACACTGGAGGTGAGTCAGCCTCCCTTCAGCCTGTTGAAAGGCTATCACAGAATCAGCAGGTTGGAAGAGACCCACCAAATCATCAAGTCCAACCATTCCTATCAAATGCTATGGAACGCATCTACCTGGAAACCAATTCCAAAGACACAAAAAGCAGGTTGCCAGGAACTGCCATCACAGATTTAACGAGGGCAAACTCTGCCTGACTGCAATAAAAGCCACGCTGTAGTCAAGGTAAACAGCAATCACTACTCTCCCTGTATCCCACTTCATCATTCTCCCTTAGTACAATGGCAGCCAGACTGAGGGGACACAGACCAGACAGGTGAACTGTGAGTTGGGTGACAAACTGGCCAGGTTCAAAAGGTAGCAGTCAGCACTTTAACCATCAGACTTACAAGTGGGATTGATTCAGAGGTCAATACTGGTTTAATGCTTTCATTAACAATATGGACAATGGGACAGGAGGCTCCCTTTGCCACCCTGCAGATATCACCACATTGGGACAGTGGTCAATAAACTGATGGGCAGAGCTGTTGCTCAGGGTAATGGAAGATGCTGCAGAAATGAGCCAACTAATTTCATGAAGCTCAAGAAGGAAAATGCAATTTTTTTTTCCACTTGGGATAGAAGAACTGCAGGGCAACAGTACAAGTTGGAGACTGTTAGGTTAGGGAGTAGCTTAGCAGAAAAGGATCTAGATTCCCTGTGCACAAAAAGTTGAACATGACTCAGAAGCACCCAAGTGCAATGATGAAGGCTAGCTGCATCCTAGAGCTGCATGACTAAGACTGTAGCCAGCACGTCAAGGGAAGTGATTATTATGCCCTGTTCAGCACTTGTGAGATATTTAGAGTATTTTGTTCAGTTCGGGACTCCTCTGCACAAGACGAGGCAATGACATATTGGAGCAAATCCAGCACTGAGTCACTGAGATGATTAGAGGACTGGAGCACGTGGCATGAAGCTGAGAGCTGAATTTGCTCAGTCTTAGACAAGGAAGCTAAGGGGGAAGCGTCAGAGGTGCCAGCTACTCAGTGGGAGGTTATAAAGAAGACGGAGCCAGAATCATCAGAGATGCACAGCTAAAGGACAAGAAGCAGGAGTCAAGTATTGACTAGATATAAGGAAGAAATTCTTCACAGTGAGAGTGGTCAAACATTAGGGAAGACGTTGTCCAGTGAGACTGTTTCATATCCTTCCTTGGAGATACCTAAAGCTCAGCTGCACTAGTGTCCTGAGCAGCTTAATGCAACTTCAAAGCCACCAATTTATGGATCTCCAGGGGTCCCTCCCTATCTAAATTATTCTAGGATTCTACTACCTTGTTCTCCCTTGCTGCTTTAGTTTTGTTAAACAGCATTCTCTGATTTTATTCTTCAGATACTTCTGTTCTTTATGCGTATAATATATTACCCTGGTCTAATTCACATTGCATCTTACATTGTATTAGCTCTCCATAATCACTTGCAATAAACCAGCTATGAAATTAGTGATGACAATGAAGGTTAAAGAATTAAGCAAATAGTTTCAATGTAAACAGTGAAACATGCATTAGAGAACATCATCAGAAATGAGTTCCCATTTAGCATTAAAATATCATTAGCTATGTTTCGGTATTTAAGAGGACTGAGGGAAAACACATTTCAAGAAGTTATTAGAAAAAACAAAAACAAAACCACAACAGTTCAGAATTTGGATTAAGCAAGATGCAGTTGCAATATTCAAACCTAGCTTAAACCAAAATTTGAGTATCTGCAACAAGTATTTAATCATGCCATTGACCTTCCTTTCTCTCTCTTTACTTTTGGGCCACTGAAGACCATTGAAAGTATCAGAGCTCCAAGTCAAGAACTCCTTTGTAACTATGACTCCAACATGGATATAGTGAGAGCAGATTGCCTGGAAGGAAACAAGAATAAACCGGCTATTTAGAGAGATTATGTAATGCAGCACAGAGCTGTGAAATAAGATTTAAAGGGATACAACTCTGCAGTTCAGCCCTGTAAGTAACCATAAATGTTGGGCAATGCTATAGTAATTTGAAGATGCCCAGACAACAGAGGAAGTTGTCTTGTTAAAGGGTCCCTTCTCTGAACCAGTATGTTATTCATAATTATTCTTTCTCACAAAATCGGTACCATTTGGCTATTTTATCAAATCCTTTGAATCAAAGCTGAAACACCTCTTCATATCATCTCATAGATGTGCAGGTTTTTACTACTAATATGAACAGACCTGAGCTTTTTGGACCTCAATTGGCACCATATTGCACACTGAAAATCAAACCGACTACAAACAAATACAATAGTTTTACAGTATACAACAGTTGCCTACAGAAGCCACATCTGTTCCATTCCCGAAGGCATTTAAGGCCAGGTTGGATGGTGCTTTGAGTAACCTGACCCTGCAGAAGGTGTCCCTGCTTATGTCAAGGGGTTGGAACTGGATGATACTTAAGGTCCCTTCCAAACTAAACCGTTCTATGATAATTCTATGAGCGGGTCTTTCCTGTATAAATATTTTAGCAAGTATAAGCAAGTTTTTATAAACAGCCAACTCCCAAATGAACACCCACAAACATCAGGTGATTCAAAGAAAGGCAAAGGCTACAAACCATATACCACCTCATTACAAACAGTAAGGAAACATACAGCAAAGGCAGGCATGATAAGGAAAATTAGTTCTGTGTATCAGACATTCTTAGACAAATCTACGAACTGTAAAACCTTCAGGGCTTCCCCGTGGCTTTCTTCAGAGTAGATGTATGCTTTGTTGTGTGAGTCTGTATATATACGTGTATAAATATATAAATATTACACCAATGCACAAAATTATGATTTTGTAGAAGAGTCCAGAACTGTTGAGCAGTTGTTGCTGGGAGAATTTACTCCTGCCTTTCTTAATTTTAGAATGGAGGAAAAGAAAAATCTGGAATTATTAACTTCAGTATTCCAATGAAAAAACGGTTGTCATCTAATTCTAAATATCCCTTAATTACAGGACTCAAAAATAGCAGCATCTTGCATTCAGGCAGCCGTAGCTGCTTTGCTTGTGATTAAATACAAGATAGTGAGCCCAGATCACCTCCCTTTCACTTCTCCCAAACAGAGAGACATTACAGTAAGGAAGAATTTGGCCCAAACTACATGGGGGAAGGAAGGGAAAGCAGGGGGAGGTTGTTTTTTAGAAAACAGCAATCCTTGCTCCGTTGCTGGACTTCTCCCCACATCATGTCAAGCCTCCAGGTTGCTGGCAAGAAGAGCAGACATAGTGCAAGACCTGCCAGTGCTCTCAGACCACACACACACATGCTTTAAACTGCTCTTGAATACGCTGGAGATATCCTGCAAAGCAACGTGCACTCCACCACCTACCCCTGCTTTCCAGAGTCTGATTCCTCCCTTCAGCACTACCCTGTGTAGAGCAGCATATAGGACAAAATCATGTGCTTACACCAGCGAGGGCAGCACGCAGTCTTGACGTCAGAGTCATCACTGAGTTACAAGAATAGGCCTCCTGAAGCGTGCTCACAAGCTGTGCTGCACCAGCATCCCAACGGGAGCTAAATTCAGCAGTTCATTTGCAACTCAGTTAACTACGGAAATGCAAACACAGTCATACCAGCAAATAAATAAATAAGCAGCTCAGCATTTTTTCTGATCAGACTCCAAGGATTACTGTTAATCTGCAATACAGTGAATTATCAGTGCACTTCAGTCTCATGCAGTGACCAGCCCCATACTGTTTTCTTTAAAGTATATACAGTAAATTCATTTTCCTTGCTACACTTTGAAGCCTAAAAGCAACAGATATTACATAATTTCACCTGAAAAACACCCAAAAAACCCCCATGATCACGGACACAGTATGACAAGGTGAGATTTTGTAAGTTCACTGCCACAGCTCAATTTGCAATTAAAAACTATGTAAAGCTAAAAGTGATTAAATGCAGCAGACAACTAGGTCATTATACAGCAGCAGAAAGAAAAGCCTTTCAAATACTTTTCAAAAATTGCTCTACCTGAAATATCAGCTGCTGTTGTCACGCCTGGGACTGAGCAAGAACATCACTTAGCTCACTAAAAAGAACTTTCCCAGAGACAGATTGGCAAGATGACAAATGCAGGTTGGCTACAGAACTCAAAGACCAAACCATTTTTTCCCCTATGTAAAGGAGAGCCATGAGAAGGAAAGAGAAGAAAACCTATTAAAAAAGCCTCAGACAGGTACAGGTAAAACAAAAAATTATTATTCTGTTTCAAAACTATTTGGGAGTTAAATTAAATTTAAGGAATTATAATGTCTTTTAGATGATACTGGTGAACTTCAGCTAAGCAGATTCACTGTGTATGATTTGGGGGCCCCCATGCACAAAAGCTGTGGGGAAGGAAGATGCTCAGGCATATTCGTTAGCAAATGCTCATCCAAGAAAGAAGCCACGTTTAGATTCCAGAAAAACGCCCACACAGTCTTTAATCACGATCAACTTCCAGCACAACCAAAATGGTTTTTGAAGGATTTGAACACCTCAAGAAGGAATACGACAACCTTCCCTGCTCTCAGCATTTTACTTTTCTAAAATTGTAGATGAAGAACTGGGCAGTCCTCATGTACAAGCATTTTTAAAATGCAAAATTACAGTTTTGATTGAAGTGCCTTCATTCAAAGACAAACTTCATTTTACTAGCTTTATTCCACTGCCTATACACGTTACACTTTATATAGGCATTTTTAAAACTCATAAGTTAACAATTTAGGACTTGACACTGCAACAAACTCACAAAGTACAAGCTTTATCCTGCCAAACAAGCAAAGCTCAATACTGTTCAGTGCAAAGAGCTGAACAAAATGTTCTATATATAAAAAATCTGTATATACATCACCTAAATAATGCTGAGTAAAGCAATGTAGTTGTATTTCAATCACACAGATCAATCTTAAACCTTCTATGCAGATATAATATCAGATCAATCGCACACTTTGTATACCTACGCAGGCATAATATCAGCTGAGAGTATCTGTGTCTGAATTACAAGTGTAAGATTTCAATTTAGGAAAATACCTTTACCTAAAATATCTCCTGAAAATGAGCACCATATCAGTAAAATTCCTATGTCCCATGGTTAACTACATGTCAGTTTCTGAGTCTTTGATAAGACACTCTGTCAGCTGTCATATCCAAGAGCCATGAGTTATTAATACAAGAGTACTAATTAGTCAAAAAATATACACTCCTGCCTATTTGTATAAGCAAGAGCAACTGAAATGGGAAGATCACTCTGTTTCTGGAATAAAGGTTGTTTTATACGCTATTTAAAAAGTGCAGATTATGTATATCTCAATTAAAATGTTTAGTATGTCATGAGAATATTTAAATAAATATTCTCTGGACTCTAAAACACTTTTTCCAGTTTTCCCCCTCTCTGTTCAACAGTCACAAATTAGGAACATATTTATGCACACTTCACAGTAATCATATGCATTAACTCAAGCTGCATAAAACCAAAAGGATTTAAACAATTGTACTTGAAAATAAACATGCATAAAGCATTTCAAGAATCTTGAAAATTGACAAAATAAAAAGCCACAATAGGTTAACAGATAATAAGAAGGTGCAATGAGCTTGCCAACCTTGAAAAAGCCCTTTTAAACTACAACACTCTTGTCAGGTGCCATTATCCTTTGTCATCCAGCTACCTCACCTCATAAATCAGGTATAGAAATCGAATGAGAGCACACTGTAAAATCAGCACTAGGCACACTTGTCTACCTGCTAATGACAGGCCTGCCAAGGTGTTGAGGTCACACAAAACCAAAAATTAATTGTCATAAATCATGTTATTATAATAATAAAAAAGGCATATCAACAAGACTAAAGCTTGCAAGTACCATTCTGCAGAGTTTGTGCTCGTGACTCCTTTCCCAGATTGGCATGGAATCCTCCTCCTAAAGTCGGTGTTTTGCCTGCACCTGTTAGGGAAAGAAAAAAAGACAAATATGTCAAATGCAATAAGTGAATTAAAATATTAAAAGGAAACCTACTGTGCTACTATATTCAGTATCTGTATAATTTACAACATGCCAAATTACATTAAGAGCAACAGAAGTGCTTGAAGGGCTTAAGACATTGAACACAAATCCCACGCAATTTCTTTCCTCATTAGGATCCCATAAGAATTACACAGCTCCATAATACCTCCCAATCTCAGCTCAAAAAAGTGCAAAAACATCACAACCCCTATTTTAGACAGAACATGAAAATCAATATTGTAAAATAGTTCTAAAAGTAAATGATGAAACAATTGCTGAGCTAATATTTTTGTCTCGAAAATACTCAATACAGAATTTTAATAGCTAATTACTGGCACTACAGAACAAAAAACATGTTTAGCATTCAGAAATGAATGTGTTGGCTACTACAGACACTAACACTTACTTTACACAACTTTAAAATAACTTCAGTTTAACAATAGGCACACATTGATACTCAGGCTACTAAAACTGCAAGCTTGGAAATGCTATGTTTGCACCCTGAAAGGCTGGAGACTAAAATAATTCCGAGTTGTAAATCAGCATAAACTAGGGCTGGTTTATGCTGAGGAGCATGCCAACACTGAGGAGTCTGATTGCAGAGTCCTCGGGGAGTCAATGGAACTACTCATGCAAACCAATCTTGCAGAACAGGGAATTAAGCTACCAAGGACAGAAATAGTCTCCCATTAAAGCAGCAAGTTTTTAAAAAACAATCATGCTGCCTCCAGCAGGATATTCAACTCTATCAGTTTAACAGCAAGCGAGACCAAAAAAGTTAAACTGCACAGGATTGAAAACAAGTAATTTGTTAGTAATTGGGACTTCTGCTTAATTCAAGTAGGCTGCTCTTCAGAATAGGGGTAAAAGTAATCTTGTTCCCTATGATGCCAACAGTTTTTCCTCAAGCTCTTGCAGTTATGTTTTCTCATCTTATATCAACTCACTAGAACAAACTATATAGTGGCTTTGGGACAGAAACATACAGAGGAGTGAAGTCTCACTTGAAAGGAGTTGAGGACATTTCTCCTACGTGCCTAAGTATGATACTTGTGTAGCAGGTAGAAGTGATGAAGAACTGACCCCGCTTGTTCACTCTTACAGACTTACTTAGCTAGTCTCCTCTCAACTGCATTTAATACACCCCTTTGTTGAAGAAGAAAAACTAAGAAGAAAAGTAGAAAAGCTAATATTAGATGTTAGATGATATTATGGTCTGTAAAAGTCTTTGAGGTTGAACTTTCCATACAACCTTTACATGAGGTTTCTAGCACTAGCCGCAACAGAAACTGACTTCATTTCATTAACAGACCCTGTCAACGAACAACAATCAACAGCTTTCACCCAAATGCTTCATAGCTTAAGTACTTCAGTTCAACATACGCATTAGAAATGAAAAATATTCCATTGTGACCTCCCCACTGGATAGCGGTAGCTCTTCCAATTCTGTATTTGCTCCAGACCATTATCGACAGCAACATTTCCTTGCCGTTCTTAAAAGGTACAGTCTCATCTTTCCACAAATACTCCAAAACAAAGGGATGATGCAAAACTGAGAGGTTACTCAACTACTCCAGCACACAACATTTCGGTGTACATTCAGTAAGAATGGTTTACCCTGCTAGCAGTGACAATACTTTTACATGCATTTTTATCAGTAACAAATCTAACTTTAGAAACTCTGTTTCCTATTTTCCTTTCCTTGCTGTTTTGAGGTTTGGTTTGCATGGGTTACCACACTTGTCTGATTTGCAGGAGAGCACACACTCAAGCATCACTACGATGGAGGCAGCCATAAAGTGCAGGGCAGAGCAGGAACAAACTTCTCAGTTGCCTCTGTCTTTGAACACATAAAAATACTGAACTCTACTGGACCATAATTTTCAAAACAGCTACATTACTCTATCACAGGTTTTCCCATTGCTACTAAAAAGCTTATGCAAAAACAACCTTAGAGTGGTGATAATACTATTAACAAAATAAATTCAGATTACTTGGAAGCTAAAATCCAGAAATAATAAAAACGAAATAAAATTAAGCCAAGATTTCAGTGGGTTTGTCCTTTAAGATTCTTTTTCATTAGACATCAAGATACAACATCATACATAAAAGTAATTTCTTGCTAAACTATAGAGTCTGCAGCAGATAATAGCAGAGCTATCCGAAAGACAAATTCTGGTATGAGAATTGATGTGTCCATTTCTCAGCAAGTTAACTGGAAAGACTGCAAGTCTCTAATTAGCATTTGGCTTTGAAAACTGACAGAAAACTAGTCTGCTGAGCACTTGTATTCTCAGAATTGCAAGCTAATGTTGCCATTGACTATGAAGTCTCACTATCAGCTTTAATCTTCATAAGCAGTATACAAGCTCAACTCATTAACACAATCATTCGGCTGGGTAATAGAAAGATAAACTCTTTAAGAAAAAGTGAAATAATCAAATTCATTTAAAGACAAAAATCCCTACAAAACTAGCCATTTAAAAAGTACAAAGAAAAGGAACAGCAATTGCTAGGCACAACCAAATTAACATCCTACATCAACTGAAATTTTTACATTTCTTGACCTTTTCTATTTTTCCCCACTACAACTTCAAAAGTGAATTAAACAGGCTTTTGCGTTTTCACATACAGCTCTCAAGATATACAAAAATATATCCGAGAAGAATTTGGTGTCTGCAAGTACTGCCTGCCAAATCTTCACTATCAGTAGTAACATTTGCCTTAACTGACCCAAATACCCTCCTCCACGAGGCAGCCCTTCCCAAGGTGTAGTGTCATCTACTGATCTCAGATTCTCAGTTTGCATAGCTGAAGCCTCATCTCCAACTTAGCTTTGGACACTTCTGGACAACAAAAGGTGTGGATAGATGTGCCAGGCAGCTCAGAAGTACAGTTGCTCAATTTTTTGTGGTCCTCTCAGTGGCTTACAGTGCCTCAAGACCTCAAAAGAACTGAAGATGCAGAAAATCGTATACCTGGAAACTTGATGATACTTGGTCACAGCTTACACGGGTCCAAACCCATCCCGTAACCCCACTTTACTGAAGCACAGAGCTACAGCAACTGTCCCTTAGGCAGCCAGGAGCAGCCATCCCCACACCTGCTCTTTGTAGCGCAGTCACTGCATACAGGGTCAGACCCAGGGACTTTGGCCGTTTCTGGTTTGCTCCACTGATTCACTAACGAAGGAAGTCACATCACTCTACTTCTCGAAAAAAGATGTTCCTCAAACAGCAAAAGGAGCAAGCAAAGCCTGAAGTCTGTGGTAACCTTGAATAGCAACAAAAAGGAACACCACTTAACACATCTCTTGTGACCCAACACGCATCCTTTCATAAAGAGGAGGTGAAAAGCAGCCACTCTATTATCTGCCACTTAAAGGGCACTATTCCAAGAGCTAGTTGCATGCTGAGTTTCAGATTCAACACCTGGGAAAAAAACCCCCACATTTAATCCTGATCTTATGGATTTTGTTTCCTCCATGTAAATGAGCAAGTGAAGACAGAATGACACTGCTAGCACTTTGAACTTAAATTTGTGTTACTTGATAGGACCAGTCCCATCAAAATTCTTCCCTGCGAAATTCTCCAGCACCAAGCAGCAGAACAACCTTTAGTTTAAAGCCTACCTATTTACAGAGACAATATAAAATCTAGGCTTGGTAAAGAATACAGACAGCATCACAACAATGGTTTTTTAATCAGGATAGGCTACATACTCTCCTTTTTACTTTTATGGTCTAATTTAAGTAGGACGCTCATTAGTTTTTTATATCAAAGTAAATGTCCCACTACAAGTCATGCCTACAATAGCAAAATGGCATCATTAAAGTTTTCTGGACACACGAAACCACTACAATCTGTAACCAAAATCATTATTTTCTCAGCCATTTTCACAGGGAAGTTAATAGATCTGTGCACATCAAAGCCTGCTGAAGTGCTACCATCTAACAAACTCACATAGAGAAACTTTTAATCTACTCCATCATAGCTAGTTAGCTAAGGGTTTATTTTCATAACTATCAACTGAGGAGATAAATATGCCACTGTGTCCATCACATGGAGTCTAGGGCTACATAAATCTACAAAACCAACATAAGTCCAAGTCACCCTCATGATTCAGCATTTTCACAAGCAATAGTGGTGTACTCTGCAGCACTTAGGCAAGTATTGGTTGCCATCACAGGGACAAAATACAAAATACTCAATTGCAGAAAAACACTATACACTTCACTCTGATGCAAGATTGCCACCTGGAGGATTTCAAAAGAGAAGCAAAAATTGGTTCAGTTCTTACTAAAGCCTCTAGTGGATAATTACTTTTTTTGTACAAAGTAGATGCAAGTTTCCCCTCTCCCTTCTCAACACAAAGTGATTATGATTTAGTTATGTAATGAGAAAACCCACAACAAAGCATAACAGGTAAATACTCTCCAGGATTTTCAAAAAAAGGCCTGCAAAAAAGGTCTGCATATTCAGCATACTCACACTTCCTTCTGTGTTGTAAATCACATCATGATTGCTCTACAGAACTTACAATTAACTGTGAATGCAGTTAATCTCTAGAGATCTGGATCACGAGCAAGAAGATTTTTGATGGCATTAACATTATAATTAATATTATTTTCACTTTTTAAGTTCAGTATATATATTACTTGTGGAACCCACTTCAGGACTGTTTGTGCACTATAAGAAATATTTTATGTCAGGATTTGGTCTACCAATAAATCCTACATGGAAACGAATTCACAACTACCAATCAAAACCAAAACCCCTATTCCTTCCAATTTTGTAATATTGAAAAATACAAAAGAAACCTTTATTGTACTTAAAGACTGACAAGACAAGGAACACAGAAACAGATACAGAGTTCATCCTCTTACCAATTCTCTTACTAGCACTTACTCTGACAGTAAAAAGGCACAGAAAATTAATGGCTGGTACCTTAGCTTAAATTTTATAAAAGCTTTTCCTCCCTGTGTGTAGTCCCTCTCTTCTTTCCAGTTTACTGACCATAACTTTTCATTTCCACAAAGGCCCGAAAAGACTGAAATACTTTGATCAATGCAAACACCAGTGAAGTTCTACGCTTGAGGTGGATATAGCTCACACTCCTAGACAGAAAACCATCATAAAGTTTATAAGGACAAAACAGTATATACAAATCCTTTCAGTAAGCTTCCATAGACACACCAGAAATACTGAGCATACCACAACTTTACTGAAGGGTAAACTACATTACATTTGCCAAGAGATGCTGCAGAGTACGTGTACAGGTTCAGAGTTTATGGCAGTGCAAATGGGTCGTGGTAGTAAGATGTTTATTTAAAAAAAGTATATTATCAAAAAGAAACTTTTCTGTGATATTCTAACATTTGAACCAGTCTACTTGTTAAGTGTTGGGGAGCCTTGTATGTTGAAAGTTTTAACAAACACTCTTGGTGATGTGTTAAATGCTACTAGTTCACAACTTTGATTTCTCCCTGTGTGCAAAAGTGAGCAGGGAGCTTTCCACAAGTAACATTCTTCCCATCTGCCTCAATGTACTATCTTGAAAACTCACATACAATCGTAGAGGGAGAATCTTAATGTACGTATGCTGTACTAGTGCCCTGAGCTCTATGTGATCCTGACTGAGTGCTGAAGTTGGACTAATGCTGTTGACGCCTCTTGCAACCTCCCCTCTCTATGATTACGTCCATATAGTTGTAACCATCTAAAACCTCCTGGCTCGGACACTGAACAAGATTAAGTTAAAAGACTAATTCACACCCTTTACTGTAAATCTCAAATAGCAAATGCCAACCTAGCATTTAAAGAGAAGAATATGCATTTTTAGTAATATATTCTTAACCAAAAGCTACTAAAACAAAGGTAAATTACAAGTAATAAACCACAAAACCATTTCGAGATAGTCACACAGCTCAGTTTCACACAGACACACTGCTGCTGTTCATTCACCTCAAATCCCAAAGGCAGGACAAATCCTGCAGAGAAATCATCCCACTTTGGTGACCAGCCTCCAGTCACTCAATAACCATCCTACTCAGGGGTGCATCTGAGGATGAAATATCCTGAAGGTCTTATCAGGAGTTCATAAATGCCCCTAGCTCCACTGGTTCATCTTCTCCATCCCACAGTTCTGTCGCCTCAGATTACAGAGGCTGCATTTCATTATGCCAGCCTTCATTTTTCATCCTCATTTCCCCTAAGGAAAAGGGTACACGCAACAGCGCTGCCCACCGCTCTCCTCCCTCTGCCCACTTTCAGACAGACCTGAGAGGAGGATGGAAGCTTTCAAACTATGAGGTTTCTGCCAGCTTTGAAAAAACAAGCAGCTGGGTGGAGAAGATGCATTAAGAGCTAACTAAAAGCTTGTGAAATATTCCAGTTTAAATGTTTACTGGATATGCGATCCCAAACTCTGCATCAGGTCAAGGGCAGCCCCAGCCTGGGGTGTTAAGCATCTCTGTGGAGCCAGGGACAGGCTGAGGCCAGGTGTGATGCCAGCATGCACTGAGGGTCAGGATCAGACCCAACAAAGGAGACCAGGGTCAGACACAGCTCTGGGGTGGCCAGCCTGGGTCACAGGGATCAACAGAGGATAGGTGGGACCCATGGACAGGCAGTCCTGTGGGAACTTAAGACCAGCCCTGATGCAGTTGCTGGGGCAAGGCCTGATGGCCACAAGGGTGTGAGGCTGTAGGGAGAGGAGGGCCAGGCAGAAGTCGAGCAGGGACAACAATGGTAAGCAGTGCCTGGCAAAGCAGGAGGCTCCCCTGCCACCAAACTGCACAAACACTTCTAAAGCACAGGTTTCCAGATTGCCTTTTGGTTTGTTCCCAAGAAGCTTATCAGCTGCTATTTTTCTCCTCTTACTATTTAAAGGTGATTTCTGGAAAATGAGTTGAGCTTCCCCAGGCACCGTATGTTCCAGGATCACAAGCTCAGTACACCTTGCAGTGCCCTATTCTCATGCTGCATTTTCGGCGTTGTGTCTTCCAGCTTGCACCTGCACTGTCTGCGCATCAGCCTTCTCTCAGGTGGGACTGTTTTCTTCTCCTCTGAGTAGTTCAGATTAAAGCCCTACACTTCCACTTTCTCAGCTTCATTAAACAAAAACCCGATGAGAGATCTGGACTACCATTTTTTTGCATTACATTGAGCTTTCCTCCTCTTGTTCTCTTCAGCTTCATACTTGGTTTTTTGATGCTGTTAGCCTCAGGGAAAATACCTGTGAAAACAGTTTTCTCCCAGCAACAACAAGACAGGGGACTCCCAATCAGACATAGCAAAAGACTGATCAGAGAATCTGTCACCTTCAAATGTAACACATGACTTGTCACTTGCTTTTGTACAAAAGCAGCTACTGTAAAACCAATGCAGACTGGTGAAGGACTCAGTGGAGCTTTTGTCTTCCAGGATGCAATTATAGTGCAATGGAGAGGGAGAAACAGCTCACTCTAAGACACCGCACTGCTGTACTGAATACAGAGATGCGTTCAAATGTTATGATCAATAGGAGTTCATTAAGAACTTCGGTATTAAAAAAAAGCATTCATTCCAATTAGCAGAATGATGCATTTTAATTCAAATGTTCCCAAAGTTTGACAAGAAGCCACAGAGAACAACCTTTTTTGGCTAGTTTGAGACAGTCTGAACTGGCAATCACTAATAAGGTGGGTAGTTATTCTTCAAAAGCAGACTCAGCTATGAAAAGCACACAGCTTAAACATTTTCTGTGCAATTTACAGAGTTCCATGGAGAATGACAATACTTTTCCACTACTATCTGACCTACCCAGGGTCAAATCAGTCAAGCTCTAAAACCTTACAACAGAAAGTCTTCACAAGCTTCAAGAAAACAACATGGCAAGAGTTAAGGGTTGAAGATGGACTCTTACCTGACTGTGACCACTTGCAACAGAATTTAGAGTTGGGGCCCAACAAAGAATTTAGAGTACTGGGCCCAACAAAGCTTTCACTAGCTTATGCTTTGTGAGAACTTTTCTCTCAGAAGATCAACACAGCCCCCTTCTGATGTGTGATGAGGGTATTCCATTGCTAGGAAAAGAACTTACCAGTTTGTGATCCAGCAAGTGACAAGTACCTCACAAAATATTATTTGCCAGTGTGAGAGTTAGGCTTGTTCAGCCCACAGCAGAGAAGGCTCCAGAGATACCTCATAGCAGCTTTCCAGTACTTTAAGAGGGTTACAAGAAAGCTGAGGAGGGGTTCTTTATCAGAGAGTGCAGGGATAGGATGAGGGGTAACAGTTTTAAGCTGAAAGAGGGGAGACTTTCCTAGAAGCTAATCTAAAAATATTTTACTGTGAGAGCAGTGAGGTACTGGTACAGGTTGCCCAGAGAAGTTGTGGCTGTCCTATCCCTGGAGGTGTTCAAGGCCAGGTTTGGATGGAGCCTTGGGCACCCTTATCCAGTAGAAGGTGTCCCTGCTCATGGCAGGGGGTTTGGAACTGGATGATCTTAAGGTCCATTCCAACCCAAACCATCCTCTGATTATATGATACACAATTTGATAAGCTTTACTCTAACTAAAGCTTTGTCTTGCAGTCTATATTTCTGGACCTCTTACCACAAACTCTCGCAATTGTAAATACCCCTACTACCAAGTCCTCACAACAAGTTCAAAAAATTAGATAAGCATTTTCAAGACATAACACACCTGTGAACATCAGAAGTTCTGTGCTCACCACTTCCCAAAACACAAGATTTAAAAAAAATTTTAAAAAAAAAAAAAAAAAAAAAAAATCAGTGTTAATACCTAAGGACATCTACACTTTATGCTGCTAAAGTATAGCCCCCTGAATCCTGGCCCAATTTTAAAAGAATGGCCAAAACCCTCAAAAGCATCATTGCAGAGCTCAAAGAACACTACCTTTCTCTGAAGACTCAGAAGGACAGCTATGCCAAGTCAGACCAATGGACTATCTAGTCTAGTACTTCTGAGCTGTGAAGTCAACAAATGCACATGCCTAAGTGTGCACAAAACACAGAAGCAAAGCTTGTCACAATACTTCACTCATACAGTCTCCCAGCGTCTAGAAATCTACGGCTTAAGGATTTCCTGAGCCAGAAATAGTATCTTTGGTTTAATGGCCGTAACACATTTTTCATTCAGCTTGTCAGTCATTTTTAACCCATGTAAAATTTTAACATTCACAAGTTAAAAGTCACAATTATTGGCTTTTTCTTCCAGAAAAACATCGAAACAATCCAAATTCTTCTGATGTTCTCCGACCCTCCTACTTTCACTTTCTAACTTTAAAATAAGCTAGGTGCTAGCTTTCTTAGCACTCGCAAATTTTCGCAATACTGAACAATCACTCATACTTGCCATATTATTCCAGGGCATGTACAGATCTCTACCATGTCCCCTGTGAATCACTTCTTTTCTACTATGAAGAGGTTGAGTCTATTCAGTCACTTCTCACTTAGAAGCTCTTCAAGAAGACCTCCTCTTGATCACATCATCTTCCTCTCTACATCTTTTCTAGTTCTGTTACGGGTTTTCTTGAGGGGGCAGATAGAAATCAGCAGACCAGAAGTACAAACAGTATTTAAGCTGCAGATAGTGCTGTGGACATGTAATAGTGGCATATACTATCATATGGTTTTTCACGATAACTTCTAACATTCCCTTCCCCACCCCACTTTTTTGTACTGGGAAGGAGCAGTGAGCCAAATGTTTTTACAGAGCAATCCATTAAGAGCTAGGGATCTCCTTCCCAAGTTATATTAGCCAGTCCAGATTCTACCATCACACATGTGAAAGAAACAATCCTAATTCTTACTGCAACTCTTGATCTCATCTGCTATCCTACTAAACGGCTACTAACAGCAACAAGTCCTTCTATAGTCTTCACTAAGTCAAATTATTCAGTGTTGCCAGCAAACCTCATTAACTCACCATTCACCTGTTTTCCAGATCATCAGCCCAGATTCCTGTGGACTTCACTGCCATGTCCTTCAGGAGACTTATTTATTTCTAGCCTATGCTTCTTTTAATTCGAGTAGTTACTCTGCTCTGCAAGGACCTTCCCTTATCCATGACAGCTCAGACTCTATAAAAGCTTCCAGGGAAGCATCTTGCTCACCTCTTTTTGCAAATCCAACGATCTGCTTTGCCCACTTACTGACTTCTTCAGAAAACTCCAGAAGACCAGCAAGGCATGCCTTCACTTTGCTAAAAACCATTATTCTCCCATATTTAACAGCACGTCCATCTGTTTAGTCCTTTGCTGCTTCCTCCCCTTTGCCTAACAGACTTACAAGCCCCATTTCCCCAAATCTCGATACAGTAGCAAAGCAAGATCTTTCAGCCACATTCAAGTACAACCCCACACTTTGATGCTCTGTTGCTAAAACTGTGAAAACAAGTTTTCACAGTTTCAAGAGACCTACACTGGAAAAGACCAGCCCTATGAAACTCCTCCGTGAAAGGCATCAGTGGTGAGGCTGTGGCAACCTACACATTGATAGCTGAACATAAATACTTCCTGGGCAAAAAACATGATCTCACACTGTCTTCCAACCCTGGCAGAACAAAAGATTTCCCATATTTTATACTGAGGCTGCTGGGCTTAGTAGTGAGGACTTGATGTGATCTAGGCAACCACTTTGCTTTAAGAGGGAAGTGCAGGACTGTCTTCCTCCTTCAGCAACCAAATGCAAGATTCTGGATCCTTAACATGCAGTTTGGCTAAATGCACCGAAGAGAAGTCACAGAATCACTAGGTTGGAAAAGACCCACAGGATCGAGTCCAACCATTCCTATCAATGGAATAGCTAACCATGCCCCAAGTAAACCATGCCCCTCAGCACCTCATCCACTCATCCCTTAAACACCTCCAGGGAAGGTGAAACAACCACCACCCTGGGCAGCCTGTTCCAATGCCCAATGACACTTTCTGTGAAATATTTTTTTCTGATGTCAAGCCTGAACCTCCCCTGGTGGGGATTAAGGCCATTCCCTCTTGCCCAGTCCCCTGTCACTTGGGAGAAGAGCCCAGCTCTCTCCTCTCTACAACCTCCTTTCAGGTACTTGTAGAGAGCAATGAGATCTCCTCTCAGCTTCCTCTTCTCCAGCCTAAACAACCCCAGCTCTCTCAGCCATTCCTCATAAGGTTTGTTCTCTAGCCCCTTCACCAGTTTTGTTGCTCTTCTCTGGACTTGCTCCAGAGCCTCAACATCCTTCTTGTGCTGAGGGGCCCAGAACTGAACATAGGATTCAAGGAGCGGTCTCACCAGTGCTGAGTACAGAAGATGAATAACCTCCCTGGACCTGCTGCTAACTCCACTTCTGATGCAAGCCAAGAAGCCATTGGCCTTCTTGGTCACCTGGGCATACTGCTGGTTCATGTTCAGACAGCTGTCAATCAACATCCCCAGGTCCTTCTCCTCCAGAGAAGTCAGTAACAGTATCTCATTGCTTTCCCTTCCCTTTTGTTTCTTTATGATGAAGATGAAAAATAAATTATCAATCAAGGCATCTAGGCAACTGTTCTACATGTATTAGCACACAAACAGAAGCCCTCACAGATCCTGGAAGGGTCTGGCGAACCTTGTTGTCCAAGCAGGAGCTCTGAACTCCGTAAACACCTAGAGCCCCATTCAGCTTCCAGGTCTGCAACAGAGAACCTGACAGCCCTCACCTTGTAAAACTTGCAACAGTTTCCAAGCGACCCAGTTCTGCTGACCAAGAGCCAGGGTCTCACAACCAATATCTCAGGCACACTGCAAATGCTACACACAGTAGAACTGCAAATGAAGACCAGGTTGCAGTCTGTGGAGCCTCCGCCCAAGCTGTTTCATACACTGGGGATCCCTCAGAGCCACAGACCTAAAGAGGCTACAAAGGTAACAGGGAAAGGTGTTAAAACCAGGTAATTTTGATGGAAAGCTGCTTATATAACCATCAGAGTAACCAAGAGCTATAGCTTAATGGAAAATGTTGCTTTCAGCAAGTGTGCATCTTCTGACTTAAAAAGAAATATACATTTATTGGAAATTCTCCAGACAGCAAAACACAGATAAAAATTCTGTCTTGCTTATACAGAAAAGGATTTTGTCGTACAAGCCTAACACCATGAAAACACTTACTGCAGTACAAATACACCTTTTCAGATTAGTTTGGATCACTCAGTTTAAGTCAAGCAAAAAAAAAATATTCACAACAGAAGCATCTGAATTATTCCAGTACAAACCACCATACCCAAATTTGTGTAAATACTTATTGCATGAAACAGGACCCCTACACATCCTTCACAAATGCACATAACATTGTTTTGAAAGTCCTATTCTATTGTTTCCACAAACATTTCACAGAATACAAACACTACCACACATGGGGACTTGCTAGAAGATCTCAATGTGAACACACAGTGAAGCCCCTGATTCACTTGTGCCAGCCAGATAAAGCTACCATAAGCGAGACTAAAAAAGGTGCTACAATTAGATTTTCACTTTTACACACCCACCTTTCTTCAAAGTGGTTATACATCTTCAAGAGTGCTACAATTATTTTTCAGTGTAGCTGAACAGGTAACTAACCTGCCATACAAGAATCAATGCGCTATCCATCAAAAAAGATGATCAGCCAACAGCAGCCTCTCAGGACTTGCACAAAAGGGAAAGAGCTACTTAAAGAAACTTATGAAAGTACTGTGCAATTCATCCAGAAACAGAAAAAGTCTCAGTATGGTGCAGTTCTTTCCCTTTTCATATTTTTTCCATAAGATAAAGGCATCCCAAAACATGCTGTAGCTTGCATGCCATCTGTATAATCTTGGGTGGGAGGGAAAAAGCAGTGCAAGTCATTAAAAAAAAAAAAAAAAAACACACCAAGACCAGTCTCCACACCACTACAGGAAAGGTGGAGGATACAAGAGCTACTTGTAAGCTATAAAAAAAAAAAAGTAATGCCAGCACCCTGACTTGGAAGATGAAAATGGCATCAGTAAATCCAAGCCTATAGTAAACTCCTGAATTCCAATACACAGTGCTGCCCTCTCTACTACCACTCCTCTTTCTTCCCCATTGCCATGCAATCCATCAGTTCCCCTTGGTTGTCCGTTAAGCTCCTCCCTATGATTTTTGCTTACATTTCTTTCTCATTATACACATTTCCCACACTCATTTTCCTTCTCTCCCCTTCCAAACATAGGTCTTATCCTCCAAAGCATTCGCACAAACACCCAAATTCATCTATTTAGAGACTCTTGCCCCTTCACTTCCAGTCTTTTGCTTCTCAATCACACTGTATCTGTGCCTCCCCACAGTCCCTCTACCCAGCAAAACACCTAACTCTCCTGTCCTTTACCCCAAATAATTTCATATACCTCACAATTCCCAGTGCACCTGGTTAGCTCATGCAGATCCCTAAAATCTTCTCTCATGCACACACCCCATCCATAGCTTCAGCCTTTCAAGCACTTACTTGCATGACAGAAAGCATCTTTCCCACTTTGCAAAGTTTTCTCCCCCATTCATCCCAGCCTCCCATATTCCATTTCTGTCTCACTTCTTTCCCATACACTGCCTCCCATTTCCACTTTGCGCAGCACTAGCTCGCACATGCACCAGCCCCGTTTCTTCTTTGAACTTTTCCATGTGCTGTCCTCCACACCCCTATGCACAGCTCCCTGTTCCTCATGCACCAATTCCATACGCCCTTTGCAAAGCATCCTTTTTTCTAATACATTGTCTTTATTTCCCAGTACTCATTCACCCATGCACCATCCTTGTAACACTACCTTCTGGTACAGCATCCTCAACCCTGTATCCTGTTCCTGAGCCCACACTGCCCACAGCACCCTGAATTCTTTGCCCTGTAGCTCATACCTTTTACAGGACACCATCCCTCATGCACTGTCCCTGTCCCCACCACTCTCTCTCCTGCCCCAACATTCTGTCTCCATACACTGCCCTTTACTCCACTCGCACCTCCACACACACCGTCCCCTCTTCTCTCAGCACTCCACCCGCTCTGCACTCCCCACCACTACTCGCTCTCCCCCCAGCACTCCTCCCCACAGACTGTCCCCTTTCCCTTCGTCCCACATACTGCCCCGACACACTCTGTTCTCACACCCTCTCCCTGGAGCAACCCTAGACCTCCAAGCACTCCCTCCCCTCCCCAGCATCGTATTCCCTCCCCCAACACTCCCTCCCCAACCTCGACTCCCCAGCACGCCATCTCCTATCCCAGGACCCTCTCTCTTCTCCCAGCACCCCCTCCCCTCCCTAACCTCAACTCCACCAGCACCTGCTTCCCTCGCCCAGAACCTGATCCCTCCACCAACCTAGATCCCCCCAGTACCCCTTCCTCCTCCCCCTCCCAGCACCCTTCCCCTGCCCTCCGTTCCCGCCCCCGTGACCCCCATCCCGCTCTCACCGTCTAGTGACACGAACTGCCCCACGGCGGAGGAGCCGCCGCCGCTGTTCTCCACGAACTGCACCTCGGAGACGATGATGTTGTCCTCCAGCACCGACCCGCAGCCCGTGCACACCGCGTCCCCGCGCGCCGCGTCCACCTCGATCTCGGAGCAGCCGCAGGCCGCGCACACCCGCCCGCCCGGCATCTTGGCGCCAGGGCGGGGGACCCGGCCGGCCCCGCCGCCGCTCGCCCCGCGCGGCCCGGGCTGCCCACAGGCCTCGGCGCCGGTACCGGGAAGCGCGGCAGCACCGCCCCCTGCTCTCGCGAGACTTCGGGTGAGGCGTCTCCGCCTGGCCACGCCCCCACTGAATAGTGCCCCTCCTCCGTCCACCCCCCACGGGGGCGGAGCCTCCCCCGTCCGGCCCCCTCCCACCTTGAGGGCGGAGCCTCATCCGCCCCGCCCCTCCATCACTGAATGGTGGCTCCTCTTCCGCCCGGCTCCCGGAAAGGGGGCGGAGCCTCCTCCTACCGACCTCTAAATGGGGGCGGCTCCTCCTCCCCCGTCCCCGCCATCCTGGGGGCGGAGCCTTCTCTCCAGGCCCCGCCTTTTCTGGGACGGGGCCTACCGGACTCCTCCTCCGGAGGCGGGGTCTCCCCTCTGCACCTGAAGGGTCTTTCTGTGTCTTGTTGTGTCCTCCCCGGTCTCTGGGGGGTTCGGGGTCCCCCACGCTCCCCGAGGCTTGGGGGGGTACTTGACTACTGGGTGCTCAACACAAAGCACAGCCGGTATAAAAGCCCAGACTCTCAAATATTGCATGAGATCAAATTTTGCTTAACTTAAAACAAGAAAAAATCCACGGGTCATTCTGCGGTTTCAATACATGATGAGGGATAATGTGGTGGAGAACGGCCCCTGCAGAGAAGGATTTGGGGGTGCTGGTTGATAAGAAGCTCAACAGGAGCTGGCAGTGTGTGCTAACAGCCCAGAAGGCCAATCAAAAGCAGCATGGCCAGCAGGGTGAGGGAGGGGATTCTGCCCCTCTGTTCCTCTCTTGTGAGACCTTATCTGGAATATTGTGTCCAGTTCTGGAATCCTCAACATAAGAAGGAGATGGAGCTGTTGGAACGAGTCCAGAGAAGTCTACAAGGATGATCAGAGGGCTGGAGCATCTCCCATACTAGGACAGGCTGAGAGAGTTGGGGTTGTTCAGCCTGGAGAAGAGGAGGCTCCAAGGAGACCTTAGAGCAACCTTCCAATACCTGAAGGGGCTACAGGAAAGCTGGGGAGGGCCTGTTTACAGAGACTTGTAGTGACAGGACTAGGGGCAGTGGATATAAACTGGAGAGGGGCTGGTTTAGACAAGACATAAGGAGGAATTTCTTCACCATAAGAGGGGTGAGGCACTGGCACAGGTTGCCCCAGGAAACTGTGGCTGCCCCATCCCTGGAGGTGTTCAAGGCCAGGTTGGATGAATCCATGAGCAGCCTGATCCAGTAGGAGGTGTCCCTGCCCATGGCAGGGTCATTGGGACTAGGTGATCTTTAAGGTCTCTTCCAACCCAAACTATTCTATGATTGTGTGAAAACCAGCTCCTTTCTCCTATACTGGGTCTGACAGATGCCGGTATGGAGGCAAGAAAAACTGCAGCAAGCAGTTATGAAATACCTTTCCATTAAGAAGTTTCTTGTCAGCTCACTTAGTGAGGCTAATGTAGTCCTGATCCATGAGGGCCTAAGTCTTACAACCCTTCCAAAATTATTTGTGCTTTGATTGTTTAAATATTTTCAATCTTTCTGAAGAGTCCCAGTCAAGTTTGGAGTTTTTCACTATGAATGTGAGCAGCAGAGGGTCCTAGTGAGAGCATAAGATGCAGCTGGTGTGCAAGAGCTCATTTAATGTTACACTGAATAATGAAGTGTGGTTTAATTTTTTTTTTCTTATAAGATGAGGCTACTGTTGATGAAATAAAATGGAATCCCAGTCCTGAAGACTGAAATCCTTTGCCTCCCACTCATGAAAGCTTTCTTATATGGCATCCCTTAAATATTTCAAACATTTTTTGTAGGTTCGTTTTCTGCCAGCCAAATGTAAGTAATTTTTCACCTCAGTAAGTTCTTTGTCCCTTCTTCTTGCAAGAAGGTTAACTAAAGACGTTGTGACCAATAATCTTCATCCTGCTGAATTAATAATCCATGACTCAGATCACTTAGGCTGACAAAATACTAAACTTCCAGTAAATTATCTGAAGCCTGAATCACAGGAAGAACTGATCAATTAAAAAATTCTATTGACAAAACCCCTTGCCATGCAATATTGTGCCCTATTAGTTAAGAGGGATAAGGACCTGTTTGCCATTTCACCTACTCTCTAATTTCATACCTCCTATTTTCACTCCTACATGCAACAAAAAGTGATCAGAATGTCTGTTAGCCCAGACCAACCAATTTCCTTCCTGCTGTGTCTCCAGAAACCCCAAATATAACCCACCCATGCATGTGTGTGTTTGACAGTCAGTTGTTGAGGTTTCAAAGAGAGGAACTGCTCTCATCTACTTGAAAATTAGATATTTTTTTTTCTACTGCTCATGCAACAGTAGGAAGAAAGTGAATGGGCTGTGCAAATCCCAGCTGGAGTGCGAGGGAATTCCACTCTGCTCCTGCAAATGCTGCACAGCATAGCAGGGAATATACTAGAGGGAGCTGATGACACATTACTGTACTTTCATAAGATATGGATTCTCTTCTCTAAATTTGAAGAAGAAGCTGAAGTGTCATTTGACAGCAAAGCCAAAGAATCTCTGTACTTTTAACCAAAGCTCAAAATTCTGGGTACTGAGCCTCCCACAACACCAGGCTTTGTGGGGAATATGTGTGGAGAGTTTAATCCCCTGATTTGATCAGCTGCTATGAGCATCCTCAGCATCTCTAGCACTTCATCTGGAATCACTCCCCTTAAAGTCAGACCTAAGAGTGTCACTGAAGTCTCTCAAGGAGTCTCAGAATGCACATAACTTAGGACAAAACACAAGTAGAGGAAACTTTCTTCAGTTCTGGACTGCCCAAAAATAAGGCATAAACTGTGCATGTAACCTGCAAATTTTCACATGGCTTCAGTGGATAAGAAGTTATAAGGACACTGTATAGAGGGGAGAATGGGGCATTTAGGAATGGAATAACCTTATAAGGTGATTAGCAAGAGACGTCTACGGTTTTTTTCAGTTGTGCCAGCCCAAATGCGTTTGGCTACACTAGTGATGAACAGGAGAGGGCACTCAAGGAAAATGGAATCAATGAGGAGGAGCAGTGCTCTCCCGTCTGTTTTCCCTCCATCCGTCCACCCTCTCTACACACACCACACCCTCCTCACCCCCCCACCCCCACCCTCGTTTTGGTCTGCTTTGCTTTTTTTTTTTTTTTTCCCCCTAATTATTTCCTGACATTGTTTTCATTACGTTTGTCAATAAATGGTAATTTAAAAGCTTCAGGAAAAACATTCTGAGAAGAAAAGTTTCTGTCATCTATGAAATCAGTAGTAGTAGTAGTCATTTTAACTCTGTGCAATCACATTCCTCCTGTTCAGAGATAGCACTTTCTAGCTGAGCCTTGATCCCTGAGGAAGTGGCAGAGACCCCATGGTTTTCCCAGTGACATTCCCAGAACCCATGCCTGGTACAATTCTTAGTACGTGAGGATAGCAGAAAGCACAAATGCACTAGTTTAGGAATCCTACCCAGAATTCAGCAGTGTGAAAGCCCAAGGATATTGAGTACAAAGATCCAAAAGCCAGTGCCAGTTCAAGAAGTCTCTCATCAGCAAACGTCTGGGAGCTGGGAGCAGTGTTGCCCAGCTATTCTATTCTGAGCACTTCCCCTGCCAGCTCGCTGCTTGAAGATGCATAGCTGATCAGTGAGTGCTTTTCGGAAGGTTACAAGTGAGGCAAAAATAGATATGTTCTCCTAGTTTCTAGCAATCTGCAGCTTAAGGATTTTATCAGCTGAGAGCTAATTCATACCAGCAAGACTTTTTATCTGTTTGTTTAATCAGTTTTTGCTCTGGCTACGCTTTCAAGATCCACAGCATCCGGTGGTTTGGGGTGTACCATAATTTAGTTGGGTAGCAAGTGAAAAAGTTTTAAAATGGTCTAAAGATTTCAGTTGGTGATCTGGAATTTTTGTACTATAATGAGTGGTGAATCTTTGGCCCCATCCCATCTCTTTCTTGTCAGGTGGGATTTTTTCATACCTCTTTTATGGTTTCTCTCAATCAGGACCACTCTAAAGGAGTAATTCTTCCTCCAGATAAGCAGTGTAATGCTAATCAACCACACTTAACACAAAATAATCTGTACATGACAGCTGCTTAAGAGGAAATCCTTTTCAATGAAGCATTGGTTATATTCTGTGCTGAAAAACTAGAGACCTCTGTCGCTTGGGGATGCTAGCACAGGCAAACATTCCTGTGAAAATATGACTCCACTCCTCTGCCAATCTTGCCTTCTGAGACCTGTTCAAACATTGATGGATTCATCACTCGCCATCATACAACCATTCCAGTAAGCTAATTGCCTACTTAACTGACTATGTCCATATACCTAGAAATTTAACTGAAATTGGAAATGCCTGGGTTTAAGTGCTATTTTTGTGTGCACACTTCATGAGTGGCTACTATGATACAAATACATTTTCTATATAGGCTGAAGATGAGGCTTTCACTATTCACGTGCAAGGCAAAATACCCCAGGAACATTATACTGGATGGATCTGCACACTCAAATGCAAAGGTAAACTGCATGTATTACTTATATTTTCCATTTTTTTTTCTCCAATTTGGATCTACAAGCCAGAAGTTCAGATCAGTGAGTGGGAAGCTGTAGAAGCATGTAAAAAAGTAAATAAACCTTTAGTTCTGAAGAATAAATTTGGAAAAGTAGTTGCACAATAGAGGATTATCTGCTTAGCATCAAGGTAAATTCAATGCAGTTACAAAGCAATGCTATAAACTGTTTATAATGTGCCTAGGATAGTATTGGCCATTTACAAATTATACCTAACAAGCCATAAATAGGATTAGGAACAAAGTTAGCATCTTAAATAGACGTTCACTAGCTACATTAGAGCAGGATATGAAAAAAAATGGCTGTCACCTGGTGTTATTAATAGTCCACACTCCCTTTATTGACATTTCATAGGCAGAAGTCTGCTGTAATCATCATGACTGTGCTAGCATCAAATTAAAATATGCCAGTTGAGTTTTATTTAAGACCATGTGTGACAACATAGACTTAAAAGCATGTATTTATGTTTGATAATGTCATGACTCCACTGGCTGTCAGGGACTCCCATCAGACTGGAATCTATACAGATAAGAAAGAACATTGCTACAGCTATACACAAGCCTCTGCCTTTGCCAGCACAGCAGAAAGGCTGGAAGCTGGGTAAGGAATACATTGTCCTCCTTTGCACAATCCATTAGCACCAGGAATAGGTGTGATGAACCAAGCAGTTTGGCTAGGTACAGGCTGGCCTGTAGGTGAGGCCAGTTCTCTCTTCTTTGAGTCCAAAAGACTTCAAAGAATTATCCTTTCAATGAACTAGTGACATTGCCTGCTTTTCTGTGGACAGAGCCCAGTACATCAAATACACCAAAGTAAACCCATTGCTAGACAAACCATCAGTCAATACTGCAAAGTTCTTGTCCACTATCTAAAGCAATAATCAGGCTAAATAAATACAGTAGACTTTAGAGGAGACACAGTACAATCTTTTCCGGTCACTGGAGAATTTTTAAGAATTTGCCAGATTTCCTAGTTTGAATTGGTAGAATAAATTACATAACTAAAATTTTTCAGAGGGCAGCCATAAAAATGCTTGGAGTAAAATAAGCTATTTCACACTGATAATCTGAGTTAGCCTAAATCACAAAATAAAAAAAGAAAAAAGGAAATCCCTTTAACATGTAAATATTTTATTTAAATATGAAATAATAAAAAAGGTAAAATCTGCCACAATTTCCAAAATCAGGCATTTATAATCAGTGTAGGTCTCTGCATCGATATTTTTTTAATTAAAAAATAGTTTAAGAGAAAAATTTTACTGCTGTGCAAGCCACACCTTCCTTTCCCCACTCTCATCCAAAGGTAGGAAATCTCTTCTGCACCTCCCGAAGCAAAACTCAAAAGCAGTAGATCTTGCCATTTCTTCACAGAAAAAACGTCCACAGCAGCAGTGCAAAAGAGGAATGCTGTAACCATGGACATGATGACCTCTGCTTTACCCAGAAAGGGTTAGGATCATATCTATTTTCCAGTTTTTACAGTTCATCCTCTTAGATGGGAACTGGAAGCTGCAGTACTGATGGTCTGATTGAGGGGCAGGTCTGTAAATTAGCACTCCCTGTGAGGAACATTTGATTCCCATCTCTTCATTCTCGTTTTCAAGGTTATGCAGACTCAGATTCCCACCGACTGCCATATTTTAGTTCTTCCCCATCTCATGGGATAAACACTTTTTTTTTCTTTTTTTTCTTTTTTTGTCAATTAAAATTGGGAATCTGATATAACAATATGCCAGTAAGATCTGGAGCCTTTTGCTTGCCCTTCCATTGTATGCGCTTCAATCAGGCAGCTCACACCAAGATTATAAAAAACCTGACCCAGGAGTTTACAGTCTGAAGCCCAAATTGAACAGAGCAGTCAGCAGATATGTATTCCACTGAACAATGAGGTCTTCGTTCCTTTTTGAACCAGCTTTCATTACATGAGTTATGTTTGTATCATATTACTGGAATTACACAAAACCATTATTTTTAAATGAGTACAGAAGACAACAATGTTCTCAATACTGCATCTTGTTACTAAAGTGTACATACTAATAGCAGCATGATAAGATTTCAGAGAGCTCTAAGCATGTTCAGTCCCACCCGCATATGCATGAAGTATTTCAGAAAATGTTAAGCTTAATTCCCATATGGTCTCCTTTGGAAGGGAAAGTTGGAAGAAGGTATTCCTATACAATTTTTGCCCATAATATTTTACATATATAAAGCCCTTGCTCAAAAGGGGCTGTATATATGATAGTAGAAAGGATCTCCAAAAAAAGAAAATTATACTATTGGCATTGCTAACAAAAATCCCATCTTCCCTTTGTAGTCTATCCCATGCTAAACAGTAAGAGTAGAACTTTCTTCCTAATAAAGCTTTAGAGCTACTACCGTGACTTCTCACCCGTGCTACAGAAATACTATCCAGATGACCAAAGATTTTGTAATCAAACAGGCTGCAACAAATACTCAGCTGAAACAGCAATTTAGCAGGCTCAAAGCAAAACCAAACAGTTTTTGTGGCATACAAAATTATGAAGAGACTTTCCCAATGTACAGGATGACTAACAATCATCAGCCCATGCAACAATATACAGCAATGACATTTTAGCCACGCCCTCTGTAGTCACCTTTCATTTGCAACCATCATGTCTGCTAAAAACAGGATGAGAAATTGCAGATAAAAAGCGAGATTTTATCAGCTTTCCCAGACAGGACCAGATTGGGAAAAATGAGAAAGAGAAGACTTCCTGTCATAGTTTAGGGAATAAATGAGCAAGTAATAAACATTGTAATTAAATAAGTGCACATATCCTGCTAACAAATTTTCTTTTGAACAGTAGAACTGAAAGGTTGCTGTGGTACTTTGGTTTTGTTTGGGATGGCTTTTTTTTTTTTTTTCCCAAAGAGTAAATCCCACAATTAAATTACAGGAATAATGAAAGAAAAATTGAGCAAAGTCTACACAGAGAGTTTAAGCCAGGAGATCACAAGGCAAATATTCTTTTTCCAGTCCAGAAATAAAATCCTAACTTACTGGTTTGTGTTTCCTCCACACCATTTTTCACTCTGTTGTGATGAAACCAGCCATGGTCTGGTCTGACAGTTCTCTTGAAAAGCCTATGAACCTTGAACAGCCTAGTTGAAATCCTGCATTTCTGCTGTGATGTGCCCAGCAGATGGGACAGATCTGATATAACTGGCTTCAGAGATATGTTCTCTGTATCGTCAGAGCTCTTGTTTTGCTTTACTGACATGGGGAATGCTGACATGCAGCACCCACACAGCGAGTAAAAGGGTACGGCTGGGGTACCACAGTCCAGCTTACCTATGGACCCTTTCATGTCTTCATCAGCCCAATCCAATCCATCAAATCCCATGACTGAAAGGTGAGACCTTCTCAACTAAACTCCTCTAAATAAATAAATAAATAACTATGGTAATGTACTGTGGCCTCTTCCCTTCTGCATGACTGCCCTCCTGCACTGTGATCCATGGGATGGCTGCTTTTGCCATCCCAGAGAGAAAACAAGACTAGGGAGATGCTGTCTACTATCTCTGTGCAGCTCCACTGAGTATCTCACGCATAGTTTTAAGCCCATCATTGGCTGCAGGACCGTGACCCATCAGAGCCTCCCACTGTCCACAGTTCTGCCACTTTGGTCCTTCACTATCATGTAATGCCACTTAACCAACATTTCCTCTAGGGTATGAGTTTCTTTGCATGATCTCTGTACTAGGGAAGGTGCCTAAGAGACCCAAATGACAAAATCTAGTCAGGTCTGAAGAAGGTCTGGAAGAGCAGCACAGTACTCATCAGAATGTTAGCAGACATGGCACCCTCCAGCTGCAATCTTCTGGGGCAAGCTTAATCAGAACAGGAATATTAATATAAACAAATGACTGCTGCTAGGTTCTTTCAGACCAGCAGGCCAGAACTGGTAAATAGCTACTATCTCAACATTCCAGCAACTATTAGAAATACCCACAGAACTTTCAATCATGCTTAATAATTAAAAGTATGGAAAGGAGTTTCAGGTATTTTGTTAATCAACAGGTGCTAAAGCAATATGACCTTCCTCAGAGGCAAAGTCTGACATGACAGCCATTTTTTTCCATGACACATACTAGAAAGCACAGAAAGACAATCAGCAAGAAGATTTCCTTGCTTCAAGATTCAGGATTTTAACAAATGAGTCACTGATGCATGCTTCAGATATTCCTATGCTAAAACTAGAGTATAAGTCATATGTATAAAATTCCCTGTTGCCCCAAAAGCTGCCCATGATAGCTTTTTTTCCAAATACTGACCTAGAGAATGTCTGGTATGTTGAGACTGATGAAAGAAGTCTGAATTCTTTACTCATGACGAAAATTTATCAGAAGATAAATGTCATGCAAATGGGGCTTGTATCAGTGTTGATATCAAGAATTAAGGAAAATTCAGCAACAGAAAAATCTTTGCTTGTCCATTAGCTGAAGAATCCAAATCTCATCAGAATCCTATGCTTCCATTGCATTAGTAATGGTAAAGTATGGTTTTGTCAGACTGCATCAGAGTAGACCACAAAGAGTTCATGACAGAAACTGTTAAATATGGAAAGAAAAACATTCAGTAGTACACATAAGGAGAAGTGTAGAAAAGAACTGTTATGACGTTCTAATGACTAAGATAAGGGCCTCAGATGCAGAAAAACTGCATACAATTGCAGACTCTGGCAGACTTTCTTTCTGACCTTGGGCTACTCACCGAATATTCCTGTCTTCAAGTTATCTACATATAAAATGGAGATATGGATACTTAAAGCTCTTTATTCTTTGTCTGGCTCTTCTAGATTGTTAGGAAGCGACATTAACAGAGAGAGTGATTTTTTTTGGATTGTGAAGGAAGGGAAAGATAAGATGGAACAATCCATTCAAAGATGAATAGGAACTGTATCCAAGAAAGCACAGGTTAGGCAAGCTTGGGGGCTGAAGGAGAGGCTTCATCCACACAGATAGTGTGGTGGAGAGCTGGTGGGATGTGGATCACTGTTAAACTGTCAGGAGCATTATCACCATGGGGTGGAAAGACCTGCCTGGGAGGAAGGCAGAGGTTTTGCCAGGCAGAGACTCAGCTGACAGCAAGGCACACAGAGAAGGTAAAGAGGGCAGGGAGAGAAGAGGAAGTTTTTAAGAGACCTCACATCAAGGACATACTGAGGAATGAAGCCCACAGATCTTGCAGCAGAGTCTGAAAATGACAGTAAGTGGCACCTGAATAAATAACCAGGTCCCCAGGCCTGGTCCACAGTCCAGTAATTTGTCACACTAGCCTTTTCCATCGGGACTGTAAAAGAATCATGCTCATAGCCATGAGAGCTAAAGCCTTGTACTGTTACCATTACATTAGCCAAGCGGCCTCTGTTGCTTTACATCCCTTCATGCAGATAGCTGGAATCAGACCTCCCACTCAAAGCACTCCCTCGTGGATATAAGCTGTGTTTCTGCTAGGAGGGTTAGCCAAAACAGGTATTCTGGCAAAGAAGGTAAAGTTGTTAAAATCAAAATTGTAGTCTTTTACTTCTAATCAGAGCTACACTGATTTGCACCAGAGAAACAGCTGGTTCAGAAACCAAAATAGCTCATTAGTCAAGGGCATATTTCAAGGCTTGAATCATCTTTAGCAAAGGAAAGGGGCTCAGTGTCAGTAGGTTTGACAGAGAACACAGGAAAGAGTAACTGATCTTTATGGAGAATGTTGGCACAGAGAACCAAGGCTTAATCCTCAAAAAGCCCAGAGGTATCACTGTTGTCAGTGCCAGGAAATTTGTGTCCCTCTGAACAGGCAGTCACACTTACCAACAGAGTATAAAAGTCTAGATGCTATGTGTGCCTTGATTGCATAATATTAACAGACAGGATTTTTTTTTAAACCCTTAAAATGCCCTGCTCAAATAAATAAAACTTCCTTTTTCCAGGGGTAAGCCAAAAGATCAGCTAATTTCTTTGATGTAAATATTAACTAATGAGTATACTGAATCTGCTGTCTCCCTGTATCACCTCTTTCCTGATGGCATATTGTTGGATACAATTAATTTCCCTTTTGCCAAAATAGAATACCATCACTAGAGCATGAATTGAGGGAGCTGAGGAATTTGGTAAGCATGGGATACCTCAGGAAGCAGCTAGAAGCAGCACAGTAGTAACAGCTTTGCCTTGTAAGGATGAGAAGTTCTTGACATTCATAGATCTTCAAGTTTTCTATAAACCTACTGGATTCCTTGTAAAACATTTTTCATTGTCCTGGCAAAAACACTAAGCCTCTTTGGAGATACATTTACAGCTTGCATTTCAGAGCTCCATCTCCCTCTTCCCATTCCTTTTCCAGGTGAGAGCAAGCCAAGAATTACCAAGCTCTCTGGACAGTCTGCTGCTGACAGGGCCCAGCTCCTGCATTTTTCTCACCACTACAAATGCCATTGCATTGAGAATTATTGATGTTGTTACAGAGGGTGCTTTAGCTGTTTGAGTATAAATAAACACAGTGCTAGTAAAAGACACTCAAGGATAGATAACAAAGGTACTGCATTTTGTGAGACCAAAATAAAGTCACACTGTGCCTCGAAAGTCCCTTCTGCTGGCTGGTGTGTATTTGCTGTACAGGGTTCTTGTCTTTTTCTGAAGAGCAAAAAAGTATGTGTGATGTGATTACAAAAATATGAGTCTCCCCTCTGTCTCTCCAAGACAGTGAGGAAGCTGGGACCTACTCATAAGTGCACTGTTGTGTTAACAAGTCTTGGTCTGCAAAATCTGCTGACCCTCTCAGAGCTATGAAGATCTCTGGCAAAACATGAGCCTTCCTATGGACTTCTCTCTCTCTCTCTAGCTCTCCCTTGCAGCCATAGGGTCTTTAGCAGCTCACAGATACCCTTTTGGAAGCTTCAGCCAGGCCAGGTGCTGTGCTCTGTACCCTAAGAGAAGGTTTACAGATGGTGTAAATGCACTAAAACATACAAATGGGTGATTTCATTGAGAAGGAGAAGCACAGCAGAAATATCTGGGCTAAGCCAAGTGGCATATTTTGCCTGAACATATCTCACCAATTTGGGGGAGAAAGTCCATGGTGCTTGGGAAAGTGAGGAAAGAGAAGGATGTAACAGGTCCAAAATGCCCATGTTTTGTTGCAGTGAATGTCTTGAGTGAGAGGCAGGGGTCAGTTCTGCAGCCCAGACCAAGTAAATATCACTTTCATCCTAGACTAATAGCACTGAAAGAACCACACTTCTGGTGTGTGACTCCATTGATATTAATTCATCAGGGATATGTTTGGATACCTCAGGTGAGAATGTGAAATCACAGAAAAGCATTCTGTCAAAATACAATATACAGACAAGTTTCTTCATTGGAAAGGTAAAATGATGCTTTAATAATAATGTTTTTAAATGTCCTCTTAACAATTGAATTCTGCTCTTTTATGCTACAAAGTCACAATTCCACTGCTTCCTTTTTTTTCTTTGCATATTCTGGTTTGAATTAGAACATTATGGAGAAATCCAAAACATAGAGCCAATTTGGCTTTTCTCACACAATAACTCATTTACTCTCTTGGGTATAGCAATATTTATTTAGAAAGGAATATTTCAGGGATCTTTGCTAAAAAAAAAAAAATCCAGACACAATTCTTATCCTGCAGCTCTTATTTTATTCCATGCAAGCCCATCTAAGCAATAAATGACTCTTGATATTAAAGCTAGATTCCTGGATTTTTACCTGCCTTCCCCACTTTGCAACCAGCCTTCTCAGTTTTGTACATCAGTTTTAACTTCTTTGAAGAGAATATCCTCCCTTGAGTGATATTCGCAACAGTTGGGTGGGTTTGACTGTGGAGATGTCTAAAACTAAAAAAGAAAATAGTTTTACTTATGCCAAATGGCAGTAAAGCAGCAATCAAGACCTGTTTGGGAATGGACACTTAGAATTGCACAAAAACCTACTATTTTAATGCAGGTATGCTCTCAGTAGGGTTTCTCACATTTCCATAGTTGCACAACTTCTGCTGAAAGATTACACATGGGACTGACATTTGGACTCTCATCAGCCAATAGTTCAAACCAACATCAAGAAGAACTGTTCAAAGAGATATCAAAAAAGGTCTACTTTATTGTGAATAGGCACATGGAGATTTTTCCTGTTTGAAGTTACATCCTTACTGCAAAGTTAAGCTCGGTTCTTTTAGGCTTTTAGTCCCCAATATTTCACCACACACACAGAGGCCTTAGAAACCCTCTGAGTATTGCTCCATGACATTCATGGCTCCATCAAGTCAGTTAGCAGGAGACAGTGTGTCTTGCTTGTAGAGATACAGTCTGCTGCCACCGCTGTGGAATATCTGCTTATGCTTCCAACCAGAAGTCTCCAGAGAATTAAGTAGCCTCCAAGGAAACCTGTCTGAAATAGTGTTGAAATAAAGAATGTTAACATGTACAAACACTGATTAAACCTAAATTAAACCTGAAGAACTTCTGGTAGCCTAACTGTGGGTGTGAATTTGCTGGACCAGCAGCTGTGCAACATCTGAAGTAACAGTCACTTAGGGACAAGTAAAAGCATTAGAAAACAAAGGTCTTCTTGGGGTATGTTTGCACTTGTGCACTGGAGGCGCAAGTTCCTAGAATATGTGCCAAGATGTGTCGAGATGTAGTAGCATAGGTGCCAGACCACCCTAGCAACCTGAATATGTGCTCAGGGATCTGAGAGCTTGCCTGCTGGTGACTAATCCCTGGCAAGAACTTCACTGCACTCTACTGCTATTGTGACATCTTGCTAGCTTGGTAAAACAAGAACAGATCCACTATCAGCTGCCACTGTTGCACATATTTGTGTCAACACAGTATCAGAGAGGTCTCAGCCTACCCAGGACTCATGCAGAAAGACCTTTAAGGGATTAGTGAAGTCTTTGGATGGCATGAAACCAACACCTTGAGTACTGTGCTGTTCAGGACAGGAAGTCCTGGAGTACCTACAGCACATCTAAAGTGCCACAGACTAGAGTGGAGCAGCAGAGAACACTGTTTAAACCCTCCTAATCCTCACGGGCAGAGGTTAGAGATGCTTTCTAGCAGCTGCAGTCCTTGTACCACCACCTACCCCCTCCTCTACATGTCCATGTCTCATGGCCCATTTGGGGGATGTGTGGCATTTAGGCCATGCTACATACCATGTTGTGCAATTCAAGGCTCATTTCCTAGGGATCTTCAGTTCACATTCAGATGCCTACTAAGGATCATAGAAATAATTATGTTGGAAAGGAGTTCTGCAGGACTCATGCAATTGCCTGCTTAACAAAAAAGGATTGTCAAGGCCTCATCTAGCTGGGTTTCGAGCACATCCAAGAAGAGAAATTGCATACACTTTGAGCAACTTGCTCTGGTGCCTGACAACCCTCACTATGAAAAATTTTCTTCTGTATGCTGGCTGGTCTGTGTCCCATCTGGTGCCATGGATTTGTGTATGTCCAGCTTATTTATGTGATACCAGCATCACCATTTTCAACTGTGGGTAATAACTCTTTCTACCATATTCTGCTATTAGACATACATGCCTTGTAGCAGACTTTGCTAGTAAAGACTAGCGATGAAAATGCTGAGAACCTCAGACTTTTGTGTGTCATTTATTGTTAGACCACCTCCCAATTCAGCAGTAAACCCTCATTTTCTTGGTTTTCCTTTCACTACTAATGTAGTGGCCCTTTCTGTTGCCCTTCACATCATGACCAATATCAGCTCAAGCCAAGCTTTTGTTTTCCTAGTCCCATCCCTGCATGCCTGTGTAGTTCTGCATCATTCCTTGATTGCCTGTCCCTGCTTGTTTTGATTTTATGTTTGAGTTCAGTCAGCAGTTCTCTATATACCCAAGCTGGCCTCATATTCTGTCTGCTTGGCTTCCTGCATACAGTATGGATCATTCGTGGGCTGTGAGGATATAGTCCTTGAAGACCATGTAACTCTCTGTGTCCTTTTGCTCTACGTAGCAATATCCCAAGGGAAGCTCCTTGCTAGTTCCTTGAACAAGCCAAAGTCTCCTCTCCTGAACCCAGGATTGTTCTGCTATTCAGCTTTCTTTGTTTTCTCATCATCTTAAATTCTACCACCTCTTGGTCTCTCGAAGGCTGCCATTAACCATCACAACCCCAAATACTTCTTCCATGCAAGTTAATCAGAACATCTCCCCACTCACCCTGTCCAGCACCTGCGTCAAGAAATTGTCCCTGATCCACTTCAAAAATATGGATTGCTTGTGCCCTACTGTGGTTCCTGCCCAGCAGATTTCAGGTGGGTCAGTATATCCTATAAAAGCCAGGGCTTGAAATAGTGATGCTTCTTCCACTTGTCTAGAGAAGGCTTCATATATTTTGTCTTCTTGACCAGGTGATCTGTAGCAGATACTTACCATGTTACCTGTGTTGGCCTTCCCTCAGATTCTGGCCCATAAGCTCCTGACCAGCCCGTCACATAAGCCATAGCAGATCTCCATGCAACGTAGCTGCTCCTCACTGTGCAGGGCATAACCTTCTTGCACATCTCACCTTCCTCCTTCTAAAAGGCACATATCCATTCATCACAGCCCTTAAGCTGCTGGAGCTCTTATAGTTTCTAAGTACAAAGGAACAATGGGTGGGTCAATCCCCTGCCTATCCAGGTCTGCAATACTGTGTCTCCCAATCCAATCAATATAGAGATCTGGGCACTGTCTTGAGATGAGTTGCTGTGAACACCTAAATTAGATGATGCACCATCATCTCTTGATTATTACATGGAAAAAATGCTAATAACAGCCTTGGGGCAAGTCTTTAATCCACAGTCCCCACACATTTCATTATAGTCAGAAACATGTCATATATACTCTTCCAGATTCAGTAGAAAGAATAACTATGTTTTTCTAATCTAGTAAATGCGGATGAACAATGGAAGCCCTCTCCCATGGATCTGTTTTCCATGGCAGGACTTCACAAATTCATGGACATCCCTACTTGCCCAGACATGGTCTGATGTGCTTGTGTTGGCTTCATACAGGGGAAAGAAGAGTAAGGAGCCACATAGAGGAGGGCCCTTGTGAAGTCAGATCTTTTTAGGACCAGCAGACTTGGGAATGTCCAGAAACAACTTGTTTGTATTTGTTTCTACTATATTCAAGGAAAGGAAAGAAATGTTCTGTTTGTTCTTTAAATAAACAAGATCACATGGAGAAATACACTACATTTATATTATCAGTGTCTCTTCCAGCTAGAGGGGCCGTAACAAGTGACTATACTCACAACCTGTTCTTCGGACCTTTCCACACTCTTCCTCATATGGAGGAAGTACCATGGTAAAAACATCTTCACAATCAGTAAATTGCAGTTTGGTTTCTTTGCTGCAAACTGTAAAAATCTCACTGCAAACATTTAGTCTGAGCAGCAGGAGCTGTAACTTGTACATAATGCTTCCAACACAGTTCATTTACAAGATGAAGGCCTTAGTCCCAGCCAGAGCAGGAATGCATAGCATCAACATTTGGAAGCCTTGCTTAATGAAATCCAGACTGACAACCTCTCTTCCTACTGCAAATCACTGCCTGGTTCAATTTTCCAGTTTGACTGCTTCTGTCTTTCCCCCAGCACACCTGCAGGTAAAAAGGCATCACAAGCGACACGCCATCCCTGGGCGAGGAGCAAGTGAGGTATGGTGCCAGCTGTCTGTACAGAGGAGCTGCTATTGGTCTTCCTGGGCTGGAAGGATGGTTGGTTCATTGGTAGGTGCAGCTTTGGCTTTGTGAGGGCAAGGAAGATGAACCACAGAACAAAAAGGAACAATAAGAAGCATCTTCAGAGCTCTGTTAATGATTCATGGAGCGTTTTGTCTATCTAAGAGGGGAAAGAAGATGGACTAAAAAATATTCCCCCAGCAAGAAAAAATACTCCCCAGCAGGATCAGGAAACATGATGGAATTTTTCACCACTGCATTACCCAGTGAGTCCCCACTTGGCTAGTAGTAACAAAGAGCCACATTCCTGACCTCACTGGGGCTTAGCACTACTAAAATGCCTGTATGGGTCCAAGCAAAAATGGAAAAAATCTGTTATTTACTGAAATGCTGCTTTTGGCCTGTCTCCCTTGCACAGAAAAATGAGAGGGCTGAGGCTGCAGATACAGACACTGGCCCCTAACAAGACAAGAAGGACTCAAGAAGGACTGAACCAGAGGGACCAGAGACAAGCAACTTGGAAAACTTCCAGGTCCTGCCATGCTGGCTCCACACAGAAGTTGATGAGCCCTGTAGCCCTGCTACTATATGGCTACTCCTTCATAGGTTGCTTCTCCAAACCCACCTACAGCGCGAGTAGAATGACCTTGATCTTACTTTACTTTTTTCTATGCCTCACAACATCCAACTACAAATTATGGCCACTCCACATCTAGATGGCTGCCATCTCCCTCCCAGCTGCAATGCCTCAAACCTCCAACAGCAGAGTTTCCTGAATTAATCACCAAGCAGATTTTTTTTTTCTCTGTTTCTTTTTTCATTTCTGAGTTGTTATGTTTTCTGCCAACTTTCTGCTTGGCGTTAATTTCTACAATAGAGCAATACAACTCCTCAAAACAAACATTTGCCCTGCAAAGCCTGACACTTCCTACATGGAGCCTATGATGGCAGAACCATAATCAAAAGCCAGTAAAGACACTAGGCCATGCTGGCTGCACTCATTAAGGTTCTGAGCAAAGCAGACCTAAGAGAAGAAAGTAAATGGGAGCTCCATGAATGCTGTTACACAGAACCTCCCATACTCCAGTCATCACTGAGAGGCATTCGAGTTAGTACTCTTTATATAAGCCTAGCTCAGGAAAGTTATTCCAATTCAGCTGGCTCATTCAGGAACCCCTTTAAAAATAAAAATTCATGGAAATGGCCAAACTGCTGTGATTTCCTGATAAGAAACTGCGTGCAAAGCCTCTGGGAAAAAAATGCCAGTAGTTGTATGATAAAAGCCTGTTCTTTGCCTGTCATTAACAAAGGTGGGTTTTGCAGGGTAAAATTCTCCTGGGCCAAATAACAGGAGACTGATAAATAAAGCTTGTCAACTGCCCTTTCTGACTCACTCTCTCCTACTGGAAGGATGACTCACTGTCATGTGTGAGAGGCTGCCAGGTCTTGCTTACATGCTCAAACAAGCATGGGTTGACTGTTTTAGACACACATTACCTCAGAAGAAGCAGAACTTAGTGCTGAGAGGGCAGCCTGGAAAAGACTGTGCTGACTAAATGATCTGAACTTCAAGGCATTTCTCAATCCTTTCTGGAAAGTTCAAGGTTGTTGTTAGATTACCACAAAAAAACGCAGTCCCAAAGCCATGGCTGAGGGCTTGGCTGATGATCACAGTGTTTTAAAACCAGGACTTGCTAGGTACATCAGATTTTATGCAGGTAATTCCTGCAGAGTGAGCCAGAGAGCATGTTCTAGGTGTAGACAGAAGTGACTGAGACCATGCCTGGCCTAGAGCTCCCTTTCATCCAAGGAAAATGGCACACCAAAAGCAGTCACTGTTTTATGGTGAGAAAATACTCTCGTGGAGCTACCCCACTTACGGAGACTGCAAGGAACCTGCCTTGAATCTGGAGAGAGGCAAACACAGCACATTGAACATCATGTCTCCATCTGAGTAGCTCATCAGCTGCTTTAGAGCAACACCAGTAGCAGCTCAGGGCTTCCTCCTCTCTACAGTGACACAGACCTTGGAGGTAAGTGGCAGCACAGAAAAAGCTCATTGCATCCAGGAGCTCTGCTGCCTACATGAGCTCATGCTCCACCCTTCAGTCCTATTCTGTCGTCCTGGGCCCACCACAGGCCAAGCGTGCAGCTCTGCTCACAAATCCCAGCTATTAGCACACACCACAGACTACACTACCCTGCAGGACTGATGTGGTGATACACACTTCTCCCTCATGCTCTTTCTAAGGCCTCGTACAATGTTTGTTTGCTTACATGTAACAAAGGAAGGTAGTTTTGCAAGGACTAGGATGTCAACCCACATATCAGTGTCACAGCTAGAGAGACAAAACTGTACCTATCCTTTGGAATAGACTCCTAATGCAGGAACTGAAAGGTTTCTCCCAAGACCATGAGAAGGAAGCTGTGCTGTAGCCTCCCTCAGCTCTAGGTATTAGCCAACATCTTCCTGCATCATTCAGTAGGGAAACCATGCTGCTGCAGGGCAATGAAACTACAAGTGCCTCATGCGTGTTCAGACAGATATGCACCATCCAGGAGTCACCGATGCAGCCAGGAAAGACAGTTGTATATGCTTTGGCCCAAGCTTTCAGGAAACCTGAAACTAAAGCACCATCTCACTGTCTCATCACCATTTTCCAGCCCACATGAACACTAAAGTGCCTGCCCCAAATGAACGTATAACCTAGAAATGTTAATTTTGAACAAAGAGTGTACTTACCATTTCACATCACATGTATAAGGAAGATATACCAGCCTCACACACAGTTCTACATACATCTTTTATATCTCTCCTCATTTGGGAGATAATATGTGTTTTGCATCCCGCAAAATTTCTAGGAGGCCATTTTTAAACATTTTTGCCCTGTAGTACAACTGATGTCTAATGAAAAGCTTGAGAGGCAAAGTGCAGGTCACAACAGCCTCATTCATGGTAAAAGGACTCCCCTGACACATGGAAAACAAGCTCAGGCCACAATGTGACTTAGGTATTAATATAACATGTGCCAGTCTAAGAGAAGAGACTAAATAATAGCTGTGAGTCTGCATTTCAAGTGTCTGTCTCACTAAGGCAGTGGAGAGCCGCTCCATGTAAGCAACCTAGTCCCTGGACTATTGGTTACTCCAATACAGAAGAAATACATTTCTCATCATAATTGTGCTGCAAAATTTCACCCTTTTAAAAACTGAACCACACATTCTGAGGAATAATGGTATTATTTTTATCCAGCATAGTTAATATTATGCTGAAGAATTTCTGAACCAGCAGTAACGTGTCAAATTTGTTCTCTTAACAATGATGAAAATGTCACCTCTCTGGTTTTCTTCTCCTGTTTAAGCATGCATTTTTTCATTGATTCTTATGGACTATGACAAAGTCAGGATCTCATCCTAAATTTTCCTTCTGATACTAACCATTAGCCTGTACAGAGAGTCTCATAGGTAAAATTATATCATTTCTTATCATGAATTCATTTTCTTTCAAGATCCTGACATATGAACCACATATTTTGAGTTTGAACATCTAAGATCTGCTTTTCGAATGATGAAAAATCAATGCTAAAATGCATTTATGCATGTATATCTTTAAAAAGATAAAATGAAATTAAGACTCAGTAGATATTTTAAATAACAGCATATCTAGAGATGACAGAAATAAAAAAAAAGACATAAACACAATATATTAAAGATATTAAAGAGTAACTCACTTCAAAAAGCAAAACTTCAAACTTTTACACTATAGTAAGTCATGTCTCCTGGTTGCTTTGCTTGCTTTCTGCAAGGAAGGCATTAAGATGAATTAAAAATACTTGGAAGACAGAACCAGGAATTACAGTCCAGGCCACTCAGTGACCACATCAAGGCCCTTGTGTGCTGAACTATCCCACCTCTGACAAATAAGTTCGGCTTCTTAAGCTGCACTTTCAACGTGATTTACTTAGTAATATGAAACCACACCACTCAACACAGCTAGTTGCTCTGATTACAGTCACCTTCTACAGCTGTCTGAGTACTTAGACTGTTTTGAGGTCTTCTCAGAGGTGCCAAACTGAAGTCATTTGTCAGGATGGACAAACCACTTTTATGCTTCCTCGTTCTTGTCCTTCCTTTTCCTCCTCTATCTTCTTTTCAGGCATGCTGATTTTAACTCACTAAAATGAGCTCAAATGACGCCCACCCTGTTGGAAGATATTATATCATAGAATAATAGAATCACCAGGTTGGAAAAGACCCATCAGATCATCGAGTTCAACCATTCCTATCAAACACTAAATCATGTCCCTTAGGACCTCATCTACCCGTGCCTTAAACACCTCCAGGGAAGGTGAATCAACCACCTCCCTGGGTAGCCTCTGCCAGTGCCCAATGACCCTCTGTGTGAAAAACTTACTCCTAATGTCTAGCCTAAATCTCCCCTGGCGGACCTTGAGGCCATTCCCTCTTGTCATGTCCCCTGTTACCTGGGAGAAGAGGCCAGTTCCCTCCTCTCTACAACCTCCTTTCAGGGAGTTGTAGAGAGCAATGAGGTCTCCCCTCAGCCTCCTCTTCTCCAGGCTAAACAACCCCAGCACTCTCAGTCGTTCCTCATAAGGCCTGTTCTCCAGCCCCTTCACCAGCTTTGTTGTTCTTCTCTGGACTCGCTCCAGAGCCTCAACATCCTTCTTGATATTAACCTGTTTCACACAACAAAGCAAAAGAAAACAGGAGAAAGAGGGGACAGATTTGTAATATTTCCTATGTAAACCAGCAAAACCCCTTGCCTCCTCTAGTAGAAAATATCTGTTGTCCCTCAGGGAAAATGAATGGCCATGCTTAAACCCTCAGCACCTTGCACACCACGTCATGTCTCTGTCTGAAGCGTGCATGCACATAATATGAAATGCATACATCCAAGTGAAGCTCAGTGCTTCCTGGAAAGGTTGGCCCTATTGCGTACAAATTACATAACTCTGTGCATAAGCTATAAAGCCAAGATGCTCAGGATGTACCCAGCTTCCCATGTACACAAAAACAATTATAAGTGCATTTGTAGCAAATTTTAAGAACTAGACTTGGTCACGTGTTGTAGATATGTCCGAAGATTTTGCATGTACAGTTCTGCAGCATTCATTAAGTCGTCACAGTTCTGCATGACCCAGACAAACTTGGATAACTCCCAAATTCTAATCTTCAGGCATAGAAAGAAAACTTTTGAGTATAAGCCTTACATGGAGGCCTACATACACTTAAACAGAACAGAACTGATTTACAGGGGTCCTGTTCACGTGAGTAATTATGTTAAAATGGTTGTTAACCATGGCTAGGTAAGAAATGGTAATTCCTCTTTTATAGTGTGTACAGGCTTGAAAGATTTTAGTTTTACCACGAATCAGAATAAAATGTTCTATTTCTATCATGATCAAAATTATATTTTAAAATCACAATGTGTAAGCAAAATTACTTTTTTGGGATAAAGTACATCAGTAATGTCTGATCAGAACACTATTAAAGACTGAAAGTCAAGAAGAAATAAGAAATTGGAATGAGCACAGAATCACAAAGTAGTCAGGGTTGGAAGGGACCTCTGGAGATCATCCAGTCCAAACCCCCAGCTAAAGCACGCTCACAGGTTGCACAGGAGTGCATCCAGGTGGGTTTTGAATATCTCCAGAGAAGGAGATTCCACAATCTGCCTGGGCAGCTTTTTCCAGTGCTCCATTACCCTCACAGTAGGGAAGATTTTCCTCATGTTTAGGTGGAACTTCCCATATTCCAGTTTGTGCCTTCTGCCTTTCGCCCTGTCACTGAGGTCTACTGAACTTACTCTGGCCCCATCCTCTTGACACCTGCCCTTAAGATACTTATGAGCATTGCTAAGATCCCCTCTCAGTCTTCTCTTCTCCATTCTGAACAGAACTGAGCCTCAGCCTTCCTTCATCAGAGAAATCAAGAATCATGACAGAAGAGAAAAAAATAAACATCCCATTTTGATTTTTAGATGTTTTGATTAATTTCTGTTCAAATTTATAGAATCATAGAATCACTAGGTGGGAAAGGACCCACTGGATCATCGAGTCTAACCATTGCCATCACATTTAAGTTAAAGCATTGGTCCAGTGGTTCCTTTCCCAGTGAGGAAGAGCTAGCTGTCCAACACCCTTCCTCATCTACATATGCAGAGAAATAGCCCCTAACTTGGTACTGAACAATTGTGATAAGTCCAGCAGGCTGTTACATACACAAGGTCGAGGCTGCTGTGACTGGAGTCATACTCGGAGAGGTATTGAGCACTGTCCTTCAGTAAGGGCAGCAATGTGCTGAGCACTGGCAAGCAGTGATGAACCGTGCTGTTTATGGAAGGATGCTTGGCATGGACTTTTCCTGAAAGAAAGCAAATGTAGGTGTTACCTCAGCATATTCGGACAGGTCTGGTTTCCTGAGGACTCACCAGTGTGTCAAATGTGTATCTCAGATACAGCAAACACTATGTATTTGCATCAGCAGTCTGGTCTCCTGGTTTCTGCAAGTCCACATTCTTCCTTTCTCTTAAGACAGGATTGAACACGTCGGAGCAAAGAAGCCTGCTGATTTCTTTCCAAATCACTTGGAAGTGCTTCCATCTGAACACAAGCCAAGCCACATAGCTGCAGAAGTTGCAGAAGACCTAAACTGCAAGCACAGATCTCCTTTGCACTAGGAAAAGGTATAGAGTCTCACTGTATCCCAGAGCGCAGGTTGGCATGACTCCACTAAAATGTCAACAATCATTTGGCACCAAACTTTACCATCATGCACCAGTGAAGTTTGAAAGGTCTGTCTTTTTAAAAGCATGCAGACTGATGATGTCCTTGCCTATGGTAGAGGGGTAGAAACTGGATGATCTTTAAGGGTCTTTCTAACCCAAACTATTCTATGATTATATGACTCTCTGAGATGCGTCTAGAAACAGATTTAGCTCAGATGGATTTCACTGTGCTCAACTCTGACCAGTTTGGCTTAGTCTTGCTGCTAGAGACTAAGGACATGACCTGAGATCATCACTCAGTTTCCTTCAATAATCAATGGAAAGAGACTGATGGGATGCGTCATTCTGTGGGGGTTCTTATCACACACATCTGTCTCAAGGCAATAATTCACCCTCTGGCCAAGCTTGTCTTTTCCTCAATGGCTGTCGAGGCAGACAAAGGACATGGACTGACTGGACAGCTGTTGTTTGGGCAGCTGCAGGTAGACAAGAGGATACCCATCCTGAGTTGCTCATTATGATCACAGAAAATATTACTACCAAATATGAACTCATTGCATTTCACCTCCACATGTCTGCTTGCTGATTTAAAAATCTGAAAATTAGCTTTTCACTCCTATTTAACATTTTCGGTCCCTGGCATAAGCTGACTCAATTCCTGATATATCGGATATCCACTAAGTCTGTTCTTGAAAAGATGGCATTGCTGGGACTGGAGGACTGGAGATGAACCCACAGTTCCCCTCTTTCAAGGAAAGGCATCCCAGTTTATGAAGTGGAAAGTACAATTTGGGCCCACCTGTTTTGTGTTAACATGTTGAAGCTCGGCTACGCAGTGAGTTTCATAACTGGCTGTTGCAGGCCAGAAGAGCTTATTGGCATCTAGAAATGTTGCCAAGGGCAATGGAAATAAAAGAAGGCTGTAAAATTTCTTTCCTACAGAGATGAAACTGTGAAGCCAAAGATGAGAAGAAATCTACAGACCAGATTTCCCAGAGGGACCTCAGGCTGTGGTGGGAACTGCCTGGGGTCCAAAAGCCACAGAAGGACTGAAACTCCCCATCAGAGGGCTCCAGGGAGAAAAGGTTTGGGCTGAAGGACAAAGAGATGGTATTTTACAGGGGCATATAGGACCTAGAGGTAAAATTTTATTCTAGGTACACTCTGTCCTACAAGTAATGACTGGGGAAAACAAAAAGGAAAGAATTTGGATGTCCAAGGGAGGGACATACTCTAAGCTGACAGTCACATTGTTTATCTTTATGCCTTTCTTAACTCAGAGAAGCTCCAATCTTTCCGCAATGATGTTTTTCTCCTAAGGCAGCAAACAAGAGCACAAAATTAATTGCAGCAGTCATCCTTTCAGTTCTCTGAACAGAGTATTTAACATGACTCAAGGGGCTATGCCAAGCTGGCATTTCACCAGGGCAATAAAGTCATTGCTGGTAGATCCTCATTACTAGCATGTGGAGACCCACTGTCCAAAAGGAAGGCAAGATTTCTGCATTGCCTCAGAAAAAGAAAACGCAGAGTATTGTATGGCTCAGTTAATTAAATCTGACAGAGAACGAAGCTGGATGTGATAAGCAGGTGAGGCTCCCCTGCTGTGCTATCTAGACTGAGCTCTCTGCACAGGCCTCTCAAAAGTGGTCAGCACTGATCTAACCCAGTTCCCACTGAAGTCAATAGAAAAACTCCTCTTGACGTCACTGGAAGAGCAATAAGCAGAGCTACCGAGGGCGCAAAGCCAGGGCAATGCTGAGACAACAAACTTGAAAATCAGAAAGAAGATGCCTGATGCATCTTGAAGAAGAAATATAAAATATGCCCAAGAATGACAGGGGACCTTTGTTAAAGAAGCAGCAGTTTGCCCAGTGGAAGCCTGAGAGATGCTCTTGCCAGCCATTTGAGCCTGGGAATTCTCACACAAAGCCAAATGACTGGAAACAGCCACTAAAGCAGAAAGTGATGCACACATTCCAGCAGTCATTCAGTTCTGGAGATGGCACAATTCACCCTCATGGAAATGAAAGCAAATTTTCCCTACTAACCTACAGATAACAGATCAGGCTTTGTCCTGCCAGATGCTCAGAAAAGCCTGTCTCTGTATTAACTCACCCACTCCTCACATGTCTCTTATCTTCCTGATGACGTTAAGTATTCCATACATCTAGGTTATCCTCAGTTGACACCATCACAGAAACATCAATGCACAGCTTTCAGCTCTATAGCTCTATTTATTGTCTTCTGACTTTCATTTATTGATTTTTTGATCAAGAAGACCACATATCTCCCTTCCTGGCTCCCACCCGCCCTAATCCTGCTGACACTTCACATATTGTGCAAGGGAAAAGAAGCTTGACTCTACAAGCGTGGCACAGTCGTTTGCCAAAGCAGAACTCCCAGAACAACTCTGATGCTTTTGATTCCTTATGAATTGTGGTGAAGCACAGTATTCTGTCTTCAGACTAGCAAAGCAGGGAAACCTTAAGTGACTCCAGCTTCTTCAACCTAAATGTGAAATCCAGTTTCACCTTTTAACATTATACAGTTTGTTCTTAGAACTAGTCACTGATTTAGCAGAGAAACTTGCAACAGAGGCTTGCAGAGAAAATAATGAGCACAGCCAAGTAAGTCCACCTTACACCTTTCTTTGTAACAGCACTTTCCTCCCATAGGTCAGGTAGGAAGCTAAGAGATGTGCTGGAAGCAAAGTTTCCTAAAATAAGTGTTGAACTAGGAGGCATGTCCCACGTCTAGGACACAGTTGCTAATCACCTAGGAAAATACAGGAAGGGTCAGAAGAACATCAAACTTCAGGACAGGACTTGTAAGAAATACGAAAGAGTGAGCAAAAGGCATCTTTCCTTATAGTAATACAGTAATACGTATTTCTCAGAGCTGTGAGGGGAACAGGATGGTCTTCATACATGAAAGAAGAGTGCAGTACAGACAAGGGCAGGCAGTACAGTAAGCACGGGGTTTGGATGCAAGAAAATAGTAGCTTCAGCCATCTACAAGATGAATAGGGAAAAACAGGGAAGAAATGCTTCCTGCACCATTTAGCAGCTCCCTTCACTGTAGTTGTGACTCTAATATTACCCATGGTTCACGCCAGCTTCGAGGCTCAGTAAGGGCTGGCTTGACTGCATTTGCACCAATAATGCATGCAGCTTTGGGAACACTCTGCATTTTTCCCATTATGACAAATGCCCATAAGGAAATTGGCACCACAAAAAGGTTGCACAATCCCTGTCAACTTAAAAGGAGAAAGCCAGACACACCTATTCCTTCCTCAGCGTTGGAGGTACAAAAGGACTAATGCTAACACGCACAAATAACAGGTCTAGAGAAACTCTCTCAAATTTCAGTCTGGGATAGTATCAGGACTGGATTTTAATGCTGCATTTTAAAATTCATGTAAATTGTTCTCTACCTAAGTTTCCCTTTTTAGACTTCCAGAGGAAACCTTTACATGAAGAATCAATAATTTCATATGAACGTCTGACAGATCTGGAAGGGAAAGCAGTTTAGTAACCTAGCCTAAGATTTCATTAAAATGTTGCTGTGGTGAATTAGAGGGAAAAGCAAAATGTTCAACATCATCATGAACCCATAGTTGGGTTATAAGAAAATACAGTAAAACTGGGGGTAGTACATTATCAATTATTTCTCAAATTTTTAATGTAAACATTTTTCAGGTTAAAAAAAACATGAAAAGTAACCTCCTCACAGCCTCTGTTTTGAAAAAAAGACCATTTCCATCCAAAAAATTGTGCTCAAAACATTTCTAACCGTCTTTTATAATAATGAGTGTTAATCAGTTCTATCCTTTAGCTCTAGGTTTTGGCAGTTCATATAATGGCCTGGGAGGATCCACGTAAGTTTAAGACTAAACTGAGTCAGCCTGGAAAAGATTATATTTAAATAATTGCAGTATGGTATGGGAAGTGCCATATACTATAACATGCTCAGCATTAGCCTAACCCTGAAGTCGCTGTAGTCAGCTACTTCCACCCTGCTATGAACAAGCCAGTGAGGTCTTTCTTCACACAGCATCTTACATGAAGGCTTTAAGACACAGTTCTTTTCTAGTCTTTGTGTTTTCTCAGCCTGGACACCAACATCCCAATCCACTGCTAGATTCTAACGCCAGCTGTGATGGAAATATTGAAGAACACAGCTTCTTGACCCATCTCTCTGCTTTCACTCCCATACTGGTGGGTTCTTTTGCCACTAGACCTCTTGTTTGGCTCATTCCCATTCACTAGATGATGTGACTGGGTGAGAGGCAGTAGAGCTAATTAACTGAGTGTAGGAGAGGCAGTTTTATTCAGCTGCATCCCCTTCTTGGATTCAAGTTACTTTCCAAAGTAAGCTCCTCCCAACTGAGTCTCCTAAGTGCAGACATAAGGGCCACCCAACAGAACTAATGAAATGCTGTCATGACCCTCCTTGCCTGGCCAGCAAGGTTAAGAGGACGCCTCTATTCAGCAGAAATCTAGGAGTAGGAATATGGCAGAGAAGGCAGCTCCCAGGAGCACCTGGTGAAATGCCAGTGTGCCAGGATGCAGAGGGAACACATTATTAATTCTCAGGGTCCAGCATCTTGTGGGATGGAGCACACTAAAATGAAAGCCCTGTCGGAACAGCAATTTCAGCTCCCCTTTGACTCCAGTATTTCACAAGTTATCTTTTTCTTCTTGATTAGAAGGAAACTCAGGTTCCCCCACCCCAGCCAGGAGCAAGATTGCCCAGAGCTGTAAGAGGCTCATAGGAAGGTAAATGAATGTTTGTGACTCCTCAGCAGCAGTTTCACACCAACTCACTGAAAAAAATACCTAACACTGCTCTGAGAAGATTCCTTGGACTGGGTGAGCACGATCAGGTCCTTTCTACTGCCAGGGAAGGAAATATTGTGCAGGAACATACATGGCTAAGGAAAGAGTCTCTGACGCTAGCATATGGAGTATGATTTCTCTGTCGTTATGGTCTCCTTCCACTAACCACTTTTTGTGGTGCTTAGTTGTTGCCAGCCAGGGTTAAACCACGACACTTTCATCTTCTGTTAAAAGTCCTTTTTTCTTGTTCTCATAATTCCCTTGTTTTTTCTGCATTTTCAGACACCTTCCCATTCTTTTCTGCCTTTCTCTGTTTCTATTTTTATTTGTATTATGTATTTCTCTCCCCTGTCAGTTCATCACAAGTTCTATCACATCTAAAGGTAAATTGATTTCCACCACTCTGAAAAAGCCATGCACCATCTTCTCCGCTCAGAGGTTTAAGTCCTACACTTCCAATGCCCGAGCATAACCTCTTCTTGTCTCTACTCCCTTCACTTGCTGCCCTTCAGGAAGATAAACTAATCTTACGGTACCTCAAACTTCGCATAAGAGGAAATTTATGCAGGGATTAGTGGCAACCACCAACTATTTGCTGTCAAGATTTAGTAAGTGAAAGTGGCAGGGGTAAGATCCAGAGATGACATTGCTCTTTCCCTTGCTGGCTTTCAAGCTGAACCCACCAAAATTCTTATTCTGTATATCTAGTGAGGCTTCTGAATACCAGGGCTAGAGCTTTCCACTTTGTTATTCTGAGCTCTGTTGCAACTTGTTGCGGTCAGATCAGTTGGCAAGAGCTCACCAGAAACACTTTTGGAGTTAGTTAACAGGTAGACTTGCAGGGAGATCAGGACAATTCTCTGCCTCATGGCCCCTTAGTTTTCCAAGACTCCTTGGCTCAAGTAATATTTGTTACCCTGGCACTGACTTATGTCACTCAACAGAGGTCTTGTGCTCCTTGACATAGTAAGGGTCCCCAGAAGGGAAAGTTTCCTTGTCTAGCTTTCCACTAAGCATGTGGTGCTGCTGTGCCATACTCAGTTTGAGGGTGAGGTTACAGTGTACCTTGGCAAGCTGAATCCTGGCGACCACTAACTTTGCCAACATGTTGCTCATTTCTTCTCTAAAAATGCCACAGCCCTGCTAGAAACAAAAACAGAAAAAGGTTTTCAGGGAAGGTGCTCTGGACAGCCAGGATGCTAGAAAGTGTGCCTGTTCCTGAGAAGTAAGCATGGTTTTCAGGCATGTAAACCAACATGCTATGTGACACTACTGTCAGGGGACACCTTTGCAGCAGGACTGGGTTCAGATGCTTCCAGCACTGCTTGGCAACACTGGTGGGACCACAGGTCATGGGGCTGAGGCTCAGATAGTCTCTCTTGCCCCACAAAACTTATAAGCTGCATGCCCACAGCCCATCAGGTCTTTGATCCTGTCTAGCTTATGAACCCTTTTTGCACCCTGCACAGAAGTTCCAGAGGTGCATTTAGATATCTCCAAGCTCTGTCACAGGGTGGCCTGGAGCAGTGGGTCTGGCTTATTTAGAGACAGCACATACTCCTCTTCAAAAAGGCACACAAAGTGCTTTTGGGACAGCTTCTAAACAGGAACAGCTGACACAGCAAGCCTGTATTTTAAACCAGTTCAGATCAAACACTAAGGAAATGCCAAACCAAAGAGCTTTCTATTTCCTCTGCTTCCCCTGTAATCTACCCAACTACCTTCCAGGTGCCTGGGTGTGCTGCTGGCCTAAAAGCTACCAGACTCCTTTCACACTCCAGGGAGTTGGGGTTTTTGTCTGTCCTGATGGCCTCTAGTTCTAAACCTTCCTACACAACCCACCTTTAATAAATTGGAACAATTACTTCTCAAGGTTAATTGCTAATAAAATTCAGCAGTTTTTCCTCAGAAGACATGAAAGCGTTGGAAGCAGAAACAGACAGAAACTGAAGGGGAAAGAAAATGCAGGACAGAAATAATAGCCCTTATTCCATTCGTGTCTCATCCACCACTGCTGAGTTTTTGTTCTTAGAGTCACTTATTTCAGAGGTGAATATTCCCAAGCTGTCTCTGGTGGGGAATGTCTCATGCCCACTGTTTTGGAAAACTGTTTGCTTGTTCTTGAAGTTAGTTACAAGATCTTCCTGAGTCTAGAAGAAGCCAGGAAAGTTTCAGGCTGGGATTTACAAAGAATCAGCACAGCTTCAAAAAAAGACAAAGATAAAAGAAGAAATATATGTCCATATTCATCCCAGCTTTCTCAGATAGGTATCCCTTCCAGTACTTCTTTTTCGTAAGAAAGTTTAACACACAAAAGCAATGACTTCTGAAGTCAGGACAGTCTTAAATGTTCTCTTGAGGCATTGTGGACACCAATATTTCTACATGGTCTAGGTTCAAGACAGCTGAGGAGCTATTCAGACTACCTGGCCTGGCACCCTGTGGACAAAAGTAGCCCCAAAAGATGAGTTAGGAATCTGTCATAGGCAGCCTTAATGGCGGGAACCCCAAAAAAACACCAAGAAGGAGCAGGAATAACCAGCACTGTTTTCTGCGTTACAAGTTTATCACACTGGGTCTACAAGAAAAGCGGCTGAAGGACTGCACAACCATTGGATCTCTCTTTCATATAGAATTGTCAGGCTGATAAAGGACTAGGCAGGTCCCCAAGTCCAGTCGCCAAATAATCTGTCTGTCAGATTAACTGGAAGCAAATTATAAGTGACACTAATGAGGCACATGAAATGGTAGCAGCATGTCTTGCTTCCAGTCTGTCTCTACTTGTGGCACATAGCCAGTACTATACAGGCAAGCAAAGAAGCCTCTGAAACTAAATTACATCTTGGAGGAAGGGGAGGGGAGTTTTCTTCCTAAGAAGGCCACTAGCAACACCCCTGAGCATGGGATTTATGTGGGATAGATATAGGAAAATAAATGCGTGTGCAATCTTCTTTCACATTCCCTCAAATACATCAGCATATTACAAACTCAAGGATTCTTATCATGAGTGTAATTTTTTGTCATTATGATTCTATTATGTAGTTATAAAGTCCCTTTCACAATCTCATGGAGCTCCACCTTCAGAAAGAAAAGTAGTTTTCTTTCCTACCGTCACTACTCCCTAGTGGAAGACCATTTCAGAACTTTACTCCACAGGAGGAAAAAGACAGTCCTTGCTACATTTGAGTTGAAATATAGCACATACCAAGTTTGGAATTAGACCAGGTATACAGCAGAGGAAACGGGAGGTCTTGAACAAGGAAAGAAGATGCAATGTCAGAAAGCTCTTCACACCGTGATCGATATCTCCCTGTTCTTCCGAGTCAGCTGAGATGCTAAAACAATTAAGGATGATCTTCAACATTAAATAGGATCTAAACTTGCATTTTATTTTATTTTATTTTATTTTATTTTATTTTATTTTATTTTATTTTATTTTATTTTATTTTATTTCCCTTCTTTGCATTTATACTTCAGTAGATCAACATCCTGCATTCCTGCTTTTGCATGTTAAGCAACACTTCTTTAAGCTTCTCTGATGTTAACACTGCATGCAGGTAATCCTGACAAGCAAGCTTTCAGAGGAGGTAATGAATCTAAATAAAACAGTATTATAGAAGTGGAGAGTCAGGTTTCCCACCAAAAGGCAGGGCTCACTTTGGGAACACTGCACAGCAAAACACACTGAAGTCTCTCCTGCCAGGTTTTATCCAGCGCTTATATCTGATACCTACTAACTAGTGCCTCTTTGAGACAGGAAACATAACCTTATATTACAATAGGTCCAAACTCCTCTTTATTTCATTCTCTTCAAGTATTTGCTACATCAGTAGCTGGTATGAGGCACATTGAGGTGTGATGGCCCATAGAGTGGCCTTCTCATCTTTACCAACCAACAGCAAAGAGATCATTTTATAAATTGCAGCCCAGAGCACCTCACCTAAATCTATGACCTTTGTGTATGATATTACGCTGATGCTTTTCTTGACTGATGAATTATTCCTTACACAAAGAAAGGAATATCATCTATCTATGGATGTAAAACAAATCAGGCCCTTAAGGTCATCAATCCTCCAACAGTCTTCTCTTCAATCCAGATAAATCAGTCCCTCTTTATAACCAGGCTTCATGAATTGTGAAGTAGTCATTAGATGTTTCAAGAAAACAGTCAATCGATTCTCAGAGACTATTACAGGCTCCAGAATATCTCTGAACTTTCTAACAGGCACAGTTTGCAACTCGATAATGCTTTCTCCCAAGGCACATAAGCCTCTCATTCAGCAGTTGCTAAACTATTCCCCTGGCATGCCCACTTCCACCCTGCAAGGTAGCCAGCGTGGTCACACACCCTTACTCGGGAACTGCTTTTCTAGCATATATCCCTCTTGTTGGAACATGTTTGTAGCACCTAAGTGTCATGTGAACCTGCTTTGCAAAGTATTTAGAAATGAAGTCTTAAAGCGATGAAACCCACAGCACAAATTAACACCCAGCAGACTCAGTTGCAACTACTTGATGCTCTGTATTGCAAGCAGAAATGACTGGATGCTAATGTCATTACTGGGAAATGGCATTGAAAGATTTAATGGTGGTGGTAGTAGTAATGATATATTCAAATTACATCATTACCCTATTGCAGGAGGACTGAATACAGCCACCTGGAAAGGGAGGCAACAGCGATGCCATGCAACATGAACAGCAGTGCACAGCACTCCGGTGCAAAGCGGGGCTCAAACTCTCCCAGTAAATCTCTCTCTACATAGTCAGAGAAGATTCTGCCCCAGAGAGCACAGAGGACGAGAGGACAGAGTACATAAACAGTGATACCAAGAGTGCGGGAAGGCAGCCCAGATTCCCAGCTGTGTTAGCACTCCTGGTGCATGCACTGCTGTGGATGCACTGGTTAGCATGGAATCTAACTCAGAGTAAAATAGATAACAACTGTCAGATATTTAGGCCCAAGTTCTTGACTTCCTTTACAATGGAAGGATTTAGAACAGAAGACTTTCGAATAGAAGGCTTTCAAACAGGCGAAAGGGTTCTTTGTCTGCACATGTCAAGTGCAACATACATTTGGTGTTGTTTCCCACTGCACCTCACAGACAAGAGATTTCAAACCTCAAATATGTCATATTCTACTTCTCATACACTCTGGTCCCTCCACGAACAGCTACACACACAGAATTCTTGAAGCAAGCTCTAAATGACAGACCTCCTCACTGCTGCAAATGATAGTATGGGATGCGACTCATTTGCTTCTTTCAAGAGGAAGGCAACATCTGAAAATGCACAGAGGGGAAAAACAGTGTTATATTTCCTTAAAAAAATGCTAGTATTAGTAGAAACAGCTTTCCAGCTTTTATGGGCGATGCCTTGCTGATATGAAATACCAGCAAGTACTCACATTTGACACCATCCGATGTCACATATTCATGCTGTAACCACTTTGAAAGCCTATGCTATTTTCCTTCTATGTCAGTCAGCCTTCTTTCAGGAAATGTTGTACTGCTTTCATCTTGGAAGATGCTAGTGGTTGACTGAAACATAATTTTTAAGGATTCAGTGTTAACTCCAGTCTGAGACCATTAACATTATCTACCTATAGATAATATAGTATGTACTCACTTCATTGCACTCGATTTCAAAGGGAATGGCAATGAAATGTGTTTGACAGGTATCCTGAAGTAATTTTCAACTATTGTAACCACAAAACAGGCTGGGGATGTTGAGAAAAAGAGGACATTTCACCTCAAAGGTTGCGTCTGAAGTTGCTCTTTTAGTTGCTAATATAATAAATTGTGACTGTATTATTTAGATCAAAGAGGTTTTAAGTAATGGATGAAAGTCAGCTACCCCATTTATGAATTTATAAAATTATTATTATTATTAATAATAATAATACTTCAATCTTTGAAGTGCGTTACACAGATGAATTAATTACCTCGCAATAGTCTTTAGGGTAGCTGAGAAATATAACCTGTTCTAAGCAATCTGGACACAGCAACAAAGATGCTGAATGACTTTACCAGAGTTGTACCAGACTAGTGCCTGAGCTAGCATTCACCACCAGACACGTCTGGCTCTGTTTTTACGTTCAGACCACTCATCCAGCCTGTTGAAATGACAGTTGGCTTCCTGTTCCACGTGTTTTGTTCAGACTTGATCCTCAGACAATGGATGAAAATATTCCCACCCAAATAACCTTGTTTATTTTTGAGCTAAGCTAGTCAAATGGAAAAACCTCTCTACTGTCTTGACACGAATTTCCAGAAAGTGAATGTTTTATTTTCCCTTAAGGTTTTCCTCAGTTGCTAGATCGGAGGTGACATATGGAGTATGAGTATGCAGTAGTATAATTCAATGTACATCCCATGATACAAAGGACTACCGACTTTGTCCTTTAACTTGCACTGAGAAAACACCTGGGTTGCGGTGAGGTCCATGTGAGACATTGCTTTCAAAAACACAGAAGCAAATAGTAACGGGGCTTCCCTGGGTCTGCCTGCTCTATTTCCTGCCAGCACATACAGTGTGCCACATGAAATCTTAGAATCATAGAATCACCAGGTTGGAAGAGACCCACTGGATCACCGAGTCCAACCATTCCTATCAAAATCTTCAAGCAATCACTTTTAAATGTAATTTTAAATGTAATTTTTTAAATGTAATCTGCCTCTCATTTCTTCTTTTAAGTAAACTGCTTTGTTCCAGAACTTTTTGGGGGGATAGCTGAGGGCAGAGATGGGCAGAGGTCACTGGGGAGTTCAGTCCTCTCCCTAGGAGCCACTAGGCAGAGTCAGCATTGTTCCCAAACCCAGCCAAGAAACTGGCTGGAGCTGCTGAGACACAGACCACAAAAGGCACCTGCAGCAGCCGTGTGGCCAGGGGAGAGGTGAGCAACTTGGCTCCACTGTGACAAAGGCTTGGAAAATGCCCAGCAGTGTGCGACTGACCTGGTACGACTACGCTACACTGCACTCCCTGCCCTGCATGTGAGAAGAGAGCAGGGGGAATAGAGTTAGCATGTTTGGGGGTTTGCCCCAGTAGTTTAAATGATAAAGTCCCAATCCACAACTGCCACAGAAATCCAAAGCACAGTTAAGTGCACTTTGCCCCCTGCAGAACTGTAGTTTCCCTAAAGGTTTGCAGTCCTCCAGTGCTCACCATACATAACATCGAGGACAAGGAACATCAGACTATGGACCTCCACTGGCCGACATGTGGGGAGGCCTTTGGCTCTCACATCCAGCACTGCTGCTTCAGTGCACAGTGCACATTTCTAACACATAGCAGGACTCACTACGCTCCTCAAGCCATCCTTCTGTAGCGGGGTCACCTTCAGAATGGTACAGAGTCCCTGTGGATTTCTGATTTTTCTCCATTAACATGATGGGATAAATGCTACAGAGTGACAGTTATGGAGCACCAGTTTCAATCAAAACTAAAATGTAATAAAAAAATTGTCCTGCAGCTGATGTGCAGGCAAAACAACACTAGGACTCTGACTTTACCTTACTTGGAACTGCTGTGTCAAGGCCTAAACCTGTCATTTGAAACTAAATATCATTCTTTTACCTTGCAAATTGACATCTCTTAATATCATGAGTACATGCCATAAATCCATGCTCAAGTTCCCAGACAAACTAGGTATTTATAGTGCAAGCAATGTGCACAAAGGCCACTTTCCATCTTTCTTCAGTCTGCTTTTCACCCAGATGTTGTTTGTTTGTGTGTTATTTGAACAGAAGTTCTCTGAGATTAACAGTTGCCAGCATAAGGGGGAAAAACCTTGGATTTGTCCTTCATGAATAATTATCAAGAAATACTATTTATGAATAAATAATTGAAAGTTTGCTAAGGAACATCAGTTCTTTGATGGCCAGTGATTCAAAAAAAGTCTGAGAAATCAAAGGAAGCCATGCATTAAACAACACATTACTTGTATTTGTGCTTTTTTAAAATAAAATTTATGTAATTGCAGAGATGAAGTATCAGGAGAAAGGAAAGCTTTGTTTAAAAATTGAATGTTATGCATGTTTCTGATATTCTGAGAATTTTAAATAAACACCAGATAGACTCTTTAGGGAACGCTGGATAAAACTACTAGTAGCAGCAGTTTACACTTTCTATATATTTTTTTAAATCCATAGTAAAGAAAACCTCTTGGAAATAAGTAAGATCTATTAGTCCTTTCTTAAATAATGAAAGACTTGCAAACCCTTAATGATTATTTGCGGGTCATTTTAAAAGCATAATTACTCTCATTGCTGAAAACCTTCTGCCTACAAATTTCAGCTGAGATAAATATTAAGGCTTTCTGTGACTTTTTGCTGGGCACCATTCATCCAGCCAGCCTCAAGGCTCTCACAAATTCTTGCTCAATCTAATTTGGTAGTAGAGCACTGGATACAACACACCAGAATAACTTCTTGTTAGCAGCCAGCAGCCCATGTCATGGTTAGAACACAGAGATGAATGCTGGGAAACCATAGCTCTAGTCCTCAGATAAAAAGTGGTTATTTCAACTTTTATCTCTTCTGATCTTCGGTTCCAGCTTTCTAATACTGGTTTATTAGTCTCAGAAGCAAAAGGCCATGGTAGTGATATGCTATAATGTTGCAGACAAAGGATTATGAACCATGAGACAAAAAAATAGAAAAGGTGGCAGCATGGCAGAGCAAGACCTACCAGCACGTCACAGGAAGGAGAAAAAGCCACTCCTGTGTCTTCAAAATACACCCCAGCTGCTTCTCACCAATATCAATGGCTGATGACTGCCCCTGGCCACCCTGCCCCCTCGCTGAAGCAGTGGGAAAAGTCCCTGCCCTGGCCTTCCCACTCCATGGAGTCTCCTGTGTCCCCTGGGATCTGCCACAGAGGCAAATGTGAACAGCAGCAACAAGATGGAGCTGGGAAGTTGAGGAGACTGACAGACAGCATGGTGCTTGCCTGAGACAACACCAGGCGCACAGGGACTCACACAGGCACTGTTTACAGTTGTATGCTAGTAACAGCTCACTGTCCCCTTGGAGCTGCAGATCCCAGCACGTAAATCCCTCTCCAGCCTGTGCTGTGGACTGGAATCCACTGTCTATGTGCTCCACTCCTTCCCAGTTCTGCTAAACAGTTTCCGTGGGTAATATTTTAGTCCAAACAGGAGAATTAAGTGTTTTCTACGCAGTAACAACTCCGCAGCCACCCACTTGGGCTTACCGTCTTCTTTAACCATCAGGAGCTGTAGAAGTTTTCCTAGTTACTGGCCCAGGACTGGCAGTAGCGAAGGCAGCTGCATCTCGTCTCTCTGTTTGGGGCATTGATGCCTGTACAGCACTCTGAATGTTCAACATACTTTTGCTTGGGACTTTACAAGTCTATCTACCAGGTCACGAGTCTCTTGTGACATGACCCAGGTCCCTATGCAAGCAATTAGTTCAAGATTTGCAAGCTGCCCCTGGAAATAATTCTTGTACTCTAAAGAAGGTCACCTAAGGGCATGATTTTGAGGGAGGGATTTTAATCTCTGGGATATTGTGAAACATTTGGTTTTGCAAGCAGAGAATCTCTCATCATTCACAGTGGATCATTGTCACGCATGACTGGTGCTGCTTAGATCGCACCCAAAATTGGTACAAGTTATACTGACAAAAGCATTTTTTGCCAATAGAAGTCAAATTCACATGAAAGGTGAGGTTTCACATTATAGTTAAACCAGCCTAATATGTAGCTGTTGATGGAAGAAGCATTATCTTTGTGTTGATTTTTTATCTTCTCTGTTCCCACAGCAAGGCGGCTCCCTAACCTGTCAAAACCAGTAGTCCAGAAAAAAAAGAAATGAGAAGTTTTCTGTTATTATTTTTACATCAGTTCATAGTGGGGTCAGAGAAAGGCCAGCAGAGATGCAGATAAAGATAAGGGGACAAGAGGAGAACTACATCTCTCAATACATCAGGTCATAAGGTGAAAACCAGGCACAATCTAGGAAAGTTTGTTAGTATGTTTGCACTAGGCCAGTGTGTATTTTGAAGAGATGAAAACACTTGACTTAAGACTTTGTTTAGACAGTTCAGTTCAGTAAAACAGAAAGAACATTTCCTATTCTTTCAGTTCTTAAAGATGGTGTAATTCATTTATGCAACACTTTCTAACTAGGGAAAATACTCCTGAAAGCAACACTGAGATGTTGCTGACCACATGGAAGAACACTTGGACAATGCAGTGTGGGCAAAGAACATCTCAATAAAACAGTGTGTCCCTAAGTTCCCCCTCGTATTTCAATAGCCTTCCAAATACTGCATCTTTTCTCCTACAGGTAGTCTGTAAAAGTTTATCCATGCTAACACAAACAGTCCATAGATAGCTAAGCAAGAATGTCAAATCATCCTGAAAATTCAGTTCTGGCTCTGTTCTCCACACCCATCTCTCTCTTTTTTTTTTTGACAATCATATTGTGTACATTTTGTTTCCAGTTGCTATTGCAGGCTGCCAAGTACATATCCATGACTTGGCAGCCAAGTTACATATTTAAGAGGATGAGAGAAACAGGTTTGGGAACGACCTCAAATCTCACCCATGGCAGACAGACAGCAGTAAAGAAATAGGCACCCTGTCAGGGGAAAGTGGGAGGTATGGAACTGATGGCTCATCGACCCATTTTTATAGAGCAGGGCTGTCATCAGCCTCAGGAGATCATCAGGCCATCTTAGCTTCAGTAAAAGTCATGCCAAAAGAATTGGAAAAAGTAAAGGGCATGTTGCACACAGTCAGGGCCACCTGTGTTAGCACTCAGGATGCAGGAGGCAGGGGAGAGGAGCCTTTGGTTGTACTACTGTTGGGAGCAAATTGGCACAAAAAGCCCAGATGAAAGATGAGGAGAATCTAAGAATGAGAACTACCTACAGGGAAAAGAACTGAGAATGTAAGAGTGGAACAGAGAGCTAAAGTCAGAGCCGACTAGGCAAGCAGGGAAGGCCTGAGAATCAGCAGACAGGTAACTAGGTGGAAATGAAGAAAATCTCAAGGGGTTTGTGGAGAGTGGGACAGAATTGGCTGTGGCCAAGCACAGGCACCAGGACAGGTAACAGTGCCAGGGGAACCAGGAGACTGACTGAGTTACCAGTGCAGGAGACAGGATGCTCAGATGCAGCACTGTACTACCCGTAACCGAGTGCTTGCTGGAGATCAGTTCAGACCATGTATTTAATGAGCCAAGGGTGCAGAGGTGCGCACCGAATATCCCACCCATGCTGATGACTCAAACAGATATTAGCCTGAAAAATAAAATTCAAAGCCTGGCATTGTGTAGCAAAGGAGATTAGTGCCTGTGGAATCCCTGCTTCAGCTGTTGCAAGAGTTGGAGGCTATAAAAGGAGTAAGCCAGGAGATTACAATAAGTGAAATTAGTGTTTAATGGTTGATGCACTAGAAGGCTATGTGGGAAACGGATTTCCACATGGGCACCACTCTAACACACATTCAACCCTAATGACTACTATTTGCATGCTCTTTTCTTTCTCAGTGAATGGCCTGGCTTTATGAAAGTCTGACATGCAGGACTAGACACCAACAGCTGTGACAGAAGCCAAGAGGAACTCTAAACAGCCCGAGAAGTATATGACACAAATCTGAAAATAACAGTTCCTTGGCATTTCCAGAAGAGCCCATAATAGACAGATGGTATTTGGCTTTCAGTGTTTTGTTTTATCACCTTCTCTCTGTGAGAATTACACACATCTTGGGGGTGAAAACTCAATGTTTGACATCATGAAGAATTCAAGATGCAATGGTGGATCCACAGGCAGCATCCTAAGGAATAATTCTTCTCCAGAGCTGGGGCTGGACAGCACACAGCTAATAAAGTGTATATTGAACTGAGAAATATTACCTTCCTAGTGTATACGCTGCCCATTGTGAGCACTGACCGAGGCAGGTGCCCTACAGATGAAAAAAACCCAAACCCCAAAACCCTGTTACTGTGTAATTAAAAACTGGGTTATGATGTATTAGCACAAAGAAAGAAGAAATAGGCTTGCCCTGGTCATAATTCTGAACAACTGAGCTTGCAGACCTTGTAGGCTTTTAATGTTGTTTCTCGTGGTGTCTGTGTGTCCGTGTGCATCCCAGTAACTGGGGACACTCAACAGTATGTGTATACATCCATTCTTTAGGTATATCTAATGTTTCATTTGGATATCACACCCAGAAAATAAACACATGCATAAACCTAACAAAAATATCACTGACTCACCATCTAGTCCTTCACCTCTTTTCTGCCTCTCATTTCTTCTTGCTGTGTGAAGTCTCTGTTTTCCATTCCCACCATATTAATTTCCTCCTCTCTTCCCAGGGGTGGTTAAATGTCAGCCCTGATTTCTTTGGGAATATTAGACTCTGTATGCATGCACTGCTGTTTGTACTAGACACTCAAGTACAGAATCCAGTTTCACAGTAGCCAATACTTAGTCCATGACTATGCCATTTACCTGCCAAGTACTTCTGCCAGCTCATTAAAACCAGGATCGTGCTATATGAATGTTATAAATAATGCCCTTAGGCACAATGCTGTGAGCTCTAGTGTGTTTCTTCACTTCAGAATTGTGCAAAATAGAAGCTCCTACTTGTTTGTTTTCAGCACTTTTCACTATTTTTCCTGTCAACATAGCTGCCTTTCAGTCCTGAACCCTGTACCATCCAAAGCAAAGTAATAAGGTAGCTGCACTGTAACTTCTGGAGAGATAGTGTCCACCTCATGTCCTCACCTCCCTGGGACAACATCCACCAGTCCTGCCCCAGGTTCAGAGCCCAGCAGCCTGGTCACATGCCACGTTCAGTGGCAACAACATCCACAGAGGCAAACTAACTAAAAGTGTTGGATAGGCAAAGGCAGAACTAGCTACCTAGTCCAGACTGAAGGGCTAAGGGCGATCGGGCGGCAATGATTGCCTAGCGTCGCTTACGGGAACCCAGGCTGCATTTGGAAAGCCAGAAAAACCAGCTGCACATTCTTTTACTGAAATCCTCATGCAATTACTCCCTCTGCATGGTTTTATCAGATGAGATTATTGAACATCAGCAGTTGTCAGCTGTTTTGATGCAGCTAGGCATTTGCCTTGTGCTCCTAACAATCAACCTTTTGTTATCAACATCTCTCTAACAGAAAGGAAGAAGTCTTTCAATGTACCCTCCTGCTCAAAGGGTATTTTCAAAATTTGGTTTTTGATTCTGTATTCTGAGGTGCTCAGAAATTTATGGAGCTTAACAAAAATGTCGTAGCCTAGTTCCTAGTTCTTCTGTAGGATATAATAACCACACCCCTGCTACAGAATGGAGGGGGACAGAGAAAATTTTGTAAAGATGTAATATAGAAAATATCTTCTCTATTCTATTCTGTGAGATTTGAAGGTAATTGCAGCAGAGAACCTTATTTTTAGTGTATGACATAGACTTTTTAGCTTAATAGATGTTTTAGCTTATTTATTTTCCACGTGCTGTGCTGGGGCTAGGACTAAGGACTTGCTAGCATCAGTTGTTTTCAAGCAGGTTGTGTTAGTACATTTGCAAACTTGTTGTGAATGAGGTCTGCAGGAAAATAAGGAGCCTGCCAAATGAGAAAGAATCATTTTTAGACACAGCCTGGCAAAAAGAAATGCAGCTTTCAGCTCTTACATGTGATTGCCAGACTGTCAGTTCAACTGTGCAACAGCTCTTACAGGGACTGATAGAAAATATTATATGAGGCCTGTCAGTGAATAGCAAGGCAACCAAGATCCCTTAACCCATGGGGGTTTCTGTAGAATCTTCCCTGAAATACACAGCACTGGCACTTCTGGAAGTGTTTTTGTCTCCTCAATCCTACTCAAAATAGACTTTAACTGCTGACCTGGTATCATTTGGAGCAATGACACATTTTGAACTGCTCCAACAGATAGGGCAGAAGTGCTGCTAAACGTTACCTAGGCATAAGCAAGATGACCTCATGCTTTTTGGTCCAGGACACAACAGTGATCTATCAACTCTTGCACAGGCCAACACACAAAACAATTCCTGAATGGTGGGAGAGAGTATCTTCAGCAATGGAAAAGGAACAAATTTTCTATAATGCTCTGGTTTTTCCTTTAAAGAAAGACTATAGCAATGTGTTGGCTCCTAGAGAGAAATTTATCCCCTCTCTAACACTCCTGGCTGGTGCTGTTACTGAGATGACAAGAGGAACCAGCTTGTCTGTGCCTCCACCCTACTGATGCAGAAGAGAGTAAAGGCAAATGGGTCATGCAAGGGTGGATCAGGGTGCTGTTTCATATGTGGAAGCGAAAATATGTTGTTGCATCTGGAAATGCTGGCCTGCCCGGGTGTATAATCACTGTGCTGCTGCAAGCAAAATCCACTCTAGAGGTGGATCTACACTATAGGCTTCTGCCTGCATAAACATGTGGATGAGAGTGGCAGAGATGTGATACCTGACCCACATAGGTATGCTAAAGAAGCTTTACTAGCATAACTTGTTTCGCTGTGGGGTAGGGAGGGGTGATAACTTTCCTGTGATGAGCAACTACAGAACATAATGTTGCTGCTGTAAGAGCATCCACATGCTTTGCTGGTTTAATTCCACAGGTTTCCCATGTGCCAAGACACACTGTCCCCAGTAAAGGCAAAGGTTAGACAGACCACCATGTGATTTCTAAAGGGACAAAGTAGGGAAAACTTATGTCAGGCACAGGGTTGGGCAAAGGAGGAGGAGTGTGGAATATCTTTTAAATAAGTAGAGCTGGAAGTGCTATTACATTGCAATGCACTGATGAGACTGAAAAAAAGGTATTTTAAAATTAAATATGCGTGCTGGGTTTAAGTGAGTGCTTTCTAATGTGATGCCTTGCATTTTACCTAAAGGCCAAGACTGGAAACGTGAATTCCCCAGATACTTTCTTCTTGAACCTCATGTGTATCCATGGGAGTGGCTCACAATGTGGAAGGCAAAATTTATGATGCAGTCCTAAAATGCCACATTTCCTTCAGTTGTCACCCCATGGCCGCACCCCACAGTGTCCCAAACCTTCAAGGAGAACCTTTCAAATAAATAACAGGCAGCTGCCAAGAGGAAGGCTGCCCAGCCTGCAGGACTCCACGCAGTGTCTCCTGAGATAAAAGAAAGGCTGCCAGGATATATTCATTCCTGTTTTCAAGATGGTATCACAAGGGAAACAGCAGGGCTGCAGCCTGTCTGCTGAGCCCTCTGTGCAGAGCTTCAAACGGATGCTTCGGAGGCGACAGGGCACAGGGCTGACTCACCCGGCCAGCTGGGTGGACAGAGCCTGCCCGAGCACAACGCAGCTTTCCAGTTTCTGAGTGGGTTACTCTCAGACAGCTTTCCTGTCCTCAGCAACCTCCAAGGGCTCTTGCGTGGCACATTAAGTTTGTTAATGCTTGAGACTTTGTTGTTTTTAGGTTCTCCCCTGCAAAGTGACAGTGGGGAATTGCAGGGTGACCTGCATCTCACACAGGAGTGATTGCTCTGCATTGCGACGCACCTGGCTGTACCATGAGCAAGGTCCTAAGGCACTTAAGGGTTTTAATTTAGGTGATTAAATTCTTCAGTATTAATGCTACGGGTGTTCCTCTATATAAAATAATACCATGCACATAAACTTGATCAGCAAATACAAGGAGCCATCAAAAGTTAGCACTGCAGTTACACAAGTGCTACAAAGCTACAGCCACTTTTTAACTTTCCTATGGGCTTGGCCTCCTGCAGAGCGCTGTTTAAGAAGAGGCAAAGTTCAGAAACTCAGGTCTGTGATTTTGACAGGATGTGCCTTTCCCTGTGAGTCAGGACAGTAAAGCGAGGACAGACGCTGAGTGCAGAAGCAATGAAACTGCAGATTTTAGACAAGATTATTTTCCTAGCTTTGCCAAATTCATTTGAAACATTCAGCTCCTTCCGAGAACTGCATGCACCTATTCGCAAGTGAGGAACATCATTTTCCCCCTCAGACATTTACTTTATAGATGAAACTGAGGGGAAACAGGCAGACCCATTGGAGTCAGTGGCAACTCTACTAACTTAAACAGGATCAGAGTTTCACTCTACAGCAAGTACAATATACTGAAATTCAACTTGAAGTTATTCCTTGTTTTAAAAACTAAGTAAACAAATGCAAGGAACCCTTTAGGTTTTCTGCCTCTTGCATTTTTTTCGGGGGTAGAGGGGGGGGGTGGCATTCACATGTTTGAAAAACCTATTTAGTGTCTCAAGACTCAAATTTTTTTTTCCAATCATGTAATTCAGAAGAACTTTCTTCTCCTCTACATATCCCACAGTCTAGGTCTGTCCATACTAAAAAAATATTCCTCTCCCGGGGAACAGAAAATACCATTACTCCAGTGTTAACCTACTCATGCCCTGAGCCCTGGAGTATTTTAACCATCTGGACAGGTACTTTACTTCTGGGGTCTCTGTTACTGTTACTCCCTGCCTGTTCCACTGATGAAATGGGTGCTGAGCAGCAGGGTCTGACATGAGGGAAAGGACAGACAACAGCACAAGTGTGAGACAAACTGTCTGCTGTGCATGCATTAGCTCTGTAATGCACTTCAACAGATGTTTAGGAAAAACATCCAAAAATTGTGTTTAATAACTGGGAACTAATGCTGAGGAATGTACACGGAGGGCTGAAAAGTAAAGGAAACTATGCAGTAAGGGTAATTACCAGTTAGCTAATAGAAAATAAAGTTAATCTGCATTTACAATGAACATGGGTGCCACCTAATCCTTACCGTCATCCCATAGTAGTGGCATTTCTGTTAAGAAGAGTGACAAAGTATTACAGTCTGCAATAACAGCTTTTCACTTACAGATAATCTACTGCTATTCATAAGCATACTTACCTCTTAGTTCCTATAAAATAAAAATGAAAAGTCACAGTATCTTCTCATTCTCAGGGGTCCTATGTGTGTTAAAGCCTGGAAGTGAAAAGGCTGATCTTCAGGAAAATGCTGTGCACATCAAGACCAGGAGCACCCAGCAGGAGCTGAGCTGCTGGAATTGACTTCTCAAGTCCACCTGGGATGGCATTGCCATTTACCTAGGAACCTTTCAATACACTTGAAATAATTTTGAATCACTTGCAACAACAGTTGATCAAACAAGCTTTTTACAAGGCTCGTATTCCCCTGTGGTGACTAAAACCCCTTTCTGCAGCCAGTGATGAGAAACCCGCAGTCAGTGCCCGGCAAACCAGCCAAGAGATGTAACGCAGTAAACCAGAGTTCCACCTCTCTGCAGATTGTCAAATACCAAATACATTTAATTTTGCCTGCCCTCTCATTACAAAACATATTTTATACTTTTTTTATACATGCCATCTACAAGCTTGTATAAATGGGGGGCCTGAAATTCCTCAGCCCACAGGGCAGCGGCTGCATTTCCCAGTGTTCCCACTACCTAGTGAAAAACAAAACACAAACAGGGCGATGGTTCCTTGAGCTGCCCACTGCTCTGCAGTTTTTTCCCTTAAAGGACAAGGCTGTCCAAAATGTGCATGTCGGGCTCCTCCATTAGATCTAGTTAATTCACAGCTCCTTGGACTCTAAATGCCACAGGGTTTTGGTTTCTGAAAGAAATGCAGAGCTCTGGAGATGGTTTCCAGCAAAGCCAGACAAATTGAACTGCTCCAGGTTTTGCCTATTTACCAATTTCAGCATCCCAGCTGAACACTCCCAGCTCTCAGAGTGTCCCTGGAAGCTGTACTTTTGATTGTCTTAAGGGAGTTAAAAAAACCATATTCAGTAAAACACTGTAAGCTCAGCTTGCATACAAGCAACCCAAAAATAACTCAGCAATTTAAACAGTGAGCCACAACCAGTCTCTATTTTGTCAAGCCCAGCCGCCTGCCAAGCAGGACTATTTTTGTTGTCCTTACTTCCCTGCTGTTTTATTCCATGACATGAACAGGCTAAGCTACTCCAGGCTTCCACTGCCGAAGCAGGCGAAGAGCAGCTCCTGCCTGAAAACACTACACCCAACTCGGGAAAAACTTTCCCCCTCCCTCCCTGTGCTAACCAGTTGCTCCGCTCACACTAGCCCCAGGGCTTGGGGTCTGCACCACCAGCTTTCTCCCCTGTGGGGAGAGCAGCTTCATTCCCCAGGCTGGGTTCAGTACAACATCAAACCCACCCCGTGGTGGGACTACCCAGAGAGCTGGAGGGCTGTGGACAGTATGCCACCAGCAAAGTCTTCCTCATCCCCACCCCCACCCCCCCTACTGCCCCATCAGAGAGAAGAGGAGGATAGGTTTATGCTTTAAATACATTTTATTTATTACCAAAATTTCCAGAAGCCGAATTTGGCAATTTTTTTTTTTTTTTTGCAATCTTCCACAAAGATTTTTCATGCATAACTTGAAAATTGTCAACTGCAACAGTCAAGTGGTTACTTTAGAAGGAACACTTAACAAACATCCAGAGTACAAACAGCTGTATCGGAATTAACAAAACTTGTCTATTACTAACCTTACAAAGCTGGAGTGCCTTTCCTTTTATCAAAACCAAGCTGACAGATCTGCCTTTATACACACCCAAGAGAATAAACTCTGTTATCCGCAAGGACGTTTTCCTTTAACGTTAGAAAAAAAATACAAAGCAAAGAATGGAGGGACTGTCCATAAACCAGTCTGTACTGCAGTCCTCTTTAATCTACTTCTTCAATGGTGGGGCCACCGGAGCCACCCGCCCCGGCCCCCCCAGCTCCCTGGTACAATTTTGTGACAATCGGGTTGCAGAGTTTCTCCAACTCTTTCTGCTTGTGCTCATACTCTTCCTTCTCGGCCATCTGGTTGCGATCGAGCCAAGAGATCACCTCCTGACACTTGTCGAGCACTCTCTGCTTGTCCTGGTCGCTGATCTTTCCCTTCAGTTTATCATCCTCCACCGTCTGCTTCATGTTGTACGTGTAGGACTCGAGGGAGTTCTTGGCTCCCACCCGCTCTCGGTTAGCTTCATCCTCTGCTTTGTATTTCTCCGCTTCTTGCACCATACGGTCAATGTCATCCTTGCTCAGGCGACCCTTGTCATTGGTGATGGTGATCTTGTTCTCCTTACCAGTGCTCTTGTCCACGGCGCTGACATTCAGGATGCCATTGGCATCGATGTCAAAAGTGACCTCGATCTGTGGGACTCCACGGGGTGCTGGGGGGATGCCTGTTAGGTCAAACTTGCCCAGCAAGTTGTTGTCCTTCGTCATGGCTCTCTCTCCCTCGTACACCTGGACGAGGACGCTGTTCTGGTTGTCTGAGTAGGTGGTGAAGGTCTGAGTTTGTTTGGTGGGAATGGTGGTGTTACGCTTGATGAGAGCAGTCATCACTCCGCCAGCCGTCTCAATGCCCAGAGACAGAGGGGTGACATCTAACAGCAGCAGATCCTGCACGTTCTCAGACTTGTCTCCCATGAGGATAGCTGCTTGCACAGCAGCACCATAGGCAACAGCTTCATCAGGGTTGATGCTCTTGTTGAGCTCTTTGCCATTGAAGAAGTCCTGTAGCAGCTTTTGGATCTTGGGGATACGAGTAGAGCCACCCACCAGCACAATCTCCTGGATCTGGCCCTTGTCTAGCTTGGCATCACGCAGGGCCTTCTCCACTGGCTCCAGGGTACCACGGAAGAGATCGGCATTGAGCTCCTCGAAGCGGGCACGAGTAATGGAGGTGTAGAAGTCAATGCCCTCGTAGAGGGAATCGATCTCGATACTAGCCTGCGTGGAGGAGCTGAGAGTGCGCTTTGCCCTCTCACAAGCCGTACGCAGCCGCCTCACCGCTCGCTTGTTGCCAGCAATGTCACGCTTGTGCTTGCGCTTGAATTCTTCCACAAAGTGGTTCACCATGCGGTTGTCAAAGTCCTCCCCACCCAGGTGGGTGTCACCAGCTGTAGACTTCACCTCGAAGATGCCATCCTCAATGGTAAGGATGGACACGTCAAAAGTGCCCCCTCCCAAGTCAAAGATGAGCACGTTCTTCTCCCCAGCCCGGGTACCTTTCTTGTCCAAGCCGTAGGCTATGGCAGCAGCCGTGGGCTCGTTGATAATACGCATCACATTGAGACCAGTGATAGTACCGGCGTCTTTGGTGGCCTGGCGCTGGGAGTCGTTGAAGTAAGCCGGCACCGTGATGACAGCGTTCTGCACCTTGCGCCCCAGATAGGCCTCGGCAATCTCCTTCATCTTCGTCAGCACCATGGAGCTGATCTCCTCCGGGAAGAAGGTCTTGATCTCACCCTTGTACTCCACCTGCACCTTGGGCTTGCCGCCCTCGTTGACCACGCGGAAGGGCCAGTGCTTCATGTCCGACTGCACCGTGGGGTCATCATACTTGCGGCCGATGAGGCGCTTGGCATCAAAGATGGTGTTGGTGGGGTTCATGGCCACCTGGTTCTTGGCAGCGTCCCCGATGAGGCGCTCGGTGTCGGTGAAGGCCACATAGCTGGGTGTGGTGCGGTTGCCCTGGTCGTTGGCAATGATCTCCACTTTGCCATGCTGGAAGACGCCCACGCAGGAGTACGTGGTGCCCAGGTCGATGCCGATGGCCGGCCCCTTGCCTGACATGATGACGGTTTCCCCACTACCAGCTCTTCGCTCGCGCTCCGCCGGCCTCGCCCCTTCCCGCTCCCGCTAGCTTCGCAGCGCGATGTGACTGCCCGCGCCGCCGCGCCCCTTTTATAGCCGGCCCCGCCGCCTTCTCGAATCTGCCAGAACGCTGGCGGCCATCTGACG